>JAFVLP010000006.1:0-1200000 GCA_023758145.1 Alternaria sp. BMP 2799
CCCTAACCCTAACCCTAACCCTAACCCTAACCCTAACCCTAACCCAACCCTAACCCTAACCCTAACCCTGGGCTACACACGGGCTACACGCGGGTTCGGGTACATGCGGGTATACACGGGTCGCGGCGCGGCACATCAGGTACAGACAGCAAAGTGTTACAACAATACGCACAGGCACACATTAACACTACACGCACAGATTCGCGTTATGCTACTTTACGTAACGCAGATTTAACAACTCTGCAGGTAGAAATAAAAGAGATGCATAACCTAGTTCCGCAAGACAAAGCATAGACGCGCAGAGAGAAGAGACGCAAGCGCGCAAAGAATACTCTAACGCGCAAGAAAGTATAATAGGTAGGTAAACAGAATAAGAGTTTGCATAGAGAGGCGCACGTTTCTTATACTATGCACTTAGGTAACCTTAGCAACTAAAGAGAAAGAGTGTAAAACAGCACAGAAATTAGGCAGAGTTGTAGGCTAACAAATAGGCTAATTTACTAAACAGAGATAACAATGCAAACTAAATTTAGTAATACTCTAAGAATAATAGGTAGACGTTCTAGCGTTATACGCCTATGCATGCAAAGACGTAAGAATAGAGAAGAGAAGAGAGACTACTTAGAGTTGCAATGCACGCTGCAAGGTTATCTTAAATAGCGCAAAGGTTATAGCTGCGTTATCTTAGGTAGCCTATAGAGGGGTCTTTTATAGTTTTAGTATGCCCTTCTTATACGCGCAATTATGCACGCGCGCTCTACTACTGCGCTGTACTAGCTATTAAATTAGGCCTACTAGTTAGCGTTAGAATAGTCTACCTATATACGTCTGTCTATTATCGCACGCAAACATTACACGCAGGCTGTATGTAGCTTTCTATCTTGCCTATAATATAACACACTACCTATTCTACCTACGCGCACTATAGTTACTCTTATACGCATCTTTGCATATTACGCGTATACACTAATATAACAAATATAGTTGCGCATTTCTCTACCTTTCTAGAAACGCTATTGCTAACAACGTTGCAGTGCTACAACCTCTACTCTCTTACGCAATAACCCCGCTACACATATAAGCACCTCTATAGATACAACTTTTAACTAATATACTGCACTATGCATCTTACTATTAGCTATATATATACCTATACTATAAGCTTATTATAAGTTCTTACTACCTGCATTTACTACTGCTCGTCTAACTTATTCTTAGACTTTAAGTTACCCTTAATTAGGCCTACCTACATTGCGCGCCTACAAACAAACTATATTATATCTCTATATACTATCTACTCTTGCTGTATTACATACACTACACCCCCTACCTCTCTTACTACGCACCTCTAAGTCTTTAATATGCTCTTTAGGCGGCCTAACAATCTCTACATTCTATAACCTAGTAACCCTTCTAGCGTAAGCGACATAAGCATTTATCTATATTAAATAGAAGATGTTTAAATACAAGACGTTAGTTAAGCAACAGCAGTTATATAATAGAGAACATTAGCTTTTAGAGTAGGTATGTAGCAATAAACATTAGCTTTTAGAGCAGGCATGTAGTAATAAATATCTGCTTTTAGAGTATTATAAGAGTTGCAGTACATTAAGAGACGCTGCAAGAAGAAATAATAGAAATATATAACGTTTAGGTAACGCTGCGTAGACATATAATGTTCTTTACTGCTTCTTTAGAAAACCTTATTAAGGTTCTTTACAGAAGTTAACATATAGAGTGCACGTAGTCTATATTTAGTACTAGCTAATACTAAAAGCTAAGTAGATATTATAGTATAAGAAGAGTAGAAAGAGGTAGAAGGTAGAAGCATATAGAGAATTTTTAGAGTATATTTAGACTACTTCTATTATAGAGTAGTAGATACGCTTTTTTAAAAAGAACGCAAATATAATATTAAAGGGAAATGCTTTTAGAAAAGCCTACTATAAATATTAGTAGAAGAATAGAAGAAGTAAAGTGTAAGAACTAAAGTTTATATACGTACTATTAACAAGCTTAATAAAGTTACATAAAAAGCTTACAAACTTAAATACATATGCGTATACGTAGTAGCGTTAACCTCTAGTTGCTATATAACCTTGCTATATTACAGTACTATTTCTATCTTCTCCTATATTTATCTAATGTGTGCTACGTACTAAAGTTTAAAGTCTCCTTAACTATAACCTTGCTTTAAAAGCTTATAACCTAGATAACATGTATAAGCTATACTGCCTGCGTTGTAATATATATATAACCTTGTTCTCTACTAGCATTATTCTTTTATTTCTTTTAAACTGCATAACGTATAGTAGTTCTAAAACGTATTCTCTACTCTTTAATAAGTTTAGACTAAATTCTTCTAGGCAAAAGATATGTATGCGTAGTAGCGCTAGCTTTTGCATAAGTATAATATCTAGTACGTTAGTAGTACTCTCTCTACTTTGTGTCTACGTTCTGCAACATATCTTATTTCTAAAAGAGAGTTATATCTATACAGAGAACTATATTAAACAATACACAAATAATATTATGTGCGCATATAGTAGCGCGCTGTTAGGTATAAAGGCTCCTTCTACGCTATCTACGTTCTTGCCTTTATGTTACACTGCGCAATATATACTATTTTAAAAACTAGTTGTCTTTAGGCTATATTATATTATGTAGTCTAGACAGTGTTAAAAGATATTATTAGAATAATCTTTGTATATTACCTGCGCGTAAGAAAGTCCCGTCTCTTAGTAGAATAACGTAGTAGAAGCGTTTGTTACAGCTCTAAAGATCTCTCTAAAGGCAACTATAGAGTAGCTGTAGTCGCGTTATATAGCTTTGCTTATAGACTACTAAGTTAATAGTTATATTAAATAGTAGTTAGTATGTGCGCTACTCTTACAGCACACTTTATATCTCTTAATTTCAAAAATAGAAAGTTACTGCCTTAATAGCTTTGCGTTAGACTTGTATAATTCTAGTTCTATACGTATAGTAGCGCTAGCTTTCTAAAGGCTATATATACCTGTCTTTTAGCTTAACTGTTTATTTCTCTTACTTATATTACGTAATATGCGCTATTTCTAAAAGATGCTAGATTAGACTCTAATATAGCTAGACTTAAAGATCGCCGCTACTATAACATATGTGTATAGTGGCACTAGCTTTCTTAAAATTCTATAGTTTCACACACAGTGCTACTTTAGAAACAAAGACTTATACTAATACTAATAGAACTATCTAAATATACTTACGTATATTTTTATGTGTCTACACTAACGTTTACTTCTTAATAACTATAAAAGCTATTTATTTACTTTTTACACACTTATGTTCTTATTGCATTTAATAAAATGCGCACATTCTAAAATTTCTTTGTCTTCTTACTATATTATTTAGTAGTACAAACTTACACTTCTACTAAAAGAAGGGTTGCACTATTACATGTGTACTATTATTATGTCTTAGAACTAGCTAAACAGCATACATAAAGTGTTTACAAAAGGTGTTAGAGAAGACAAGCTATAGAAAGATACAACTACAGTCTACTAATTGCTTTAAAAGACATAGTTAGAGAGTATAGTAATTTTAGAAACAATATATCTAAAAGTTGCTATATAAACAAACGTTTCTTGCAATGCAATATATTTATTATACAGTCTATTAGCGTGTGTAGCGCATACATAAGTTAAGGCTACTTATCTATTTTATAGTAAGATAGGTAGATTAGCTGCAACTCTAAAGACTAGGCCTATAGCATCTATATTATGCTAGAGGTAGATTATAGATATTAGATAGGTTAGTATACTATAACATGTTTTCTTAAATTACAATCTTTATAGCTATAACCTAAGAGGGCTACGCTATAGTTTTAAATAAAAGTCTAGTTAAATTAATATTGCAATATTAACAACTTAACGTATTACTTTAGAAAGACTACTCTTATATAAGAAACTATGTACAATTTTAGAAAAATCTATAGTAGATATTAGTAGAGAAATAAAAGAAGCGAAGTACTAGAATACATGTTTAAGTAGTAGAATGTATAGTCTATCCGCGTGCTATAGTAAATACTAAAATAGTAACACTAAAACTATAGAACTATCTAAACCTATATGCGTTACAGCGCTAACGTTCTAGCAGCTATAAAATTTAGTCTTTTAACTATATAGTTCTTACTTTCTTAACCTATATAGTGTGCGCTAGTCTAAAAACTACTATCTCGCAATTTAATAAGTTTATTTAAAAAAGTTCTAAGATTATACGCATGTGTGCATTATAGTAACGCTTTCTAGCCTCTTTTAATGCTTAAGCCTAAGACAGACACATTTTACCTTCTTATTAAACTGCGCCGCGCGTGCTAGTTTCTAAAAGGCTACTATAATATATTTATAGGTTTAGACTACACAATTTGTGCAAAGAGTTATAAGTGTAGAAGAACGCTAGCTTTCTAGCAGCTATATAACCTTATTCTTATCTTTACTATTATTGCTCTCTTGTAAAAGCTAGCTACGCGTAGCAGGTTCTAAAACACAAAGCAACAAAAATAATAAGTTAGATTAAAATATAAATAAAACAATTTGCGCAAAAGGCTATAAGTGTAGAAGAACGCTAGCTTTCTAACAGCTATATAAACTTATTCTTGTCTCTATAATTCTTGCTCTCTTATAAGAGCTAGCTACGCGTAGCAGGTCTAAAACTTAGAGCTATAAAAATAATAATAACTCTTAAAATGTATGCTCTTAGCGCAGGTCTAAAACTTATTAAGTTTCTATTATAAAAAGACTGCGCATCGCGTGCTAATTTCTAGAAGGCTATTACAACGTATTTACCTAGTTAAACAAAATAATATGCGTAAAGAGGTATAAGTATAGAAGAACGCTAGCCTTCTAACAGCTATATAGTCTTGTTCTTATCTTTATTCTTCTTGCTCTCTTATAAAGCCTAACTACGCAAGTCTAAAACATAACGCTTTCTAAAGAATAAGTAGCAAAGACTACGTAAGTCTAACCTAGAAAGGTTGCTGTAATAACTTTATAGGTCTAGAGAGCGTAAGAGAAACGTAGCTTCTTAAACTATATCTTAAATTATGCGCTAGTTATGCTAATGTTAACAACAACGTCTGCTAGACATATTATTTTTTTCTAGCTATAATTTTAGAATAGGTTGTATTTAAGTGTCTTGTTCGTAGAGAGAGAAGAAAGAACAGCTAACCTATAGAAAACGTAGATGCTATATTTAGAAAGACTATTACATAGCTAAAGTTAGAATTTTAGAAAGGCTACACTATAAGTAAAAGTAGTAACAATTTAATTCTTAGAGAAAAGAGGTGCAGAGAGAAATAGCAAGAAAAGACACAGGTTAATATAATAGAGCGCACTGCGTAAAAGGGCATACTAGAAGAAGTGTAAGCGTTGTCTAGATCTAGTACACGTTAAAACAAGAAAGTCTTGCAGCCTTATTCTACTAAAAAGCAACATCTTAAAACTTATAGAGAAGAGGCAGCGCTAGAGGCTACTAGCTATATAATCTAGTTCTTTATCTTCTATATTCTGTCTTCTTTACTACCTACAGCGCGCGCTAGACTTAAAACTTATAAAGAGAAGTTGCATAGATCGCTCTAAAAATAATATAATGCTACAGCATATATGTAACAAGTATACTAGTTGCGGATATAATAGCGCAGATATTGCATAAGTACGTATATTATTATTTCGGCCGCTAGAAGTAGTACATTCTATAGTTACTGCAGTATTTATTTTCTCTATTACGCTCGCTAGTTATGCGTTAAGAAGATATCTATTTTAATAGAGGAGCATTAGTATTAATAATAACAAAGAGACAATTAAGATAGCTAGTTCTGCTTAATTATACTCTTATTATCTAGATGCTTCTAGCTGCGCTAGGCTATACACTAGTTATAGATATAATTCTAGTGCTGCCTGCCTAACGCATTTCGCTTTTCGCTAATCTTTTTAAAGAAATAAAGAAAAGAGATACAGAAACTAGGTAGAGCGCTAGAGGTAAATTTATACTAGCAAGCTCTCGCTTCGCTAGAGTCGCTCTTAGTCGTAACAACAATAGTGCTTTAGCGCATCTACTTCTTTTAACACATAACTTAATTGTGTTTTGCTTTCTAGTTTTTTTAATTTAGTTTGTTTTTTACTAAAGCCTATAGAGCTGTTATCTTTAGACTTCTAGTTCTGCTAGATATACTATATAAAACCTTTTTATATTCTTTTTAGAAGACAAGAACAAAAGACGTATAGAGGTTCTTCTAACAGCTATATAATCTCGTTCTTATCTTTATTCTTCTTGCTCTCTTATAAAGCCTAGCTCCGCAAGTCTAAAAGGCAACGCGTTCTAATCTATAAGTTAGGCTAAGGCTACGCGCTTATTAACATTAATAAAATCTTTTCTTTTCTCTTTTATACTCTTGTCTTCTTATATTACTGCATAATATAGGCAGTTTCTAAAACAAGTTAATATAGCTAAGATATAGTGTAGTAGTAAAGATAGACGTTTTTCTATAAAGATAATTAAGCTTAGTATATATTAGTGCTACTGTTACTTTAATAATAGAATAGGTAGGTTAGTTACAACTCTAAAGAACAGGCCTATAGCAGCTATGTTGTGCTAATAGTATTATACAGAATTAAAATATAGAAACATATAACTACATGTATACTTAATTAGTACGTTTTATAACTATACATAAGAGTAAAGTAATAATAGTAGTTCTTTATATAGGTAGTAGTTAGTTAGTTTTAAAGGCGCGCGCTATTAGTAGGTGTCTTAGAGGTTTTAAAGAAAATTATAGAGATATAAAGAAGAAGACTACAAGCGTATTAAGAAGTTATTTTATACTAGAGGGGGTTAGTGCAGCTACAAACGCCCTCTCTTACACGCTACAGGCTATATAGCTAACGCACTTACTAAATTTAAAACATACACAACTATAATGTACTTGCACGTATAAGGTGTTAGATTAAGAACGCTTTCTTGTGTACGTAGTAGTTTAAAAGACAGCAGCATATCTATTACTGCGTTGCTTATTTTAAAAGTTAGTAGTAAGTAGCCTAACACTTATAGTGCTTAGGTTAGTTTATTTTAGTAGAACTATAGAACGTACAAGTAATAGAGAGGTTAAACTCTCTAGTCTACTTTTATAGTTAGCGGCACAGTAGATATAGCTGTAACTCTAACCTAAATAGTAAAGGTACTTATAGTAGCTGTTATTAGTTACACAAAGTAAAGATATCTAAATAACGTTAGAATAGTTGCATTTTTTTTATTCTTCTACTAAACTATTATTATATTACTACTCTTACTAACAGTAACCTTCTGCTTTTAGTTTTCCTTCTAGAATAGACGTCTTCTTAACAATATAATAGAACTATAGGTGTATTAGGCAATAGTTTAATCTATATATATAAGTAGCTATATAACTTTTAGTTTAAACAAGCGTACCTAATTATCTTAATAGTAAGGTTACGTACCTTATCTTTAAGGTTTACGTAGGTTTAACGCTGTAGAAGTTTCTAGCTATATATACTAGCGTCTAGATATAGCAGCTTCTTCTACTAGCTAGTGCTATATATTATAACTAGTTAAATAAGCTCTTCTTTCTCTTCTAGATTCTAGAATAAGCAACTGCGCTCTAGGTCGCTATATAAGATTACAATATCTGTCGCCTCTTAGTATTACCTTATATTAGAAGGGGAGTATAATTCAGGACTAGGTAGAGTAACGTATAGTTTAGTCTTAGCAGAAGGTTCGCGTTAGTAGAGGAGTCTAGAAGAAGTAATAGCTGCACGAGCCTAATTATTACTACGCCCGCAGTTACGCTAGCTATTACTCTAACTAGTATTAGATGTATTATAGTTAGAGTTGTTGCGTTAGAATGCGTTATTATTATAAATAGTACTGTTAGAGTTCTTGTTAGTATCGTAAGCAGTAGGTATTTCGTCTAGTTCTAGACTAGAACTATATTAGAGAGCTTTGCAAAGTAGGTTAAAATACTATCGCGTAGGTTAACAAGTGCAAATATAGAGTGCTTTAGTGCTTACTTCTACTAAAGACAACTTATTAGCGTTTACTACACGCTGTTTAGTACAATTATATGCTAATAGCGCCGCTATTTCTAGTGCTTATTTAGATTAAAGCAATATAGAGGTAGATTCGGCTACACAGATGCCTAGTGTAGTTATACAAAGTATATTATTCTTGTTAAAGCTATTACTAAACTTAATGCGCTTAGCAGTTAGCTGCTAGTTAAAGAAAGATTAATTTAATTATAGAATACGCTAACAATGTAGAGTAGAGCTATTAGCTCTAGATGCGCTTACTATATTCTATAGTAATAAAGACGCAGCAGTAAGAAGCTGCCTAAGTAGCTTATTATATTGCGCAAAGTTCGCTAGTACACTAACAACACTAGGCGTTGCTAAGACCGCAAGTAGGCGAATAGTTAACAGAGAACCCGCACGCTGTAACTAGACTACAGACCTAGAGTATATCTTATAATGCATAATATAGACAAGAGAGTGCAATAATAATAGGCAGGCTCTATACAGCTTATACTCTAGCGTAAGTATATAGTGTGTGCAGCACCTAAAACTAAAGTTAGAGTAATAGAGATACATCTAGAGGGGACTGCAGGTTAAATAGGTTTAGCAGCACAACTAACTTAATCCGCTAACAGCAATAGAGCGCAGAAATAGAGATAATATTAGTTAGTAGAGCGCATAGAGCAACTTTAATAGAGGCTTAGGTTGCAACTCTAAGCAACACTCTATATAGGTTTTAGTTACGTTCTATGTTTATTTAGACTTATCTATAAATTCTACTTCTTCTTCTATATTACTAATAATAGAGCTATTATCTAGTTACAGTAGCTATAGTTTATTGTCTTTGTCTTTCTATTTGTCTACTAGTTATTCTGTTATAGCACACCTATTAAAATTTTTAATAGTTATCTCTACACAAACAGCGTATTTAGTTACTAATTTATATTTTACCTCTATAGAGTTGCGCATAAGCGCCTCTAAGAAATCTAGTAGTTCTATATCTAACATAACGTAAACACGCTACCTATATATAATAGAGTAAAACTCTTTACTTAACATTATTATATTATCTTTATTGTCTACAAAATGTTTCTATGTATAAGCGTTACTAGTGCAGATATAGAGAAACATCTATTTAATCTTCTGCGTATTAGTAAGGCTAGCCCGCTAATTCTAGGTTTTTTAGAAATTTGCTAATATTGCTTACGCAAGTTACACAGGCGCCTCTCTTATATAGTGTAGTATAGCATAAACACTAAAGAGAGTAGTATGCAGAAAAGTAGCCTAAAACTTACAACACGCCTATACTCTATGCCGCAATAGAAACGTTAGAGCAATTAAAGTCTCTATTTTGTACACTTTCTAGACAAAAGAAGTCTTTTTTAGCTATAACAGACTATTATCTAATAGATTAAATAAGAGGCGTATACGTCTATACTAAGTGTTATTCTGCTATAATAGAAATGTAGTTATATTTAACTTTTTTGCAGTAGTGTAGCTCTACGCGTCTAATAGCTTAGATACACTAGCGTATTATAGATATTATCGCACTTAATTGTAATAAAGCAGTTCTATTCTCTATTACGCTCTATCTAATAGTTAGAGAGCTTTAATAAAATTAGGTGTTAGCGCTAATATCTGCCGCTTTAAAAGACCTTAGTCTTACTACTAGTGTTTCTAAACTTAACTCTATACATATAAGTTATACTCTTGTATAACAAGTTGCGCTAAAGTACTAAAAATTATCTATATATGTAGGTGCGCTGTAGTAAAAACAGAGTGTAGGTTATGTATAGAATTAGTTGTATTAACTTCGGCCTAGACAACGCGCCGCTAATAAGAAGATAACGCAGCGCGTACTATAGTAGAGGTAAGGTTATATATATATTTACAGAATTGTCTCTCTTAAGTAGTATAGTCTATTACGTCTACTTAGCGTGTGCTTGCTTAAAGACAGTTAAAGCAGATATCTAAGTAGAGAAACTTATAAATCTTAAACTAGAGAACAGCGTGTGTCTATTTACATAGGTAATAGAGTATCTATATTATACTATATTTCTTAATAGTCTTCTTATAATTAAAGCTATGTCGCTTCTGCTAAGGTCTTAAACGTTGTTTAGTTAAACTAGTATAGTTATTATAGAACGCGCGCCCTCTACTCTAATATTTCTCTAACTATAAGAATAGTAGAGGCCCTAGATTTAACCTTTCTAGAGATAGTTACAACGTCCGGGCAAGCGCAGTAGTTATAACTACGTTAAGTTCTTATTAGGCAACTAGCAGGTAACTCTATGTATTTCTTTAGAATGCAGTTACTATAATAGCTCGCTCTATACAAGCAATCTATTAGTTACACTCTGCAATTTAAAATAGGTTTACGTCTGTAGTAGAGAGTACCTAGAAAGCAGAATAAGAAGGGTCGCCTTAGTTACTCTCTAGACTCTAACAACTAAATAGATCTAGAGGTAATAGACGTATAAGTTTTAGTGTTATGCAAAACTCTTAACGTGCTAGAAATATAGTATTAGCCTCTTGTATTAGATCTTTAGATTCGTTATAGAGTGCATTATATACACTTCTTTTATTAGCCTTCTATTAACTTATAAGGTTATTACAGTTGAACTTCTATAATAAGCTCCCTTCTTTCTCTCTAACTAAAAGTTACTTAAACAAGAGCTTTCTGTAACTAAGTAACTTAAAGTGTAGGTTAAGAAAGAGTAAGTAACGCTAAACGTGTATATAGAATTATTCTTTAACAAGGTTATATTATTTTACAAATGTAACAAATAGACGCAGTTTATTTATTAAAGACAGTTTAACTATAATAGCACTAGCTTTCGTTCTAGCCTAAGTATACTTAGTAGTCTTAACGTAGCTACTAGAAGAGGGTAATTTAAATCTTTGCCTAAGAAATTTGTTACAGGCCTTCTTGCATAGAGCTGTTGTACTAATGTAACGCAATGCGCAATTCGCACCTATATTAAGCTAGAATTTATCTTCTTCTATATACTAGTTATTCTAGTCTTTGCGCACTTTAGAAAGAAGTAAGAAATGCATACTCTTAAAATTAGAATGCTATTCTAGTAACCTGTACTTAGTATTATATAGTTAAACTAGTAATTAGAGGTCGCAAAAGGCGTTATTAGGCAGGTAAGTTTCTATTACTATATAAGATAGTTTAATAATCTTGCTCTATAAGAGTGCTAGTATGCTCACCTTAACAGTTAGTTAGTAGTCTATGCAACTCTCTTTCGCATAGCTACTCTTCTCTTATTAGACGTTACTCTTATATTATATATTCTTAAACTTGCAAGAATACATAGCTTAATTCTACAACTATATAACAGAATTAAAAGCCTAAAGCATAATGCAGTCTATCTAAATGCTAAGAACATAGTTGTTAAGGTGTTAAGTTTCTAATTTAATATTATTACCTTAGAGATTAGTGTACAATAAGAGCATACTTAGAAAGAAATAATAACATGCGTTGCGTACTACTAAACACACTAATATACTCTTTATCTTAGTAACACTAAAGTTAGTGTTAACGTAAAGTTAATGTTAGACCCCACAAGTAAACAGTAGCAGAAAACTAAAATTAATATCTCGCTTAAACACCGCTAGACTACTTAGTTAAAAGACGTAGCTGTCTATATTCTAAGTGTAAACATGTTTATCTGTCACTAAGAGTTTAAGCGTTTAGAACTATTCTTCTATTTTCTATAAATTTAGTGTTAGAGGAGACTTTGTAGACCTATAGAAGCTTGCAAGCCTAATTCTACTAAGTAGTAGAGCCTACTAATAAAACAGAGTAGTTGCTAGAAACTATTTTATAACCTATAGTAGCGACAGCAGCTAATACAGAGTTAGGTCTACTTAATTAAAGAGAGAAAGCGAAGCTATAAGGTTCTTTGCAATACAAGAGAGTATTTCGCCTCTAGTCTAAGAGACATGTTTACAAGTACACTAATAGAATAATGCGTCTATAATAGCGTAGGCAGTAATAAGGTATATATTATTGCTAATAGCAGGCAAAGTGCTCTAGTTAAAGTATAAAGAAGTTAGTAGTTAAGTAACTAACGCTAAAGGCAATACCTTAGCTATAGGTATATAATAAGACGTAGAGTATAATAGAGAGAATGTATTAACTAGTGCGTAGAGCAACAAAGGTATAGTATAGATAGATAGTTCTAGAGATAGAGATAGCTAAGGCAGGCTTCTAGAATCTAGTAATACACTAAGAAAACTAAAAGGCAATATAGTAGGTAATTAAGAATAGTCTAGTAGTAGATTAAGATAGTTTTATTTAAGAGATACAACGTTAGAAGGTAATAGCGTAGAGTGTAGCTAGAAAGAAATAGAAGAGATTAAGTCTAGAACGTATTAGTAAAAGCAACTCTAGGTAAACGCGTGTAGTAGTAATACACAAAGCAGTAGAAGAAGAATGTAAATAAAAAAGATAGCTAGAGGAGAGCAGGCGTAGGTATAATAAAGAATAGAAATAACTAAAGAGAGAGTAGTTATAACTATAACTAGGCACTCTAAGAGACGTTGTCTGCGCAACAATATGCTGCATAGAGAAGTCTGCATACTATAGTGTGCGTTTATAGTAGAGTATAGTAGTATCTACTCTATTTTCTCGCGTATTCTACTCGTGTTATAGGTATTACTATTATATATTAGTGTAGTATAGTTATTAAGTTAGGTTTAAGGCGTTAGATTCGCCTATTAGGTTTCGCGGTAGAGAAGAGGTACATAGTAGCTAGCATTAAGTTTAATTATACTATAACGCCTAGTGCTAAAGCTGTCTAGAGTTAATAGTGCAGAAAGAGATAAGAGAACTAGATCTATGTACGCGTCTACAGAGTTAGAGTTTAGTTATTAGATTGTAGAACTAGCTTATGCGCTACCTATACACGTTAGAAACAAGTAGCGCGTTCTATAGAGTGTGCTCTACAGGCTACAATAATGCGCGTGTATACTCTATTCTATACGTTACTATTAAGAAACATGTAGTTATAGTAAGGTAGCTTTCTGCAACTAGCGCAGTAGTTTAATTCTTTTTTCTATCTTTATTGTGCAGCTACGCAGCTAGCTTTATCTACGTAAAGAGGTAGGTAACCTATAACAATCTTATACTAGGTAGTAGACACTGCGCATATATACTACAACGGCCTTGCAGTTATAACGCAGTATGTTACTTCTATACACAGACTAACTTTTAGAAGCTAACGCTAACAAACTAATAATATAGCAAAGATGTAGATCGCTGCTAGCATACGCTTATTATATAGCGTAGTTAAACTACGTAGAACTTATTATTTAACTATAAGAGTAATCTAGGCAAAATATACCTTTAGTTGTAATAATATACTATTAAACTTATGTTACAGCAGAAGTAGAACGCGCAAGAGAAGTAATATTTGCAAGTAGATCTAATATAGTTTAGTAGCATAATACTACGCTAGTCTACGTAGTTTGTAGCATGTAATTTATTACAATGCGAATAGAATAGTATAGCGTATTACTTTAATTTAGGCTTTATATTACATTACACTATAGTAGATATAACACTAATAGATTCTAAGCTATAAAAGTAATAAGAGTTTATTAAATTGCAACAAGTAGCGCGCAATAGCTCTAATGTTAAACCTAGTACTCTAGTGTACTTACTAAATAGTATACATGCTAATAGAAGCTACTAGCAGCTAATAATAAAAGAAAATAAAAACACAATAAAAGACCTTATAGAGCTAAAGAAAAGTATTAAAGTAAAAAAAGAGTAGCAGAAATATGCAAGGCTAAAGAGATTAGCCTTACTACAGATAATATGCAAAGAGAATAGAACTCTGTATATAATTATACGCAGTTTAATAAAAGAAAGGCTTTTAGAAAGGTAGGTAGTAGTATAGAGTATAAACTACAACTACAGCCTAAAGTCTAGTTAATAAAGCGTATAGTAGTTAAAGTATAGTCTTAGTTAAGAGAGGGTATATTGCAGTTACAAGCAGGTGTCTATGTTTATAACAGTTTAGTTAGAATAAGCTTATTTCTAGCAAAAGAGGTTCGCAGGTTTAGGTTTACTAGTAAGCCTAAAATGCTTTGCTTTAAAATAGTTGCGGAGTCTAACTAAGAGAGAATTACTACACTGTTTAGCTTTAGCCTTAGTGCAGAAATAGTTAGGTATCTTTAAGAACTCTTCTATTATAGCCTCTTTAAGTTTTTAGCCTTATAAGGTGTCTAAGAAGGTAGACTAGACGCAGGTTAGTAGAGCAATAGGCCTAGAGCTGCCTACATAAACAGAGTTTGCACTAATAGTAGCTGTATTAGAAGTCTTCTTATTATTGTTAGCAATAGCAGATTTTAGGTTAGCGTTAGCTGTAGCACTAGTCTTCTTCTTATTATTAGCTGTAGCAGGTTTTAGGTTAGCGTTAGCTATATTACTAGTCTTCTTCTTATTGTTAGTAGTAGCAGGTTTTAGGTTAGCAATAGCTACATTACTAGTCTTCTTCTTGTTATTAGTAGTAGCAGGTTTTAGAGGTAGCTTAACTATATTGTTATCTTGCTCGCCCTCTATTAAAAATAAAGTCAAACTCTAACTAGACGTAGAAGAAGACGTAAACTGTAGTTGCACTATTGTAGATACAATAGAACTAGAACGTAAAGTAGAAGTTCTACTAGTCTAACAACCTAATAAACAAGAAGTACTATAACGCAAGTTTAGACAGTTGCTATAGATAGACATATTAAATGCAAAGTTCTTTATAGCCCTCTTAGAAGTAGTAAAAAGCAAGGCGCCTAAACCTATTAGCAGCAGAGAACTATTAATTTCACTATTAGAGGCTTTGTTGTCTAGTAGTAGTAGTTCTGTTATCTTAGTTAAGAGAACTAGACTATCTTTAATAGACTTAATATTATTAATACTATTATTCTTAGACAAATTCTTTAGCAGATCTAGCTTAGAATTAGGCTACGTCTCTTTATTAGAGTTAATAGTAAGAACCTTATCTCTAACCTTTATATAATTAGCCTTATAGAAGTCTAACTCTAGTTACTTAGCTTCTATAAAGATATTAAGATCTCCTTTATTAAGATTATAGAAGAAGTTATTAACGTACGTATTATTAAGAGTTGCAAGAGTCTTTAGCGCTTCTATAAACAGAATAAAGTTAGGTAGCTACTTATTATTAGTCTTAGCTACACAACTCTGCTTTAACAACCTCTAGCTAAGGTTAGATAGAATATAGACGCCTAGTGCATAGTAGATACGCTCGTCTATATTAGGTTCTGTTATGCCTTCTCTATCTTTAGATATTAAGTAGAAGAAACTAGCAAGAATATTAACAAGGTATAGTTCTATAGTTAGATTATAGTGTTGTGCAGTAAGGTAGACAGAGAGAGTAGAGTTATTAGAAACTTTGTTGCCTAGAGGTTTATTTTTAGTAGAAGGCTTAAAGTTATTGTTAACTGTTATAGCAGATGCAGCAGTAAAGTTAAAGAAGGCTACACCTATTCTAAGTAAATTTATTAAGTTTATACTAGAAATAACGTTAGTTTAAGAGTATAACAGGTAGATAGGTAGAAGGGGCTAGTTATAACTGCAAGCTTATGCCTAATAGAGGTAGAGTACGTACTATGCGCGGTAGAGGCTAAATGCTTCTATTACAGTAAGGCAGTAGAAATAGACAGTAAGAATCTAGCTAGTGCAGTATTAGCGTCTAATAATCTGTTACTCTTTGTTCTTATCTTAGGCAGAGTTAACTAAGATAGCAGCTCTACTAAACAACTATAAATTAAACTCTACTCTAAAGATGCAGGCAAACATAATAAGTATCTTTATCTTATTATAGCAGTTATTCTACTTAGTTTAGATTTTGTTGCGCTTCTCCTACAACGCAGAGGTATATACTATTAAGAGATGCATGCCAAAGTAGCTTATAATCTTAATAACTAGATCTTAGATGCAAGGCGTAAGACACTAGATAATTAGTTTCTCTGCGCGAAGATGCACGCGCTCGCGTACAATTAATAGTAGTACATTTATCTTTAGTAAGAACTTAGTAAACTTCTTTAGAACCTTGCACGCATTAGCAGTATTCTAGTTCTTATCTACAATTTCGTTCGCGCCTCTGTCGCAGCAATGTTAAAGAAGCTATTAAATCTGCGTTAGTCCTTTTAGATAAGAGTTCTTACTAAGGTTATAGTATTAAACTCTAATATTAGATTTATTAAAGAACTATAAGTATATATCCGCGTTATAATGCTGTAGGTTAACGCTAAGATTGCGTTTAATCTCTTTCTTGTTGTTACTACGCTATAGTGTATCTGCGCAGGTTTAGTAGAGAACACTATATAGAGAGAAGAACTTAATAAGTTTAAGCGCACAGACAGCTTATAAATTCTTAGATAGTATAGGCTTAGCCTGCAAGTAGGTCTTATATATAGTTACAAGCTGCTTCTTCTAGTGCGCAGACGTGTTATTAAAATAGCGTTAAGCAGATAGGTAGAAGAGTCACTTAACCGTGTAGTAGAC
Source organism: Alternaria sp. BMP 2799 (assembly GCA_023758145.1). Taxonomy (NCBI): domain Eukaryota; kingdom Fungi; phylum Ascomycota; class Dothideomycetes; order Pleosporales; family Pleosporaceae; genus Alternaria; species Alternaria sp. BMP 2799. The sequence continues at coordinate 16,594 of JAFVLP010000006.1, forward strand.
AGCAGGTAGAAGACTAGCTCTAATGCAATTCTTAGTGTTATTAAAAGAGATAGATATCTAGAACCTGCGCTAGATTATAAAATAGGCTAAGGTTAGTTATACTACAAAGCCTTTGTGTATGCAAGCGTTATTGTCTTTCTACTGCTTATTATTATTATCTTTATAGAGAATATACTTTTTAAATAAGGCTAGGTGTAGTCGCATAAAAGAACTGTGCTAGTTAGCGTTCTACTATTAGTTAGGTATAGAGAAGAGGCTGCAGTTGCAACCTAAACTCTAGAAGCTAGTAGTACGTACTTTAGATTATTGTCTTAGAGATAGTACAGGTCTATCTTGCCTACTACCTATAGAGAGAAAACCTTCTTATTAACTGCTTTATTAACACCTTCTATATGCGTATTACTAGTGCTATTAGTTGTAGAATTTAGTTATAGAGGTAGAACACCGCTAGATAACTATTTATTAAACTCTAGTCGCTTAAGAAGTTCTATATACAAATAGAAGTCTTTTATACTACAAGAGGCAGAGAATCTAGACATAAGAATATACTATTGCAGTAGCAACTATTTTAGGCTAACCTAGGTTAGGTTTTTATTTCTTAGGCTGTCTTAGTATTTATCTACAAAGACAAATATAAAGCAGCCGCAGTAGTTCTTCTTCTAGAACGTAGAAGCTATATTAGGCAGCTTAAAGGCAGAAATATTATTCTTAAACTTAGTGCTACTATTACTAGAGTGCTTCTTAAAAAGCAACTCTATTTCGCGCCTAACTCCTCTTACGTACGCGTCCTCTAGGTTCTAGTAGATCTAAGCAAGAGCGCTTAAGCTATATATAGTAACAAAGTAATTATAGCTATAGATATAGATAGTGCGCATAGCTTGCAAATTAGAGTTAGAGGCGTTTTATATACTATTATTAAGATTAAGTAGGTACTTCTACGTGCTGTATTTTTCTTCTGCTGCAAAAACAGTTAACAGACTTACAACAAGAGTAATAACGTTTACATCTAGCTAGTACGCCTTAAACTCTGCAGTAGTTTAGCTAACAAGTCTAGGTAGTGTAAGGTATAGTAAGAGACAGCCTTTATTACTAGAAGAGCGGAGATTAAAGTTAGAGTTTAGAGAGTTAGTAATGTTATGCTCGCGACAGCTCTTATATATAAGGTTTGCCTAGTAGAAGTTAGCAAATATATAGATAAGACATAAAGGTGCTTATTGCAACTATAGTTAATAGGCTAGGTATATAAGGTATTAGCTGTAACTGCAAAACATAGTTAATATAGAGTATACTAACCTTCTAGAATATAGCCGCTGCTTTAATAGTTTTGCTAAGTTCTATACTATCTCTAATTAAGAATTCTACTAACGCAAGAGCGACAGAGTATACTAGTAGTTTCTTTAACTTTAATTTCTGTATCGCGTTCGTTAGTTTATTGCCTTTCTTATTATAATAATGCGCATAGCTTCTATTTCTAAAGCGCTTAGTACTAAATATAGTGTATATAATCTACTACTAAAACAGATCTATAGTCGTCCTCTTAATGCGGCAGTTTCTAGTCGTCTTAAGTAGGCCTAACTCTTGTAACGCTTCTAGTAGATATTTTAGAGAGAAGTTGCTGTCTTCTATTTATTTCGCCTAGTTAATATTAGTAGAATAAGTAGCTTTAGAGTACATAACAGAATTAGTCTAGATAACATAGTCTTATTTCTTAGTAGATAGCAATACGTAGATGTCTCTGTCTATAGGTTGCAGTTCGCTGTAGTTGTTAATATTAAGACCTATTCTAATGCCTATATTAAAGCTGTCTTAGCATGCTTTTATAATCTTGTATTTAACAGCTATATACTACTTTTATATTATCTACAGTAAGTACTTCTTATAATAGAAAAACTCTTTTAAGGTCTTAGTAAAGATATCTGCAATAATAGAGCTAATAGAGGCGTACTACTTATAACGCAGGCTCTAGAGTGTCGCAAGCAATGCCTTAAACATGTTTATAGTACTTATTGCATTCTTCTGCCTACGCTTAATGTTAGCACGCGTATTCTAATCTTTTAGTTTACCTATACTAATAGCGTAGAAGTGCTGCTAAAAAAGGCTTTTAAGGTCCTTTTCTCTACGCTGTTAGTCTATTAATGCAAACTTGCGCAACTCTTCTTCTATAGGCTCGTAGTTGTCTTTAGACAACTCTAGTACTATAGGCTTACTCTTTTTTAGTTTCTTTCTATACTTCTTAACCTTAGGTTTAGCAGGTATAGCAATAAGACCTTACGTTAGATAAGCTGTATATACTGCAGGTATTGCAACATTATTAAAGTTGTTAACTGTAATATTAGAGAGATTTATAGCAGCCTTAATAGCTTTCTTAAACGCAGCTAAGCGCTTACGTACGTATTAAAAACACTTTATAACATAGTACAAGACGAAGGCTATATTCTCTTTAGACAAGTAGTATTAGTTAAGTATACTAGAGCTAAGAATCTAGATTATTATATGTGCGTACTATGTTAGTTCTATCTACTTATTAGTCTTAGTGTTAGTAGAGTACAAAATAACAGGTATGCTTATATTATAAGCCTGCTAGATATTAATGTAGCTACAGCTACAGCCTTAGGCTAAACCTTTACTCTTCTACTAGAACTTATTGCGCTTTAGTTTAGTAAGTTTACTAATAAAGAACTTAAACCTGTTATAGATATTACCCTCGCAAAGGTATTTAAAGAACTCTACTTTGTTAACGCTAAGAACGTAGTATGCAAAATTAGCTATAGCATTCTTGTTTTTAGACTATTTAGTAGCAGTTTTTAATATGCCGCTAGCGTATAGCATATAACTCTATTTGCGCTTATTATTAATAATTATTACAAAGAGAACGTTATTAAATTAACTAAGGTTCTACTTGTTATAAATTATTACACTTGTAGACAGATTAAACGCGTTAGAGTGTACTTTAGTAACATTAGCGTAGACAGTATTAAGAGATAAAGTTAATAATGCAGATTTGTACCTATTCTTGTTCTTAAGTAGGCGTTTGTAAGTGCAAGAATTAGGTTTAATAGGTAGATGTAGCTTCTACAGTAGTTAAGGTAGCTACTAGAATAGTAACTCTCTATCTATAGTAGCGTGTAAGAATAGTAACAGAAGTTAGTTATAGAGGGGTTAGTTGTAGTTGCAATAGATAGCCTAATAGAAAAGTGCTGCGTAGATACTAGATATAGGCTAGTAGAGGGGAGGGGTTATAGTTGTAATTAATTATTCTAACAGTCTTAACGTAGAAAATGTAGGCAGTATTAAATAGTAATGTTAGGTATCTAGTGTAGAAAGTAGACACTAAAAGAAAGTTATAATAGCACTAATGCAACAAAGGCTAAGAGAGGGTATATTATAGTTGTAATTAACCCTCTAATAGAGAATGCTAAATAGATTCTAGATGTCTAGTCTAAAATCTTATAGTCTAGAGAATATAAGTAGAATACCTCTAATATTATACGCAAGCTATATGCAAGTTAGCGCGCGCATAATTTAATTTAATTGCGCAACTTATATTAGCGTACACGTCTATTAGTAGCGTTCTATAAGAATAATAAACAAAATTCAAAACTAGCTAAAAGGCTCTAAAAATCTATTTACACAACTTACAATTCTAGAATTAGGTAATAGGTAGCAGTAGGTGTTTAAAAAGGGCGTTGCAGTTAGACTAGGTATTGCTAGTGTATAATATAGAGCAGGTAGTAGTAGGTAGAGAGAAAGTAGTTAGGTTTAAAATTAAAAAAGATATTTGCTAATATTACTAGCGTTACTAGCGTTACTAGCGTTACTAGCGTTACAAGATACTTAGTTAGGCTTAGCATAATTAGGCTTAGCGCTACGTAGTCTTAAATACCTCTAATAACTAATTTGCAACTATTGCTAAAGCTCTAATAGATACTATATAATACAGATTATTTTATAAGCTATAATCTAAAGCTTTTAGAGAGGTTTAGTAATTTAATTATACGCTGTATTACAGCTAATATTAGCAGAGGGCTTTTACTTATTACTTAATTACTAGTAAAGGTAATAGAAACAAGTTATATAATAATCTTACTAGTGTAGTAGAGACAAGATATTAGTTTCTATTTGCTTTTAATCTTGCTTTAATCTATATTAGCACTATAACAAAACACAAGTAAGTTAAACGCGTAGAAGAATACGACATTATACGCGCAGCTTATAGTAGAGTTAACAAGATTAAATAAAAGTAGATACTATGCTAAAGCATAACGCAACAAAAACTGTAACTAAAACAGCTATAGAATGTAGCAGTCTCGTTATTCTAGTAGCAGCAAGTGTACTTATTAAGAGTAACAGTTAATTTAAACACGAAACTAACTGCATAACACTAGAAAAACACCTCTAAATTCTTAGTTTAAGTAGCTAGAATAGTAAAGTTTCTAAAGGCGTAAGAGGCACAGGCAAGCGTAGTAACGTTAGCGCGTTTTAGAACAACACTTAGCTAGCAAAATAGATACGCCTTAAAAGAGAACGTTATTGCTAATAGCGCCTAGCATACTTAGATAGTATTCTTAATATAATAATAAAGGATACTTAATAAGAGTACTATAGCTAGAACAACATAGACCTACGCCTAAGAGCTATACTTAAGCTATATAGAGCTAAAGAACGCTTTAGTAAAGATAAGCAAGTAATATTCTCTTCTATAAGCAATCTTCTGCAGGAGCCTAAATTTAGTAGCGACAAGATTTAGGCGCGCATAAAAGCTTAGTTAACCTTAGCAGAAAAGTTTTATAATCTTAGACGTATAGCATATAAGTTAAGAATTAGGTACGCTGCAAACTTAGTTACATCTCTGCTAACAGAGTTACGCAACGTAGTCTACAATATAATTTGTAAAGAGTTAAGCAAGAGAGAGAACGCTAGTACTATTCTTAGAAAGAGTTAACACCTAGATTAAGGTCTAGGTAATAGTTACTAGTTCTTTAAAGACTACAGCGCGAGAGAATAGTTTGCGAAATAGAGTGTTAGCGAGAAAGTCTTACTTAGTAAAATGCTTAAGAAGTATAAACGTTGTTGCAATTAGGCATGTTCTAATTTTTAGCAAATAGCTAAATAAGGCTAGTTGCGAAGACAGCGCAGCAGGACAGGCTGTAGAGCAAGGTCTTATACTAAGACTAAACAGAACAGAGTAGAAGTAAGCATACTAGAGACTAGGTGTAGTTACAATCTAGAGTTAAATCGCACGTAACTTAGGTTACAGTAGTCTAGAGAGAAGCTGCCTGCAGTTACAGTCTAATAGCTAATATAAATAGGTAATCTTATTTTACTCTTTTAAAGCCGCTACCGCCTTAGTTAGTTCGCACCTGCTGCCTTTTGTGTATAAAAGTAAGAGGTGTTGTAATTATAGAACCTTGCTAAACACCCTCTTTACTATCGCAACCGCGCGCGCGTGCTGCAATCTTACCTAGCCTACCTGCTTCTATAGGTCTAGTTGCCTCTCTACTAACTACTGCAATTGCGCTAACGTCTCGCGATCTATTACCTAGTCTCTATCTATACCTATTATTTTAGCGTATATATACGCAATAATTGCTTTCTCTTTATATTAAATAGACCTGTTATAACAGCGTAGTTTAGTAGAAAACAGACTCTAGCTAAACTAAGGCTATAAAGAAGTTATAGCCTTAGTTAGGCTAAAGTAGACTAGTTAGCCTCTTTTTTTAGAAGAGGCTCTAAGTTTAAATTATATTACAAACAGGTTCTCTTTTTTACCTTTTACAAAGCCTCTATGCTAGTATCTATACTACGTAGAATAGTAGATTGCAGTAAAAGATAATAATAGCAACTCTTTAAACTGCAGTAGCAACGCAAAGCTTTTTGCTATTTATATCTTTTCTGTCTATAATACGCTTTTACACTAATGCTCTAGATAGCAGCAGATACCTACGCGCATGCTACTACCTAACTAAGATAGATATTGTATATCTATAACGTCAACCTAGGTATAAAGAGGCTAATTTGTAATCGCTATATAAGGCATTAAATATATATATATATATATTATTTGCACAGCACATTTACCTTTAGAACGCCTAGGTGTAGTTACAGTATAGAGTACTATATATTGTTTACGCAGTACGTTAGTAATAGAACCTCTAGATATAGTTACAGTATAGAGTACTATATATCGTTTACACCGTACGTTTATAATTAAACGCCTAGTTACAGTTGCAGTTAAGAGCTCTATTATAGCTATACTGCTGTAGTAGTATTAAATCTCTTTCTATTTTGCATTTTATTATTATTTATAATTAGAGTAGTATCTTAACTTAAGAAATACAAATCTAGTAGATATATAATTTTATTATAGGTTCTTTACATGCTCTTGCTTTTCTATATATTTCTACACAGAAGGTTTAACTATGTTTCTCTTTTCTAGTAACTATAAAGCTTAATCTACTATATATATGCTAACTCTACGCAAGCTGCAGGCAGCCTAGGTAGCAGTTATATTGCCTAATAGTACAATTACCTTAACTTAGATTAGAAATATTACTGCTGCGCAGTTTAACTAGATAATAGCGTTAATAAACTGCTAAAGCGCAGTTAGGTTTTAGTTAAATCTAATACATATTCTAACAATTAGACAACGCTTCTATTGCAGTTAAATAAGAAGTTAGGTAAAGTAGGTATAGAGCAACGCTTAGTCGTAACAGATACGCTAGGTATAGTAACTAGCTACGCTAACGCTAGCCGCGAATAAGGTAGATATAGTAGTAATAGTACAGTTTACTACTATAATAACAGCAGAGATACACAGTTGCGTAGACAACAGCCTTAGAATTTAATTTAAGAAAGCTTTATTAATCGCGTTAGCTGCGCTTAAGCTTTTAATAATTATTATAATAGCGTCTTTATAAAGACCGTGCATTATACTATTAAAATAAATAATAAGTGTAGGCTGTTAGTTAACTATATGCAGAAGTAAGGTTTTTGTGTTAATAATTTTAAGGTGCTCTGTAATGTTAAAGACGCTTTCTTTTATACTGTGCATAATAATGTATACAGTTGCTAGAAGAAGAGCTAGTAGCTCTTTATAATGCTAGATGCAGTTAGTAAATATTATAGCTAAGGTTTCGTTTAGTTAGGCTTATAGATTTACTATAGTTAATTGTATAGAATTTGTGTTATTAGCGCAAAAGGTAGAGGTTAGTAGTAGATAGAATATAAAGGGCAACAAAATTATATATAACTATTAGAGTAAGAACGCAATAATAAAGATAGTAAAAGCGCAGTAAAGGTAAGTAGAGATAGTAAGCTGCAGCAGTAAGAATAATAAGATATTACTAAGCTTATTAATTGTAAGTAAAGGTAACCTTACGCGTGTTAAAACAGCAAAACAACTTATAAAGCTACTAGGCGCAGATATTATTATAACTTTAGTACTAAGAATTATCTTAAGTATTATAGTTATAATAGTCTATGTCTGCTTAGAGTAAGAGATATTAGATTAATAGTAAGAAGAATTTACTATACAAACGTCTAGGTGTAGTTATAGCTTAGAATTTAGAAAGGTGTAAGAGCCTACGCTAAACATAAAGTTAGTAAAAAGTAGAGGTTATTAGACGTTGCCTAATTAGTTCCTAAAAAACCTAGAGTAGATAGTTAGTGTTAGAGCGCGTTTACAACAGAGTTGTATTAAATAATAGTATAGCACGTAACTCTATATTACGCCTATTACAGTTAGCAAGATTACTTTTATTTATTAATTTTAAACATTTGTTTTCTTACTCCTCTATATTATTTTGCAATTATTAACGTACGTACAATATTAACAGTACCTGCACTTACCTTATTTAAGAGAGAGGCATACGTAAATAAAGAAATTAAGAGTGTAGAAGGCCTCTACTTCTACTAGTACACAGAACCTTTAAACGTAAGTTTAGTAGTGTGTATATATAAAAGATTGCTAAGTTTAATAGGCTTATTAGATCTCCGCAATTAAGGTTAACCTTACAGCTAAACTAGCGGCGACTTTTAACAAACGCATGTAAATTGCGTTAGACCTAGTTATAGTTATTACCTAAGGCTACTATTTCTAGCTTTAGTTAAATATGCTGCGCTCTTAGTTGTAGCAAGACGCACACAACTAGGCTAAACGCATAGGCCTTATTCTGCTAGGCTGTCTCTATCTAGCTAGTAAGCACTTTAGTCTTCCTCCTAACATTAATCTCTGCAACCTTATAGGCTATACTTTTCTAGATATTAAGTTCCTCTAATATAGCATAACTCTAACAGACGTCGCAAAAATTATTACAGCGTAGCCTAGCAATATTAAGCTTCTACACTTTATATTAGTTATCTACCTATACCTAAACCTAGGCAACGTTAACTTTGCGCTAACAGACACTACTAATCTACTACGTAGAATTCTTGCTGCATTATACACGTCTTTTAATATATTATAGAGGTTATTTAGCGTAGCTATAGTGCTCTATATTGCGCAGAATAGCAGAGCCTAGTTGCAACAGATCTTTACACTAGCTTATACTAACAATAGTATCTATAAGGCTAAGTTTGTTAAGGTTAGAGAATAGAAGTTAATTACTAACTCTAACAGCTTGTTTAACTACAACTACTATAGTATTAAGGCTAACACTAGTAAGAGATATAGGTTTATAGTAAATAGTCGCTTTCTAGTCTAATAAGATTTCTAGAGTTACTCTATTATAACAACAGCTACTAGAAATAGTAAAATTACATAGACATAGTTGCAGTAGACAGCACATAAAATGCTAGCTTACTTCTATTAAACTTATTACGTATTTATAATTTTGCTTAACTATTACAGCACGCGCAGTAACGCAGAAGTTATTACTTATATAAAAATAGCTACATAACAATAGGTACATAATTAGACTATAAACTGTTTTTATAAAATCTATATTAAGATATAGGTGCTCGTAGAGAAATTAGTTGCAGTTGTATACAAACCTGCATATAATATTTTAGAAGATATACGCGCATATATATACTTTATAAGAAGTGCTAGCTACAGCTGCAAGAAAACCCCTATATAAACGTATAGTGCATACGTGTCTCTTAGTAGAAGGTAGAGTTAGTTATAGTTGTAGTTAATCTTACTTATTAGTTCTTATTGTACTACGTTCTATATTATACGTATGCTCTGTATAGTACGCCGGTAAATTTAAATTAAATAGCTAATACAACAGGTTTATAATAATAGAATAAGACAGGTGTTTACATTAATTATTCTACTTTATCTTGCATTTAGTTCTATCTAACCTGCGTTAACCTTTATTCTGCCTATATTAGACATGTTAGAATCTTAGTGCAGGTAGGCATTATAAAATACGCTAGTCTTCGCTTACAACACGCTATTATATTTACTTAAGGCCTCCTTTATATTAGATATCTTAATAGACTTACTCTTAGCGTTACCTTTGTAGATGCAGAGTCTTTAAGTTTAGCTTAAGAAGAGTAGGTAAACGTTAGCGCAGCCGCTATTATAGTTTTTAACGTCTTCTAGTTCTAGGTTAACAGCATAAGAGAGTTTAAAGTTAAACTCTACTTTAGGTTTAGAAATAGAACTAGTGTTATAGTTAAGTTTAGCTTATAAAATTAATAAGAACTAGTAATAACATTAGTTTACTTACCTTTAAGAGCGCGCTAAGATGCTATCGCTGCAATCTTATTAAGTGCAGACGCTGTTTGTTATGTAAAAAGAATATTAATAAAGCAGCAAAATTCTTTATTAGAGCTGTTATTATAACTCTTATGTACTAGAAGCAATAAGTGTATATCTAGCTTATATCTTAACAGACGTACAAATAACTACAAGATTAGCAGTAACTTTTGCAGAGTCTATAGTGTGTTACAGTTGCAAGAATAGTGCTTGTTAACAAGAGGTAGTTTAGGCGTATAATTTACAGTTTAACTAGGTCTAGCATTTGTTATAAAGGCAAACGCGAATAATAGCGCTATTATAGGTCTTAGCGTAAATTTCTAGTTGTTGTAGCGACAGTGTTAATATTAGAGAACAACAACATTATATCTAATACAAAAATAAAGACAGCATTACTAGCGTAGCGTGCCTCTAAATCTTAATCTAGTAATAGTATTAATAAGCGCAATTGTAATAGTGTGTAGCTAAGCATAGTTAAAATTAAGTTAAGCGCGCAGAAAGGTAGATTTATTAGGTGTGTAGCGAGATTATAATAGCAGAGTATCTAGTTAGTTGCTGTAGAAAATTGCTAGTAACTTATACTTAGAAGATTAAGTTGCTGTTGCAGGTTAGTTACTATAGTTATAGCTATAGTTATAACAGCAACGTATAAATACGTTAGTTTATAATGCTATTATATCTTTAGTTTAGGTAGCTATATAAAGAGATTTATAGCTAGGTTCTAATTGTATTACTTCTATAATGTTGCTTTTCTGTTGTGTGCAGGTAGTAGAGCGTATGTAAATAATATAGGGTATTAAGAGCAGCGTGCTCTGTTAGTAGGTTGTATATGCACTTAATAACATTTATATAATACCTACGCTTTAAAGTATATTATATTATAAGGCGTAATATAGCTATAGAATAGTAGTAATAGGCTATTGCGCGCAATAAGTTGTGTATAATAAGTTACACAGGTAGACTATAATAGATAGTACGTTGCAGTTACAAAGAATAGTCTGTATAGAGTTTACAGTAGATATAGTATATAATAAGTAGAAATATAGTAATATAGCGAATGCGTTAAGACTATTATACGCAATAGATAGACAAAGAAGAGGAGTGCAGAAAAGAGGTAAACAGTAGAGAATTGCGGGCTAGCCTAAATTCTTTAAGATAATTTGTTTACGCTAAGCTTCTTTTGCGCTATAGATAGAAATAATAGTTAGTCTTAGCGCTATAGACAATAATTATAGTTAGTTAGAGAGCTGTAGATAGAAACTTTAGTAAAAAACGCGTGCGCAAAGGCTTGCAGTTACAATACACAATAAAGAATTAAAGATAGAGACTGCGCGTAGTAATATTTTAATTCTGTGTTCTTTTCTGCTTTAATTAATAGTAGTTTTATAAAGTATATCTAGAGGTTTATAGAGAAAAGAGGTTATAGATAAATAAAACTTTGCTTTAATTTTCTCTATATTGCGCAGTAAACTTAACCTAAACCTAGTAAGTTTTGTTCTTCACTAAGTTATAAATAATATTATTAACTTTGCTATAATCTACCTATTAGCTATACACTTTAAGATTATATTTAAAGGCTAGTATATTATAGTTATAACTCTTATAACGCTTATCTATAGTAATAGCACTAATAATATAGCTTTATATCTCTACTAGCACGTTAAGATAAATGTAGAATAGAGTATATAGCTACTACCTATAGATATAGTCTCTAGTGTATCTAACGCTACTTTCGCGTATATTAATAGTTAGTTTATAGTAAGAGTATAACTATAAGTACGCTAGCCTATAGTAGTTAGAGTATAAATAGTACTAAACTATATAGAGGCGTTAAGGTTATATAGATAGTAAAGTAGGTTATAGATAAAGAGAAGTTATTATAAGAGAGTAACTATTATAGCCTCTAATTCTTATATATATATTACACTATGCCTATATAAATTACTAGAGTAACTATATAGTTTTCTATTCTAGTACTCTAGCGTTACTAGTAGTAATTAGAAAGAGTAGAGAGAAGAAAGAAGTAGAGAATTATAATAAAGTAATAGTTACTCTCTCTAATTATCTCTTCTTTTATAATCTATACCTATTAAAGAAATAATTAATTACAATATAGTAATAGTTGCCTTCTCTAATTATCTCTTCTCTTATAATCTATACCTGTTAAAGAAATAATTAATTATAATATAGTAATAGTTACTTTCTCTAATTATCTTTTCTTTTATAATCTATATCTATTAAAGAAATAATTATCTATTTTGTTCTAATTAAGTATTCTCTGCCTATATAGTAAGTAATAGTTACTCTACTATAATTACTATCTTCTTCTACTATATACTACTAGTAAAAGTTATAGCTATACTTAATAGAATCTACCTAAATTACTCTATTTTTAACTACTATAAACGTTGCCTTATCTCTATTCGCATACTCTAGTATATTTAAGTTTCTTATACGCGTTTGCTAATATTACCTATTATAAGGTTAGGTAAAATGTTATAGTTATATTAAAGTATAATATATAATATATATATATATATTATACTTATACTCTATAACTATTAACTAAATCTTATTCTTATCTAATCTTACTTTCTAAATCTTACCTAACTCTAATAGAGCTATTTCTAATAATACCTAGCGTAGACCTAAGTCTTATTACTTAAGCCTTAGTATTACTATATCTAGAGGCAGCACTACTAAGTCTACTACTACTACTATAACTATAGTTACTTTTGCAAGTACTACGCTAAAGAGAGAAAGTAGTAGAGGCTAGTAGCTTAGGCTTCTTATTATTCTTTAGAGAGAATCTATTAGCTAGTTATTACTTATTATTTTTTAGTTCTATCTTTAACGTAAGCTTCTTCTTCTTTACTATATTAGCTTTATTCTAAGCCTTCTTACGCTAGCGCTTAAGTATAGTCTTATCTAGTATAAGTGCACTAAAAACTATGCTGCTTATAATCTTGTCTTTATTCTCTTTTTTAATCTTTTCTATCTTCTTTAGCTTCTACACTATAGTTAAAGTTATATTCTTTTTAGACTTACTATTTAGAGTACTGCTAAAATTAACCTAACCTATGTAATAAAATAAGTTAGTAGTAGTCTTAAACTTTCTACTTAAGTAAGGCTTAATAGTTATGTCTAAGAATATGTTAAGAAGGCGTAAAAACTTATCTTTATAGCTTAGATGTAGGTTAATCTTTCTAGCCTTTATAAGCGCGTTAAATTAGTTATTATTCTTACTAATTAGTAAATCTTAGTAGCTATATAGAGACTATAGTTAATTATATAATATATAAATACTTATAAAGCTATTATTACTTATACTTATAGGCTTATAATAGGTAAAGGCTATAATGTATATAAGCGTATTACGTATTATAGTAGTAGTTTACGTAGCGTTATATATCTCTTTAACGTAATATTAAATAATTACTACTTTATACTTCTAACTAAAGTAAATTAGGCGCTTATAGAACTAGACTTATATTATAAGAGAAGAAGTAAGTAAAGGCGTATAAAGGTTATAATAATAGTTATAGAGGTTTAAGCCTAAGTTTATATAGTATAATAGAATTATTATCTCTATATTATTAGTATAGTCTACTTTATTATAGTTTAACTTCTATTACGTAAGACGTAACTTAAATTACTTAATAGTAGTCTCTCTAAGCTTCTTCTTTATGTTTAAGGTAATAGTAGCTACCTTATATTAAAAGGCTTAGAAGATTATAGCGTAGAATATAACCTTCTATAGAAAGTTAGTAAAGATTAAAGCCTTTTTATCTTAAACGTTAACCTAGTCTGTTATAGTAGAGTATAGAGCCTATAGCTAAATAGAGGTTTAGATAAAGAATCTAGTAAGCTTATAAACTTTTATTTTATTAAAATTATAGCTATTAGAAAAGAGAGCTTTATTCTATAGAGGCTTTATCTTCTAAGCTTCTTAGTAGATATTCTTAATAAGCTTTAAGAAGAAGCTATAGTAGTTCTTAGTAGTATATAGGTTGTAATACTCTTTAAGGTATAGGTTCTCTACAAGAGAAATATTCTCTACTTTATCTTTTTAACCTAGCTTATTATTATCTTTATTCTTACTATTAGGCTTATTCTTATTAGAAGTAACGCCTTTAACCTTTGTATAATAAATACTCTTAGCTAAAAGTAGAAGTAGAGAGATAGTAGTAAGACTAAGTAGCTAAGCGCTCTTTCTATTAATAAGTATCTCTTCTAGGTTCTTTTTATCTATAATAAGAGTTAAATAAACGTACTTCTTAATTAAGAGGTTATATAGATTCTAGGTAGCTTCTAGATTCTTAAGTTAAATAGTATACTAAAGTAACTTAGGTATAGACTACCTAATACAATAAACTATACTCTTATTATTAATCTTATACTAGAAATTAAAATCTCTATAGATTATAAATTAAGCCTATATAGTAGCTAGGTAGGTACTAATAACGCTAGTAGTAAATTCTTAGTTATAGATAAAGTGTTTAAAGGCATACGCTATGTACTTTATAGAACTATCTAAAGAGTTAACTAGAGTATTATTAGAACTAGCCTTATTCTAATATAGGTCTATAAGAGTAGGCTACTTATAACCTTAATAGATATTACTATTAATATAGGCTTAGGTAATCTTATTTATATAAAAGAACTATATAAAGCTAAGAAAATCTATAAAATTATTATATTTATATAGAATTAGCGTTACGGTTATAATAGTTATCTAGTTAGAGCCTAGTGCGTAGATAGTAATAGAGGTATAGAACTTTATTTCTATAAGAAGAGTTAGTAAGATGTAATAATATAAAGAGAGTAATAGCTAGAGAAGAAATAATTAAAGAAGGTAATAGTAAGAGAAGAAAGTAAAAAGAGTAATAGCTAAGAGAGAAATAATAGAAGAGAGTAATAATAGAGGGAAAAATTAGAGAGAGTAATAGCTAAGAGAGAAATAATAGAAGAGAGTAATAATAGAGAGAAAAATTAAAGAGAGTAATAGCTAAAAGAGAAATAATAGAAGAAAGTAACTATTACTTTCTTTAAATTATCTCTCTCTATAGAGCCTTCTTTATATATATAAAGTTATAAGCTAAATAAGTAGAATATATATATACCTTTACTATTCTATCTCTTATCTAGCAAGATCTTATTAATAAGACTATTAAGATTATAAAAGGCGCGCTAATTAGATTAGTTCTAATTACGTATGCTAAACTATTTCTTGCTATTAGCCTTATATTATCTCTAGCTATTATCTAATATCTAGCGCTTTTGCGCTTTAGAACTATAATAGAGAGCTAATATCTAATAGAATATTATAATAATAACTTAGACGTTCTGCTTGTTTATAGTATTAAATATAGAGTAAGACTAGAAGATATAGCTAGTAATGTAAGTTATATATTCTAGTAGTGTCTGCACTAAATTACTATAGATAAAAATAGAGAAGTTTTCTAAGAAAGCTATAAAGTCTTTAGTAAACTATAAAATAAGATATAACTATATAATAATAAAGACTAGGTAGAGTACTTTTGCTTTAGCGAGCGCATTCTAATTCTTATTATTATAATACGTCTAGAGAAGGTGTTTTCTATTATTTATATACTAATATAATAGTTAGCTTATCTAATTTACTACGTAATAAGATAACTATAGAGAGAGATTTAATAAGAGTAACTATTACCTTCTCTAATTTTTCTATCTAGCTATGTTACTTTTATTAAACTCTCTCTTCTACTTTACTTTAGTCTAACTTACTATTAAGTGTAATAAGTACGCTATATTAGTCTTTCTAATACCTATATTATTAGTAAGTAAAGCTCTATAGTTAACGTCTATACGCAAATCTATAGTAGTAGTTTTTATCTTAGAGTTAGTAGTAATAAAAGTCTTAAACTAGCGTAGGCGCTTCTCTTCTACTATATTTTATCTTTGTAAGAGTTTAGCAGCGCCTATAGTCTACTACTAAAGATTAGTAAAAGATATTACTATCTATCTAGGTACTCTAGAGCTAAGCCTACTATAAATATAGCTATAGTTTAACGCTTCTTAGTAGTTCTTAGGCTAAAAGGTAAAATTATCTATAGTATAGGCTACGTTATTAATAGTTACGCGTGCTTTACTATTGTATATATCTAATAGTACTCTATTAATATTTTCTTACTTAACCTTACTCTACTTTTTATCTATAGACTTATTTATAGACTTATCTATAGACGTAAGAGACTTATAATACTTTAAAGCTAAGATATAGATTATAAAGTCTAGAATATTATCTTCTATCTTTTAGAGCTTATCTAAGCTATTATATTTAGTATATATTCTAATCTTCTTAATACGTAACTTGCGTAATATAGTACTATTAATCTTAAACTTAGCCTACTTAGCTAGAAGCTTTAAATGTATAGCGTCTTTACTAGAAGAGTTACTATTTATAGTAGTAAGCTTATTAGTATAGTTACTCTTTTCTACTAAAAGCTTATTAAGCTACTTAGTAATTAAATCTATAGATTATAAGGCAGGCGTAATAGGCTTATTAGCGTAAGATACTATAGCAACATCTTTATTCTTCTTACCTTAATAAACCTATTCTATTATAGTAAAACTTATAATAGTATTAAGAACTTTCTTAGAGTAACTTATAACTTTTCTATTATAAAACTAGGTTTTGTAAAAGTTAAGAGAATTAGGTATATAGTTAAATCTAAGCTATTAGAGGGTCTACTTTAAACTAGAAGTACTAGAAGTAGTTATATTTAGGCTATAGCTCTTTGTTAACTTAACTATAGTAAATTTTCTTAGCTTTTTACTCTTTTTACTCTTCTTCTTCTTAGTTTTACTTAGCGTAGAGTTATTGTCTAGACTATCTAATAGAGGCGCCTTCTCTTCTAGTGTAGTAGAGAGAGCTAGCGCTAGGTTAGTGCTATTAAAGTTAATAACCTTTAGAGTACTATCTAGGTTTAGGCTTTAATACTTTATAATAGTAGCTATAGACTTCTTAAGCTAATTAATATAGTAAAGTAAGTTAGTGTTAGCTTTATAAAATACTACTACTTTTACCTTATAGACTTAAGAATTCTTAACTAGTGTACGCTTAGTAGAAGAGATAGAATAGTATTTACTATTAACCTTCTTTACTATAGTATAACTCTTGTTTATATCTATGTAGCTATTATATAGATAATTAAGTAGCTTTACTAGACTAAGAATACGCTCTAGTTCTATCTCTAGATAAAGACTAGAACTAGATAATAGTACGCTAGGCGCTATAAACTAACGCTTCTAGAATATTATAGTTACTAGAGTATATAGAGTAGTCTTATTACTAGAGAGATTCTACTTAAGGTCTAAGAGACTATACTTAAATAGGCAAGATTAACTCTTACGTAGCGCTAATAGTTAGTTATAAATCTATAAGAAGTCTAGATAAGTAGTAATTCTATTAGTAGTTTTGTATCTAGCGTTAAACGCGTAGCGTAGGTTAGTAAACCTATTTATATCTTATTAGATACTACTATTCTTAATAATGTTTTTAAGAGTAGTAGCGTAATTAAAACTAAAGTATTTAGTAACTTTATTATTAATAGATTACTATTTAGAGAAATATATTATAGATAGCTTTAGGTTAGCGCTATTAATAACTATATCTATAATAGTAGTAGATATATTACTATTAATATTAAGATTAGAGTCTTTCTCTAGAGTATTATTAGTTATTAGAGGTAGATTAGAGTTTAATTTCTTGCTACGTAGTTTATTCTTAGAGATAATCTTCTATAGCTAAGGTAGAGTGCTAGAGCTAGAGGCTAAATATAGTTAGTATATATATAATATATAAAGGTATAGAGTAACGCTAGAGAGTAGTAAGATAGAAGAAATAAAAGAGAGTAATAAGAATAGTAGAAATTTAGAGAGAATAATACTAGAGAGAAAGCTAGATAGAAGAAATAAGAGAAAGTAATAAAAAGAGTAGAAATTTAGAGAGAGCAACGCTAGAGAGAGAGCTAGATAGAAGAAATAAAAGAGAGTAATAAGAAGAGCAGAAATTTAGAGAAAGTAACTATTACTCTTTTTTAATTTACCTCTTTCTAGTTCTATAAGCTTATTAGTTTATCTACTCTAATACTCTATATATAGATGTAGCCTCTAATCTTAAAGTCTATACCTAGTATTAGCTACGTAGACTAAATATAGAGGTACTAATATAAAAATAGTATTTAGTGTTTTTAGCTACCTAGAAACCTAGAGTTAAGAGAGAGAGAAGCTTTTTAAAGAGAGTAACCTTTTATAAACTTACTTTAGCTAGTTATATTATAGATAAAGGTAAGTGTAAATAGCTACGTATTTATTAGTATAGCTTATAGTAACATACGTAAAGCTATAATTATCTTAGAGCTATCTAGTAACTACTAAAGTAATTATTAGAATAAGATAGTACGTTTATAGTAAGTTATAGAGAGTAGTTATAAGTAGGTGTAGGTAGATAGAAGAAGAAGAGAGAATATAATCTTAGTTTAAAAATACTACTAAGATTAAAGCAAGACGCTAAGACGTATAGAGCTAGTAGTTACTCTACCTTAATATGCTCTCTCTATTCTTCTACTCTTATATTTTCTATTCTTATTTTGCCTTAACTCTATCTAATTATCTCTAATTACCTTATTCTCTTTCTATAAATTTAGTTGTTGCTATTATCTAGTGTAAGTATAGAATTACTAGAAATATCTAGTTTTGTGCGCTATAACTAGCTTAAGAGGTAGTATATAAATTATATAGAGGTTATAGAGATAAGATAAAGCGCTTAGTTACGCTATATCTATATTATTAGATATTTATAGATTACGTAACTCTTTTTAATACTAGGTAAGTATAACTTCTATTACTAGATAGTTTTATTATAATAGAGAATAGATTTTACGTAAGAGGTTATACTAGTTCTAAGTATAGAGAGTTAAGTAGAGAGAGGGCTTTTTAAAAAGAGTAATAGTTACTCTCTCTAGATTTTTCTTCTCTTATCTCTAAAGTCTCTACTTCTATATATAGAAAGAGAGTAACTATTACTCTATTATATTCTACTTATTTCTACCTAACTCTTTACTTTCTTTAAAGAACGCCTTAGCTAATTCTAGAAGTTCTTAATACGCTATAGATAACTCTACCTATATATCTATTACTTTTATTACGTCTACCTCTCTACTAATATAGTAATTACTAGAATAATAGTTACTTACGCATAATATAAGATAGTACGTTTTAACTACTAATATAAACGTTATAGTAGAATAATAGTATATAGTATACTATATATGCGTAATTTAACTACGTATTAATAACTATCTACACTAGCTACCTATATTATATTCTTATTTAATACTTCTCTTACTTAAACTAACTTAATCTAGACTATATAAAGTCTTAACTTAAAATAGTACTTCTAAACTTAAGCTCTATTACTACTATAACTAGCACTACTATAACTAGCACTACTAGTGTTAGTACTTTAGCTGCAACTGCGTATATTCTAAGCTAAACTAGTAGTTAGAATAGTGTTAGACGTACTACTAGATAACTTTAGCTTAGTAAGGTTAGGCTTACTCTTCTTAGAATGCTTTAGAGTTAGAGAAGTATTATTAGTAGCCTTCTTCTTTTTTTTAGTAGCCTTCTTAGCTAGCTTTACTTTAATCTTTTCTTCTTTCTCTATCTTAGCGTTATTTTTTTTTTTTTTATAGTAGTAGGTTAGTGTAGCTATATTTAAACCTAGTATACTAAAGCTCTTATTACTTATATTACCTTTATTCTTCTCTTCTATAATAAAGTCTAGCTTCTTATATCTATTAACTATCTTAATAGTAGCGTACTTCTTAGATTAACTTTCTAGAGTTCTACTATACATAACTTAGCTAGCATAATAGAATAAGTTCTAAGTAGTTTTAAAACTAGAGCTAGTTATAGATAAGTAAGGCTTTATAGTAATTTCTAATAAGATATTAAGTAGATGTAAGAACTTATTATTATTACTTAGAGTAACGTTAACTTTGTTCTACTAAATAAGCTTAGTAAACTTTAGATGCTTCTCTAAAATTAATATATTCTAGAATCTATAAAAGGTGTCTAGCTACTTATATATTACTTAAACGCTAACAAAACTCTCTTTATTAACTATAGTAGGCTTTCTATACGTAAAGGCTGTAATATAAGTAAGAGTATTATATATTATACTAGCTATCTAAGTAGTGTTGTATATTTCTTTTACGTAATAGTAAATAATAAGTACTTTATATTTTTAGCTAAATTGTATTAGCTAACTATAAGACTAGACCTAGATAGATAGTAATAGTAGAGGTAACAGCGTATATAAGTTATAATATTTATAGTAAAGGTTTAGGCTAGAGTTAAGATAATATAAGAGAATAAGAATCTCTATATTATTAGAGTATATAGCGCCTTTAAAAGCTAATCTTTATTAAGTAAGATAGAACTTAAACTTCTTAATAGTTACCTCTTAGACGTTCTTCTTTATATATAATATAATAGCTAAAGCCTTATACTAAAAGGCTCTTAGTATAGTTATATAGAAGATTATTTTCTATAGTAAGTTTATAAAAATTAGAGCCTTCTTATTACAAATATTAACCTAGTCTATTACTATAGAAAATAATACTTAGAGGCGAGCTAACATTTAAATAAAGAAGCTAGCTAGCTTTTAAGCTTTTATCTTATTAAAGTTATATCTATAAGAAAAAAAATACTAGTTCTATAGTAGATCTATACTATAGGCTTTCTTATACACGTTCTTAATAAGCTTCTAGAGAAACTTAGTATTCTTTTTATTATTATAGAGCTAGCAGTACTTATATATATAAGAGTTTTTAATAAGTAGAATATCTTCTACCTCTTCTTCTATACTAGGCTTATTATTATCTATATTAGTATTACTATTATACTTAGGCTTAGACTTAGAGCTAAATACCTTACTAGCTAGTACCTTAGCGCAGTATATGTCTTTTAATAGAAGTAGTATTAGAGAAATAGCTATAAGTCTAAGTAGTTAGACGCTCTTTCTATTAAGAAATATTTTACCTAGATTCTTCTTATCTTTAATAATAGTTAAGTATATATACTCTTCTATTAGAAGGTTGTATAGAACCTAGATAGGTATAGAGTTCTTAAGCTTAATAGTATAGTGTAATAAGGTAGGTATAGCCTTGCTAATATAATAGATATTACCTTTATTATTAATAACGTATAATAAGTTAAAATTACGCCTAACTATAAAACGCTTCTATATAGTAGTAAGATAGGTTCTAATTACCTTAGTAGCAAAGCTACTATTGTAAATAAAAGCCTTATAGATATAGATAGTAAACTTAAGATATATATTATTAGAATTAATAGGCGCTTAATTATTTTTAGCTTTATTATAATATAGGTTAAAAAGAATTAGCTAGTTATAGCTCTAATATAGAGTGCCGCTAATATAGGCACGTGCTATCTTATTAGAATATAGTAACTAGATAAATAATAGAAAGCCTATAAAGTTATAATACTTATAAGAGATAGAAGTAGTAGTTAAGATAGTAGTCTAATTATAGCCTAATAGGTAGATAGTGTTTAATATATAGAACTTTATACCTAAAAGAAAAGTTAGTGTATAATAGTAAAGGTAAGAGAGTAATAGCAGAATAAGAAAAGTTAAAGAAAGTAATAGTAAAAGAGAAGAATGTAAAGAGAGTAATATTTAAGAAAAGAAACTAGAGAAAGTAACTATAAAGAGAAGAAATTATAGAGAGAGTAACTATTACTCTCTCTATTTTCTATTCTCTATCTCTACCTCTCTCTCTTAGTAGCTGCTTTATACTAGAGAAAGTATAAACTAGGTATAAGAAATAGAAATATACCTTTTAAGTTCTAACTCTTATCTAATA
Organism: Alternaria sp. BMP 2799; assembly: GCA_023758145.1. Taxonomy (NCBI): domain Eukaryota; kingdom Fungi; phylum Ascomycota; class Dothideomycetes; order Pleosporales; family Pleosporaceae; genus Alternaria; species Alternaria sp. BMP 2799. The sequence goes on from JAFVLP010000006.1 coordinate 38,230, forward strand.
ATACTTTATTAATAAGACTATCTAGGTTATAAAGCGCGCGCTAGTTAGGTTAATTATTATTATAAATACTACTCTACTTATCTTTATTAATATTATTCTTATTCTAGTTATTAGCTAGTATCTACTACTTCTAAGTTTTTAGGCTATGTTGTAGAGTAAGTGTCTAGTATAATATAACTATAATAACGTAGGCGTTACGTTTGTTAGAGGCGTTAAATATTAGGTAGAAGTAAGTAAGATGTTAGGTAATATAGCTAGTCTTTAGAGGTAGTGTTTATATACTATTTCTATAGATATAGACTAAAAAATACTCTAAGAACCTAGAGTAGTTCTCTATAAGCTAACTAATAAGATATAACTATATAATAATAAATATAGATTAGAGTTTAGAAGCTCTCTTAAGTAACTTCTAGTTCTTGTTATTATAATATATTTATAGCTTAAACTTATAATTATTAATATACTATAAATAGAGTTAGCTAATTATAGTTCTTACGTAGAAGAAGAGTAGTAGAGAGAATTTAAAGAGGGTAACTATTACTCTCTCTATAATTCTACTCTATTAGTGTTACTCTTCTTAAATTCTTCTATCTTGCCTTCTATAAAATATACTATAAGTTAGATTAGATAGATAGTGTTTAACTTACTAATACTAATATTATCTATAAGAAGTATACTATAATCTATATTACGTCTAGTGTCTATAGTAGCCTACTTACTATTAAGGTTCTTATTAATAATCTTATTATACTAGCGTAGGCGCTTTATATTAGTAACCTTTTATTATATTAATAATTCTATAGCGCTAGTTATTTACTACTATAAATTAGTGTAGAATCTAGCTAACTATTCTAGAATCTTAGAGCTTAGGTAAGTTTATATATAACTATAATTTAGCGCTATATAATAATCTTTTAGCTAGTAGGCGTAGTTATCTATAATATTAGCTACGTTGTTAATATTAGCGTATATAGTTAAGTTATATATATTAAGAGTAGACTTATCTTTATTATTCTCTTAGTCTTCTCTATTAGTTAAGATAAGTAACTTATACTACTTTAACGCTAAAACTTAGGTTATAAAGTTAGAAATATTGTTAGCAGTCTTCTAGAGTTTCTTACCTACCTAGTAGCTAGTATATATATATATCTTTTTAACTTAGTCTTTCTATACCTTAGTGCTTACTACCTTATACTAGGTCTTATCTACCTCTTTCTTTAATTACGTAGCCTCTTTTCTAGACGTATTACTAGTTACTTCTATAAGCTTATTATTAAGGTTAGTAGATTACGTATTTAGTTTCTATAGTTAGGTAGTTATATTCTCTATAGTGTATAAGGCGCTTACTTTTACTTTGTTCTAATGTAGTGTAAGCTTAATAACTATACTAGGCGCCTTAGTTATATACTATTTAGTTTTCTAAAAGTCTATAATAGTATTAAGAATGTTCTTAGAGTAACTAATAATATAGCTATTATAGAACTAAGTAGCTTAAGAGTTATTAGAGTTAGGTATATAGTTAAATTTTAGCTATTATATCTACTACTTAAAGCTATTATAAGAAGAGCTAGTATTAAAACTAAGACTAGTAGTAGACTTAATAATCTTATACTTTGTCTTACGCTTAGATTTACCTTTCTTACTATTCTTCTCTTTATTATCTAGAGAAGGCTTAGCTATAGAATTATCTAGTTCTTCTACGTTGCCTTTAGAATTAACTATAATAGCCTATTTAGTAAGCTTTATACTATTAATAAGTTTTATAACTAGAGTACTATTAGAATTCTATCTCTATATCTTAGTAATAGAAGTAGTAGTTTCTCTTAGCTTTTTAATATTCTAGAAGAGATTAGCGTTAGCTGCGCGCAAGTTAGTAGCCCTTTACTAAAGAATATAGAAAGGCTTAATTAGCTTACGCTTTAGAGATAGTGCGTTATAATATTTACTATTAATCTTTTATATATTCTGCCTAGTGTTTACGTTTATATATCTACTACTCTATTAGTCTAAGAGCTTAATAAAACTTATAATCTACTTAGATTCTATATTTTACTTAAAACTAGTGCTTTCTAGTAGTGCTCTATTAGAAGCGTACTAATAATTTTAGAATATAGCAATAATAAGAGTATATAGAGTTACTTTCTTATTAGAAAGGCTATTCTCTAGGTATCTAAGACTAGCGTTAAAGAGGTAGAGGTTTAATCTCTAAAGGTTACTAATGTGTTTAAGTATTTAACTAAGAGTAGAATAGTTTTTAATACCTATAGCTATCTTAAACTTTCTATTCTAGGTAAGGTAGATATAGGTAAAGTGTGCTACGTTGTTTTTAATTCTAGACTACTTAAGAATATTATTAAATATAGTAGTATGTTTAAAGCTATAGAGGCGCGTAGCGTTAGTATTAATAGTACGTATCTTACTAGAGTAAAGCTCTAATAGCTTTAGAAAAGAAAAAGTTATAGTTATATTCTCTATATTAGGTTGCTAATTAGCTTCTATGTTAAGATTAGAGTTCTTATTATCTATATCTAGAGATAGAGAAGATAGATCTTTATTATAGAACTTCTTCTTTTTATAAAGATAATCTAAGTTAGAAAATAATATAGAGACCTTTAGCTCTATACCTTAGTTAGTATAAAAGTAATAGATAATTATAGAGAGTAACGCAAGAAGAATAAAAAGTAGAGAAATATAAGAAGAGTAATAAAAAAAGAAAAGAAACTAGAGAGAGAAATAGAGAGAGAGAAGAAAACTAGAGAGGGTAATAGTAATAGAGCAAGAAACTAGAGAGAGTAATAGCAATAGAATAAGAAACTAGAGAGAGTAATAGTAATAGAATAAGAAACTAGAGAGAGTAATAGTAAAGAGAAGAGAATCTAAAAAGAGTAACTATTACTCTTACTAAATTTGTCTTTCTCTACCTCTTCTAACTCTTTACTTCTTGTATTACCTTTCTATAAATAGAAAATAGTAGTAAATCTCTAATTCTAATATTTACACTCTAGATTTAGTAATAGTTAATATAGTGCAAACTACCTAGAAATATATAAATATTAGTAGTTAGAGAGAAAGAGAGAAGAGAGAAAATTTAAAGAGAGTAATAGTTTATAAACTTACTTTTAGTTTCTATATTATAGTCTAGGTAAGAGACTATTACTGCGTAATTGTTAGTATTTCTCTTATTAACGCTTCTAATATTACAATTACCTAGAAGCTATTTAGTAGTAATTTACGTAATTATAGACGCTCTAGAGATATAAGAGCGCGTAAAGTAGGCGTAGACGTAGATTACTATTAGTAGTTAGGTATAGATAGGTAGGTATAAGTAGGTAGAAGAATAATAAGGCAGAAATCTAAGATTAAAATAGGTACTAAGATTAAAGTAAGGCACTAGACTAAATAGAGTTAGCTATTACTCTACCTATATATACCTTTCTCTCTTTTCTCTTTCTCTACTAATTCTTTGCCTTCTACCTACTTATAAAGCTTTTTCTATTTATCTTACTTCTCTAATTCTATTATTCTACCTAAAAATAGCCTTAGTTTAAATGTATTTATTAATAGCTATATAGTAAGTTATAGACTATATTATTCTATACGTATTACTTTATAGGTAATACGTTAGATTACGTCTAATTTCTAGAATAGGTTTTCTACTCTTTAATTAGTAGGTGTATAGGCTAAGGTCTATACCTTATCTACTACTAGACTATTATAATATAGATATAGAGAGTTTCTATTACGTATATATATATTTAGTTATTATAGATATTTATTATAATATAAAGTAGATTAATAGCACTAGCTTTACTAGCTATAGAAATAAGAGGCTATAGAAAGAGAAGAGGTAAGAAGAGAGCATAACTTAGTAAGAGTAACTATTACCTTCTTTAATTTTCTACTCTTTCTTAATTTCTACTCTATCTAAGAGAGTATCTATTACTTTCTTCTTATTCTCTCTAAACTATTCTTTACCTCTCTCTTAGCCTATTTTTTATATTACTGCTATTACTATATACACTATAGTTGTCTTCTTCTTCTATAGTAACTTCTACTTTACTTTCTCTATTAAGAAGAACTTCTATATTAGCTAATTTACGTCTAATATAATATAGCTAACGTTACTAAGTAGCTTAGAGAAAGGCTTTGTTTTCTAGAAGTAGAATATAAAATTAGCGTTATTATTACTATCTAGGTTATTATTATAGTTACGTATATAGTATAGCTATATATCTCTTATATAGAATAAGGTAGACTATAACGTAGTCTATATATTCTCTACTACGTATAGAAATATATAGCTTTCTGCCTTTAGATTCTTAGTTAGAGTACTATCTAAATCTTACTATTTACTATAGATAGATGTTAGAAAGAAACACTAGAAATATAGTAGTCTACCTACTATATTATTATTTATCTTAATAGTGTAAAAGTGCTTTACTAGTGTCTAGGTATAGTTGTAGAAGGTAGTACTTTTAGAGTAGTTAAAGTCTTCTTTTATAATAAAGCAAGCTATATAATAGCTTATCTAGAACTTACTAGTAGTAATAAGTTATTACTAAAGAAGTTTAGTTTATTAGAGATTTAAGGTAGCTTAATAGCTTATAAATGCTAATATCTACTTAATTTATATAGCTTTAGATAAGAGATTTAGTGTAGAAGATAATTCTATTATTAAAACTATAGATAGTTAATAGATGTAGATAATACTTAAATAGAGACGTACTCTAATACCTATATCTTTTTATAGACCTAATAGATTAGATTATACTAAACTAAGTTAAAGTTAGAGTTTATAGTAGTAGATTAGTATAGCGCTAGTTAATAGATAGTGCTATAGTATAGAGAGAAGATAAAGAATATACATTAGGCTTAGAATTAGAGAACGCTTTGTGTTGCGTACTTATAGTAGCTATAGCGTATAAACTAAATAGAAAGAGTAACTCTAGAGGTAGTACTATAGACTTACTAGAATGTAGTATTAAGTAGCTAACTATATAGGCTTTATAGATATTACATTTTTCTTTATTTTAGTAGTAGCTAATATATTATATTAGTCTATTAAAGTATTTATCTAATATAACGTAGATACACTAGTCTAGTGTAGAGATATTGCGCTATATAATTTAGTTAAGAAGTTACTAGTTAGGTAAACTTAGTTTATAGAAGAAAGACTTTAGTCTGCCTCTAATTAAAATATAAATAATATAACGCATTCTATTCTATTCTCTATATTCTACTATTTAATTATATATAATAGAATAATTAGGCTCTTCTATAATAATAATCTTAGATATATTAGATACGTCTATACTAGAATTAAAGGTAGATATAGCTACTATAACGCTATTAGAGTTTTGCTTAAACCTAAATTAGGCCTATTTCTACTTATCTTTATCTATATCTATATAATACTAGAAGCTATATAGCTTTTTTGCTAGCTATATAGTATTATCTTAGAAAGAGATATATACTAGAAGTTTACTAGCTGTCTAAGCCTTAGTAGATAGGTAATAGACTATAGTAGAGCTTTAGATAGTAAGTTTAGATAGTATAGTGCGTACTTAATATACTAAGTTAGGTTAGATAGTGCGTTATTAGAATATCTATATCTGTCTCTATAGTTCTATAAGATAATACGCTTTCTTCTTACTATAATAAGAAATAGTAGTAGAAAGTAAGATAATAGAAACACTATATTAAGCTACGCTATATATATTTATAAGTCTAGCGCAGTATTTATAGTTAGAAAGAAGAACGTAGTAGAACTTATCTACTACTACTTATTCTAAGCGTCTAACGTCTTAAGCCTATATTACTATCTTTTAGAAATAGGTATCTAATAGGTGCTCTAGTATAGCTAGAATAATGCTAGCTATTTTATTAAATAAAGAGTTACTCTACTTACTCTAGACAATTACTAGATATTTATACTTAGAGATAATGTCTTCTTAAAGTGTAATAAGTAGTATAACTAGAATAGTCTATTTATAATTCTTATAGTAGGTAGGTAGTAGAAACACTATACTCTTGCTAGATTCTATACTAGTAATATAGGCTACTATAGGTTTATAAGCAAGAATTATATTAATTACTATTTTCTAGTTACTATAAAAGCTCTTTACGCTAAAGCTATTTTAAAGAACTACTTTAATATTAAGTAAAGCTTAAGTAGCAAGTTACTTCTTAAAATAGAAACTAGTAGTAATCTTTTTACTACTATTATAGCTAGAGTTAGCGCTATAAAAGCCTAAGTCTATATACTACGTAGTAGACACTATTTAATATACTTCTAGTGTAGTAAATCTACCTTAAAAAACTACTACTATAGTAGAGCTATAGATACTAACTCTAGTACGTACTATGTATCTAGCTTAAAGTTTATAATACTTATTCTACTCTTCTTTAAGTGCCTTATTAACCTTCTCTAGTAATAAAATCTATACACTACTAGTATAGCTCTTACTATAATTCTTATTAAGTTTATAACTAAACGCTATAATTAAGTATTATATAAGGCGTAGTGTAATAGACTAGCTAAGATATAGTAATATAGCGTTTTAAATAGCGTTATACTTACGTTATATATAAGAGAATTATTTTCTATCTATATCTATCTATAGTAGTAGACTCTAGAACTAGTAGTAATAGACTTCTTATTACTCTTTAGTTTAACCTTCTATAGTAATCTACTAAAATAGGTAAATAAAACTATAGTACTATATAAGAAGTAAACCTACTTATTCTAGTAGATAGCGATAGATTATCTTAAGAGATTTATTACGGTTATATCTCTTATAGTAATATAAAACTATAGTAATAAAGCCTTTATATATAAAGAAATTACGTAGGCTATTATTAATAGAGTTCTCTACTTAAGCGCTAAGAAGTTCTATTATATAAGCTAGCTGTCTACTTATAAAGTATATAAGAAGAAATAAGGTGCTTAGAAGCTTTTATATAATATTACTATACTAAAGAATATAGTTATACTAGTCTAACTAAAATATTATTTTATTATATTTCTTCTCTTAGATAGCCTTTACTATTTAGTGTAGAATAAAATTTATAGGTATATTCTTATAAGACTCTAGTATTATAAATAGTAAATAACCTAGCTATTACTTACTAGAGTAGTAGTCTATAGATTTCTATAGTAGTGTAAAAAGATCTACAAGACTATCTATAAAGGTAAGACGTAGAATTAAGTCTTTAGCTTTATACTATAAGAACTACACTATAGCGTAGAACTTATTAAATGTAGTAGAGATCTTCTTTATAGTAATAGTAAAGCTATTCTAGTAAATAAAGGCGTTAATAGTCTCTCTATATTAAGCCTAACTAATATACTAAGTAGATAAGATTATCTACGCTATAGGCGTGTAGTACGTTTCTTCTAGGTAGTAGTTAATCTAAGTGTAGAAGCTATTATTCTTTTTCTACGCCTTCTACTCTAACTACGTAGTTATAATAGTAGTAGTAGCTGTATTTTACTTATTAATTAGTATAGCTACCTCTATAGGCTATATATTAGACTTACTATTATTATCTAGGCTATCTAATACTTCTACTAGTATAGAGGGCGTTAAACTAATCTTATTCTAGAGTTTTTAATAAGCTGCAAAACGCGTGTACTTCTTAATTATACTTAGGTTAGTACTAAATAGATAGGTAGATTAGAAGCTAGGCTACTATATATTAAGCGCAAGAAAGGCTAAAGAAGTAATAAGCGTAAACTTAAAGTTATTCTTAATAATAGTCTATTTAAAAAGAGATATCTAGAAAGAATAATATAAACGCTCTAAGGTATCTAATTTGCACTAGTAATAGTAAAGAGAAATCTTAGAAAAGAGTTCTAGAACGCTATTAAAATAGAATATAAGCGTATTCTATACGTTTTGCTAATTAGAAGTAAAGACTAGAAGAGTAGCTAGCTAAGAACAACGCTAGAAATATATCTAGAAGAAGAACTAAAAGATCTTAGCTACTATAATACTATACTAGAAGTTAAATACCTAGTAATATATAAAAGAAGAAGTAGATATATACTACTTATTCTCTACTATAATATAAATACGCGCCTATTATAACGTATACGCAACTACGCATTAATATATAAGTATTATACTTTTAACTATATTAAATAGAAAGTAGACCTTTACCTCTAATAGAGAGGTAGTATATTAATATATCTTCTTCTATAATAGGTCTTGTACGCATTTCTAGAATTTTGTGTACTAAAGATATAGGTTAGTTTACTACTTAGGTATAAGAGAGATTTATGTAATTTTATTATTATAGTGTTAGACTTAGAATTACTTAGTAGCTTTATAGTAAGTAAATAGCTTATTAATTATTACGCTAGTACTCTCTAGAGTAAGACTATAGGCTGCTATAGCCTTACTATTATCTATAGCTTTAATAGTAACTTTCTTTTAGTCTTTAAGTTTTAGTAGACTATTATAATTATAGAGAGGTATAGTTAGTATAACCTTAAAATGTTATAGCGCCTTTAGATCTCTACTTTTTAGAATACGTATAAAAAACTACTATATATAGATAACGCGCTAGTGTATAGCCTACTATTCTATCTATATATCTACTTTTACGCTAGTAGCGCGCACATTATACTAGTTATAGAAATATTTCTTTATATTCTTAACACTAGAGACGCCTATATATATATACTTATATTACTTACACTTAACTAATTAGTAGAGAGTAAGATCTATAAGAGTAGGTATAACCTAAGTAGGTAGCTTAATATTGCTGTAATTCTATGTAAATTCTATAGCTTAGAATTCTACTTTATTCTAGATAGTTTAGTGTATAGAAAGAAATAGTTATTTGCTATAGATAGGTAAGCTAAGGTAGGTAATAATACTACTTAGTAAGATAGCATAGTAATAGGCCTTATAGATAAGAACACTATAGCTAGGCTTTATATAAAAATAGAAGAAGGCTTTAAGTAACATAATATATAGTGCTAGTAAAGAAGCTTAGTATAGTAGATTAGATAAATTATTAGTGCTTTAAATAAAAAAAAGAGTTATATAATCTAGATATAATATTTAGGCTAAGATTATAACTATAGCTAAGAAAAGTAAAGTATTAAACTACGTATATTTCTATATTTTTACGCTAACGCTATAGCTTTAACCTTATTATAATTACTATGCTAAAGACTCTAAAGGCCTACTTCTATTCTATATACTACTCTAAGAAAGATAATTACTAACTTATAACTAAGGTAGTAATATAGTTACGCCTCTCTAATCTTATATTCTTTCTTATAATTCTAGATAGCTCTCTACTTATTACTACTTTTATTATAGCATTGCTAGAGCGTGCCTTATAATAGATATACTAATATCTAGCTAGGTCTACACTACTAATAATAATAAAGTATAACTATAATAATCTAATATAGTCTAAGCACGTTAATAAGAGTATAGGCTTAGATAAGAAGAAGAATACTTTACAGAAGTCTAACGCGCTAGTAACTAGATTAAAGTAAAAATAGAAATTAACTACTAGATAAGTAAACAAAGCATTAGTAGATAAGATAAATATAAACCTAGTCTATTCTATAGTAAGTACGCAGAACTAGAAAGAAGCTAAGAGTATAGTTATAGTAAGTAATAAAGAATTAAAGTATTAATCTTACGTTATAAGCCTTTCTAAAGTAGGCGTGTTGCTTAGCGCTTAGATAATATTCTAGGTAGAGATAGTAGAGAGTTTTAACGTATTTAAGAACTAGGCAGCAACTCTAGCTATATAGAAAAGGTAAGCTTATTATAGAAAAGAGCTTTATAATTACATAGCCTAATATCTTCTAGTTATAACATAATAATCTTTGTAGGTAGAAAATAGTATACTAGGTAGCGTAGCTACTAGATTAGAGAATAATAAAGTAGCTAGGTTCTAGAATAAGTACTTTAAGCTTAATAAAATAGAAGTTAATACTCTAGCTAGTTAAATAAGAAAATAGTATAAGTTAAACCTCTTCTATAAGAGGTTTAAGCGCCTAGAGGCAAAAATTAGATTATAAAAACATAGTATAGAACAGCGCAGAGTTTAGTATAACTTACTTACTAAGAAAGTACTTTTTATAAGTATATAGTTAAAGAAACTTAGTAGAGAGCTAATAAAGAAGTTAGACCTAGTACTCTAGAAGAAGTTTAGAGAAAGACTAGATTACAGGTAAAGATAGAATATAATAAAGATAAGAATAGAAAGCCTAGAGGTGTTTAGCCTACTACTAAATTCTAATAACCTAGATATCTTTATTAAGAAGAGGTTAACGTAGACCTATATATAATAATAGATAGAAATAGTTACTACGTATAATAAGAATACTTAGGTAATAGTACTCTAGATAGAGCTATTACTACTTGCCTACGTATAAGAGAAGCCTCTACTAGATAACTTTAAGTTTCTAGAGTAGTTAAATAGAATAGACTTAATAATAAAGCTATTAGCGCTCTTAATAAGGTAAGTATACGTCTACAACGCGTAGTGTTCTATACTTTTCTAATAGCTAGATAAGAGATATAGTTACTAAAGTTAGTAACTTAGAGAAAGGTTAAAGCAAAGAATAGAAAAGTAGAGAACTAAATATATAAGAGAAGATAAAAGAGTAGCATTAGTAGAAGAGTAATACACAAAATATAGTAGTACTAGAAGAGAAGAGAAGAATTAAGTAAGAGTAATAGTTACTCTTTAGTAGTACGCCTACTACCTATCTACGTAAAGGCTATTTTATCTAGAATTAGGTACTAAGATTAGTATAGTTCTTAGATAGCTCTACTTAGTTCTTAAGCTCTAAATAGATTCTTAGTTTCTTATATTCTTACACTCTTACCTCTAGTTCTTAAACTAGCACACTTAGTTCTTAAACCTCTACCTCTAGTTCTTAAACTAGCACGCTTAGTTCTTAAGCTAGTACACTTAGTTCTTAGATTACTATACTTAGTTTCTAAACTAAATTTATTACGCATAGGCTATTCTATGCTTAGTTTCTACTAGGTACTATATATTCTAATATAGTTAGTTCTACTTTTTATTTCTTATTAGCTCTTATTAGTACTACTAAAAATTACTTAGAGCTAGTAGATCTAAGTACGTTCTTATAGGTAGGTAGTGTAGTAGAGAGATTAGAAGTATCTCTATTAGAATAGGTGCTTAATATAGTTAATTATATTATATGTGTGTATCTAGTTGTTATTCTTATCTAAACGCTGTTCGGACGTAGCTTTTTCTAGCGCACTAACTCTTAAGCCTAATAGCTATTTAGCCTATTATTATATTACTAGTTTTACTACTATATCTCTTCTACACTTAAGAAGAAGGCCTTCTCTTCTTCTTAAGCACGAAAGAGAGAATAGCTCTTAGATATTCTTTTCTATCTATTACATTACTAGATTCTATCTACTTAATCTAAATATACTATACGCTAAACTTCTGCCTAGAAATCTAAATGCGAAATCTCTTTAGGCTATTTCTATTCTAGTATATCTCTTTCTATTATTCTTCTTATTTTAATTTAATCTCTTCTACTAGCCTGTAGCCTCTTTCTCTGTTTCTCTAGTATATTCTAAACCTTATCTTAATTACTTTTAATATTAGCAGCTAATAATCTCTTAGGCTTAGATCTATATCTTTCTTAGGTTTAATCTTTGCTTTTCTATAGTGCTTACCTATCTAGCGCTTAACTCTCTATAATGTTAGCCTTTTCTCTAATAGATATTCTATTATCTCTAGTGCATTACTAGTGTATCTATAGAAATATTCTAGAAGGTTTGCACGTGCTGCACTGCTATTAGAACCTGTGCGCTAGTTACTCTACTTTTTTGCCTAAGAGCTTTTTAGCGCTTAGTAACTAGGCTATTAAAATAATAATATTATAACTTTTCTTCTTACATATAGTAATTACTACTCTTAACTCTGCCTTTGCGCGCGTAGCCTTTTGCTATTCTCTTTCTATCTTCTTCTCTTCTTCTACTTCTCTCTATCTTAACTTTCTTTCTCTACTATAGCTTTACCTAAGCGCTCTAAGAGCAAGTTAGCTGCTGCAGACATTATACTAGTTACTCTATCTACCTTTCTTACTTAGAAGCTCGCTGCTAAGCCTACTATTATATCTAAGGCTAATAATAGCTCTGCTATCTCTACTACTATATCTACTCTTAAGCCTACTATAGCTAAGTAAGCTGCTACTATTACTACGCACGCGCTTACGCTTTCTAAGATAACTTCTACTAATAAAATAACTATTAAGCCTAAGTCTATAGACAATTCTACTACTATTACTACTTAGCCTATAACTAAAGGTGCTAGTAATAATACTGCGCTATTATTCTAACCTTTGCGTGCGCCTAAACAGCTGTTAGCTAAACCTACTCTACCTATTCTACCTAAGACTGCGCTCTTAATTAAAGCTAAGACTAGCGCTAGTATTAGCTAAACTAATACTGTTATAACTAACGTGCCTAATACTACTCTACTGCTTTTCTCTATCTACAACGTTAACTCTGCTAGCTCTTCTTAGTCTAACTTAGCTCTAATAAAAGCCTCTTAAACGCCTACGTCTTACCTTTCTAAAAAGTAGAAGAACTAGAGTAAGTCTCTACGTCTTTCTATCTTTACTCTAACTAAGGCTATTAAAGAAGGTAGGCGTAGTATGCGTATAGCAAAGTTATATAAGTATAAAACTTCTAACTCTAGCTGCGATTAGTATATTACCTAGTGTAAGTCTTTTCTCTTCTCTAGAGCCTTTTAACTAAACATTATTCTAATATCTTCTACCTTATTAGTAACTAACTAGAGAGCCTATATTATTACTCTTAGCTTTACTATAGATATATAGGATTACTTGCATGCCTTGTAAAGCGTAGAACGTATACTTAGGCCTTCTCTATCTATTCTAGCTGCTAATTAGAAAAGCTATTAGTCTAATATATAGGTTAACGCTTATAGCAACTTCTACTTAGCTAATCTAAAGATAACTATTAGTAAATTCTTTTAGTTAGATAACAAGTCTGCGCGCTAGCTATTTAACTCTAATATAGAGGCGCTTATACTATTTTATTATTTTAGCGCTAAGTTAGTTAGTGTAATTAACTCTTTAGTTAAGAATTCTTCTATTAAGATTATTATCTATAGTTAGTGTACGTTATTAAATTATAGAAAGATGTTTAGCTAGTGTATCTAGATTTATATTAATAGCTAGCTAATAAAGAGTAGAGTTTGCACTAATTATTTAAAGTATAGTAATTATTAGGTCTACTCTTTTCGTAGTAAGTTGCTAACTATTCTTTAAACACTTACTTTCTTATTTCTAGTATCTTTGCTAATATATTCTTCTAGAGACTTAAGTAGTAAGGCGCAGCCTTAAGTCTACTATAGCTACTAAGTCTATAGTTGCCTCTAATATAATCGCTAGTCTTTCTAAGAGCGTTCTTACTTGTCTTAAAGCTAGTAAGAAGCTAACTACTATATCTAAAGAGAGTAATAAGGCCTTATTTGCCTAGGCTAGCAATAGTATAGCTACTTAGTACAGATACTATTTAAGTAATGTTAACGCTAGTTGCAACTTAGCTTTCTAACTAAGCCTAAAGGATCTTAGCTGCAATTTGCCTAAGAAGGCTTCTAATACTAAGGCTGCTTCTACTTCTACTAGCGCAACTTATATTTAGTTATTATTACTACGCTTAAAGATTCTTAGTAAGAGTAATAATAAGTCTAGGTTAACTGTCGCTAAGCGTTAGAGCTAACCTGCAAAGTCTAATCTGTCTACTAGCTAGCCTGCTCTAGACGCTGCGCTTTCTGTTAGGTCTAATAGCTGTTTAGCTGCTAGTGTTCTTAAGCCTGTTACGCTAACTAGAAAACCTTATTATTGCGCTCTTTGTGCTGTTTCTTCTTCTATCTAGGTTCTAGATAGTAGTTGTAGTTAACCTTGTAAGTAGCCTAAGCCTAAGAAGGCTGTTGCTAATAAAGTAGATACTATTAGTAATAATATTATTAAGTCTAAGGCTTCTGCTGTTACTACTTCTATTGCTACTTCTACTAGAACTGCTAAGCCTGTTTCTTCTTTAACTTCTACTAATTCTATAACTTCTAGCTCTGCTAGCTCTTTTGTGCGTAGGTAGTTCTCTAGTCTCTTTTCTCTCTAATTAACTCTTAGGTCTATCTATTCTACTCTATAGTTGTAGTAAATAAAATTATAATATACTTCTAAGTCTTCTCTTATTACCTTATATTCTTACGCCTATAATATTATAATAGCTAAACCTACATTACTTCTCTTCTATACTTAAAAGAAAGAAGGTCTCTTCTTCTTTAGCCTTAAGTTCTAAATATTATTTAGATATAATCTTTCTATTATAATATTCTTAGGTTTCTAGTAGTTATTGTAATAATACTAGATTCTAAGCTGTAATTAAGAAGTACTAATAGTAATAGCCTTAGCAGCCTTTATAATTATATAGAAGATCTTCTAACGTCTTTCTAAATTAAAATAATTCTTCTATAAAGTTAAGATCTATTTCTAAGGTTCTTAAAGCTATTCTCTAGCCTATCTAAAAGCCTTTTCTTATTAGCAGATACTAATCTAAGCGCCTACTTAAGATGTCTAGTTAGAGTTTTGCTACAGCTCTAGCTAAGCAGCCTTTAGTTAAAATTCTAACTACTCTAAATGCATTACATTCTGTATTGTAGTATTATAATATTCTTCTTGTATTGCTAATGTATTCTAAGAGTATTATTATATGCTAGCCGGCTTTAAAATTCTAGTGTTATAATCTAGTGTTGCGTAGTAGTTCTTGTAAGAAAAGTAAGTCTATTACTATAGGCTTAATAGCCTTTTAGGTAGTAAATATATTAAGTAAATTCTTCTATAATATCTCTATTACTACTTTCTACTCTTTCTGCGCTTCTACTACTTTATAATCTTCTACGCGCTCTTCTATCTCTTCTTACTTTTTACTTTACTACTACTACTATTATTCTGCGCGTATTCTTACTATAGCTTTTAGCTCTATTAACACTACGCCTAAAGGTAAAACTATTAAGTAGCCTCTTGTTAAGAGCGCGTCTATTATCTTCTCTAACTTTAATAACGCCTACTCTACTACTCTATAAGCCCTTCTATACGCTACGCCTAAGCAAGCGTCTGCTATTACTGCGCTAGAGGCTGCTACTACTAAGCTAACCTCTGCTAATAAGATAACTATTAAGCCTATAGCTAAGAACTATTTAGCTACTATTACTGCGTAGCCTATACCTATAAGTGCTAATAAGTTTAATAAGCTAGACGCGCAGCCTTTTAATAACTTTAACTTCTCTGCCTCTAATAATAAGAGATCTTTTCTTAGCCTTTAAGAGTAGATTAATATTAAAACGTTCTTAGGTATTACGTAAATAGATTTTAACCTTAATTACGCGCTAAGCGCTTCTTAGGCGCTTTAGAGTATTATAGATAAGAACACTTTACGCTCTACTATACCACCTAACTACTATAAAACTCTATCTAATATTAAGAAATTTAGCCTCTCTATTAAGAGCTCTAGCTCTTCTAAGTCTAAAGTTCTTTTTAAGTTACCTGCAAAAAAGCGTTTAGTGCCTAGAGCTCTTAGCAATTAGGTAGCAGAGTTGTATAAGCTACTAAAGCGTATTTCTGCCTCTAATACTATTATTAGCTAGAGTAAGTCTACTGTCTTTCTTTTCTACTTTCTAAAAGATATTCTGCTAATATTGTGTTTCTTTGTAGTAATGTATATGTTACGCGTAGACTTTACTATTAACTAGGTTAAAGACCTCTATAGATATATTGTTAACCTTAACACTTTAGAGACTCTAGCTAGACTAGTTCTTATAGCAGCCTACTTTCTAACTTAGAGTAAAGAATCTTAGATTAAGCGCAAAATTAATTTAGCGCCTCTAAACGTGTCTAAGAACTATTTATTCTTCTATAAGTTCTTCTCTCTTAGTATAAACTATAAGCAAATTGTCTTTAAGCCTCTTGTTGCTGCACTTATATACTATTATCTTGTTAGCGTAATTAAGTATAAGTTAGCTTTAGGCAAGAATAAAGAGCTTAGTAGATATAATAAAATGTATAGCTATTATAAACGTAGTTTAAAGCTTCTATTTAAGTTGTGTTACTTAGTTATATTAAACAGCTTTCTAATACTATAGAGAACTTACACTAATTACTACGCGAAGAGCGTAGAACCTTAGTGCTCTTTTACTTATAAGTTTCTAACTACCTCTTAGATATATACTTTCTTAGTATTAGTATAATAGCTAACTTATTCTTAGGTTAGCCTAACTTCTCTAGTAAGAAGGTTATGTTTACTAAGCTAGTAGATCTTAATAAGCCTTCTATAGCATTCTGCCTTCTTTATTAATTATTCTAGTCTTTCTTCTTTCTTAATAGCTCTAACAGCCTAAGCGTACTTTAGTTATATAAGAAGAGTTCTGTAGTTTAGGCTCTGCGTGCTTCTAAGAAGCTAGTTAGTAATAGCAACTATAATTCTACTAAGAAGTTCTAGAACTTAGATATTAGCAACTATAGTAAGAGTATCTCTAAGAAGAATTGTAAGCTAAGGCTTACTTAGCTAGAGAAGGCTATAGCTGCTCTAAAGAGTCTTCTAGCTCTACTATCTTCTAAGCGTAAGCGCGTTTCTTCTAAGAGTACTATAAAGTCTACCTCTACTAAGAAGATAAAGAAACTAGTACTACTGCCTACCTTTACACGTACTTTTCGCACTTATAAGCCTACTACGCCTTCTACTAAGGCTATAGATATTAATAATAATAAGAGTAATAAATTTCTTGCTCTATCTAAGTCTAAAGGCTTATTAGTCTAGAAGACCTCTAGTAAGAAGAAGAAGAAAGGTAAGAAGTAGGTACGTTGCTTAGTTATAGACTAAAATAGTAGTAGCTATTCTCTGCATATATTTATAGACGTAGTTTAGAGCTTAGTTATAGTATTTAATATATATATGTCTAAAACTACTTAAAACTATACCTATAATGCATATGCCTAATACTTATTCTAGTTAAAATCTAGCTTTTTTATTAGAATAACTGCTAATAATTGCTAAGGTCTAGATAATGCCTATTCTATATCTTGTTTCTCTTCTATATTAACTAATAGATTATCTAGTTAAGCTCTTAGCTGTAGACTTCTTTAAACTTTAGTTAACTCTAGAGTATCTAGAATGTCTTAGCTGTACGTAGGCTGTTTAGGCGTCTTATTATTATTATTACTACTTACTTCTTAATCTATATTATTAGTTTTATTAGTAGAGAATATAGTTATAGTGTAGTCTAGCCTATTAATCTTAGCAAGATCTGCTACTATACGCTAGTAAAAGGCCTTTAGGCAGTTCTCTAGTATATAACTTTAGAAAGAGGTGCTATTAAGCTCTTCTAACTAATACTAACCTTTCTTATTAACGCTGCTAATGCAAAATAGCCTCTTCTACTTAGGTAGAAACTTAGTAAGTGTAGATTAGTTGTTTTTGTAGAAAGAGTCTCTTAATAGAATAAAATTACCTAGAGAAAGCTTACTTAGCTAAAGAACTTTTAACTAGTTAAAATAGTTCTTATTCTTATGCCTAAGACGTATAGTGTAGTTAATAGACTTCTTAAATTATTTATCTCTATAGTTAAACTAGCAGGCTTATATTATAAGAAGAGTAGGTGTATTCTAAACGTTATTCTATAGAAGCGTCTGCTAAGTTAGAATAGATAGCTTAATAGGTAAGATGTGCTGCTAGCTTAAGACTAAGTACGCTAGTGTCTTGTTTATAGATTGCTTAATAGTAGTGCAGTTAGCCTATAGAATATTAGGTAAGTTGTCTACCTAGTTACTAGAAAGCTTCTTTAGTGTAGCTATAATAGGCGTATGCTCTTACTTAATAAGTCTTTGCCTCTAAGAGTAGTAGGCACTTAAAATAACTCTATTAATTCTCTATTACTTCTAAAGTTTCTTAATAAGGCCTTTATTCTTAGAGCCTCTATTAGCTAATATCTTAAGTAGAATACTCTATTAATAAAAGATATTATGTAGTAGAAACTTCTAAACGCTCTTTAAGTTATTCTTAGCTAAAGCCTTAGCTTCTATCTATTGTAAAAGGTAGTCTTAGGTAATAATAAGGAACTTCTTACTATTGCGGCTAGGTAGTATATAAATAACGTTAATAGTAATCTATACAAATAGTATTATTAGTAGCTCTATAGGCTAAAGCTCTTCTTAAACTATTACTAATACATATAATTAGCACTTAGAGTAGAACTATATATAGCGTTTAACTTAATTATACTGTTCTTTCTAATAGTAGCGCGCCTATACCTTACGCTAGGTACCTTTCTTATCTTAGTAGCTAGACTTATTATAGAGAGATCTAATAATCTTATACTGCTTATCTATTAAGTTAACTACTCTTTGTAGAGGCTAGCCTTCTAAGAGAATTGTAAAGAGATATTATTCTCTAATAGTTATTTAGAGCGCCTTCTTCTTAAACTTATAAAACTTAGTAGTAGATATATACTTAGGCCTTCTCTAGAATAGAAGCTAGCCTGCAATTGCTTGTAACTTATTACTATAGCTGTCTGCTAGTAGTTAATTATTAAAAGAAAGATCTATCTAGCATATTCTATACGCGTGCGCTAGAGCTTTGCTAAAGATAAGCTAAACTATATTTAGATGCGTATTAATAAAGTCTTCTACATCTTTCTTAGGTTTGTTAGGTAGCTTCTAGCTATCTAGCTTAGGTATTCTTAAAAGAGTATTAGCTACAACGTTCTTCTTACTAGCTATATAGATAATGTTAAACTCTTATATATTAAGAAGTGTAAGCTACTAAGTAATTAGAGCTCTAGAGAGATCTATTACGCTTTATTAGAGTTGCGTAATAAGTATCTTTACGTCTGTTTTAACTTAGAAGTTTATCTTATAAATATAGAACTAAAACTTCTTTAGAGAAAGCAGAAGAGCTTTGCATTTATACTTGCTTAAATTCTAATTTCTCTTAGTAGTAGACTAAACTCTACTCTTAAAGCGTATAGAATAATAATAGCTGTTTAGGTTAAGCTGTATAATAACTGCACTCTAACTCTTCTTACTACTATTAACTGCAAGAATAATCTTTTAGATAGGCTTAGTGTAATTAATAGAAACTAGCGCTAGAGTAGTTATTAGAGCTACCTTAAGATGTTCTATCGCCTGCTTCTACTCTAGGCTCTATTTAAATAGTGTATTCTTATAGAAGAGCTTAAACAAAGAGGCTGCGATAATAGTAAAACCTAGTACCTATACTCTATAGTAAACGCAGATTCTAAGAAATATTTAGACTTTCTTAGCGTTGCAATAATCTAGCTAACGCGTAATCTTATTAACCTTCTTCTTATTAGAGTAGCAGCTATATTTATTAATTTAATAGCTAATAATAATTATAGAGAGGTAGTAGAAGTTAAACTTATAGCCTAATATTATTGCGCCTGCACGCTTAATATCTATAAGCACTTTATTAATGTTTAAAAGGTATTTAGTAATAAACTACCTTATACCTAGTTCTACCTTATAGTTGCTATAGCGCTTCTTTAGCCTCTTAATGTATACGTTATTAAGGTATAGTATATACCTATTAGAGATGTAGTCTCTGCAAATCTTTATTATAACACGTACAAACTCTGCTAGAGAGTTTATTATATCTATTAGAAGTGTGCACTATTGTATAAGTTCTAATAGTGTTAAAAAGGCTGTTATATCTCTTAAGTTCTTATATAGTTCTACTTAGTTATACCTTAAGAAGAAGTCTAATAGGCTTATAATAACGCATTCTGCAAATTCCTCTAAAAACTTATTAGAATTAGATAGTAGGTTAGCGTTGCAAATTATAACTCTGTTAAGTTTCTAAGCGTTGTTAATTAGGCAATACTCTTTATCTTTCTTAGTAACTAAGAACTATAGGTTACAATACTAGCTCTTGTATAACTCTAAGGTACCTCTATTAATATAGTTCTAAATTATATTAATTATAACTTGCTAAAGCTTTCTTAGAATAGAGAACTAGTTAGCTCTCTAGGCTTAATGTAGTACTATATTAATAACAACTAGAGAGATAACGTCTTTACTAACTCTTTTAGATTCTCTAAAGTTCTAGGCTAGTGCTGCTTCTTATTAGTAGAGAACCTCTAAGAGCATGTTTTTCTCTACTAGTAATAACTCTAATAAGATTTTTATCTCTAAAATGCGTTTAGGTGTTATTTAAGTGCCTTAGAGAAATGCAGCGTATTATAGCTTAAAATACTTAGTAAATAGAGCTAATTAGCTATTAGTATTAGGTATTTGCTTTACTGCTACCTTTTTCTTCTAGTCTAACTGCCTCTTAATAGGTTGCGTTAGTTAGCTAGAGTTGTTAATAGGTTTAATCTTAACGCCTTTGCGCTTATAAGCTCTATTAATCTAAGCGTTATTTAGCTAACTTGCTGTATACTTAGTAGGCAGGCGCGCAGGTTCGCGTAATACTATAACTATATTAACTTTTAGTGTAAGGCCTTTATCTACCTTAGCTAGGTTCTTTATCTAGAAGAATACCTTACTCTGTTTTATAGTGTCTTTATTACTAATACTCTCTATAATATTACTTAGAAGTTAGCTTAATAGCTCTTTAACGTTTTCTATCTTAAAAATGTATAGGCCTTTGTTATCTCTTATTAGCAGGCTTCTATTAGGCCTAAGGCCTATTAACTTGCTATTTAATCTTAATAAGTACGCTTTTAGATCTTTTCTAGAGGCTCTGCGCTTCTTCTATAGAACCTATTCGCTAATAGGTTATATAGGTATCTAACTGCTGTTTAGTCTACTGTCTCTAACCTTCTTTATTATTATATCTACTGCTTCTATATATGCGCACGCTGCGCTGTCTACTAGCTCTTTAGTTACGTGCTAGAGTGTAGCGCTAGCTACTACACTTCTATACCTTTTTCTAACGTAGGTCTAGTATAAAGACTAGAAGCTGTAAGCTTATTACTTCTAGTATATATAAATCTTATATTAGCTTAGCTATCTACGCTAAAGATGCAATAGTACGTTAATCTATTAGTTATATACTTAATACGCGCCTAAGCGTCTGTTAGAAAAGAGTTGCCTAGAATAATTAGATTAGTGCAGAATTCTATAATAAAGAAGTTTGTTTAGACTTTAATCTGCTCTATAATAATAGAGACACTCTAGATAATACCTATAAAGCTTACTATACTTCTATTTATAGTAACTATCTAAGCAGCCTTTATACTGCCTAGTAGTAATATAATTAGTAATATAGCCCTCTTAGCTACTTCTCTCTTAATAGTGTTTAGCTTAGCGCCTAAGTCTAAGAGGTAGAGAAAAAAGTTCCCTCTAATATTAATAGAGACCTTTAGGCAGTCTTAACGCAAGTGCTTAATACCTATTAGTTAGTTATACGCTTAATTATCTCTTAGGTAGTTATAATCTACGTCTTTAAAGTTATACTCTTAGCCTTAATCTATAATAATGTGCTGTTACATATAGCTAATCTTCTAGTTAGTCTAGTATTCTGCCTTTAGGCTGTAGCAGTTAACTACTCTACTAGCTTTTGCTTCTACTAGTACGTAGTTAGAGAGAGTGCTAAGAGTAATTGCATTAACTACAGCGTCTAAGAGCTTATTAAACTTCTATTCTTCTTTCTCTTCTTATAGCTTCTCTTGTCTAGCCTATTATCTTAACGTCTTAATAATATTAACTTTAAACTTATCTAGCTTTTTGTTTATATAGTTAGAGTTAAACAGCGTTTTACAGACTTTAGGTATATTACTAAGAAGAGTACTAATCTAAAGAGAGATTAAAGTGCCTAGAATACTACAGATTATAGCCTGTGCATTAGGCTTAAGCTTGTTAATAATCTTGCGCTTTCTTAGTTACTTATTAGTTATCTTAGGCTTTAGTTCTAATTGTTCTTATAGTGTTCTAGATGCTCTGTTGTCTAGTTGTATAAGATTATCTTTTTTACTAAATTAGATAACTCTCTTCTTATTTAGCGCCTAATAGCTTAAAGAGTGTTCTATTTTATTCTTATAACCTTAGAGATAAGAGATGTAATTATTACTAGGTTTTTACAGTATTATTTTTTTCTAAACCTTAGAAGAATTATAAGATACTACTTTCTTAGATTCTAAGAATGCTCTAGAAATAGTTGCAGCTGCAATAGTGTTGTTGCATTAATTTAGGTTCGCTAGACGTAGGCAGTAGTCTAATTTATCTTTAGTAAAGATGCTTAAAAGCTTTTAGAATTATTCTACGTTATCTACTTAGAGGCTTCTAGTAGAGTTTAGTATAAGCTAAACTAAAATAGCGTTGTTCTCTACACTAATTAGAGCCTTTAGGTTACTAAACTAGGCGTTAACTATAAGAGAGTTAATATTCTTTTTTAGAAATTATTGCTTAATCTTAGCTAAAATGCTCTTAGCCTATAGTCTCTAGCCTAGGTTATTAATATAGCTTTAGAGGTTCTCTAGCGTGCTCTACTAAAGCATATTCTGTTTATCTATGTAAAGCTAGCTCTTATCTATATACGCTTAAAGAGTTAGGTAGTTCTACTTATAATAGTTACTCTTATTATATACCTAATAATTTATAGTTGCTCTAAGAGCCTGTCTATTTACAGTGCCTTAATTATATCTAGTTTCTAGATTCTAAAAGCCTTAGAAGTTGTTGCAGAAAGTCTAACTAGTGTTCTATTAGTAACTACTGTATTGCTGCTATTGCTAAGGTTAATACTAGTTATTTAGCTAGAATTACCTCTAGCCTTAGAGTAGGTACGCTTTTAGGTAGTTTGCGCGTTTATTAGCTTAATAGTCTACTTTGCTGCGTATATTAGAGTTGTTTATAAGTTTAGTTTTGTAGTAGGTCTACTAGATCTTCTATAGTTCTATCTCTAGGCTAGTATAATTAATCTTTAGGTTAAGTATCTTGTTAACTAAGTTATCTACCTCTGTATTAGTAGGTGCTTTTTCTAGAGAAGACTAGAAGGTATAGAGCCTAAGCAGCTTGTCTTAGAGTAGAATATTAAGCTTAGGTAGCTAGAAAGCCTACGTGTAGTTGTCTTAGAGAGTTAGTGCTAGTTACTAAGGTTACTAATAGGCTATTAGCTGCGCTAGGTTAAATTTAACTTCTAGAATAATCTCTTTAACTACTTTAGAGAGGTTAAGCATGCAAGCTTCTTTCTCTACCTCTAGATAGATAGTAAGGTAGTTACTAATCTTAGTGTAGTTAAATGCCTTTAGGTTATTAGTCTTTAAACTAAACTTATTAAGTATCTTTATAGTATGCCTAAAGAGTAGTCTCTTAACTAAGTAGAAACTTTAGCAATCTTTATTAATAGTTAATGCTTTAATACAGCGCTTGCTGCGAATCTAAAACTTCTATAGGTACTTCTTAATATTTAGATTAGACTTTGCTTAGCACTAGAGGAGCTAGTGCTTAAAGTACTTAGCCTAAGCTTTCTATTAGTCTTTGTTATTAGTATAAAAGAGCTTTCTAAGAGCCTCTCTAAACTTCTTCTAGAATTTAGTAACTAGAGTATTAGAATATTTGTTTAAGGCTTAGATAATTGCCCTCTACTTAGGTTTGTAGTACGCTAAAAGGCAATTAATCTTTATCTTATCTATAAACTTATAGTACTTTAATATGTCCTTAAAACGCTTAAGAAACGTAGTAATATTAGTTCTATTAAACACTAAGACTATCTCTAATAGGTACAGAGAAAGCTAGGTAGAATAGACTAGAGAGTAATTGTCTAGCTGCTAGAGAGACTAAGCTATTATCTAAAGAAGCTTTGCTATATTATTATTCTAGAGTTATACTAGAAGTTGTGCCTAAGGCTACTAGCTAGTAGTGCCTAAGAACTCTAGAATGTCTAGTATCTTAATATTCTTCTAGAATAATATAGGTGTTACTTTAGGTTTTATAGGCTTAGTTTAGAGAGGTAAAGATAGTTATTTAGTAAACTAGGCTTTTAAAGGGGCTTTAGTAACTAACTTAGATTATTTATTAACCTTAGCCTTATTAGATTAACTCTTACTTATTTATGTAAGGTAGTACATAAGTATTATAAATAGTATAATAGCTAGTGTAAATGTTAAACGTATAAGTACTATTAATTAGGTTTAACTGTTTGCTTGCTAATAAAGTTAGGTGTTCTTTACTAGAAGAGCTATTGCTGCCTTTTTTATATACTATAATAGCTTTCTACTACTATCTTATTATTTAGCCTCTTTCTTTCTAGCTATACTAGAATTAAGATCTACTACGTTAGCTCTTCTAACCTTTCTTAGGTCTTATTATTTATTCTTAGTAGAATAATATAGCTATATACTTTCTGTTATGTTATTTTCTATCTATGCAGCTATCTAAGAGGCAATTAGCCTAGTCTAAACCTCTTATCTAGCTCTTTATGTTGCTTAGCGCAGCGCTACTACAGCTATATTATCTATTAGCCTAAGTAGCAGTTATTATTATCTAATTGTTTATGTTATTAGAGGTCTCTTAGTGCGCCTACTTCTTAGGTGTCTATACTATTAGGTTTCTGCAGCTTGTAGTTTGCTTCTACGCGTCTTTTAGGTATACTATTCTACATATTATTTTATTCTCTGTTTTATGTACTTGCCTATTACTTATTCTATTGTATTGCGCAATAATTATGTCTCTTCTAAAGCCTAGTTAAACTATTATTCTAATAAGCCTTTAGTAGGTAAAATGCGCACTTAAAGGTAGCGCGCAGCCTTTCTAAGGCAGAAAGCTAAATAGGTTAAGTTTTAGTTAGTTGCTATATATAGTAGAGAGATTAGAAGTATCTCTATTAGAATAGGTGCTTAATGTAGTTAATTATATTGTGTGTGTATATCTAGTTATTGTTCTTGTCTAAACGCTGTTTAGACGTAGCTTTCTCTAGCGCACTAACTCTTAAGCCTAATAGCTGTTCGGCCTATTATTATGTTACTAGTTTTACTACTACAGTAGTAGGTTAGTATTATAAATTATAACTCTGTTAAGTTTTTAAGCGTTATTAATTAGGTAATACCTCTTATCTTTCTTAGTAACTAAGAACTATAAGTTATAATACTAGCTCTTATATAACTCTAAGATACCTCTATTAATATAGTTCTAAATTATATTAATTATAACCTACTAAAGCTTCTTTAGAATAGAAAACTAGTTAGCTCTCTAGACTTAATATAGTACTATATTAATAATAACTAGAGAGATAACGTCTTTACTAACTCTTCTAAATTTTCTAAAGTTCTAGGCTAGTGCTACTTTTTATTAGTAGAGAACCTCTAAGAGTATATCTTTCTCTACTAGTAATAACTCTAATAAGATTTTTATCTCTAAAATACGTTTAGGTATTATTTAAGTACCTTAGAGAAATATAGTATATTATAGCTTAAAATACTTAGTAAATAGAGCTAATTAGCTATTAGTATTAGGTACTTACTTTACTACTACTCTTTTCTTCTAGTCTAACTACCTCTTAATAGGTTACGTTAGTTAGCTAGAGTTATTAATAGGTTTAATCTTAACGCCTTTACGCTTATAAGCTCTATTAATCTAAGTATTATTTAGCTAACTTACTATATACTTAGTAAGTAAGTATATAGATTCGCGTAATACTATAACTATATTAACCTTTAGTGTAAGGCCTTTATCTACTTTAGCTAGGTTCTTTACCTAGAAGAACGCTTTACTCTATTTTATAGTATCTTTATTACTAATACTTTTTATAATATTACTTAGAAGTTAGGCTAATAGCTCTTTAATGTCTTCTATCTTAAAAATATATAGGCCTTTATTATCTCTTATTAGTAGGCTTCTATTAGGCCTAAGGCCTATTAACTTACTATTTAATTTTAATAAGTATGCTATTAGATCTTTTCTAGAAGCTCTACGCTTCTTCTATAGAACCTATTTACTAATAAATTATATAGATATCTAACTACTATTTAGTCTACTATCTCTAATCTTTTTTATTATTATATCTACTACCTCTATATACGCGCACGCTACGCTACCTACTAGCTCTTTAGTTACGTACTAGAGTATAGCACTAGCTACTACACTTTTATATCTTTTTCTAATATAGATCTAGTATAAAGACTAGAAGCTATAAGCTTATTACTTCTAGTATATATAAATCTTATATTAGCTTAGCTATCTACGCTAAAGATATAATAGTACGTTAATCTATTAGTTATATACTTAATACGCGCCTAAGCGTTTATTAGAAAAGAGTTATCTAGAATAATTAGATTAGTGTAGAATTCTATAATAAAGAAGTTTATTTAGACTTTAATCTACTCTATAATAATAGAGACACTTTAGATAATACCTATAAAGCTTACTATACTTCTATTTATAGTAACTATCTAAGTAGTCTTTATACTATCTAGTAGTAATATAATTAGTAATATAGCTCTCTTAGCTACTTCTCTCTTAATAGTATTTAGCTTAGCGCCTAAGTCTAAGAAGTAGAGAAAAGAGTTCTCTCTAATATTAATAAAGATCTTTAGATAGTCTTAATATAAGTGCTTAATATCTATTAGTTAGTTATATACTTAATTATCTCTTAAGTAGTTATAATCTACGTTTTTAGAGTTATACTCTTAGCCTTAATCTATAATAATATACTATTATATATAGCTAATCTTCTAGTTAGTCTAGTATTCTATCTTTAGACTATAGTAGTTAACTACTCTACTAGCTTCTACTTCTACTAGTACGTAGTTAGAGAGAGTACTAAGAGTAATTATATTAACTACAGCGCCTAAGAGCTTATTAAACTTCTATTCTTTTTTCTCTTCTTATAGCTTCTCTTATCTAGTCTATTATTTTAATATCTTAATAATATTAACTTTAAACTTATCTAGCTTCTTATTTATATAGTTAGAGTTAAACAGCGTCTTATAGACTTTAGGTATATTACTAAGAAAAGTACTAATCTAAAGAGAGATTAAAGTGCTTAGAATACTATAGATTATAGTCTATGTATTAGGCTTAAGCTTATTAATAATCTTATATTTTCTTAGTTACTTATTAGTTATCTTAGACTTTAGTTCTAATTATTCTTATAGTATTCTAGATACTCTATTATCTAGTTATATAAGATTATCTTCTTTACTAAATTAAATAACTCTCTTTTTATTTAGCGCCTAATAGCTTAAAAAGTATTCTATTCTATTCTTATAACCTTAGAGATAAGAGATATAATTATTACTAGGTCTTTATAGTATTATCTTCTTCTAAATCTTAGAAGAATTATAAAATACTACCTTTTTAGATTCTAAGAATACTCTAGAAATAGTTATAGCTATAATAGTGTTATTACATTAATTTAGATTTGCTAGATATAAATAGTAGTCTAATTTGTTTTTAGTAAAGATACTTAAAAGCTTCTAGAATTATTCTATATTATCTACTTAGAGGCTTCTAGTAGAGTCTAGTATAAGCTAAACTAAAATAGTATTATTCTCTACACTAATTAGAGCCTTTAGATTACTAAACTAGGCGTTAACTATAAGAAAGTTAATATTCTTCTTTAGAAATTATTACTTAATCTTAGCTAAAATACTCTTAGTCTATAGTCTCTAGTCTAGGTTATTAATATAACTCTAGAGGTTCTCTAGCGTACTCTACTAAAGTATATTTTATTTATCTATATAAAGCTAGCTCTTATCTATATATACTTAAAGAGTTAGGTAGTCTTACTTATAATAGTTACTCTTATTATATACCTAATAATTTATAGTTACTCTAAGAGCCTATCTATTTATAGTACCTTAATTATATTTAGTTTCTAGATTCTAAAAGCTTTAGAAGTTGTTATAGAAAGTCTAACTAGTGTTCTATTAGTAACTACTATATTACTACTACTACTAAGATTAATACTAGTTATTTAGCTAGAATTACTTCTAACCTTAGAGTAGATACGCTCTAAGGTAGTTCGCGCATTTATTAGCTTAATAGTCTACTTTACTGCGTATATTAGAGTTGTTTATAAGTTTAGTTTTATAGTAGATTTACTAGATTTTCTATAGTTCTATTTCTAGGCTAGTATAATTAATCTTTAGATTAAGTATCTTATTAACTAAGTTATCTACTTCTATATTAGTAGATACTTTTTCTAGAGAAGACTAGAAGGTATAGAGCCTAAGTAGCTTATCTTAGAGTAGAATATTAAGCTTAGGTAGCTAGAAAGCCTACGTATAGTTATCTTAAAGAGTTAGTGCTAGTTACTAAGATTACTAATAGACTATTAGCTACGCTAGGTTAAATTTAACTTCTAGAATAATCTCTTTAACTACTTTAGAGGGGTTAAGTATATAAGCTTCTTTTTCTACCTCTAGATAGGTAGTAAAATAGTTACTAATCTTAGTGTAGTTAAATACCTTTAGGTTATTAGTCTTTAAACTAAACTTATTAAGTATTTTTATAGTATGTCTAAAGAGTAGTCTCTTAACTAGATAGAAATCTTAGTAATCTTTATTAATAGTTAATACTTTAATATAGCGCTTACTATAAATCTAAAACTTCTATAAGTACTTCTTAATATTTAGATTAGACTTTACTTAGTACTAGAGAAGCTAGTACTTAAAGTACTTAGCTCTAGCTTTCTATTAGTCTTTGTTATTAGTATAAAAGAGCTTTCTAAGAGCTTCTCTAAACTTCTTCTAGAATTTAGTAACTAGAGTGTTAGAATATTTATTTAAGGCTTAGATAATTACTCTCTACTTAGATTTATAGTACACTAAAAGATAATTAATCTTTATCTTATCTATAAACTTATAGTACTTTAACATATTTTTAAAACGCTTAAGAAATATAGTAATATTAGTTCTATTAAACACTAGAACTATCTCTAATAGATATAGAGAAAGCTAGATAGAATAGACTAGAGAGTAATTACCTAGCTACTAGAGAGACTAAGCTATTATCTAAAGAAGCTTTACTATATTATTATTCTAGAGTTATACTAGAGGTTATATCTAAGGCTACTAGCTAGTAGTGCCTAAGAACTCTAGAATATCTAGCATCTTAATATTCTTCTAGAATAATATAAGTGTTGCTTTAGGTTTTATAAGCTTAGTTTAGAGAAGTAAAGATAGTTATTTAGTAAACTAGGCTTTTAAAGAGGCTTTAGTAACTAACTTAGATTATTTATTAATCTTAGCTTTATTAGATTAACTCTTACTTATTTATATAAAGTAGTATATAAGTATTATAAATAGTATAATAGCTAGTGTAAATATTAAACGTATAAGTACTATTAATTAGGTTTAACTATTTACTTACTAATAAAGTTAGGTATTCTTTACTAGAAGAGCTATTACTACCTTTTTTATATACTATAATAGCTTTCTACTACTATCTTATTATTTAGCTTTTTCTTTTCTAGCTATACTAGACTTAAGATCTACTACGTTAGCTCTTCTAACTTTTCTTAAGTCTTATTATTTCTTTTTAGTAGAATAATATAGCTATATACTTTCTATTATATTATTTTCTATCTATATAGCTATCTAAAAAGTAATTAGCTTAGTCTAAACCTTTTATCTAGCTTTTTATATTACTTAGCGCAGCGCTACTATAGCTATATTATTTATTAGCCTAAGTAGTAGTTATTATTATCTAATTATTTATATTATTAGAGGTCTCTTAGTGCGCCTACTTCTTAGGTATCTATACTATTAGGTTTCTGTAGCTTATAGTTTACTTCTACGCGTCTTTTAGATATACTATTCTATATATTATCTTATTCTTTGTTTTATATACTTACCTATTACTTATTTTATTATATTATATAATAATTATATCTCTTCTAAAGCCTAGTTAAACTATTATTCTAATAAGCCTTTAGTAGGTAAAATACATACTTAAAGGTAGCGCGTAGCCTTTCTAAGGTAAAAGGCTAAATAGGTTAAGTTTTAGTTAGTTACTATATATAGTAGAGAGATTAGAAGTATCTCTATTAGAATAGGTACTTAATATAGTTAATTTTATTATATGTCTTTAGTTATTATTCTTATCTAAACGCTTTTTAGACGTAGCTTTTCTTAGTACACTAACTCTTAAGCCTAATAGCTATTTAGCCTATTATTATATTACTAGTTTTACTACTATAGTATATAACTACTATTTTTTAGTATAATACTTTTTTCTAATTAAGAAGTAAAGTTATTTAAAATAATAAAACTTAAACTCTACTTTACGTACACTTTATAAGTACCTACTAGACACTATAATATAGTATATTTAGTAAGAAATACACTTAAGGCGCTTAAAAGTTAAAAGAGTATATATAGCTTAGACTAGGTAGCTAATTTTATAGATAAATATTACTTAAGCGCTAGATATAACGCTAATAGAAAAGAGTATAAAATAATTATATTCTTAGATAGTAAACTAAAGCTAAATAATAGAGTTAGCGCTTTACTATAATATTTTATATACTACGTAAACGTTTTACTAGAAAGAAAATAAAAAGTTTTTAATAGCTTTTAGAATATAAATAGTATAGTCTTATAGATAATAATAGTAGTAGAGTATTTACTAGATATAAGTAATATTAATAATATAATTTACGTTACTTTACTAAAGTTACTAAAGCTATTTATATAAAGCGTAGATTATATAGATTAAAATAGCTAAGATATAAAAGTAATTATACTTATAGATATAAAGTACTTTATAAATAGTAAGTTACTACTAAAGATATAGGCCTAAAACTAATATATAATAGACAGCTTTACTTAGTTAATAGTACTAGTAGTAAACGCTATATACTAGTGTAAGGTAATTAATATATATATAGATAGAAATAAAGTATATAAGAGATATATTATAAGTATAGAGTAGCTCTATAATATATATATATATTACGTTTAGCTTAGCGCTAGTCTTAGGTTATAAGTATTACTAGATAAAAAGAAAGAATTAGATAAGGTAGATAGTAATAATAAGAACATAGTAGAGAAGAGTATAGTAGATACTCTAGAGCTAGTATTATAGAAATAATAAAGTAATATACCTACTATATAGAAGTCTACGTAAGTAGAATATAGTAGCGTCTAAGCGCTAAGTACGTTTCTAACACTACTACTTTAGAGCTAGAACTTTAGCTAGCTATAGATTCTACTTATAACGCTATAGCAGCGCTTTTCTATCTACTTATAGATAATATTTACTTAAAGTTAAAAGTAGATTACTAGTTTTTTATCTAAGAAAATATAAGCGCTACTTATAATATCTTATAGAATCTAAACGTAGTAATCTCTATCTATACTAGTTTTATTATAGCTACGTAGAAGAAGTACGTAGTATATCTTTATTAATAAAAACGTAACTATAATACCTCTACTAGTTTATTAGAGTCTAGTTATAGTAACGTAACCTATACCTATAGATAATAATTATACTAGAATTAGAAATACTTAGTAATAGATAGTAGTATAGAGAGGCCTAGATACGCTAACTAGATACTAGTAAGTGTAATTAATACTAGAATTCTAGGTAGAGTACTACGCTATTTACGCACTTAATAGTAAAAACACGCTAGATTATACTAAGATAGAGTATTAGAGTATATACTACACTATAGACTATAGAATTACGTTATAATTATAGATAAAAGTAGAGTAAAAGAGTAGCTAGAAAATAAAGTACTATATAAAGTGTTATAGTTATAAAGCCTCTAAGCCTTATTATAATAGATATAGTAGCTATAGCTATATATAGTAGTATATTATTATAGACGCGTAAATAACCTATATAATATAGAAGAACGTATAGAATTAGCTACTAGATAGTATAGATATAGATAGGTTAATAAGTCTAATATTACTAAGCGCTAAAGCTTTTTTAAAAAGAATAAGATATATATCTAATAGAAAAAAGTATAATAGAAAAGATTATAACTAAGAGTTAGATCTTATAGTGCGCTTAGTAGACGTAACTAAATAATTCTTCTCTAAAAAGAATAAAGATAGAAAGTACTATTTCTTATAAGCTAATATAAGATTAAGTACTTAAGATAGTAGTTTTTATATTAGAGAATAAAGAGTAAATAGTATACTAAGAAATACTAATAGTATTAATAAGTAAAGAGATATTACTATTATAGATTACGTAGGTATATATATATAAATACTAACTTTATTACCTTCTTTACTATAGCTTTAATAGTATAATAAATAGCTTAACTTTATAATATTAATATAAGAAAAGTAAAGAGTATAGTACTTTATAATAGAGGTAGGTAGTTATATTAATAATATACGTGTATAAATAATAAGAATTAGATATAACTTTACCTATTTAGAAGACTACTAGAATTATAGATATTAGCGTAAGAGCTAGTGTTATAGAAGTACTATAAAGTAGATAGATTAGAGAAATATTACTAGCTATAAAGTAGTTTTAATATTATAGAGATAATATATAGAATATAGTAGTTATAAAGTTACTTACGTATACTTAAGAAATAGAAGATTTAGAAGTTAGTAGTTATATAGATAGCCTACTAATAATATAGTTTAGCACTATAAGAACGTAATCTAATAAATCTATAAGTAATATTAAAAAAGTTTATAATAGAAATAGCTCTATTATTCTACTTTATAAATTAGATATAATCTTAATCTATATAAGAGTCTACGTCTAGAGCGCGCCTTATTACTTACTATAAATATACTACTTAAAAACTATCTCTCTCTATAACTACTTAGAAAATATAATCTTAGGTAGTACTTACGTTTTAGTAAAAATAGTTATATAACTTCTATACACTATAGCACTATAAAAGTAATAAGTGCTAACGCTACTATAAGACTTTAGCTCTAGAAGTAATAGAATATTAGACTACTATAGTAGTAATAAAGTTTAGTAGTAGTTTAATATAGTATACTAGCTATAGAGGTAATAGAGCTAAACGTAGAGCGCGTAAAGATGTTATAGTATATATATAGTAAGAGGTATAACTTTATATAAAGTGTATAGTATAATTAAAAACTACACTATAGAATATAATAAGTAGATTATACTAGTATTAAAAATAAAGCTTACTACTCTAATTATTATAAAAGGTAAAGAACTAAAGTTAGTGTCTACTTATTTCTTTCTATAGTATAGCTACTATTAGTGCTATACTACTAATTACGCCTAATAAGATATAGTACATAGTTTATATTAATCTTACTTAGAATAATAAACCTCTAGCGTAATATAGAGCGCTTTTAACACTACCTAGCCTATTAGTAGATAAGTACTCTTACCTAGCTAAATAGCTCTATAAAAAGAATACTTTACTTAATCTATAGATATAATAATAACGCAAAAACCTTATACTATAGTATCTCTCTAGTTATTACTATAAATCTAAGTTATTCTCTTTACTAGGCGTATACCTAGTGTAATTATTACACTATTCTTAATATAAAGATATTACTATACGTAAATTACTTAATATTAAGTCTATAGATAAAGTACTTCTATACTTCTTTACTTAGAGTCTAGCTTAGTTAATAAAGATAATATAACTTAATTTAGTTAAGTTAATATAGATTATAGATCTAAAGCGTAGATAGACTATAATTATAAGAAGTAAGAGTAGCGTAAAGCTATATTAGTACGTAAACTAAATAATCTATTATCTACTATAGCTATAGATAAGTAGCGTTTATTACGTAAAGTTTATAGTTCTATTCTAAATAAATACTACTTTAAAACTAGTTATAACTTTAGTAAATATAACTATAGTAGAGTAGAGTTATAAGAGTACTAAGAACGCTATAGATATAAGTACTACTTTAATAGATAATCTAGTCTTTATTATAGACTTTCTACTATAAACTATAATAATACTAGCTTTAACTTAGCCTATCTTCTAAATAGAGTTTATAGACTTTCTATAATACCTAGAACTATAGCTATTATTACTAGTAGTAATTAATTAATATAACTTTTATATATACTTATATTTTAGTTTTATTTATATAGAGTATATTATAGAAGTAGTAAGATAGAATATAGCTAATAAAGTAAAAAAGTTCTTAGATAAAGCTTTTAGAGTTTAAGTTACTAAAACACGCTATAGTATAGTTAGAATAAGCGCTAGCCTAGTAGTACACTAATATTATTCTATACGTATATTATACTATATCTATAATTAGTTATATTAGTAATATATTTACAAAATATCTACTTAGAGTAGTATAAAACTATAAACTATATAAGATATTAGTAGAAAACGTAGTTAAGAAGTTAACTATATATTATCTATTCTACTTAACAGCGCTAATAGCTCTAAATAGTAGTCTTTATAGTATATTTTATTTAAAAGCACTAATACTAAGCTACTAAATATATACTATTTTAGAGCGCTGTCTAGTAGATATATATAAAGGTAAGTAGCTCTTATATACTAAGATAATATATATTAACTAGTAGAATATTTATAAAGAAAAGATAGATAAACTTCTATAGTATTAGTTTATCTTTATAAGTTTATAGAATCTATTACTTTTAGTATAGAGTAAAGATAGTTATAAGTGTAGTATTCTATTTCTAATTATAAGTAATCTATAGAAAAATAGTATTATTAGCTATATAGGTATTAGTAGTAAAGTATACTCTATATAAGACGTATAGACTAATATATAGAATTTAAAGTAAGTTATTATAATAGAGATAGAAAATATATATAGATATTTAATTAGCTTTTAACTTAATATTATAGCTTCTAGAGCTAGTATAATAAATATACTTATAGACGTAATATATATATAGTATATATAGTATTAACTCTAAAGTTAGACTAGCTATAACTAAGTAAAGTACACTATTAAAATTATAATACTTTTCTCTATAATATAGCTATTTATAATTTCTTCTCTTACTTATAAATACTAAGTGCAGCGCTATTCTCTTATCTTACTACTTTATTTACGCAATATCTTACTTATCTTACGCGCTAGAGCTAAGTAAGATATAGCGTTAGATTTGCGCTATAATTCTAATTAAAATAGTGTAGCTAGAATCTTTCTATAGTAGCTATATAGCTGTAGTTACGTAAGAAACACTAAAACTAACTCTCTAACTTTGCGCCTACATAACTCTTTATCTTAACTAGCTATAGATAATCTAAGAGTAGATTTAGAATTGTATAGCAATTCTGCACAAAATAGCCTCTTTAGAATGTCTAATATTACTTTAGATAGCTGCTAGCAACAGCTTAGAGCTAGGCTCTTAGTTCTACTCTTTGTTTCTTATTAGCTCTTATTAGTACTACTAAAAATTGCTTAGGGCTAGTAGGCCTAAGCACGTCCTCGCGGGTAGGCTAAATAGCTAGTGCGAGTAAGGCGAGCTATTGCGCTTGAGCTGAGCGCTGTATAAAGAGTAGACAATATCACGATAGAGAGGCTTCACGATACCCGACATCGCGCCCTCTAAAACCCGCACTGAAGTCGGGCTCAAATCACGACACCTTCCTCGCAACTCAAACCCTCTCACTCCCAACATGCCACCATCCTAGCTCGAGAAATTCATCGTGCGCAGCGACTCACCCCCAACACCCGACACGCGCCGCGGAACCGAGACCCCCGTGCTAAAGCTCAAGTACACAAGTCTCGCGGAACACCGTCGCATCCTAACCGCGGACGGTGAGAAGACACCGCTATACGAGCTAAAGCGGCAGTCCATCCTCGGCGCGTGGGGAAGCAAGATCCACGTTACCTCGCCTATAAACTTAGACCAAGAAGTCGCGCTTATCGACTACCACATGTTCTCCGCGAGTGTCGATTTCCCTCTCCGCAACGGCCATCGCATTGAGATTAGCACGTCGAAGCAGAAGGTTGCTGTGGGTGGTGGGCTGGGGGAACTGCATTGGAAGGGTACGGATATGGAGGTAGCGGGCGCGGCGTCGTGGGAGTTGAGGGACGAGACGAGTCTTGTTATGGTTGCGCAGGTTGATCACGCACAGGCGAACGGATGGGTTATGCTTTGGAAGGAGGGTCTGGATGCGCAGACGGTGGAGGAGCTTGTTGTTGTGGGTGTTGCGCAGATTGAGGGGTATAAGAGGGTGATTAGGCAGAGCAAGACGTCCGCGGTTGGTGTTTTGGTGAACAAGTAGGCGGGTGGCTTGCCGTTGTTCGAGCGGAAGCATATGTCGTACTGGGTTGCTGCGTTGACGCGACGAAAGAGGGCGGCGACGGAGAAGCTGGACCTTAGGAAACGTGCGACTCTATTTACTATATACATGTGCATCATCTCCACTGTTACCGCAGCGGCAGGGACTTGTCCTCCGCGACCTCGCCTGCGTCCTTTACGGGCACCGCCTCCGGGCTCGCAGCGGGCGTCAACCACGCTGCAGGCGCATCACTTTGCGCTGCCTTCTTCGCGTCCTTCACCCTCTTGTTGACGAACCCCGGGTCAGGGCTCGACCATTCGTAGCCAAAGCCGTCACCGAGCACCTCCTGTACACCCTCGGCGAGTATCTGCACTGCCTTCCTGCGGTTCCTGCTCCACTCCCACGCACGGTACCAGCGGCCTGCTTGAACCGCAGTCTCCTTGCCGCCCTCCAATCCATCGAGGATGGATCGCCAAACGAGCATGGTCTTCTCCAACTCGGGTGCGCGCGAGACACCGATGACGCTGACGCCCAGCTTGGAGCCACCGACGTCGTCGATGGACTCGTGTGTCCAGGGCACGCCCGATGCAGGGTCTCCGCGGGATCCACACAGCGCGCCAGCAGATATCCATGTCTCGAGCGCGAAGCGGATGGCGATGACCTCGATGCGCTCGCCGTAGTCGTCGCAGAAGTGGCTCGCTTTGCGCACTGCCTCGCGGAGAGAGGATGGGGCGGGGTGCCAGTCTCCGAGGCCACCAACGGGTATGCCGTCGTGACGGAGGAGGCCCATACCAAGGATGGAGGCGTTCGGGACGACGTCGACGCCTGCATTCTTCAGGCGCAAGATGCCGCGCGGGCCGGCGAGCGACTGGTTCTGGAGGGTGAAATTGGCGTAGGACTGCACCGCATCGAGTGGCTCGCCGGTCTCGCGGAGGATGAGCTCAGCCATGTCGCCCAGCACATCCAGTGGGTATCCACAGATACCAATGTACCGGATCGTGCCCTCCTCGTCCCTCAGGCGGCGGAGTTCCCTGACTGCTTCCAAGACCTCCGCCGGGCTCACAAACTCGACGTCGTGACAATATACCATGTCCAGGTATTCGCTGTGCAGCCTCTCCAGACTCCTGTTGACGCTCTGGCGCACCCATTCCTTGCTGTAGTCAAACTCTTCGCTCCCTGTCCGCCCGACCTTGGTCAAGATCATGTATGAGTTGCGCGGGAACGTCTCCCGCACAAATGGTGTCGCGAGCGCATCGCCGAGCAGTTGTTCGGAGGGGCCGTAGTAGGGCGAGGTATCGAAGGCGCGAATGCCATGTGTGAGTGCCGAGGTCACGAGACCAGTTGTGTCGAGCGCGAAAGGGTCGGTGTTGTATTGCGAGTTGAAGGTGGCTGTACCGAAGACGAGGGGAGGGAGTATGGACGACAGCGGGGTGCGCCGGCCGTTCGCAAAGGAATATGGAATGGGCTTCTGGCGCGTGGGCAGACTGCTGACGGTCGAGGGGTGTTCGATGGGCGTTGTCGCCATGGTCGTGACTGTGCGGGCTGCTGAGCAGGCTATTGGCGGGTCGGGTGCCGTCGCGTCGCTGCTACAATGTCTATAGCGGGGTGTCCGCTCTGCGGGAGGATGCAAGCGATGCGCGCAAAGCAGGATAAGGAGTCGCGGTAGGGTTCTCGTATGTAATCTTTCCAGTCGTAAAGTTGAGTATGCAGAACGTGGGAGAAGAGAAACAGTCGGCAGCCTGCGGTTTAGGCTCGCGCATGCCACGCTCCGAAAGCGTGAAATCTATGCCTCACCATCCACCGTTTCGGTTGTGGTAAGGCGCCGCACCGCGATGGCAGGAACAGATGGACTAACGGTCGACCCGCATGACGCCATCTGCGTCTGGAACGCGTTTCCAGGCGCTGGGGCGACGGTAATTGGTTGAGATGGAGAAGTCGAAAGGATGATTCATGGATGTTGTGTGATCAAAGAAGGGTCCACCGCTCAAAAAAGACCCTGCCTCGGCCGCCAATCTTGATTAGTGCCGAAGTGTCGGGCGCGCATCTCAACATGCGAACGCCAGCACACTACTCCCGCCGGACTTGGAGAGCTGACATGTCCGCTAGGCGACTGCCTGGGCCGTTGCAGCGCCGTCATAAGTTTTGATGCGAGCTGCGTGCTGACTGCAGATAATGATACGGAGACGCTAGCGCAAGACATTCCGCAGCTAATCGGGCCGCGACACCTCCACAAAATGGTGCAAGCATGCGGCAGGGATGAACATCGCGGACTTCCTTTCCTGTCTTCGTTGTCTGCTTCTTGGTTTCCTTGAATCCGGGCTTGTTTCGCGATGATCTGGTCGCGATTATCTTGATTCGCGTTTGGGCTCGATGTGTGACGCCGTCGCTCTGCCGGCGGCTGCTTTGGCTGTCTGAGCTGCTGGGTCTCGATTCCCGTCCACGATACATACCGGCACACCAGACTCGCTTCCATCGTGTGTCGAATTATGGTCTGGATGTTGCGCATCTATACACTGTCCCGATACGCCTTTGCTGCAGTACGAGCAGGACGCTGCATGCCTCCTCATGCACGAGCTGAGCGTGTCCCGCTATCCCCTTCGGACCTGATCACGTAGGCAGGGCAGTGGCAGTCGCAAGGCAATGGCCATCGTCGCACCCTCATCACCCCCACCATCGCGTTCTAATTCCAAACCGGCAGCGCGACAACGCGATAGCGAATGGCGGCCCGGCGAGTGTGCATTATTGCCTGCAGAAGCGCGCAGATGTTCGACGTCGCTGGTAGGTACGTGAACGAGGAGCTTAATGACTGAGCTGCACGCAGCTTCCCAATGTAGCCCTCTGCTGCTCCCAACAGTCACACTCCGCCTATGGAATACTGAGCTCGCGTCGAGAGTATATTGATCGGGCGCCCCATCTCTCCATAGACGATACCTCGTTTCGGCCCCCCGCCACCAGCGCATGCATCGTGAGGCTGAACCATGCTTACCCGAGGACGCCTTGATGCTGCAGGCTTCGAAGGTGAGGATGGCTTATGTTATAACTCAGGTGGTTGCCTGCATTATCTCGCAACATTCGCACACAGCTTCGTTCTTAGCCTCGTGGCCTTCGCGACTCCTATTCTCGTTGCCGCATCATGGCGTCTAAGACTACGCGAACCAACACATCCACTGATCTCGGTCGATTATGGAGAGCCGCTGTAAGAGACTACAAAGAACGCACTGGGGAGGACCTTGCGACCATGGGCGTGAAAAATGTCGACGACGTGACGCGTCAAACAAATGCCGCCATGGACGAGTTCAAGGGGTTTCGCAATGACAGGAGCAAGAAAGCAAGCTTTCGGTCGGCTATGGGGAATCACCTTGGCGATCTCCAGATTTGCATTGACGGCTTTAAGGCAGTCGCGGACGGTGCCAATGCTCTAGCGATGCCTGTGGGACTTGTATTCACTGCCGCAAGTCGTTTGATCTCCGTGAGTATAAACACTCATTATATGGAAAGGCACTGATTATGGATAGGCATTCGCAGGGGTTAAAGCTGATTACGACAGTGTGGAGGAGTTCTTCGCATACTCCGCCCGTTTCTTCCAACGACTTTCGCTTCTCAAGAACGATGCGCCGTCCGATTCGCTTGCAGTTGCGATTGTCAGAGTGTTCTCCATGCACATTTCAGTATGCGCCAGGGTAAAGCAACTGATAAAACACAAACGATTCAGTAAGATGGTTTTTCCTATGCAGTGAACGTGCTGACAGCTCCTAGAGCAATGGCTCAATGCATTGTGGAACGAGGTCGATCAAGAGCTCATCGCGACCTATGCCGGAATGCAAGCGGCTATACAGGAACTCAACGAAACCGTTAGTCTTGAAATGCACGGCACTCTCGCCATTGTCCAGCACGACGTGCTTGCCAACAATGCAAAATTGGACGAGCTCGATGAGAAACTTCAGTCCTACCGTTCAAGCCTGGAACATGGCATTCTGCAGGTCTACGAAAGCATGATCAACCTGCATCTTGTCATCAACGATGTACGAAACACGCAATTGGAAGACCATGCTCTGATCCTGCAAATCTTCAAGAGCACGGTGAAGACCAGTAAAGCACCAGAGATTGAGGAGAAGAAGAAGTCATCTCAAAAGTCTAAGGGAGACATCGGCGACCGGAAGTTCCAAGCGCTTCGTGAACTGAAGAAGTTCTTCGCTGACAAGTACAATGTGTTTCCTTCATGGCAAGACGCTCACCAGGAGAACTTGCTACAAGACGAAGAGTTGCGCGAATCGAAGGTGAACAAAACAGCTGGATGGCTCCGCGAACATGAGAGGTTCAAGGACTGGGTACATGGGAAAGTACCCCTACTCTGGCTACGTGGCGCCGAGGGGGTCGGAAAGTCGTTTCTAGCCTACTCGGTCGTTCAAGAGCTTCGACTGCGCCAAAGCGAACACGACTGCTTGGCTTACTTCTATTTCAAGGAAGAACATCCCTATCAACAGTCGATGCAGAACGCGTTCGCTTCCGCTGCGCTACAGATCGCCGGATCAAACAACCGATATGCCGAACAGGTAGCGGCTAAGATCAAGCAGGAGCCTAGTGAGTCTGCGAACATGTCCACCTGGGAACGATTCTTCCTCTCGATGTTTCCCAGTGACAACGACACTGATGGCCGTCTCTTCCTTGTCTTCGACGGCCTAGACGAAGCCCATGTGCAAGAAGGCGGAACCTTTACGCAGTTTCTATCGGATCTGAAGCACCGGAACGCCAGCATCTCAGTCTTTGCAACGAGCAGACCTGACGATAAGCTCACGCTACAGATACTTCAGCCTTCTTTGCTCGAGGTAACCAAGCATGAGATCAGGCCAGATATGAGGATGCTCGTGAAGGACCGTCTCCGTACACTTCCGCGCGTACGTAAATTCACTCGAACTACCAAAACTGCGATCACGCGCGAAGTGGTCAAGTATGCCGACAGTATGCTATATGTTGAACACATGCTGAGGAGGTTCAACTACATCGGTCGAGAGAGAGCGGTCTCGGAAGCATTGAAGAACATGCCTCCAAACCTTCATGGACTTTACAACCTACTTCTCGAAGAGTGCCGACATGATCGATCGGAAGCGCAATACCAGGCAATGAAGAAACTGTTCGCCTGGCTGGCCTTTTCGAAGCGATCCCTTAGCCTGGGTGAAGCCTCCAGCCTGTGTCAACTCGCTCTCTCGGATGACACATTCGATGTCGAAGTAGAGATCATTGGACGTTCCTCTCGCATTCTTGAACTTATTCAAACTCGGCAGCTCGAGGAGGATACCAAAGACGATGACAAAGACGATGACGAGAACGACGAGTCAAAAGATGATGACGTCCCAGAGCTCGGCTACGGAGATCCCTCTCTTTCCTTTCAGGACCGGTCACTCCGGCAATACTTCAAGAGCGTGAGCGTCGAGGACGATGGTGTAACAGAATTCCGGACGCCTGCCACTGCTGCACACCTGACCATCCTTCAGATGTGTGTAGACGTCATGATGAAGGCCGCTCAAGAGCCCTTTGAAGCGGTGAGCTCCGGGCTCACTCGCTACGCAATCGACTATTGGTATGAGCATCTCAAAGAGTTGGACGCAGAAACCGCGAGCCCTGAGGCTGTCCGCGATGTCGTGACACTTTTGCACTGCATCACGGACAACACACACAACGTCGCCAAGCTGTTCGAAAAGCTAGCGCGACACACGGAGATCTATCCTGGGCGCGCTGAAGACACCTCTGCCGCTTGGTACGACACTCTTTTCAGTTGGACAGCTAGGGTGTCCACATTACCAGATGGATCCTTGGATGAGAAAGTCAAACTTTGGACGCTCACGGTCGATCGAGCGAATGTTCTGCTTCCGCTCGCCCACGGCCATGTTCACAATTGGCTAGACGCGAGTGATGCATGGTGGATACCTGAAAGATTCAGATTCGCCAAGGCCGCGTTGTCTCGTGTAAGTTGATCCTCTTCTTCGATGTCATTTCTGATGATGTGCAGTCAAACGCCTCTGAAGCCGACGATTCCCAGCAATTCGACCCGCTCAACTACATGAACGCTATCATCACGCGATATGATATCCCACCCGCGGACTACAAGACTCTTCGAGCGATTGGGGGCACTTTGTCCGACTACGGATCCGCAACTTATGATGACGACGACCGCAGAGAGGCTTTGCTCACAGAAGCTACAGTGCATCTGAAGACAGCAGTGGAGTGTATGAGGGGAGACGTTCTGGAAACCATCGCTACGATGCGCTTGCTAGCATTGGCATACAGGCGATGCAACCAGATGCCCGACGCAATCAAGTACTATGACGACGCCTACAACATGGTGCCGAATCATGATGCGGATGGATCTGCCGAAGAAGAGATTGAGAAGACCAAGTCCATACGCATCGGGATCGTGATGGAGAAGGCTTCAGCCTATTCTGCTATAGGGCAGGTCGATGAAGCTTTGCACGCATACAATGAAGCACGGAGACTGCAGGGTGAGAAGCCACTAGCTGGCACAATACTTGACGACATAACGCGACTGTTCCTGAACGACAACGACACCGATAGGCGAAGACTGATGGAAATCCTCAAGAGCTGGACTGAGAAGGAGCGCAACAGTTTCTTCACGTACAATCTTGAGGATTATGTGTTTGAGCGCACAGTGAGGCGCATGCAAAAGGCAGCATTTCTGTGCAACGAGACGGGCCTACTCATCGGCTGGTTGACGAGCTTAGCCAATACTCTTCCGCAACAAAGCTTACACTTGTTCAACATGCGGGGAGCGATCGCAGAGATCTACTACCCGATGTTGGGCGACATTGAAAACGGCAGGACACTTCGCCAGGAGCTCCTAGCTTTGCCAACAAAGCCCAGCCTAGCCTATGAAGACTCTATGAATGAGGCGAGGACGCGTCACCGAATGGACCTTGCCGACATTCTGTTCTGTGAATTCCAGATTACTGCTGATCCAACGAAGAAAGAAGCGATCATGGACACTCTAAGGGATCTGCCAAGCGCTCACGAGCACGATGACGACAACAAGAACTTTAGAGGATCTCACGTCGACATGCTCCGCGCAAACATGCTTCGGCTGATGGGTCCTGCAAAGGAATACGAGCGTTACATGAAGGAGCTGTTCAAGAAGTGTGTCGCCGGCCTTGAAGACAGCATCTCGTGGAACGACTCATCAAGTCTGCGACTACTAGCTAAAGTCCTGGCGTCTTTGGACAGCCTGGAATCTGATGCAAGAATCGCGATTAGCGCCCAATTCTCGATCTTGGACCTCGCAATATATGGGCAAGATCTTGAGCCGGAACAGTCGGAAACGCCTTCTAACGAGAGTGATACTGAAGCTGGTGCAGAACAAGAGTCAGTGAACGAGGAAAGCGAACCGCTAAACGATAGCGACGTTCTTCGGAACGATTCCCCGACGGATGAAGCTCACGGTGTTGAAAGCAAGGATGTTCCGGAAGAGCCGATTGAGGGGAAGCAGGGTCCTACAGAGCTAGGAGAACAAGACGTTACTGGGACGCAGTCCCACAATGAAACGGAAACCGACGAGCTGGACGAAGATG
This sequence comes from Alternaria sp. BMP 2799, assembly GCA_023758145.1. Classification (NCBI taxonomy): domain Eukaryota; kingdom Fungi; phylum Ascomycota; class Dothideomycetes; order Pleosporales; family Pleosporaceae; genus Alternaria; species Alternaria sp. BMP 2799. Next base: position 82,013 of record JAFVLP010000006.1, read on the forward strand.
TGTTCCCAGAAGGTCTTGCCTGCAATGGGTCGTGTGAAACCAGCATCTCATCATGGACTCAGCCAATCTACTACTGCCTTATCTGTCCAAACTGCGATCTGTGCGAAGATTGCCACTTCAAGCGCATCCAGCAGACGAAGGGAGTCCAACAAACGGAGGACAAGACCGATGAGCCGTGGCTCAGCTTTTGCGGCGCAAATCACCGCTACATCAAAGGGCCAATGAAGGGTTGGAAGGGCATCAAGAACGGCGTTATCCGGTATGCAGATACGGAGATCACCGTGACGGAATGGCTTCGGGGGCTCAAGGAAGAGCGGTGGCCGAATGCTTGGAAGATCTTTTGGACGAGGCAAGGAGGGTTGAAGGATATCGGGCCCGAAGATTGAGTTAGATGTATGACGGATATCCATTTCGCACTCTATGATAGAATTGCACTTCCAAAGTAGAGGGCCTGTACTCTTCTTTTCGCTACTCGCATACATATCTCATGCGTTCAATACCTCCGTTCGATGCTTGGTTTCACCCAATGCGGCCCCTCTGTGCACGTCTTTCCAAAGTTCAGAGTGTCCATGTTCGTCCTATCCCAGCCACTAAAGTACTTCCTGTCCTCTGGGTCATGATGACCATCCGGCTGCTTCGCACGACCAACATACAAGGCTTTGGCAAAGTAGCAATGTCGTCCATGCCAGGTGTACTGCATGCATTCGTCATGTTCTGAACACCCAATCCTGCAAGCATCAGGCCCTAATGGACTGTTGAGTTATCCGGGAACTGAAACCCCGCGTCGAAGGCTGCGTCCCAGTTCTCGCGCTGCGGGTATTCACCTTGCAAGGCGGAGAGCAGGGCGCGGTATAACAGGTTGCGATAGCGCATGGGAAGGTCGCTCTTTGCTTTCCATTCGTTCTCCCATGACCAGAGGTCTTTGTAGAGAGCTGGGTCTGTTTTACGTAGGCTGATGACGGGCTCGCACCAGTGGTCCTCACCGAAGGGGACGTTTTCGAGTCTATGGGGGCTGAACATGGGCCATAGACCGCTGATATCGATGCCAGCTTTGTCATGCAGCGCCCACCCTAGTATGCTGTCGCCACAACAATCGGCTCTGATGTCTTCTTTGTATTCTGTGGTGAGACGAGGACCCTTGAGACCGAAGGCGTTGCGATGGCGATCAACGAGTCGATGCGCAGCGGCTTGGGAAAGTATGAAGCCGGCGCCTCCGTACGCGAACCACACTTGTTTCTTCACGTTAGGCTGCGCGTCAGAATGGTACGTTCTTCCGGGCGAAGGCGATCCAAAATAGTAAGGTAGCGAGCTGTTGTAGTTCTCCAAGAGGCAAAAGACGTTGTCCCAAAACATGTATGTATCGCTCTCCAGGAAGACGTACCACTCAGCCGCCTTGTTGTGATCAATTGCTTTTTCCACTTCCGGTAGAAATGTTTACTTGTCAAGCCTCCACCCTTCATGGCCGTGTCGTAGCTTCGTGCCGTGTCGACTTGCGTTCTTCTGCGCCTCGTAGACGACGTAGTCCTCTGGTATCAGGTACGTGTTCGGTGGCAAGTCTGCGAGAACGTCGATAGTTCGGTGGTCGCGACCATAGGTATGATTGCCATCTGAAACGATCAAAACATTGGAGATGCACTTTATGATGGTTGAGAGCTGAGCATCCGTTCGTGATTTGTCGTCTGCTGATCCGGTCTTCAGAATGACCTGAACCTTCGAGAGCAGATGCACTGGGAAGAGGGTGCATTCGTCTGTGGAGCCGTCCCGCCATTCAGAGTATTTTATTTTTTTGAACTGTGTCGTAGTGTTCCAGGTCCAGAAGTCCAGTCCATTGTCGGCTTGCGTGTTGAGTTCATGCGGTAACGGCGCGAATGGCTTAGGATGAAAGGCTTGCTTGCCTAGAATATCCCTTGGCAAGGACTCGATGTATGTCCAGTCGAAGAGAACGAAGAGATTGACTCCGATGGCTATGCCAATGAATGCGAACAGCAGCCGAAGGGTGCGCCCGGTGGCGAAAGACCTGACACTGGGTAAGAAGCGACGTGAGCATGTAAGCATACTGGAGATTGTGTGTAGGCGTCGCGTCACAACACTCTACGTCATATCGAGTTCGTCGAAAGCAAAGATACGCCAGGAGTCTGGCACTGGATGTGCGAACGTCGAAAGATCGCAGCGCGTATAGGTGCACATGCTTGTCGCACAGGCTGGCCCGGGAGATTCGATGGCGACACCATGACATCTTAGGCGCCCTTCTTGGGGTGGTCGCCTTACCTGACACTCCTTCCAGCAGGATTGCGCCGCGAAACAGGGTGGTGTCAGTTAGCGAGGTTTGCCCGTTGTGATAACGACAGTGCCGCTAACCGCGCCTAGCTCGTCGGGCCCGGGCCAGCAGCCCTCCGTGCCTCCGTCGCGGCTTGCCAGCTCCTCACGAATGCGCTCGTACAGCCGAACAATCGCCATTGTTGTTCACTGATCATTCTAGCATGATGCGCAATGGCTGTCCTTATCGCGAGGAGCGAATTGAGATCATTGCGTAACCAGGATGGGCGCGGGGCGTAGGGCGCGAATGCAGACGCTCGGCGGCGGAGCAGATGCCGGCAGGCAACCACGGTGTTGGAGCAGTGCACAAAACGAGCCAGTGGAAGACCAGTATAAGATTCGCGCGAGAGTGATGTTGGGGGCTATCCGTTCAATGCAGATCGCACCTGCAGCGGCATGCGTGGCAGTCTCCATTCGTGAGGCTCAGCCCGTGCCGCACCAAGCCAAGGTAAGGCGGACCGCGGGGCAAGCATCGCTATGAGATCCAAAGACGACTCTCAACACCACTCCTCAAGAAGCTTGCTAGAACATAAAGCGCTCGGTTAATCAGTGTTTCGAATCTTCCCAGGCCGTGTTCAAATGGGCATGCAGTGGCGGACGCCTCTGATCGACTGACCTTGGATTCGTCATGGACTTTTTGGAGGGGGAGACATGCGAGCGCTGCTCCGCCATACCATGGGTACGGTGGTATGTATCGAACTATGAAAAGCTGTATTTCACAGAAACCCCAGATGAACTCCAGAGCGCCGCTTGTCCAATCTGCCGGGTTATCGGACGCGGGATAGCGGGACATAATGAACCTATAACATGTCTGGAACAGAGCGGAACACATATGATGGTTGGACCCGGAACCCTCTTTTGGCGCTCGAATTTGATGCTTTATGACAAGGATGACGACGCTTTCGTTCAAGCGTGTAGAGTCCATCCAAAGCGCGTCGACTTTGCGCACGCGAAACGTTGGATACGTGCTTGCGTGTCATCGCACAAGGAGTGCAAGCCTCCGCTGGGCTCAGCTCTGCACGATCTGAAGGTGCTCGACTGTCACGATAGAATTGTCGTCTCGGCACCGGAACACTGCGAATACGTTGCGCTATCATATGTCTGGGGAAAGGCAGGACTGGAAGACGCCCTGGATTTTCCGCGAATACCAGACATACTCTCTCGCACTGTGGAGGATAGTATCAAAGCTACAGTCACGTTAGGTTATCGATACCTCTAGATTAACAGATATGTATGCTTACTTATAAAACTGTTCTAATTAATAACTAATTGTACAGTGCGTTAATTAGAGTAATGCTGTAGCCTAGCAGCATTAAATTAACTAAATAGGTACTATTTACTCTTCGTCTTAGGTAACTATTATTACAGCAGTAGGTCTAGAGAAATAGAATTTAGATGCTACGTATAGGCTCTCTAGTATTACAAACAACTTTAGAACGCTAAGTTTATGCGTAGTAACTAATTAAATACGCCTTATATATACTTAATAGATAAGGCTTATATTAATTAAATTATCTAATTAGTATAGTAGAGAATAGATATTTTAAGAAGGCTATCTATTAAGAAGATAGATGTATTTTACTACTACTACTACTACTACATTTATTTTAGCCTATTCTAACTTTAATATTTAAGTATATAAGCTATTTTTTTTCTTTTATAAAGTAGAACTATAGTTTAGTTAATAGTACTTTAAGTATATATTTTTATAAACTATAAAGCTTTTTTAGCTATATTATAATTATATAAATAGTAGCTAGTATAAAAGTAATATACTAAACTAATTTTTTTTTTATTATATTACTTTAATTATAACTTTTACTAATTATACTATTTTACTAATTAATAATAATATTACTAATAGTACTATAATAAACTAGCTATTAACTTTAAAAAAGCTAAAAAAAATTAAGTAGCTAACGCTTACTTATAATTAACTTAAACTTAGCTTAATTTAAAAAAATAAAGTTATACTTATATATATTTATACTAAAGTATAAAGTAGCTTTTAAAAAAGTATATACTAACTTAAAAGCTACTTACTAAGCTAATAGTATAGCTTTTTATAACTTATATTACTTTACTATTTTTTAAGTATACTTAAAGAAACTTAAAATAGTTAAAAATAAATTTAATAAAAGTCTAAGTAATTATAAAAAGTAATATACTAACTTTAGTAGTATATTAGCTATATACTAAAAACTTTATAATTTAGTAAAGAAGAAAAATAGTAGTAAGAATATAACTATAAGTACTTTTATATAACTAGTTTTAGCTCTTAGCTAAAATAGAGGATGTATTTTACTAATGTTAGAGTAGATTACATCTGTGACAATAACCGCAAGAGTAAGGCTGCTGTCGGACTCGGTGGAACGCTACGCAACCTACTCAAAGCACCTCTTTTCAACTTTAAGGAACAGATAATGCACGAATACACACGTCGCCGACTTACGTATAGCCATAACGCGCTGAATGCTATCATTGGCGCGCTCGAATCAGAAGAGTCAGATGACCACATCTGGGGCGTTTTTGTCGTTCGATATCACCCAGAAATGTACATGTTCCTTCATTGGCGACATTCGTCACCGGTCCCTCGACGCAAGCAATTCCCCAGCTGGTCACCTATTGGCTGGCATGGCCCTGTCGATTATCCATACCGGGTCGATTACCCATTTCGGAAAGATCCCTGCATTTCAAAAGAATGTACCGTCGAAGTGTGGTGCGATGGTGAATACAAGCCACTTGAGCAAGGCTTTGGAAAGCTCTCGCAACAACATCACTTGCCAGGCGCAGAACAGTCGAGATTCCTCAAAGTAACGACTAAGATAGTAACCGTAGAGTTTGTGAGCTTGAGGGGGAAGGCTATGTATCCCCGAGAGGGACTTCATGCTAGGATCCCATATGGTGAAGCTCTTGATGTGTTTCTTTTCGCCTTCTGGGACACGGAAGAAGGGCCTGTGTGCAGATCTGACAAGGGAGGGATCTATCTGCCTTGCGCAGTAATTGTTCGAAGACCAGATACGCAACGTGGGCAAGGAGACAGTACGAGATTCGAGGACGAAAGTCAGATCCTTGTATTGCGACAGCACGACACCCATTACGAACGCATCGGCTATTTTGCGTGGGACCTTATCGAATATATAAGACATGATCCTGGAGACCCGGGGGATGACGACTTCTCGCAGGACCCATATCTACTACCCGCGACCATGCACGCTCTAGATAAGCAAGGCAAAAGAGCCAAGATCCCTATCCTCGACGAGGACCTATACAGCCATGGAGATGGTAGATACTGGCTGAAGGATGGTGTTGAAACTACGTTTCTCTTGGGCTAGCACAGTTTCGACACCGCGAAGGAACACCAACACAAGTTTCAAGCGCAGTAATTACAAAATGATACCGTTAGGTTGTGGAAACGCTCACGACGACGTGTGGTATCTAGGGAACGCTAGCGGATGTGGTGTGCAAGTGCGAATGTATGTCGTGCACCCTTGACGTGAAGTAGGTCAAGAGTGATTGGCTCTCGAGGTCGGGACAGCTCGAAGCTATTAAAAGCGTATCTGTGCATATGATCGGGTCAGGCCGCGTTATACTAGCGGTTGATGCCGCACGCCGAGGACGGGGTTATCGACGAGGTGCCGCGATCGAGCATTATGAAGATAACAGGCTCGGACGAAAAGGTTCAGACGCCGGTTACACTAGATCTTCAGAAGTCACACGATAGCGCCGACACCCTACAAGGTTCGAGAGCAGTGAAGCTAAGAGCTTCAGAGGATGGACACATAATAAGGAGACTACGCAAACGGTGGGACTGTTCTCTGCGCAAGCCGCTCCAGAGTCAGCAGACCATCAATGGACGACGAACCACATCCTGTCTGTACTGCCAACAACACTCTCGATGCCACATCTTCTGCTAAAAGACCAACGTGACTATATCCTCTCGCAACGGCTGCTTCTTCGTCTCTAGCCAATGCAATTTCGTCCCAGGTCCTAACAGCATTAGTCCACATCCACAAGCCAACATCTCCAAAGCAAGCTTAGCTTACCAATATCCATAGTCGGATGACACGCATACAACCTTGTCTGCCCATCATCGTCAAGCAGTGCACCAAGCGGAAAGTCTACGTCAAGATCAGCCAATATCACCAACCATCCCATTATGCCGCGCGCAAAGACGCGCAATAAGCACCACCAACATACCAAAAGACTCAACCTGCACTTCATCACCCTCTCCCGTATACTGAACCGACTTCACCTTATCAAATTGACTCGCCCAGTACATAGGCAGAGGCTCCAACGTAATCGATTCCTCTTGCCCCCACCGGCCCAGAACGAGTAAAGTCACGCCGCTGTTACAGAGCAACAGCCCATTCTGCAGCGTGAATATCGCAGCTTGCTCGCGGTCTCCCATGTTAACGGGGTACTTTTCCTCACGATTGGCGGCGAGATTGGCGGTCTCGGTATCAGACAAGGTACTGACGAATTGACCGTTGAGTTCGATGAGAAAGCGGCGGTTTAGGTTTGTTTTCGCCATGATCGTGATTTCGTGGAGGACGGTCGATGGAATGGAGGGGAAGAAGAGAGAGAGCACATCACTTGTGATAGTTGAAGCGGCTTTGTATGTCTTTACTTGGTGCCACAGGCTACAGAGCTGAAAGACTCGCGTATGCTCACGTCTTCTTGGCGTCGCATATGATGCTGAACATGGTGCAAGGGGCTCACGCGGACCCGTCTGTGGTGATCGGCTCTTCGCATTTCGGGGCTACCTTCTCTAGTTCTGAGTGAACAAAGAGTAGCCCGCCACTCCCTCTATACCTTGAGAGAGGCTTTCCAAGGTTCTGATCGTAGTGCAAACCACGTAAGTTAAGCTGACTAGGACACTCTACACCAAGATGACAAATGCAATCCGAGCATCTCCGCAGTGTAGCACCAACATCAGACCAGCCACTGCAGTCAAAGCCGCCTAGCAAGTAGTACTCATATTCTGATTCGTTTCCGTTCGCAAGATGGCTTCACGACGGGTTACAAGACTACACAAGCGAGCGCCACACTTCTACTCACTCGGTTCACTCGAAATACCAAGAATATAGTATGGTTGCAAAGGGTATTGTCGCATTGGGGTGACCGTTCAAAGTCGTCACTCATTATGTTATCAACTCACATCTATCTTACCATCTTACCAACACATATCTACCCACCAAACACACTTCTCTTGAAATGCGATGCGCGTCTACAACCTCTCCTTCTGGAGACCCTTCCAGCCCCACTCCTGCGCGATGAGCTCAGCAGCGCGCTCACCGATACCCAGCACGGTCAACATGGGGTTGATGGTGGGCATCTCGGGGAAACATCCCGCATCCGCAATCCTGACGCTCTTGAGACCGCGAATCTTCAGCTCGGGGTCCACAACGGCCATCTCGTCCTTTGTTACGTCACCCATCTTGGTTGTGCCAGCGGGGTGGTATACAGTGTGTGCGACGCGGCGACCGTACTCGGAGAGCTCCTCGTCGGTGACGACCTTCGGGCCTGGGGCGACTTCGCGCTTGATCCAGTTGGAGAAAGGTGCTTGCTTGGCGATCTCGCGGGCGGCCTTGAGACCAGCGACGATGGTGGCTGCGTCGTAGCCCTCGGGGTCGGTGAAGTAGCGGAAGTCGAGCGCGGGCTTGACGGTGGGGTCGGCGGAGGTGAGGTAGATGCGGCCGCGGGAGCGGGGACGGGGGATGTTGGGCGTCATGCAGAATGCGTCGATGGGGGAGTCGTAACCCATGCTGGTGATCATGTTAGTTGCAGCGCGGAAATGTGGGGTTGTTGGGCTTACCGAGCGGTGTTCAGGCAGAACGGGATTTGGTAGCAGTGAGCCATGATGTCGGCAATGTCGCCATCACCACCCGCTGCGTTGGGGATCTCGCGGCGCAGGAAGATACCGGCGTCAGAGTCCATGGTGGTCTGGTTTGCGGGTACGGGCTTGTTGAGCTCCCAGAGAATGATACTCTCGGGGTGGTCTAGCAGGTTCTCGCCAACACCGGGGATGACTTTTACGACAGGGATGCCGAGGTCGGAGAGTTGTTGCTTGGGACCAAGACCGGAGAGGAGCATCAGTCGCGGGGTGTCGACGGCGCCTGCGCAGAGGATGGTCTCGCACTTGGGGTTGAGGGTGAACTTCTCGCCGCTTTGAAGCGTGAGGTCAATGCCGGTGACCTTGTCGCCCTTGACGTTGACCTTACTGACCCACGCGTTGGTGAGAACAGTCAGGTTGTCGCGCTTCTCCTCACCGCGGAGGATGGGGTGGATGTAGGCGACACTAGCGCTGCTCCGGCGGCCATCGTCGGGGTTGTATGATACGGAGAAGAAACCAACGGAAGGCTTGAGAGCGCCCTTGGTCTTGATTTCGTGGTTGAAGTCGTGGATTACGGGAATGTCCATGGCGGTTGAGCACGAGTCGATCCAGTCGAGGCAGAGCTGGTTGCGGTGCTTCTCGTGGACAGGCTGGACGGTGTTGCGCAGGTTGTCAAGCACGCGCATGAAGGTCTTGAAGCTCCAGCCCTTGCAGCCCTGTGCTTCCCACCGCTTGCAGTCGTACTCAAACGGCCTGAAGGAGATGAGGGTGTTGTGTGATGAGCAGCCACCGAGGACCTTTGCACGTGAGTGTCGGATGTGGGAGTTGCCATTGGGCTGTTCGGTGGTGCCGTAGTCGTAGTCGAGCTCTCCTCCGAGAAGGTTGAGCCAGTCCTTGAGCAGCAGCACACGGTCGTCCATGAAGTCGCTTGGGCCGGCCTCAATCAAGAGGACCTTGTTGTTGGGGAGATATTCGGTGAGTCGCGAGGCGATGACACAGCCCGCTGTGCCTCCTCCGACAATGACGAAGTCATACTCGGCATCCTTGGGGATGGAGGTCACGGTTTCGAAAGCCATTGTTGCGTGTGGGTGGTGGGCTTGGGGTGATGGCGAGAATGTACTTCTGCTAAAGAGAGCTTTTCACGTCAGGGCAAGCTTATATATCCAACCGGACTATCGCTCGAAGGAGACGATGTTGTCTAGATGGGCCGGGCGTCGCGATCGGGCGGTCGGCAGAAGGTCGGAGCAGCAAAAGTGAGCTGGCGATGAGGCTGGGGAATGGAGAGTCGTGCGCCGCTGCAAGATGTGTCGTTCGCCTTCCAGATAAGAGTGTGCTAAATAGGGCCGTTTACGGTTGGACCGGACGCGTACACGTGCTCAACCAACGCCTCAGGATGAGCGATGTTGCGACGGGTGCGAGGAAGGAGAGGCGGTGGGCCGAAGTGGTGGCAAATAACACGCTGTGTGCAGGTAGTAAGTATGATTGATCAATTGCGTCCAACAACGACTATAATGGTGTTGGCGACGACGTGGATATGGCACCCGTGGTTGCCAGTGAAAGAAAAAAAGACGTCGTAAAAGCGTCCGATGATGTGATGGGCGCGTTGGGCCTAGCGCGACCCCGCTGGGCTGCAGCTTCCGAGCTGGCCATCCCTGTCGGTCGATGCCGCACCTTCCCCGATCTCCGGGCGGTGAGGGCGGCAGCCATCGGAGCGACGTTTTTGTGCCAGACAGCAGCTGCGACAGGAAACGACGCCATGCCGCTGAAAAGCGCGACTTGTCTACTTTCTCCATCTTGATCGCACCCCTTGCATATCCCTCAGCTGACGTACTGCTCGGCGACGTTCCGAAGGATTACTGATCGTGAAAGGAAGTAGAGGCGCAACAGCTGCATCCGCTGTCGCCCATACAAATGTTCGTTCACGTTACATCACCGCGCCAATCTTGACCACTTGGCTGACATGCGCAGATCAAACTGTGCATAAGAATTCCCCCGGTACATTTCGCTCATCGTGACCATCGTGGCGACCAAACTCTTGCGACTCCGCGTCAACACCAGAAGCAACCCCAGGCTTATCCATTGCGCCCACAAGCCACTCACCATGTCTCTCCCATACGCGCCTAGATCAGCCTACTACGACGGCAAGCTCCAATCCGGTTCATCTACCTCCACGTTCCAGACGATTGACCCCGCGACTGCCCAACCCGTCGCAAACATCCACACAACCTCCAACGCTGGCATTGATGCTGCGATAGCCTCGGCGCAACGGGCGTTCCCCGCATGGTCCGCGACACCACCTATCGAGCGCGCGCGCATTCTCCAACGAGCGGCTGCCCTGCTCCGCGCACGCAATGACGAACTCGCCCGCATCGAGACCAGCGACACCGGCAAGCCCTTCTCCGAGACCTCGACCGTAGACGTAGTCACCGGCGCCGATGTCCTCGAATACTTTGCGAACCTCGTAGGCGGAGGTGGCATGAACGGCGAGACAGCACAGCTGCGACCAGATGCGTGGGTGTACACAACCAAGAACTCGCTGGGCGTATGTGCGGGTATTGGCGCATGGAACTACCCCATTCAGATTGCGCTGTGGAAGTCTGCGCCCTGTCTGGCAGCCGGCAACTGCATGGTCTACAAGCCTTCCGAGTTCACACCATTACATTCCACAGTGCTAGCGGACATATACGCTGAAGCTGGAGTACCGCCCGGTGTCTTCAACGTCGTCCAGGGTGGCGGCGAGGTCGGCGCATACCTCACCAAGCACTCCGGCATCGCCAAGGTCAGCTTCACCGGACAGGTCTCGACAGGCAAGAAGGTCGCAGGCAGCGCATCCGGCGAGATGAAGTACGTGACAATGGAGCTAGGCGGCAAGTCGGCATGCGTCATCCTGCCAGACGCGGACGTAGATCAGGCAGTCGACGGCGCAATGCTGGCCAACTTCTTCTCAACAGGACAGGTCTGCACCAACGGCACACGAGTCTTCATCCCCGAAGCAATGAAGTCGGAATTCGAGAAGCGATTACTGGAGAAGATGCAATACATCCGTCCCGGCAACCTCCACGACATGGCCACCAACTTTGGCCCGCTGGTATCGAAGCCGCACTACGAGAAGGTCATACAGTATATCAAGCACGGCCGCGACAACGACAAGGCAAAGATGCTTTGCGGCGGCCCCGAGACCCCATCATGGGTTGCGTCACATAGCGACAAAGCGTACCAGAACGGCTACTGGGTCCAACCCACCGTCTTTACAAACTGCACCGATGACATGAAGATTGTGCGCGAAGAAATCTTCGGCCCTGTCATGTCCATCCTCACATACAAGACCGTCGAGGAAGTCGTCCAACGCGCCAACAACACCGATGTCGGTCTTGCGGCGGGCGTCTTCACCAAGGACCTCAACCTCGCGCACAAGGTTATTGCTCAGCTTGAAGCGGGTATCACATGGGTGAACACTTGGGGTGAGAGTCCGGCGGAGATGAGCGTTGGTGGCTGGAAGCAGAGTGGTGTTGGTGTGGAGAATGGTAAGAAAGGTCTTGAGGCTTGGGTCAGGAATAAGAGTACGCTTGTTGAGATGGGTGGGGCTGTGCCGACTGTTTTTGCGAAGCTGTAGAGAAATAGACAGGAGGAGATGTTTGTATATAGGCAATACCATGACAATATATAATGAAGCCTGCTGACACTGCGTCATGCGCCTAGCACGAGATGGCCTGTACAAGAGCCCATGCCACCCATCCTGTTCCCAATGCCCACTACACCACACATCTACAAATTGACAAACTTCGCCGAGTTGCACTGCGTGTCACTAGCAATCGGCTTCCCATTGAGCGCAATCTTGAGATGTCCCTCCCAAGTACCCCCATGGTCCATCTTAAAGCACGCAGCATCATACCCGTTCTCCTGCATCCACTTGAGCTCGCGCTCCACCGCATTCCTGATCGTCTTCGACTCAGACGTCGTGTCGCACTTCGGGCCCGAGGTGGTCGCGTAGTACTGCCACGTGGCGCCGTCGACGTTTCCGGAGATCACAGAGCAGCTGTTGACGTCGGATTGGCCTTTGATGTATACAGCGAGGTAGTTGGCGATGGAGACGATGGCGAGGGTGGCGGTTGCGCCCTGGCTGACGAAACCGGCGGCGACTTCGATGTCGGTGCGGGGGGAGAGGGGGGAGGCGATGTCTCTGGTGTCGAGAAGGGCGTAGCTAGAGGGTTTGTGTTAGTGGATTGCAATAACCGATGTAGGGCAAGGGGGAACGACGACTTACTCTTTCTCGGGGGCCCCGATAGCGAGAGACTCGGCAGCGCCGAGGAGGCAGAAGATGTGGGCGAGCTGGAAACGCATTGTGAAGAAGTGAGGCGTAGCAAAAGAGGTATTTTGGGTGTGAATTGTGACTTGAGAGGAGTCGTTGTGGTGGGATGATAACCTCTATCTTGACGCATCGATTACTTATATACATCTTCAAATGAACACAACCTACATGAGGCCTGCGCTCTACCTCCCCTCTTCGTCAATAACCAAGCTCTTGATGATCGTTTCTGCCTCGTCGGCCTGAGCCCGATGAGGCCCCCAAACAGACTGCTCGCCTTGATCACAAAACGAGAGAGTAAGTTCGATAGACGGCGACGTGAACCCATGCCGCAACGCTGTATCAAAGGACCGAGATAGATGATCGCGGGGTGCCCGATGTACGACATATGGAGATAATCGGGTTTTGCAGTCAAAATAAGCCCGCTCCACGCCCGTCCCACGAAAGCTTATGCCGATCTTGATCTGTCTTGGTTCCAAGATCCGGAAAGTTGGTCGGTGCAAACGTATGGTTCTTTTACGGACCGACCCGGTACGCCTTAGGTACACAGCCTCTTGCGGCTATGCGCGACGACTAATCATGGAACGCCTGAACAGTGCTGACGTAGATGCTCGATCTAAAACGGCTATTTTTGAGCGAGAAGTTTGAGGAGGTTAGGATTACTGAAATGCCGCAGCAAGATGGGGTCGAACGTTTCCATTCGGCCCGCTGCACAGACCGAAAATGGAACGCCTTGGAGACGGCGAAGTGCAACACCATGGTTGATATTGTATAGACGCTGATCCAAGAAGGACGCCTTACAAATGCAGCGTTGTGCGGCGGGATACACGGGATGAAATGAAGATAGCATCGGTCTACTTGCTTGCGTAGCACGCATCATGCCTGTATTCAGTCCATTCGAGTCACGCCGCGAGGCTTTTCTCTCCAGCCTCGTTGTCATCAAGCGTGCAAGCACTTGATCATCATGACTCAAGGCGTGCAGCAGGTCAATCCGTGCTCGAATCTTGACAACTTAACAGTCGGAACGATTCATCGTGAGTGTGTATATATATCGGGCAAGACACACTGTTCTACCGCACCTTCTCATCAATCAACCATCACTACTCTACTCCACTCTCGATTCTTACAATCTATCCCACCACATCCTCATCCCACTGCCCATCATGCGTTTCTCAACCATCGCCGCTACCGCTCTCTGCCTCGGCTACAACGCCATGGCCATCTCTCTCCCAGAGCGAGAGGCTCTGCCATCATTGAGCGAAGAGACACAGTCTAGGTATGATGAAGAAGCCCTTCCTGAAACCATCCTCCATCTCCTACTAACTGTTCACACCAGCGACGACCTCGCCAAACGCCTCACCATCGAAGAGCAAGTCGCTATTCTGGGCGCAGGCTCCATGGTCGCGCTCAACGTGAACGCAATCGCGACCTACGTTTCCAACTTAATGAAGGCGCAAAGCGAAGCCAACACTTGTGGTGTTATCTCTGGCACTGTCGATGGGTACGTCGCCTATCACCCTCCCTCTCCTGCCCCCCTCTTTTCATCCCTCCCTCCCCATCCCCATCCTCCATCCCCCCATCGACCACCCCAACTAACCCCTCCTCCCCTCCCAGCGTAAACTACCAATACCACGCCGCGACGACCGGAAAAAACTGCGACACAACCGCCGAAGTCAAGACGATGAAAGACGCCGTGACGCGCGGCCTAGACTTTATGACGAACAACAACATCAACCAGGCGTGCTTTAACATGCAGCATGGCGGGACGTGGAGGGGCCTGTTGCAGTTGGCGAGTGGGGATAGGCAGATTGTCAATGGCAAGTGTGATAGTGTTACTTATACTTTGACTGTGTAAGGATGGGTGTGGATGAATGGATGGATAGATGGAGAGGGGGGTGGAGGGATGGGCGATGGGCGATGGGGCGCATGACGCAGTGTAAGCGGGCTTCGTTATACATTGTCTTGGATACATTTACATCGCATGCTTCTTCGCCTATCTACTCCCGTCTCTCACAAATCTTTATTATCATCGAACTCAAATACTCGCATAAGGCCGTCTTCTCCATGCTCGTCCTCCTGCTCCTCGACCTCCTCCCGCCCTGTCGCATGTTCTTGCACTTCCTCCTGTTCACCTAATTCTCCCCGCATATCCAAAGGCCCCCTACCCTCAAAGTTCAGCGTACCATCCATCTCATGCGTAGCCAGCACATACCCCCCTTCCTCATCCACTCCTCCGGTGAACACTTGTCCATCCCGCTCCCTTCTCCTCCAGTCCCTCCTCCTCTGCTCAGCCTGTCTCCTTCTTCGATCCCTGTCTTCCTTCCCTTGGATCCACCTTCTCATTGGTGTGGGAAGCTCATTCGGCATCACGCCTGTCTTCTCCATGCCCCAGGTGGTGAAAGAGAGGGCCGCGCAGTTGGTGGAGGAAAGGGTTGCTGCGCCGATACTCCATGATGCGCGGCCTAAGCCCGAGGATGCGATAGCGCTGGCGAAAGAGATGGTCGCAGTGGAGACCTCAGATAGCGCGGCGCTGGTGTCGTGGAGTGCGGCGGGCCACGTGCCGGGGAAGGGTGTGGCGGTCGGAAGGGATGCCGTCGCAGGGGAAGGAAGGTCTTCCCAGCTTGACGAAGAAGATGAGGAATCGGATGCAGGCTGAGAAGGGGTTTCGTCTTCGTCGGCATCGATTTGCGACTCAGCGGCGGTGCTGATGCGGATATTGGCCGGGCGAGCTCGTGGCTCTGGCTCCGCTTGCGCTTCTTCAAAGTCGCGCTGTTGTGAAGCGCTTAGTGCTGATGGCATGAGCGCATCTTCGAACCCGTCGTGGGCGCTATAGTATGCTTCTGAATGTGATGAGGCTCGGTGTTGTGGGCGGCCTCTCGTCGTGCCCTTGCCCTTTTGGGAAGGGTCGTTGCTGCCTACAGCCTTGCGTGGACGGCCAATCTTGTCAACCATCGTGGCTGTTGCTGAATACGGTATGTGTTCTAAGTACGTAGTATAGTGTAAGTATAAGATTGCCGACTATAGTTGCAACGAATGCTACGACGCGCAAAGAGATTCCGGGGGCGTATGCTGAAAGGTTGGGTGATTTACGTCGTATCGTGGGGAACGAGGGTGGTGGCTGCCGTATGTGGTGAATGCGAGAACTTCAACGCGTGGTTCAATCGGAATAGGGAAGTGCGAACGCCTTCACCAACGTCACTGCTTCACCGCGATCGCAACCTTGTGAGATGACGGAAGCGGGAAGATGGCGGGCAAACGATCGATATGCGCATTTCGACGAAGACATCAGGTTTTTCCGGGCTGAACTCTGAACCATGGATTCGCGACCGGAGAGTTAGTAGATGATTTGATTGTACGGACCTGTGGTAGGTCAATATACGGAAGCTGCGCGCGCAGCACGAAGTCCTCCCCTAAGTGATCCATAGATGCGCTTTTCTAATACGAAGGTATTGCGGCAGGTTTGCTAAGGCGCTTGCGGGTTTGAGCACTAAACGCGGTATTGTCGCAGTGAATGTCGCAGCACGTGACTGCGCGCGTCACCTCGTTGACCCAACCGGCTCTACAAAGAAGGGTACTTTCGCAATGAAGTACTCGGATGCGCGATTTTGAGAAAAGTCGCGATACATTCATTGCTTTTGGTGTCGCCTGCGCCGAGATCGCGTTTTACATTGTGCTTGCGACCCATAACCACATAGTGAATACCTGCGTCTAGGCAATCACAACACGACCTCGATATAAGACTGCGATACCCCGCCCTTGACAAAACAACGCGGCAGCTCAGACCATCAGTCCTTATATACCACCCGCTACCTGCACTCTGCGCATCATCACAGCCGCTCGCATTCCAAAGCATACTTCCAACCACTACTCGTCGTCAATACTCACCTACTTCACACTCTGTCAAGTCCACTCACACGATGTCTTCCACCCCTTCCAGCAACCAGCAGGCCGCGCTCAAGATGCGTCCCGTCACCGGTAAGCACATCCGCGTTCGCGCCCCTTGCCCGAAACGTTCGTTACTAACACCGCATAGGCGCCTACTTGCTGAAGCAGAGGCCTGTCGATCTTTTCCACGGAATCAAGGAGCTCATCAAGAACAACGGCGTCAAGCTGTCGCCCAGCTGCTCCCAAGAGCTCAAGCAGTTCTTGGACGAAAAGCTGGAGCCCTGCTCGCTTCCCTACGATCCGAAGCGCCCCAACCTTCAAGCGGACCTGGACAACAGTGCTCGTCTTCGCGATAGGCGGGCTCAGCTCCAGGATCAGGGCGCGACTTCGAAGTCGTTCCGCCCAGCCAATCCCGACAAGAACGACCGTGACAACACCGGTCCGCGCAACATTCACGAGTCGTTCATGGATGTCCCATGGAATGTCAAGACCGCGCCAACTATGCCGGCAGCGTCGATACCGAAGACTGTGCTGAAGCTTCAAAGAGCTGAAGAGACGGTGGAGTACGATACAATGTATCGGAAAGGCCCACTCGATCAGGTCGCCAATCGAGTTCACCCTCCGTACGGCTTCGGAGAAGCGCCTGTCAAGGTCGGGGTTGACTCCTCCGTCGCGCGCAAGGCGCCTACCAAGGCTGAGAACTTCGAACACGGTCCGGAAGGCGTCAACGATTCCTTCAATCTTCATCATGAGTCCAAAGCATTCGCGACACTCCTGCCGCAGGTCGACCGATCGGTCTACGACAAGCCGTCACTGATCCAGGAGCGCGCCGACGACCATCTCGATATCGGTGAAGAAGAGACCATCGAGCGCGCACCCCTCGGTATCACAAAGGACAACCTCGTCAATGTAGAAGATGGCGTTGGAAGCGACGTCCAGCGCCATGATCAGGTTCATCGCACGGTCGACTCCAAGTCTCCAGCTGCACCCGCCATAAAGTCCGAAAAGGCCACGACCACGAGCGCCAAGCGCACCCTCAACAACGCTTTCGAAGAGATGGACCCCGACGCCGTCTCCTTCACTTCTGACAACCTCGGCGCTGTCAAGAAGACCCGCCCCGCTGTCAAGCAGACACCGTCCTCCGCACCCGCCATCAAAGTCGAGGACGCCACCTCCGGCTTCCAGAGCTCCGTCGGCTCCTCCAACTCTTCGGGCTTCCAGTCCTCGGTATCAGATGTCAAGCAGGAGTTTCAGGAAACGCCTGATACCACGTACCTTGGTGAGTCACAGCAGACTCTGGGCCGGTCGCAGAGCCCTTTCAGCCAGACACAAGGTTTCCCGAACGCTTTCTCCCGCAGCCGCTTCGGCAGTCAATCCTTCCTGAGCTCTCCTGGTTCAGTGACCTCACAGACGTCCGGACGCGTCGAGATCAACCCGCGCCGCTCTGCACGTCTATCCCAGGCTAAGACGACAGGCTCGTCAGCCCCGTCAGCTTCCGGCCCCTCAGCTCCTCCAGCTCCGTCTCCTACGCCATCTTCCGCCTCCGCTCTTGGTGTCAAGCGCCGTCGCTCCGCCAGCCTTGCAGACGAAGTAGAGCAAGTTGAGCGCCAGGGTCGCAACAAGAAGTTCGTGACCAAGGAAGTGGTCGCGAAACAGCGCGAGGCTCGCCACAAAGAGGATGCAAAGGATAAGAAGCGAAGCAGCGCCGAGCGTCGTCGCTCAGTGCTTCAACGTCGCGGCCTCTAGAGTGCGCATCCATCCGGGCTGGTCCACTGAGCCCGCGGAGCCTAACTCTTCTTCTGAGATATCAGACCATCGGTAGTCCACATACTTATCGTCAACTCAACAACCTACATGCATCGAAGTCGACAAGACTTCCAACCATTGCGACATCTTCGCTATATCGGGACGACCGCTCTTCCGGACGAAAGCCAGAAGAGCTTTCCTCGTCGACCTCCGCGCCCGAAGCGCGCGTTCATCCAAACTATCCCGACACCCATTCCGGCCGATCGCGTCAAAGAACAGTGACGGCCGCCGGTCGAGCTGGTGCAAAGTCCAGAGAGACGTCCCCACCCAGTCGGCCAGGTGCAAGCTCAAAGAGCTCACCTCACCTATCACCCCTTCGCCGCGCCCAGAGAGGCGCGCCCATTGGGGTCATACCTACTGCATTGGCTCAACTGAATCCGTCCAGAGAGACTTGACAGCTGATGACCGAGACGGGTGAAAGACCCATAGAGGCTTGAACCGCCGGTTGGGATGAGCGCAAGGCCAAAGGTCTTGCCTCATCGGCCATCCACCACCAAGACACTTGGTGGATACTACCTGGAGATATTTGGGACACAGAAGTGCTTCCATCACCCAGCTGCGATGAGATTGAGGCTACAAAGATGGCTTGGCTCATCTGCCACCCCCCACCGACCCTCGATGTCGAGCGACCCTGAGTCGACTGAAACTTCACAGGGCTCCTATCGCTGTCGCACTAAGCGCAAGTCTAAAGGGCTTGCTCTACAGTGTGTCCATCTCTTTTCTGTATCTGGCTTCGTGTTTGGTTGTTCTGTTGTTCGCGATTGCTGGCCAGCTGTGTACCCTTGTATTATTCCTTCTTCTGTGTTTCCTATCTTACTGCGACCGGTAAAAGAACGTCTTGTTAGTATTTTTGCATATATTCTCATAAGTGATAGTAGAATAAGAGTTCAAAGTTGATAAAGACAGTAAACGTGTGTCAATGCGAATGTGGTGTGGGGACTTCGGCTCTCCGCCCGCGTATCTCCACCTCCGCATGCAGGTCAGATTAAAGTTTAGCGCACCAATACGCGGTCAGCATCGCGACCAACTGTATGCACAACGGCTTTCCTCATTTATGGTGTTACGCCCTGGTTGAAGTCGCACAGCATTGTTCCGCCTTACATTGCTTAAAGCGCATACCCCACCGCTTTTACCTCAGCACAATGCAACTCCACTCCCGCCTCCTCACGGCCTTCGTCGCCCTCTTCAGCCTTGCTTCTTCTTTCACAATGTCCACTTCAACACCCAATTCCACGGATGCATCTCCGGTAACGCGTATAGCGACTTTTCGCTTCCATCCCAATGTGACCGCGGAGCAAAAAGGCGACCGCGCGTCTGCTTTTCTCGCACTTTACGCTGAGCATCCGGAACTACTCATCGAAGGACCAAAAGGAGGAAGACCACTGAATACGCCGTTGAATCTCACGAATGTGAAGAGGGAGAGTGTGTGGGACTTGGGTTTCGTTGTAGTCTTCAAGGTATGGAGTGGATGGTGACGCTACCCCATCACGAGTGCTGACGATGAGTAGGATGAAGCCTCGAGACAGGTGTTTGATAAAGATCCCACGCACGATAAGCTGAAGGTATGTAACGTCTTCGTCCCTGTGAAAGAGTTGAAGCTCACATCGCGGAAGAACGAGACAGACCCGCTGCTCGAGCAAGTGTTTGTGTATGACTTCGTCGCGCAGCCGAATCTGGGGTGGTGATAACAGCGTTCATGTCGGATCGCAATCTGCAACATATATACCATGATATGTTGACGACTAGACAATCTCTAATGTCATGTGTGCTCCTGGCCGTGCTCCGTTTGCTCTATCGTATATCCGTTTCTGGCGCTAGCGTATCGCATCTGCTTAGACGTGAACAAGCCGAAAACTTTCGTCCTCTCGCTTTCCATTCTCAATGCACATTCGCTTTGACGATGGCGAAATCTTACCTCGAGCCATTGCGCCACCTCACCAAGAATGGCTTCGACGATGCGCACTCGCTGCTTCTTCAAGGCCTCAGTCGCGAGCAGCGCAGTGCCTTGATTCAGGAAGGTATGGAGCGCTTCACTACCGACGAAGCATCCGTGAAATTGTGTCTCCATATGCTCGATTTACTCCAAAAAAGAGATGAGCGGGCGACGTCTGAGCTGCCCATTAGGAGAAACGGTAAGAAATCGAGCGTTGGGTGAATTGCAAACACTAAGTCGCGGTATCACAGACTCTGGGCAGCCCACGAACATGCAAGCCGCACCCGCATCCGCACCTGCATCCACACCCGCCGCACATATCCCCCCAATCTTTGGCATATCACTACAGAAGATTCAACCCAAACGGAAAGCCACGGAAAACGCAGACCCCTTCGGCGATCGAGTTCACAAAGCGGCCGCGCTCAGCGCGACCAATGACGGGGTCAGCAACCTTTTCAATGGCGAAGATGACAATGATGAAGACTGGGAAGGTATAACCGCGAAACATGACCATGATCTACAAGGGGAAACATCTGCGGAAACCAGCGCCGACATCAGTGTCATCGAGATACGGTCTACGACCTTGGCGATACCCATCCTCAAGATGGGTGCATGGGTTCCGGACGATGTCGGGCTTGAAGATTGGCAGCCGCTCGGCAATCGCGAGAGCGACGTTGGTATCAGTATCCATGAAAAGTTCCTGACGCACTTCGCATCTCACGACACCAAGCGAGCGGCATACGGAGCGGTGGCCAGAAACGCGGCACGTTATATGGATGGAGGTAAATGCGTCAACATGGCCGTGTGGCAGAAAGGTTGCGGTCAGTCCGCTTTCGAGAAGGCTTATGGGAACAAGCACAGGGCTTGCGATACTTGCATTCGCACAAAGCGCCTCTGCGTTCGAGTCGTAGCTGATGGCTCGGGTGCAAAGCTCTGCGTATTCCCGCTACCTGAAGTGCGCCGTGAAGGCAGGACGCTGTATTCCATCGCTGCATGGGTCATTGGAGGATGATGGCGAAGGAAGCAAGCGGCGAGAGAGAAGCTGAGCAGGTATGCTGGAGTCTTCATTAGTCTCAGGACGAAAGTCGCGAAGATCCCAACGCGATATAGAATCTTAGTCGTTTGATTCGATCGCGCGCTCAAGTAGGGTGTTCAGGGCTTTTCTCCTTGAAGAGGGGTGGAGGAGAGGTGGATTACACGTGTAATTGACGATAATAGTACCATCTGCTGCCCGATGCAGTGAGGTCTCACAGATATCGGCCTTACTGATGACCCCCTAAGCCCTTTGATGATGCGCGAGCTTGCCCTTGACATCGTTGTGAAGAGGCTATGAGATACAATAGTGCGTGTGAAGGATGCCAGGCATGGAGCGCATTCGCAAACCTTTGGTGTTCGTCGGTCCGAGCTTCAGACGATGCGCTAGTCGCTAGCTCGGCCGGGGATTGCCGCCCGGTGCCATCAACAAACATCCGGTGCCGGCTATCTACCTCGCACCACAGCAACTCTCACGTGTGCGCGTCTACACGATGACGAGCTCGTATCTGAAGCCGCTAATTGCGCTGTCCGGTGATGAAGCGTTCGCCGATGCGCGCATGAGGCTCGTTGATAGCCTGAACTGGGAAGAGCTGGAAATCGTTGCCGTCGAAGGGATAACCGGATGTACCAACCGAAAGGTACGAGAGCGATTGGTCTGCGCGATGCTCAACATTCTTAAAGAGAATCCGAACGTCGAGCCGGCGACAATTCCAAAGACTGGTAAACATGCAATCGTGGGTGTATGAGACGCCAGCTAATACGCATCACCACAGAAGTCCTGGGTCCTGCCCCTGCCGCACCTCGAAAGGACGCGACACTAGTAACCGCAGCAACCCCTTCGTTGGCCAAGCGAAAGCGCGCTATTCATGATACAAACAGCGAGCGGCAGGAACCTGCTAGTAAGGCACTCAAAAATGAACCGATTGATGGCTCATCGTTGGACACCATCGACTTACGTGATGACGAGAACGATGACAAGAACGAGGACGATTACGAGAGTGACATGTGGGAAGCGGATAACGTCATACATTCATACGACTATCGCGCCGCGATACCTCCGACAGTCATTGATCTAGAAGATTCTGTTAAAGATGAAGAAGAAAGCAATACAGTAGCGCCACAAGTGGTGCTGTACGCGGACCAAAATCCTGCGACGGACGTGAACTTCATTACATTTCCCGCAGCCTCCGCAACCGAGCCAGATCCCAGACTCAGGATAGGCGTATGGGCTCCAAACAGCTTCGGAGGTGGCGCCTGGCTACCTCTTCATGACCTATCGACTGGGGACGGTAGAGTTATCCACGCAATATTCAATCGAGTTTACATGTCGCATCCTAAGATATCGACAATGTATCGGTCAATAGTGAGGGATGCAGAACGCTTTTGGCAGAGGGGAATGTGTGTCTGCCACTATTTGTACCGCTGCACAGGCGCATCAAAGTACACATCAGCCGAAGGAGACAAGGACAGGGCTTGTGACCATTGCAATGGCCGGATGCGTCTATGTGTCAGAGTTATTCTGGACGCCGTGGGCCCCAAGCTGTGCATATTTCCCTTACACGATAAGTTTCGCGGAGGCCAGACCTCGATGTCGCTCGGTGCATATGTCAGACTTAACGGAGTCCCCTTCAAATTTGGGGAGGGGAATGCACGTAGAACATGGGGTATCTCGAGCTTCTCTATCTCACAATGAGCAGTCACATGCGGCATCTCACAATGCATATCGAGGAGCGAGAGAAACCAGCAGCGCGGTAGAAATGAGCCACATCGGGAAGATTTACAAGCAGCTACGAAACCTTTATCCAGCGTTCATACCAGAGAAATGGCCCGCCATCGGCTTCCGAACACACCACCCAATTTTCATCACAACTCAACCTTCGCGTTCTCCATCGTCTCGACGCTGTCTCCACGACTTCTCGTACGCCACATCTTGTCAGACTAAGGCTCACCAAGAAGAACGAGGGTATCATTCATGCTTTTCCCAGAGAAGATACCAAAGTCTTGATCGCACACCGTCCCTTCTTCCAGCATAGTTCCGTTCACGAAATACGCAGCTGTTGCGGTGATGGCGCAAGTCCCGGGGCTGTACATAACCGTGTGCTACCAATATCGTTAGCCATTGTCGCTCTCGAATACACCTCTATTATCGATGGAGCAAAAGAATGCTCTTCAGCTTACCCCGAGACCATTGTGTTGAAGCACAACACTTCCTTCGAGCGTCTTGTTCGCCGCGTAAGCCCCGGAGATCGGAGTGCGGACGTCATATGGCGAACCGATGAGCAACACCGGGTTCTTCGTCTTCGCCTTGAAGTCACCCTTGTACCGTTCTTTCGCCTTGACCTTCCATAGCGAGCACATGATGTACGAGCCGATAATGTAATCGCTGTTCCAGTCGCCCAATTCGGATATGTGGTGGACGCGTTCTTCGATGTCGGCGACCTCATCAGCACGGAACATGGCGTCGGAGCAACGGATAAGCTGAGTGTTGTCTGCATTGATCGCTGCATCCTGAACGATGAAGGAGCGGTTCACCAGATATTGGGTGCGGTTGTATTCCGGGGTCTCTCTGATCATGATGCTGTTGAGATAGCCTGCCAAGTAAGGCCCGGATGCCAGGCCCATGCGGAGAGCCGTGTCACTGGCCTCAGCGAGCTTCTCGTAGGTCACGATATCTGTGGTGACGTTGGGGCCCATGACGATTGGCTCGTGCTTGGCTCTTTCGGCGAGGCTTTGGATTTGTTCGTACAGTGCGGAGGACGAGAGTTTTGGGCGAAACAGGGCGCAAGAGGGTCCAGCATCAATGCACTGCTCGGTAAACTGTCTCAAAGCAATGGGCGCAGATGTAGCTGGACCACTCTCCCTATGACTCGGTCAGCTTATGCCGCAGTCATCTAGGGGAAGCTACGTACCATCCTTGCTGATACTCGAGCGAGTTAAGGACACCATCCAGCATCATTCGCTCGATTTTGTCGGGAAACATGGCAGCTAGGACCTGACCCAGATACGTGCCATAGGATATGCCTGACGCCGATTAGTCAATAGCCTCAAATTCTAGCCTTCGTCTCCAACTCACCCCAGTACCGGAGGAGACCATCCTCGCCTTCCACGGTCAGAGCATCGACAACCTTCATGAAGTCTCTGGCCACGAACGCCGTGCTCATCAATGACCCATTCACTGCCTCGTTCTGGAAGCAGCGTGCCGCGTACTGCTTGGTGTAAGACCAGATAGCGCCCAACGCAAATTCAGACGAGTTGGTCCTCGTGGGCGTTCGCAAGGTCGCAGCCATCCGTTCCATCTCTTCGTTATAGCAATCTACGGGCATTGTCGTGCCAGTGCCTCTTGGGTCAGGTCCAATGATATCGTATTGCCCGCCTGTCATGCTGCAAGAGAAGAGTTGTTAGCCCCTGATCGCAGCATCTACACGACAAGGAGCAACTTACGCAAGAACATAACGAGCTTGTTGCAAAAGCCAATCGGTTGCGGGCAAACCCGGTCCGCCCCAGTTCGTCAATACACTCCCTAGTTTGGGCTCTTTGGTCGCTTTGACTTTCAGGATGTTGAGGGTGAGTGTGTTGTTCTTCGATTGGGGTAGCGTATAGTCAAGGGGTACAGTCAGCTTTCCGAGATAGGTGTCGGGTCTGCCCAGAACCGTGGATGCATCTGTCCAGTTGATCGCGATGTTCTCGGAATCCTCAGAGCATTCGGTATATTCAAAAGATGATTGTGACGCCGTCGCAGCGATGTTGAGGCATGCGATTAACGCGAGGCACAGGGTCGTCCTTGGAAACATCTCGGTACAGTGGTTGTGACGTCCTGTCGATGGTATCGAGATGCTTCCCTAGAGTCTGGTACACTATATATACTTTCACTAAATCTTGCTTTCCCACCTGGTCAGCCTTGCAGATGCAACAGGAGAGGACGAGGCGTCCTTCGCGCAGTGCTAATTGTGGGGGCCGCATCAGAATCAAGCGCTCGTCATTGCCAGACGTGATCAACGGAGCCACAATGACATCGAATTCGTGAGCACTGTCGTTAGTAAGAACTGCTAGGCGAAAATAGCCAGCCAGAACCGAGATAGAGCGCAGTTGTGGCTAATTTGATTCGTGCATACATTATGAGGCATATGCTGCGCACTTATACCGCAACGGACTGCGATATGGCCAAGCTTTCTTCCTAGTTCATGCTCGCTGTTGAAAGTCTCGCTGTTTTGGGGTAGCCTCAAACACCGCCTGCCATCAGCGCTAACCCTGTTAGGAAGTCGGAAGGGCCAAGACGAACAGTAACGAATGAGGAGGAGCAATGGCAGCGATGGCATTGTGGGATTGTTATTGGCCAGCACCAGGTCGCGCTTCCTTCCCTTGAATGCAGTCAGCTCAGCTCGCTACTTTACTGCCGAACCGAGACAAGTGCGCATGCACTTCGGCATCTCGGTGACCCATCGAATGTGGCAATTCCGGTTCTGGGAAGCACTGAAGTATGCAATAGTCGATGATTCATTCAAACTAGATTCAGGGCTGGCCTAAGCAGTCAACGACACCATGCTTCAGTCGGCCGATGCATAAACTTCAGGGCCGCATCGATTCGCCATGTGGATCAGCAGACACCCGCTGGTACAAGAGTTGTAAACCTGCAAACCGATCTCATTAGTTTACTTCTCTGGAGACATCCGGAATGAAACACTCACGGCTCATCAAAGCACTCATTCCAACCAGGTTTCTTCCGCCGCCAGTATCGTCGGAGCACTTCTCGCGCCTTCAAAGGACTGTTACTGCCAAGAAGGCGAGCATGCTCCTCCAAGTGCCGTTCAATCCAGATCTGGGTGCTCTGCTGAACGTGATAGCCCGCTTCATCGCCAAGTACACATAGCGGAAACGTCGATATCTTCTTGAGTTGCTTTAAGGGCGTGGCAGCCTTCAGGTCTTTGAGGAGGCGATCGCGATGTCGTATTCGCATGGTATCTAACTCTCTGGTACAGGGAAGAATGTCAAAAGCTTGCAACGACATTATGCAGTAGAGTGCGACTGCAGACTGCCAAATCGATGCGATCAGCTGCCAGTCACCCTCTTGAGCTCTCGACTGCGCCCATTCTCTTGGGACGAAGGATCCGATGCGGGAAAGAATGCTTCCTGCATCTTCAGCGTGCTGATGCGTTTTCATGATGGGCATGAGGCTGAGCTCCTGACGGAGGCGGTTGATGCGGATGATCTCAATGAAGAGCGTCGACGGACACAGTGTGTAAGGGAGGATAAGGCTATACACCTTCTCTACTTCCTCGATATGCTGTTCGAGTGGCTCAGTGATACTGATCTGATGTGCTGCTGGACCGAGACTGTTCGAAAAGGTTACGATGCTGCATGTCGTTAGCGAAAGTCATCAAAGCGGTCGAACTACACCAACAGCACGAAGATCACTAGCGCTGATGTCATGTGAGGTACTGTGCGTCGTAGTGATCCAAAGCCACTACGCATATCTATCAGTCGCTTCATACCATCTGCATGCGACCTCCAGTCGACATCTGTAGAGCTATGTACCTGAGGGCATGGTCAGCCTCTTTGAAACACGGCATGGCGAGACTTTCGAGATATACCTCCATCGCCATGAACATGAGGATGCTGGCGATTGTCTGATCACTACTGCGCGTTTCCTTCCTCGCGACATTCTCGTTGAGAGCGCGTATAGCAAGGCCTCGATAATGGTATATCTTGAGGCGGTTGTCTGAAACGATCGCACGATCTTTGCCAAGAGGCAACGAGGTCAAGTGATAGTTGAGACTCAAACAGACAGTAGTGTAGTGCATTGGCGGGGCAAGTATATGCAAAGCCCACACTGGGAAGTGCACCACTGCTGGGTTGGGTGCTAGGCAGTCCGTCTCTTGGATGTCCGGATAAATCCTAGTATTAACTATCATAATTAGTGCAGGTATTCGGTTTAGCTTTGCGCACATACAGTAATTGATAGCTTGAACCACGTCGTGTGTCTCATCCGACAAGAAATCGTACGATGGAAGTCTGTTCATCTCCATGATCTGTAACAGTCTCCGTATCTTTGCGAGAGGCCTCTGGTTTGACTGGAGAAGTAGTGCGGCTTCCCAGTGCTGGCCCCTTTCTACTACTTCCTTGATCTGGTCTTTGTTGCCGATGCACATGATGCGTTCGCCCACCCCACAGCCCGCCCCGGCCTCTACAGCTAGTGGCTCAATGGGGTCGACCTGCTGCTTGGTCTCAGAGTCGCGCCACCATGCTGGCTTGTCTTCTTGCGCCAATGCGTTGGCGAGTTGGCTCTTGGATAGTTCGCTCTCTTCCGGGTCGAGCTGAAGCTCTTCGGAGACCGGCCACGAGCACCCTCCTTCTCCGAGGATCTCTGGTAGACATGCGTCTCTAGATACCTCAGGGGCAGTAAAGGGCTCATTTGAAATGATGGGCGCGAGTTTCTCGGGCTTCCCTTCTCTGATAGCGGATGTTGGTAGCCGGCATTCCTTCTTCTTCTTCTTCTTCGGACGGATCGTCACGTGTCCCGGTTCCACCCACTGCAACGGCTTCTGGTCGCTGTATCCTGGGCATTCCTTACCCGTCTTGGTACATTTTCTGCATAGTGGCAGGGTGCGATCGCATACCAGGCGGCGTTTGAAGCACTCCCAACATTGACGGGCCGCTATGCTGTCACTGGTCCTAGCGTCCTGCATGACGTCATCCACGTGTATCGACTTTGAATATTGCGCGATGTGATCTCGAATCGGCTCGACTGTGATCTAGTAGAGGTCTCGACGGTCGATGAAAACTCTTCGACATCTTGTTAGTCGTATGTAAGCGCTCGATGCGGGCGGGGCATGGGCAACGTCAGCAGCCAGATGCTTGGCCATGTTCCTGCCCAAATGCGGACACAGTAACGACAACAGCTGCAACAGCCCACTGTACCACAGTATACCGTTCAGGTCGCGCTCGCGACAGCTGTCGCTTTGCTTTTGAAACCGAATTCCGAAGCTCTCACCTCGGCAGTTGGACACCACCTTCTAGCACGTAATACAATGCCGCTGGTGATGTGTCACGTGCTCACGCGTCCGCTTACCTAGGTAGTCGCGGTGCAGTTGCATGGCGTCACACAGCATTCTGACAAACATTTCGCAAAACAAAGGCCAACACTAACAGCTTCTCCTGTCCCCCATAGTCGTACCTTCGGTGGCTTTGGAAGCTGGTGACGCCAACTATCTTCCACTAAAACCCTCGCTGGGTCATCACTTCCAAGGTTGTTTCTTGTCTACCCACGAAACATCGCAGGAAACACATTTGCGCCGCGCTGCGTAGCAAACAACAACACAGCAGGGCTTTACTTCCATCACCACCCAGCATGTCATACTACGATAGCGATCTCAAAGCCGTACTCGCGCGGTTTCACATCCAACCAGACACCGACACGCGCAAGGACATACTCAAGAAACTCAGCGATAGCCAGCTGTCGCGTGTAGTCATCCAAGGCGTGAAGCACCAGTTTGAGAGAGAAGGATTGGAGGAAATTGCGCTAGCCATGCTCGATGTCATCTCCAGGGATCCGCACCCGAAACTTGCGCATGGTGTACATGAAGAGAATGGAGTCGCTGTGAAGCATGAAGAAGCCGATGGGGAATTTGAGGTCGTGATCAAGATGGAAGAGCTAGACGACGTAAATGGGGTCGTGATGATCAAATCAGAGTGTAAGACTATATAGTTATCCCGAGACTACCGTAACATATGCTAATGACGACCTTCCAGCACATGACAACGAGCTTGCCCCAGCCCCGGGCCCGTCAACGATAGCATCAGTGTCTACTAACTCAAGCGTCAAACGAGCCTGAGAAGCGCAAATATGCCCCGATACTATAAAGGAACGGCCAACGCATGCAGAGGGAAGACAACCAGTATCCAGAGGTTTTATGCCCAATTTCCGCCCTCATGGTCCCGGTCAGGCTGCTTACTTGGAGAGGTTTAGCAATAGAGATGCTGCTCAGGCCCGCTATCCCTTCCTAAACAGGCCTCGCTGGCGTGTATGAAGCTGCAATTCGGCCGTCGACATGGAGTTCTGGTAACCAGACCGCAAGATTGATTTCAAATACGTGAGTAGCCTGAAGTAGGTCGTCAAGTAGTTCACTGACAATACCCTAGCTGAGAACGACATCATGGTGATGAGCGATCAACCAGCATCAGATCAACTAGCATCAGGCGGACCAGCAACGCCAGCCACGTCGGTATCAAGCAAGCGAATGACTCCACCGTCTCCCGGCTCTGTTATCAGCAAACGTTCCAGACTCAATACGCGTCCTGTAGTCGCCACGCAGGCTGGTGCCTCCCCCAGGAACATAAGCCTTCGAGACTACGAGAATGAGCAGATAATAGACAACAAGATCGTTTCGCGCATCGATGTCATGTGGAGACCGTACAAAGATGATTATTGGAACGTCTACTTGACTACCGAATTCGCCCCAAAGTTTGACGAAGATTACCTCTCTACTGATCTTCACGTATCAGAGTGGGGTAAGCTACTAAGCCTGCAAGAAAAGGGAGTCGCCACTAAATGCTGTGTCATCGATACCGTCATCATGAGAGCAAAGCAGCCTGGTGAACGAGCAGGAGACATGAACGAGGCCTGCGATCGCTGCATTAGGACGAAGCGCTTGTGCGCTCGGCTGGTTCAACTTGACGGAGTGATCAAACTTCGCTTTTCCCCTTTACCTAAGAAAGACCGCGGCGATGCACTTTGGCACTCGCTAGACTTTTGGGTGCGTCCTTGAGCACTTGCGGTGAATGTTGCTGGCACATGAGTACGATTGGATCTATCAAAGGGATTTTAACTGCGAAGGAGCAAAACATCCCTTCGATGTATACATAGACATCGATTTATATGTTCGATACGGAACAGACGCTGTAGTCTTGTGGTGTATATTTCGGTAGATGGCTATGTGGGTACAACTCATTGTCATTACGTTTCTTCGTGCATGAAGCATCAGGAGAAATAGAGTAAACACCTCAATAGTATCCTACTTTCCAGCACCCGCACACAACGTGAACATGTGGAAATTCAGATGTGAGAATCGATGCGCAAGTAAAGGTACGCACATCACCGTGTCACTCACCGACTAGACTAGCGCCACATTCAGACCCACGTTCACCTTGTATCCTCTCACCAGCTTCTTCCCCATTTCCCACACTCTTTACCTCCACATGCACCCGCCAACCCCATTCAATCCGCCAAATCGCCATGTCAACAGTCCAAAACTACCACGACGCGCTCTTGGCCCTATCCGGCAACCCTGCCCTCGCAGCTGCAAGAAGTGGTCTTCTCGTAGGCATGAGCGGCGAAGAACTCATCGACGTGATCACCTGTGGACTCAAAACTGGCATTTCCAGAGAAGGCCTCAATACCATTGCGACACGATTGTTCGAAGAAATCGCAGCGACTCAAGCAGGCGGCGGGGTAGCACCGGTGGAAGACAAGGATGGCGGCGACGTCGCTGATGACAGCGAAGACATTGTCCGCAACAAAGGCCGGACTCCTCGCAGGCGTGCAAAACGCGGAGGCAAAGGTGAGTGCACGCCGATCAGTCGCGATATAACGGCTAACGGCTAGACAGAGTCGCGATCCGCGCAACTTCCACAGTCAAAGCCAGCGCATACCCCAACACCGCGAGCAACTCGATCATCGATTTTGAACAGAAAGAGAAGAGGAAGCAATGCTGCACGAGCGACAAAGAAGACAAGAACTCTAGGCCTAGAGTCAGAGGCGGAGGAGGAAGATCAGGTCCAGACACAGGTTTCAGATGAGGAGGAGGAGGCGCGTGTCGTCGTTGGGGATGAAACAGAAGGAGATGCCAATGCCGCCGCCGATACCAACGCCGACACCGATGCGACCACCGATGAAGTTGTACCCATACCCTGGAAAGAGATCTAAGAGTATTCAGTCATGTTTGATCTGAGCCTTATCGACAGCGAAGATGGGTGCAGCAGTGACGAGGACTATACTGAAGACCTTGCCGACACAGAATTAACTTGCGCAGGCGGGAGGTTCAGAACTACAACCGAAAGTTCACTCATGCGCAACGTCGATGTGGTTTTCCGGGTACCTATCGGGGAAGGCTTCGAGTTCAAAGAGCTGGACGAATTTCCGATCGCGTTCGTCAAGGAGATGACACGCAAGTTCAACAAAGATTTCCTCAGGAAGCCGAGGCACAGGACGCAGTATCGGAAGATGATGAATGAAGTGGACGATGCGTACACATGTGTATATCGTCTACTCAATGCACCTTACCCGCCAAAACCAAAGCAGGATACTCCTGTTGAACCGGAACCAAAGAAAGTGTGGGATCTGGATGATTATGAGTTGTATGAGAGGATGTACAATGAAGAGAGAGAGGTGTCTGAAGAAGAAAAGCAACGGATACTACAAAGACGGAAGGAATCGAATGAGAGGGCTTGCTCCGCTTGTTACCACCACAGGAAGCTGTGCGCTAGGTTCATAAAATCGGATGAGGGTGAGCCCAGACTGGTGATTCACCCGTATGGACCTGCAGAAATAAATGGTGGAGACTGGCGGGGTATGCGGTTCTGGGTACGCCAACCTGAACGGGAGCGTTAAAGCGATATGGTTCCTGGCATCAGGATCTACGGAGCTTGAACAACCTCGTGAATTGCTTCGATACATACCGTGGCATGCAACAAGAACTCGAGGAATTCAGAAACACGTTGCTTCGATATCCATGAAAATCATTCTTTTTCATCTAGTCTTCCCTCATCAAAGCTATTGCAATCATACCGTATATACCAAAGTACAATCTCAAAGACCAAGCCCAACCTAGAACCAGACCGCAGTCTGAGTCAAAGGTGCACTCTATTCTTTCTGATCTAGTCTTTCTTTTCAACCCCACCACAGCTAGACCTTCCGCCTAACCAACCCCCTAAAAAAATCAAAGCTATTCCCATCACTCTGCACCTGCACGACCCTCCCCGTCCCGCGTCCATCCACCTCCCTAACCTCCTCCGCCAGCAACAACCCCCAATCACGCGTAATCCCTTTAATCCTCGCCTTCATCCCCGTCGCCACCCCATCTACACTCTCCAATGTCACCAACTGGTCTGTGTGTAGCCAGTTGGCGTAGTAGAATTCCTCCATCTCGCGCGTAAAACCACTCTGCGTAAACGTACTATACAGCGTCTCAAAATGCGCAAGTATACTCGCCAGCAACTTCTCCGGCGTGAAGTCCTTCAACGGGGGGTTCAGACTCTTAGCCAGCAAGTTCAAACTCGTAGTCGGCAAGGCGTTACTGAGGTTGAGCCCAATCCCCGTGACGACATCATAGGTAGAGCCGGAGTAACTACTATTAACCAGAATCCCGCCGATTTTGACAACGGGATTGTTGGACGAGCCGGGGAGTTGCGCGTAAATGTCATTTGGCCATTTCAGTTTTACGGGTATTTTTTCGTAGCCCGGAGCGTAGTTTTGTATCCCCTGTACAATAGCCAGCGCAGCAAGATACTGCACAAACACCACGGGCGCGCTCTGACTTAGCGAGAAGGAATGGTGCAGCACGGTACTAAACATCAACGCCCCCGGCGGCGCAATCCAAACGTTGTTGCCTCTTCCGCGCCCCGCGATCTGCGTGGTCGCTGTTATGGTGAAGCCGTTTGGTAGGCTGCGGAGGAGGGACGGGTTCTTCTCGAGGAGCGTGTTGGTGGATGTTACGACTTCGCTGTAGATGAGGTGTTTGCCGAAGGAGGCGTTCGGGTTGCGGAGCTTGGTGTGGTAGTGGTGGAGGTTTGCGTAGAAGGATTCGTGGTGGAATTTCGTCTCTTCAGCTGATGGTAATGCTTTCTCGTGGGGTATTATGACCTTTACAATCTTTTCGTAGGAGACGATTTGGTCGGGGGAGGTGGTGGATGTGTATGCGACGCACTCTTGTATTTCTTCCTCGGGTGTTTTGGGCTTCTCCTTCTTCGGGTCTTCTTCTTTAGCCTGTTCTTCAACACCTTCCTTACCACTGTTAGTAACAGAGGCAAGAGTAGGCAGCTTCTCTGACACAGCGCTCACAGCCCTCTTCAACTCCTTGACGCTCCACGCGCTCCCCTCTTTCTCGATGCGAAACACATCGTTCTCGCCCTTGATGTACTCATCGCCATCGACTACAGTGATGATTTCGCTCCAGGTAGCAACGAGGCCAGCGACGTCTGATAGGTTATGAGCGGTGAGATGTAGACGGGAAAGGGACGGTACCGCTTGTTCCTGCTCGTTGACCTGCAGCCCAAGTTTGCGGAGGATCAAGCGCATAAAGTCAAGTCGAGTGGCATCCGTAGCTGCGATGTCGCTGATGACGGTAGCGTATGAGGGTAAGCTGGGGATCTTGCTTAGGTTCTGGGGCGCGAATCTACGGTATATTAGTCAAAACGTGTGACACAGATCGAAGCAGACTTACTCAGGATGCGGCCCAGTAACAACAGCATGCCCCTCACCAACCTTCCGATACACAACGGCCGCCTTCCCCCCTCCACTTTCCACATGCAAATCCTCCGTATAACTCGCCAAAATCTGCACCCCCCTACTCTCCAACTTCTTCGCATCAACAAAAACACCCCCACCATTATAATAGCTCTTAAACACATCCCCAACCCCCTCACCCACCCCCTCAAAAGCACCCTTCTCAATCTTAATCTCCGCCGCCCTCGCCCCAGCTTCACTCGCATACTTGAACCCCTCAAACGCCAATCCCCTACAAGTTCCAGGGAAGAAACCTAATTCCCGCTCTCCTTCAACAGCCATTTTGGGATCATTGACTTCGAATTCACATCTACTGCTACCGTAGTATCCTCCGGCGCAGAAACCGAGATAAGAACCACCGGCGTTTACATACCGACTAATCCGGCGGTTGCCTTCGCCGTTGAGCGTGCGGCAGTAGCCTAGATCGGCGCCGCCGGGGAAGACGAGTAAGGCGCATGTGCTGAACCAGGGTTCTTTGATGAGAGTGTCGCCTGTTACGGGTATGACAGCGTAAGAAGGGGATAGGAGGCGCCGCAGAGTGTAAAGGCAGTGGCGGACGGACTCTGTGGTGCTGCCGTTGCCTGGGCTGGCTTAGTAATTTTGGTGGGGGTGTGAGGAAGTTTGAAAAAGGCGTACCGGAGTATACCAGCACATTCATCTTTTTGCTCGCCATGTTGTTGGCGATATTGGCTTGCGATATGCGATTGGTATGCTGACTGACTGATGGTGACGTTGAGGGTACTGTAGTGCGGACCGAGTTTGGCCGGCCGTGCTCAAATGAACTCTCTCAGTGACAAGATCCTGCGCAAGTTTCCGCAACTCGATAACCTCACACCTTGCAACACAATTCGTTTTTCCTAGCTCCTTCAGATATGTCAAACGAAGATAAATCCCGCGCAGCAGCAGCGCAGTTGCTGATTGACGATGAACCCGATGACTGGTGCGTACAAAATTCCAGCTTTTCGGTTTGGGTAGATGCGGAGATCCGGGGAAAACGAAGGAGAGGAACTCTGGACGTTAGAAGCGAAACAAGCTAACCAAGGTTTCGCAGGGACAAGCGCATCTACAGCACAGGCTGCGCAGACGAAAATGCAAAATTGACAGATTGCTACTACGAGAAGAAGGATTGGCGGGCGTGTAAACAAGAGGTAAGTTGTTTGGTGACGAGCATTGCTTCTGGACTCTGAACCTTGGATGAGCCGAGGATTGGCCGAAAGAAGGTCTTGGGTGTCCAGACACGCATGCTAACATGAAATCCAGATGGAAATCTTCAGACAATGCTGGCAGCGACATGGCAATGACAAGAGGACGGATTCGAAAGATGTTCCAAAGTAGCGGATTCGACAGCCCAGCTTCGCGAGCGCATGTGTAAAAGTAACTGTATCATCACCAATGGCGAAGCCATGTAAATTTCACTAAACAATCAAGAGCACATTTGTAATAGGACAAATCTTTTCGTTCTTCAGTAATATTGAGACTACAAATAGAGCAATGAAAGATATGCTCGTCAGGCCATTATACCGCAGCTGTGATTGCTTGACCAGCATGATTCCACATGAGGCCGTAGTGCCTCTGTACCGCAACTTCGTCTCAACCTAGACTGGCTTCCGTAGAACCCCAATGTCCAGCATGACATCATTGCATGTATTCTCCCCGACTGAACGAAGCCCATGTGTGAGACACACAATCTCAGTCGCATCCGCTCACTTCCTCTCATAGATCGGCGGCACAACATCCGGGTGAAACGGGCTCTTCGCCGCATCCGCCTTCTGCTTGTCAAAGTTCCACACACCATTCGTCTGCCCATCATTGATGCCCTCGCCAATCTTCTTGGCCAGCTGCTCGAACAACGGGTACTTTGGTGCTTTTGAGAAGAACTTGCGTTCCCACTCCTTGCCAGCATCCTTCTCCTGTTGTCGCATCTCGCGCTGGCGGGTCTCGATGATGGTCTTCTCCGCACTCGTCAGGTCCATGTTGCCACTGTTAATCGCATCCGACACCTTCTTCCACGCGCGCCGTGTCTCGAAGTCGTCTTGTTGCTCGATGGCGGCGACGGTGAGGGGCGTTGTCTTTGTGGACTTGTGGTCGAATGTGTCGACGACGGCCTTGGTCTTGGCATCCTTGATCTGGAACGAGTCGGTCCACTGGCCGTCAGCCTTGTAGATGGCTTCCTTCTCCTTACCCTCAGGGTATAGCACGGCCGTGAACGAGTTCTTCTTTCCGGAGACCCAGCCCTTGCCGCTGTAGTCGATGCGGGCGGTGTAGCCGGTGGAGGATTGGATGTAGGTGCTGCTGTTGAGCTCGACGTAGGGGGAGCCTGTGATGAGGCCTTCGATGTGGAGGGCGGGGAGGGTGATGAGGTAGCTTTCGTTGTAGTTGTCGAGGTGGAGCATGGCATGTCCGATTTGCTGTGAATGTTAGTGGTGTACCCAATAGATGCCAGACAACTCACCTTGACATTGATAGTGGTCTTGAAGGACGCTTTCTGCGCGTTGTAACCTTCCAACCGGACGCCGTGTTGGTCGTTCCAGATGGAGTAAGCCGTGACGGGTGGATGATGACTGCGCGCATTGCATTAGCTCTCCCGTGCTATACGCGTGGCATGCTTACGACAGGCTGAGCCATCGCAAACGCGTGTGTGCGCGTACCTGACTTGCTCGCTGACGAGCTGTGTTGTGCCTGCCTGGTCCTCCCACTTTCCCAGGAAGAGCTCGCCCAGGAAGGGGTTCAGCGGCTTCTTCTCGCTACCCAGCTTTTCCGACCGACTGGCGTACTGCTGCTTCAGGGTGCTCAGGAACCACTTCAGCACCAGCATGGCCCGCTTGGCAGGGTCCTTCTCGGCGGCCGGTGCGACGAAGACGGAGGGGTGTTCGGTCCAGTATGAGCTATGGAGGTTTAGTCTGATTTCCCAGGCGGTAGATACAAAGGGACATACGAGAACTCGGTGAGCGACTTTGTGGAGAGGATAAAGGCAGGCGCCGTCATCGTGGACAGGTCGCCATTGAAGGACGCGATGGACTGTCGTGTGTTAGTCAAATGATGCACGAATACCTCTAGACACGTGAGGACGCTGGGATAATTCCATACCTTGAGGAAGCTCGTCCATGAGCCTCTGGCCTGGGGTGGCACTGCCGATCCTTCTTTCTCAGCCATGATTGCGATGCACGTGTGCTGAGGTTGATTTGAGGAGGGGAGAGAAGTAAGAAGAAAGCGTCGACAGGTGTAGACGCGCGTGTAGGGATGTGTGAAAGGCGGGGTTGTCGACGACTAGGGACCTTCGCAGTGGGGACCGAGGGCTGTTATGGAGACGCTGCGGACGGAGCATATTTAGATTGGGCAATGACGTCGGAGCTAAGCCACACACCCGCCCAAACACACAGAGGTCATGACGAACAACATTCTTGCCACGGGGCAGTCAGCCATGCTATTCCATTTATTGGTGCTATGTCACTATTGTGATATCTCGTGTACATTCGTCTAATCATGCTTATTACATTTACGCGTTTCCCATTCCAACGACGCGCTTAGGTCTTGACATCGGGCTCGGTGCGGCCAACGTACTCCTGAAGCTTGAGGAGGTCCGTCGCGAGCTTGACGTTGTCCTTGAGGTAGTCCTGCGCGTCCATGTCGTATGTCGACTCGTCGCTGCTGTGCTTCTCGATGTAGAGACGGATAGTGGCGCCGCTGCTGCCTGTGCCGGACAGACGAACGACGATGCGGCTACCGTCGTCGAACTTGACAAAGATACCCTGGTTCTTGCTGACGCTGCCGTCGAGGTCGGTGTAGGAGAAGTCGTCAGCCTCGAGCACCTTGCGGCCAGCGACGGTGGAGCCGATGAACTCGTCCTTCTTGGTGGTGATGAGCTCCTTCATGTGGGCGGTGACCTTGTTGGCGCCCTCGGTCTCGCAGCCCTCGTAGTCGTAGCGGGTGAAGAATGTGCGGCCGTAGGTCGTCCAGAAGTCCTTTTGGATCGACGCAATGCTGGGTGTGGTTCCAGTCTGCTGTCCGACACCAGCCAAGATGTTCAGCCAGGCGACGACAGCCCACAGACCGTCCTTCTCACGGATGTGGTTGCTACCGGTTCCGAAACTCTCCTCACCGCAGATGTTCATCTTGTCAGAGTCGAAGAGACCGCAGAAGAACTTCCAGCCGGTGGGCACCTCGTAGCACTCGACGCCCTTCTTCTTGGCGACAAGGTCAATGGCGCCA
The DNA here is from genome assembly GCA_023758145.1 of Alternaria sp. BMP 2799. Classification (NCBI taxonomy): domain Eukaryota; kingdom Fungi; phylum Ascomycota; class Dothideomycetes; order Pleosporales; family Pleosporaceae; genus Alternaria; species Alternaria sp. BMP 2799. The sequence goes on from JAFVLP010000006.1 coordinate 119,835, forward strand.
GAGGTAGGCATACTACGGGCAAGACCGTAGATGCCCTGCTTCTTGAAGTATGGGATGAGCTCGGCGTGGTGTGCGATGATGGCTAAGCTGTCGCCGGGCGAGACGAAAGAGTTTGCGCCGTAGATCATGTTTCGGTCACCGTCGCCGTCGCTGGCGGCACCGAATTGGATTCCGTTCTTGTCAACGGCGTCGACCAGCGACTTGGCGTAGACAAGGTTAGGGTCGGGGTGGTGGCCGCCAAAGTCGGGCTTGGGGACGCAGTTTTGTGTGCTGTTGGGGATGCCGAGCTCCTTCTCGAAAATGTCGACGCCGTATGAACCAGTCACACCGCTCAGGCCATCGAAGAGGACCTTGAAGTCGGAGTGCTCCTTGAGGAACGACTTGATGAGGTCAAAGTCGAAGATATCCTTGAGCATCTTGAGGTAGTCCTCGGTGGAGTGGACGATCTCAACCTCGAGGCTTCCATACTTTTGCGTACCGATAGTGCTGAGGTCGATGTCGGGGATGTCGGCAATCTTGTACGAGCTGAGGGTCTTGGACGTTTCGTAGATCTTATTGGTGACGCTCTCGGGGGCCGGGGCACCGTTGGCGAGGTTGTACTTCATACCAAAGTCCTCATCGGGGCCTGGGTGTGTTAGATGGAAGGAGTGTATGCGTAGTGGAGGACTTACCACCGGGGTTGTGGCTGGCAGTGAGGAGGATACCACCCGTCGCCTTGCGTATCCGGATGATGTGACTGGCGGCGGGTGTGCTCATGATGCCGTTCTGGCCGATGAGAAGCTTCTTGACGCCATAGGCAGCGCTCATCTTAGCAATGGTCTGGGTGACCTCGGGGTTCCAGTAACGGCCATCACCACCAACGACGAGGAATGCGCCCTCGACGCCTTCGGGGATGGACTGGAGGATGCTGGCAACGAAGGACTCTGAGTAGTGCTCCTGCTGGAAGACCTTGACCTTCTTGCGGAGACCAGAACTGTAGTGAAGAATGTCAGCTATCATCCCTCAACGCCATAGCTCCATCAGACCTCTCAGCTCTTTTGGGTATAGTCAACTTACGTTCCGGGCTTCTGGTCCTGGAAAGGCTTCAATTCGACGGTTCGGACGCTCATATTGACTGTGTATGTTCTTCGAGCTTTGTGAGAGAAAGATGAAGCAATTGGAGAGTCGGGCGATGTGGCAGCTGGCAACTTTTGATCTGGTGAGGGGCCCAGCTTCCCCCACCACGCGGGATGACGCCGGCGCTAGCTCGTCAGCGGAAAGACGAATTTATGCGGACAAAAAATCATTAGCCCCGCAGGGGGTAATGATTTTTTGTCTGATTAGGAATGACAGCTGACAGCCTCGGCAACACAACCAGCCAGCGGCAACACAACCACCCAGCAGCAACACCGCAACACATCAACACCGCAACACATCAACAAACGTCGCATCCATCCGCGAATTTCTCGCAAAGCAGCTGTTGAAGCAATTTAGATACCTAATACATCTTGCGCCAGGTGTATACACAAGGTGGGCCAATACCGCAACCAAGTAAACTTTGCTGCCGCCGCCGCCGCCGCTGCCCCTCTTATACTCTAATGTCGCGCATCACCCTTCTTTAAGTCCCTCGTTAATAACTGTCAGCCAGTGATACTACAGTCTTATCCTCTTATCCTCTAACTACGCGCTCCTACTACACCTATTGTATTGCATTTATCTTACGCTTTGCTAAGACTAACAAACCTATGTATATTTAGGCTTAGAGTACATAAGGAACAACAAGAAAGAAGATAGCAAGGAGCTGTTAGATAAGCAGCGTTAAAGCAGAATTATTACTTAGGCTACAGCTATAACAGCATATACACAAGCCTTTGTAGACAAGAATAGTAACTAAAGACATGTAAACAGAAACAACTATACAAGCTACTATAGCCTTAGAATTACTAACTGCCTAGAGGGTAATTATCTTAACTACGACTTAGCGTGTTAGCCTATAGTTATAATTACTTTCTAGGTAGACATAGGAAGAAGCTATACTATTCTACTGCACTCTAAGAGAAAATAACACAAACGCCTATTTAGCCTATTTTTAGAATTACTTGCACTTACTACCTCTTAGTAATAAAAGCAGTCTCTTCTTAGTTATTAGTGCTAGACTTACTAGCGCTAAGGGTCTTGTAGACAGTATCTTGTATATAAGTAGTCTAGATTTAGACAAAAAAAGAGTGCAGCACTTAACTAGCGTATACAACTATAACTTATTAGTTTTAGAAATTAATATAACATTAACAACAACGTTTTTATAGTAAACTTAGAACTAGCACGTCGTAAATAGTATACGCGTGTAGTGTACTTAAAGTCTCTTATTTAATAAAGTTATTCTTACTATATATCTAATAGAGCACTAGTATAACTACTTACAAAAGAACCTAGATAATGCTAAAGCGTATATCTCTGCAGACTAGTGTATTACGCTGCTACTACCGCGGTAGGTAATACTATATAAGAAAGAGTAAAAGTATACCTAGTAGCGTTAGTCTTACGCCTACTAGTTATTATTTATTAAAGGTAGTGTTTCTAGAAGTAACGTTAGTGTTACTGTTCTTAATAGCTTTAGCCTTGCACTTACGCAGTATCGTAATCTTTCTAGATACCTAGATATAACCTTAGCGCCTATTACTCTTCTTATTCTTAGCCTTACGCTTACGTAGTATTATGTTATAGAAGTAAAAAGATAGCTAGAGCTACATAGTGCGTGTGTAGAAGATAGAATAGAAGAGAGTTAAACTTATTACGTATATAATAATAATAGTAAAAAAAAGATAGATACGCGTATAGAGTCTTAGAACTAAACCTTATTATTAGAAGGTAATATAGTTACTATTAGTAACGTAAGCTAGAAACTTAATAATTCTTTATAGACTTGCAAAGATTAAATGTTATTATCTCTAGCTATTACACTATAAGTCTAGATAATAGAAATTAGCGTAGTTGTATAGATTATGTAGCTAAGGTATTCTTTATCTCTTTTCTTATAGCAGTAGGCAATTATAGATAAGATTTAGAGCTACTAGAAAGAGAAGGCGCAAAGATCTAGAAATTCTACAGCAAGTTTAGAGCTACTAGAGAGAGAAGGCGCTAGAATTAGTATAGTAAGTTTGTACGAGCTAGATTTATATAAGAGTAGACTTATATAGTAAACTTAAAGCTCTTAAATAGTAAACTAGAGAGTATAAGCTAGAAATTATAATTAAATATAGCTAAAAACTTAATAATTTTATATATTATAAAAAGTAAAAGAGCTATATTATTAGATAAGTAAGATATATAGAGTAGAGAAAGAGGTTATATAGGCTTATTTGTACACATATTTGTAAGTATATAGAAACGTATATATATATTAGAGTAAAGCGTTAAGTAAATAGAAAGAAATATACAGCTACTAAAGGTAGATAGGTTAAGATAAAAGATTTTAATAAGAATTTAAAGTTAAGCTACTAAGACGTATTACGTGTACCTATAGACTAGTTATCTTCTAACAAAAGATTTTATATACTATACTACTCTACGTCTTAAACTCTACTATACGTATAAATTACAAACATGCCTCTAAAGAGGTCTTCTAAGAATAGTAATAGTAGTAAATATTCTATAAAGCGCGTAAGAGACTATACCTTCTATACTAATTCTATAAGTTAGTCTACTACAGTAGCTACTATAGAAGCTAACCTATATACTAATTAGCCTTAAGGTCTATAATATAATAAGCGCTAAGTTTACGTCTTAATAATATAATAAGCGCTAAGTTTACGTCTTAATAACTAATACACGTAGAATACAACACGCTACTCTTATGTTAAGCCTCTACCTCTCTGCGTCTAAACCTATTAACTCTAACTCTATATATACCTACTTTATACTAGCTACTACGTAAGTATATAGTAAGTTTAGACTAGAACGCCTTGCTAACACCTACGCCTACGCCTATACGCTTTTCTTATACTTCTATGTATAGATAAATAGCGTAAGTAGTAGATACGCTATAAACAGCTACTACCTACACTACGTATACTTATTAGTCTACATACAGCTAACTTATTACTTCTACGCCTACTAATTTATAGTAGTTAAGACCTACGTTGCTTTAGGTACTAGCCTTAGGCTAGAGACACTTAGACGCCTATATACAACAGCGCAGCACTTACCTAGTCTTTTATACTACTTAGCTTACTATTTATAGAACTAGAGGCGTTAAGGCTAAGTTTTGCCTAGACCTAGATAATGCTACGTATATTACTAATTAATCTATAATAATAATAGAAGATAAGTAGAAGAGAGAAGATAAGCAAAAGAAGAAAGATAAGCAGAAGAAAGAAGATAAGTAGAAGAAAGAAGACGCAGAATATAATAAACTAGATACTAAAGATATACAGCTTATAGTAGATAGCAAATTCTTAAACTAGATATTAGGTATATAGCTAGAGGCTTGCAATAACTAGCGTGCTATTAACCTTAAGGCTAATAGTAACTCTGCCTTATTATTATCTATAGAGTTTGTAAGTGCGCGTTATATACTTTAGCTACTACTATAGTTAATATAGACGTTTATGTTTTAATTTATATAGCTACTAGGTAATATAAACTCTAGATTAGATGTAGACCTAGATAGTGCGTAATAGTAGTATACGTAGCCTAAGTACTCTATAATCTATACACTCTAAATATAGGCTAGAAGAAATAAAATTTATTATGTCGCTACTACATCTAAGCATTCTAGGTATCTTGTCTATTAGTTCTAGCTATTAGCTCTAGCAGTTAGCTCTAGTAGTTAGCTCTAGTACTAGGCTAACTAGTTAGCTCTCTAAAGAGTCTCTATTCTGTTTTCTAAAGAGACAAAAGATAGCTAACACTTATAAACAGCCTACGCTCTAGAAATAATAATAGTACTAAAGGTAATATAATTTAGTAATAATGTAAAATTCTATAAGACTTGCATAGAAAAGAACTAGAGCTACTCTTTACTTCTATATCTCTACTGCATTAAAGGCTCGCTAATAGAAAGTCTATCTCTAGCAATTAGATACTTTATATACCTACCTATTGTACATCTCTCTAATATACTTATAACTCTCTTAGCCTTATTAGCTAGCTCTTAGCTTATTTTAGTGTTGCTATTACTTAACAAGTAGCTAAATAGGCTAACTATATTACAGTCTTACTTATTATCTTCTTCTAGTACTTAGTATATAACCTAGATATATTAGCTATAGTTTCTATACGTGTCTTAACGTATACAGTAATATAGCGCTTACGCTTACTCTTATCTTAAATAATATTATTTCTTTATTTTTTATATTATAAAGAGCAACCTAGAACTTTATATTACTATTAACTACAACTCTCTTGCAGCTATAATGTAATCTTTATAGACTATATTTTACTTTTCTAGTCTAACTTAATAACTTAGAGTAATAGGTAAGTCTCTACTATACTTCTATATCTTTCTTAGTGTAAGTGTCTATAAAGTTGCCTTTCTCTTCTTATTTAGTATATTACTACTCTAGCTATTAGGCAAAGCTAAGAGCATCTTTAACCTATTAGTAAAGAATTTATTATAGATATAAATATATATAGTTTCTTTTAGAAATACGTAGAGATTATATCTCTACTTACTCTAAGTATTTATTGCAATAATAGCTAATTAGAACGTTTTATTATTATATATAATATTAAGTCTATTCTTGTCTTTAATTTTATAGTAGATTTCTAATTTATTAATATATACTAATATATCTTAGCCTTTGTCGCGGATAGCTTTAAACTTACTAAGTTTTAGCTTTAGTAACTAGAAAGATATATCTTCTAGATTTATATCTATTAGTGTAGGCTTAGTGTCTGTGTTGTATCTATTTATTAAGATTTAGAGACTAAAATCTCTAAGTTAAGTACTAGCGGTAGAATTAGTGTTATTATTTTAGTACTATAAAGTTATAGCCTAGTGTTAGAACTAGTAATATCTATTAAATTTAGAATATAAATAGTCTTTCTTAAGTATAAGTCAAACGTTAGTATAAGCGTTTAGAAGAGAGTTATAGTCTAATCTAATAGCTATATTAGGTTGCTTTAGAAGACTATTAGTCTACTACTTTTACGCATATCTAAACAAACTAAGAAGTATTTATCTACTCTAAGCAATAGGTATATACATCTTAGATGTAAGTACATTATATATTATTATATCTTTTATAGCCTAATCTAGGTTAAAAGCTTCTCTATATCTAGTTAGGTTAGTGTAGAGTAGGTTATATTTGTAGAGAAGCCTAATTACGTAGTTATAGAGTTTATAAAACTCTTCTTATACTATATTAAATCTACGTAGAAAGGTTATAACTACAAAAGTTAGAGTAGATAGAACGCTCTTCTTTATTATATTTTAGTAAAAGCTATTATCTAGCAGAGCAGCGCTAGAGTAGAGAATCTAGTAGCTAGAGTTACGCTAGTTATATAGAGATAGACTTAGTATAGACTTTACTAGAGAGCTTTGCCTAGAACGCTGTTAGTAGAATATTTAAAATATTAGTTTGTACACTTATAGATTCTTAAAGTTAGATATTCTAATACTAAAAGGTTAATAGAATGTAGCGCTATAGCGTTATATCTACCTATAAATATTATTGCTAGTAAAGTTATAGAGATATATTTAAGCTCTAGATAGTGCTAGAATTAGTTTAGTTGCTAGTATATTAGAATAGCGTTTTTTTATACTAGTAGCACTTAGTCTATAAAGTAATAGTATTAGAATCTATCTAGTAGTTAAGATGTTGCGTTTAAAGAAGAGTAACGTAAAGAGTTAAAGAGTAGTTTAGAAAGAATATAGAAAGTAGTATAAGTTACGTGCGTTATTAACTTCTAAGTTAAATTTAACTATTATAAGATTATTATAGTAAGTAGAGGTAAAGAATAGTTTAAGAAATTGTGTAGCGCGTTATACAAATTAGATAAGAGAAGAGACGCAAGTTAGAGGTAAAGAGAATAGAATAGAAAGTAGCTAAAGTTAGTGTCTGCTTAGAATTTATTAATTACTTTAGTAATTAGTTTAAAGTTAACGCGCTTAGATAAAATTGCATTAATACTAGATAGCTAAGCGCTTCTTTAGTAATATTACCTAAGTATAATAATACTTGCGAGCGCAACTATTAATATTATTATTAGTAGTAATATAAGCTAGGTAGAAGAACACGAATACTAGTAAGGCAGAGAATATAGTAGAAGACTAAAGTAAGACAAAGCTAATAGAAAGGTAGTTCTGCTTATAAGCTAATTAAATTAGTAAATAATAGATAGTATAGACTAATTAGAGACAGCGCTATCTAGTAGCTGCAGCTGTTTATAGTAACTATTCTATTAGTATTTTGTAATCTTATAATTAAGCAACACTAGATCTCTATAGAGCTAGCAGAGCACACGTCTATATCTTTATCTAATAGCCTAAGCCTTATAGACCTACTCTACTATAAGAATAATTAGTTCTAGCTTTCTTGCGATAAAGTACGTCTTGTTACTATTCTTAATTACGCAGCTATTATAAGAGAAGATAAAGCTAATTATAAGAATAGAAAGTCTTATAAGGCTTATAAAGAAGGTATATAAAATAGAACTAATCTTCTCTATAGCTACTATTAGCTAAGAACTCTAGAGTAGCTCTAGAGTCTATCTAGATATACTAACTACGTTCTTAAAGAGCGCTTATGTAGTCTTATACGCTATAAGTACCTATTATCTATAAGTCTCTTTGTTGCTAACTTACTAGAATAGAAGCTACTATTTGTAGCGCGCTTTCTAACCTAGATAGTAGCTATATAGAATATCTTAGAAGAGAATAGATTAGTTTTAAAACCCTAGCGTAGTGCGCGTAACTAGAGTACGCATAGCAAAGTGCAAGATTATAGTCTTTATACTATAGAGCTAAGTAAGCCTTATTACTATAAGTGTAAAGTATTAAGTTAACTACTCTATACTAACTATCTTAAAGCAAAGACTGTATATACCTACTATCTATTCTATAGTCTACTCTAGGCATCTTCTAATAATAATATAACACGCTAGACTTCTACCTCTTAACTAGATATTCTCTATAATTCTATTTTGTATACGAATTCTAAGTCTCTCTAATAAGAAAGTAAAGTAACGCTAGTAGACAAGTAGTGTGTAGAAGAGAAGAAAGTAGAAATAGTAAATAGTGTTAGTAGTGCTAGTCTATAGAAATATAGTAGTAGTTTTTAAGACTCTGCTCTTTATATAAAGATAACTACTACTCTCTTTCTAGTTATAATAAAAGATAGAGAAGGCAAATTAGGCCTTCTTACTATAGTAGTATGTCTAGCTATAGACACGATAACTAGAGTACTAGAAATAGAAAGTTCTAATAAGGTAACAACTGCGCTAGGCTCTAAGAGCTAGCTAGGCATTAGATCTAAGAATAGCGATAGTTATATAATAGAGGAGCTTAGCAGATATATACTAGAGAAGATAGTAGTAGCAAGTAGCGATAATAAGGTAGCTTGCGGCAAGTACTCTCTACAGCTAGATAGTAATAAAGTAACAAGCACTAGTGCTAGCTTATTATATTCTAAGCCTCTAGTATTACCTAAGAGTTCTACTACGTATTAGGTTCTATAACTAGTTATACTGCTAGGTTCTAGTAGCTCTTAGATTGTATAGATTATAAGAGCCTATAGACCTATACTAATAATACTAATAGCAAATAAGTAAATACGTTAGTAGAGATATATAAATCTATAGGTAAAAGAGATAGATTAGAAGGCTAGTAGGTAAGAGACAACGTTAGAATACTGCGTATCTTACTACTATAGGCATGCTTAGACAACGTAGGAATATAAGCCTTTCTATCTATTACCTCTTTTCTCTCTTATCTACTACTACATTATCTAGCTCTATTATTACCTAGTGTCTACTTCTATTATGTTAAATAGATTAAGCACGTAAGAATTAAATAATAAGACACCTAGGCATGTATAGTTTTACTAATAAGAATAGAGTAGGCGTTAACTATTTAGAATAAACAAAGTATAAATAATATAGCAAGTATCTAGAGTAATAAGAATATATCTATCTATTATCTTTTACTAGAGATTACCCTTATAGCCTTTAGGTACCTTAAATTCTCTAATATATATAGTGTAAGATTAGTGTTATAATAGATATAAGACAGCGTAAGCTCTAGTTTTAGCGCCCTCTTCTACTACCTATATATCTTATTTACCTATAGTAGGCTTAAGAAGCTAGAGACTATTTGCGCAGACAAAGATATATAAAAAAGTATCTTACTTATCTAATTTACGCTACTAACGCCTATACTTACCTATAAGTTTAAAGTTGTAGTTTCTAGTTATAGTTAGAGTACTGCTATATAATATGCGCTAGAGAATATTAAAGTAGTAGAAAAGATAGCTATAGCAGGTGCTAGGCCTATAAAGAGCCTTATCTCTAAGCTATATACGTTAATATCTATCTACGCTATAATATAGAATAGTAAAGTAGTTCTTATATTAGTCTTATACTTTTAGCAAACTTTCTAGCTAGAGAAGCTATAGTTGTATAAAAGAGGCATACTTGCTAACTATATCTATATAGCAAGTATAGCCTATAGTATTAGCCTACTCTTATCTCTAGCTACTACTATCTTTATAGCTTTAGTGTATATAAAAGTCTAACTAAAGATATTCTACATAATCTATAATAGCTACTACGCCTATCTTTATAGTATCTCTCTTTTTAATCTATATCTTTACATACCTAAGATAGAAGAGTATTTTTACCTACTAGATATTTCTATTATAGCGCCTGTCTCTAGTACGTACACTAGAAGAGTATTATATTACCTATAGTCTAACTTAGTAGTAGATAGCGTTATAAGCTTAGTACACTCTATAGCGAAGATTACTATATATCTTGTAAATATTAGCTATCTTACTCTTTGCTTTGCTTAGCTGTAGCTTAGCTCTCTTCTTCTTAATTTTATATTATAAATACCTATTAGCTGTCTTTAATCTCTATATCTATATAATACCTAGGTAGAGCTGCGCTATATTCTAGACTTTCTACGCACTAATACAGGCCTATATAAGCTTAACCTTGTTAACATTAAAGTGTATATCTAGAGAGAACTGCGTAATCTCTACTCTTATATTGTAATATCTAGCTAGATAGTAGAGTTTAGGCTATAGAATATATAAGTTAAAGGTCTAAGCAGTATATACAAGCTACCGGTCTAGTATATTTTGCGCCTGCTTACCTAGCAATCTAAGACGCTTATATTAAACTATATAGTAGGCTAGCGTAGAGAAGATCTAGTAGTAGTAGAAATAGATATAGAGCTAGTATAGAAACTTATAGTATTACTCTAAGTGCAGAAGAGAATAGCTATGCAGCAGACAGTCTATAGAAAGATAGAGAAGAATATATTATTAATTAATCTAGTAGATCTATAATACTATATAGCTAGTATATATATATATATATTAATATTAAGATATAAGAATGTATAGAAAGAAAATGTTGTTAAGAAGATCTAAACTAGTATATATAGCTAAGCTTATAACTACTAGCTCTAGGTACTTAAGCTACTACTCTATAAGAGTATATTAAATGTAATCTAAAGACCTAGGTATATAGTAGTAATAGTAGACACTACGTAGACTTATTCTTTAAGCCTAACCTTGCGCATTACAAAGCTTAGCCTCTAGAGATTAGAGAAAGACTGTAAGGTTTTAAATGTGTTTGTAGTCTATTCTTAAAAATATCTACTAAACTAGTATATAAGATTAATATACTATACCTAGCTAATATCTTTATTCTACTTCTATAAGCAAACCTAATTGTCTATAGACTTAACTTCTATAAACTCTACCTAGTAGTTAACTCTAAATTACTTCTACTCTTCTACTATATATTTAGATTGTATACCTTACAAGATATAAAGTAGTAGACGTAGTCTGCGTAGGCTATATTCTGCTTATAGTAATGTAATAGTAAAGCAGTCTTGCTTAAATTGCATTACTTCTTTATAGAAGTAATCTACGTACTTAATAAAGATATACTATTACTTCTACCTATAGCTAAGAATATATCTTTAGTGCTCTTTACTAGAGCTGTAGACCTAGCTATAGATATAAGTTCTAATCTTAGCTAGTAAGCTGTATAATAACCTAAAGCTACTAATAATATTAACTAGATTACTATTTAACTCTCTGCTAGTAGAGTAGCTAGTAGCCTTACTTCTATTATCTAGAATAAGCAGCTTAGATAGCAGAATAGAATCTAGCATAGTTAACTACTATTCTATAGTTAAGTCTATCTTAGGTAGTTTACTATTATAGACTTAAGCTGTGCTATCTTATTCTATACTTACTTATTCTCTAGGCGTAGAAGGTAAGAAAGGTAAGAAAGGCGTTATATATTAATTAGCTTTCTTCTTTTTCTAATAGTAAGCGTATTATCGCTTTGTAGATTTATAAGCTGTAATACGCTAGTATAGAGATAGATAATATTAGAGTTAAGAGCTAAATATAATAATATTAGCAGCGTAGAATAGTATTAGATAGAGTTTACTATAATAATAGGCACTATTACTAACTATACAGCTACATAGAGACTTAGTTATTAAGTTAATAGATATTCTAGAGAGTTATTGTTATTATTATTAAACACAGCTTTACCTAGGTAACATTAATAGGTTACGTGCGCTCTACTATTTAACGCACTAGAGCAACTTTAAGATTAACCTTACTATATTCTTGTTATTCTTTTAATCTTAACCTCTACTTATACTATATCTTTTTAATATATAAGTTAAGAATGTTATAGAGAGTGCGTTGTAGCAGATACGTAGTTATTTCTAAGTCTTATAACCTACCTAGCAGCCTAAACACTACTATAGTAGCTCTAGTAGTACTATAATATACGCGTATCTAATAGCTATAGTATTAGTAGGCGCAACTCTCTACGCTATTCTATCTTACTATCTATAGTTACGTTGCTGCTCTTGCCTAATAGATCTTTAGGCGCAACTTCTATAACTAGTGACTAGGTAGAGCTCTATAGCTGTAATAGTAATACTCTAAACTCTTAAACATACTCTACTAAATAGGTTCTTAATATCTTTACCTTAGTAATTATTCTTAAGATATACTAATATAATATAGTAGATATTAATTTAGATAATTAAGACTTTAGACTAGCACCTACTTTATAATTTAAATATACTAGTAAGTAAAGCCTATAATTAATACTTAAAACTACTACTAATAATTAGATATTCTTAAAGAGAATAGTAAAGCGCCTCTAACTTACATGCAGAAGTACAGCAATAGAGTACAGTATATAGATATAGTATAATTAACTACTAGCGTTTTAGAAAGATAGCCTAGAAGTAACTAAGTGCGTTGTTTGCGCTTTTAGAAAGGCGCTACAGCCTACTAACATTATTATTTAGTACTAATAAGAAGCTACCTACACTATAAGATATAGAAAGATTTATTATAACTATTATTAGCTATATAAAGCTGCGTAGAGAAAAGGCTGTTAGCACGCGAACTATATAGAAAGTAGTTAGCTATACTATTAACGCGTTAATCTTTTATTATTAAGACTTTAAGACTACCTCTTACAATAGAAAGAGACTTAATTCTCTAATCTAAACTATAGTGTTAGATAAAAAGTTAATAAATAATCTAAAGCAAGAGTAGTGTTAGGTAAGAACACAAATAGTTATAAGAATAGTATAGGCTCTCTACTAGAACGCTTTATTTAATAGAACTAGAAGCTAGAATATTACTCTTATCTATGTGTAATCTCTACTACTACATACAGCTCTAGCCTATTATATTAGTAATATCTTATCTAGCTCTCTAGACTGCTACGCTCTTCTATTTCTTATCTATAGCAATATTATAATAAAGCTAAGCAGTAGGCGTAAGGTAGACTATTTAATAATGTCTATTTAAATCTGCAACGTAAAGAGCTGTAAGTAAGTACCTACTAAGGCTAAAACTACTTAGTTTAGACTCTTTAATTGCTAACTTTACTATTATTTAGAAACTAACTATTAAAAAATATAACTAAAGTCTTAAACGCTATTAATAAGAGTAAGCTCTAACTACTATACTCTATAAAGATTATACTAGCTATAGCACTTTGCCTAGAATTTGTTAAGAGTATATATATATTAAAAGAGGTAACAAAACTCGCAGTAGATTATAGAGATAAGATAATTAAGTAGATAAACTCTATTTAGCTAGTGCTTTCTGCGTTATATGTACGTAGTAGTAGCCTAGACTTATTAAAAAGCGCATCTAACAAATAGTTTAGAAGATTTCTATTAATAATAGCTAGTCTTATAAAGCTTTTATTCTATATTAAATCTTATAATATCTACTATAGCGCTGCGCAAGACTTTGCGAGGTTAGAATATTAAGGCTTTAACAAAACTAATAGAGCTATAAGAGAGCTACTAGAGTATTTATACTACGCTATGTATACAGAAGTTACGCAGAGATATATAGGCAAGTAGTAGAATAATCTCTTTCGCGCCTAACTATATCTTAAGCACACTATTAATAGCGTAGAAGCTTCTTTTCTAGATCTAAACGTACTTATTCTAGTTAAGATAAAATAAGGCACAAAAGACAAGAACTTTAAGTTACTAGTTAACCTTAACTATAAGTCTACCTTTAGGCTTAGCTCTAAAGAGTAGAGAGTAATAGAGGTAGTAAGGCTAGAGAGCGTAGGCATAGCAAGACAAGTAGAAGGTATTACGCTAATAGGTGCGTATAATAGACTACTAATTACTAAGGTTAATAAGAAGACAGTACACGCTAAATATAGTAAAAGCTAGCAGACTCTAGTTATTAATAAGAAGAAAAGTAATAGAGATAACCTAATAGTAGGCCTCTAAGTAGAGTTAATATTAGTTGTATTTAGCCTTCTAGCTAATAATAGCAATAATAACAGTAATAGAGACATTAACAAGAAAGAGTATAATAATACTATGTTAGAATTATTATTTAAAGATTTCGCACCGCTAAGTACAACGCCTAATAAGGCACTAACAGCGCTCTTGCAATCTAGCTAGCTAACTATAACGCAACTTACTAAGATAACTTCTACGTTCTTTCTCTATAAGCTTACGTTAATAAATATTACTAGTAACTAAACTATAGTCTAAAAGAATAAAACAGCGTAGGTAGCATAATTAGAGACTCTTAATAGTAATAGTAGAAATTTAGCAACTATGTTTTAGTATTACTACCTACGTTGTAATAAACACTCTTACATTTACTCTACACTAAATTAAAAGAATCTAGACATCTATTAACGTAGCTACATAGCACTAGTAGCTACGCTAGTAGATACTCTTATAACTACTATAACAAAGTAGAACTTTCTATATCTAAAATGTAAGAAAGCCTACGCTACTTAGAGTAACCTTATAAGATATCTACAAGTACATAATTAGAAGAATAGCATTTGTTCTTATAGGTGCAATCTAAATTAGGTTTATATTTCTAGAGAATTATTCTAGAGACACATGCGTAATTAGTACCTAACTTAGAATAAAGTCTACTATATAGAATAAGTACTTTAGAGATCTAGTTAATAAACTATACTAGGTAGCGTATACTAAGTTCTACGGCGCTGCTACTAGCTACTAAGAAAAGCAAGTTTATTATTCTAGATAAGCAAGAAAGAGTATTATTATAAAAGAGAACTATAAGTGTATAGATGTAAAAGAAAGATATTTTTATAATTCTTAATACTAATAAGTAAATAAGGTTATATAAAATTAATTAGTGCCTTAAGTCTAATTTAGAGTTATTTTTATAGTAAAAAGATATTAAAAGATATTAAAAAGTATTAAAAGACTCTATACTAGTCTCTTTTAAAACTACTAAAATAATTTTAATATTAATTTAGAATATATTACTATTAGTAATAAAGTTATTACTAGCTTATAAACTAACTCTATACTTACTTATATAACTTTCTAGTTTATACTATAACTAAAAATAACTAGAAATAATATAATATATAGTAATAGGTATACTACTAATAAAACTTACTATATTTATTCTTTATTAACTATAACTATAATATTATCTCTATCTACTAATAACTATAATATAATAACTATTCTATAGTTATACTTTTACTAGCTTTAGTAGAACTCTAATACTACTACTATTTACGTAATAATATTTACTTACTAAAAATAACTTATAAATACTTTATTTTTATTTTTTAATAATAACTATTATCTACTTTAAACTTTCTATTATACTTAGTATATTAATCTTTATACCTCTACTACCTCTAGTAATTAAGAACTAACCTATAAATATAAAAGCTACTACTATTATTACTACTTTTCTCTTTAGAACTACTATAGCTACTTCTAAAGCTATAAGTTCTTTTTTTATATACTATTATTCTATCTAAGACTATACTAACTACTACTTTCTAAAAATCTTTCTTAAGTACTTTTTTATTAAGGCTAATACTAGTATTAATAGTATTAATAGTAGTAATATTATAGTTACTAGTACTCTTAAGGCCTATATTAAGTACTTATATAATATAGGTTCTCTTCTCTACTAGCTATTATAGAATAAATAATACTATACTTAGCTAATAAGTATATATCTAAAGCTTCTTTAGTAGCTATATATATATTATTAATAGCTACTATCTTAAAAAAGACTATACTTAGCTTTATTCTTAAGAAGTTCTTTATTACTATATAACTAGTATAAACTTATAATAAGTAAAGCTTTATAAAGTTTAGATATATAAATAAATAAGAGATAAGTTTATAACTTTATAAAAAATAAAAAGACTTAAGTATAGTAT
Organism: Alternaria sp. BMP 2799; assembly: GCA_023758145.1. Classification (NCBI taxonomy): domain Eukaryota; kingdom Fungi; phylum Ascomycota; class Dothideomycetes; order Pleosporales; family Pleosporaceae; genus Alternaria; species Alternaria sp. BMP 2799. The sequence goes on from JAFVLP010000006.1 coordinate 135,741, forward strand.
ATATATATCTTAAATTTTATAATTAAGTAGTAATAATACTTAAAACTTAATTAAGAAGATATTTTACTTTTATTATCTACTTATCTTATAATAATATATTAATATAAATAGTAGTACTTACTAATATATTTAAATTAGAATACTACCTAGCTATTATAAAAAGAGATAATAGCTAGACTAAAGACTAGATAATAATAGCGAGGGCGCTAACCACGGCTGTTGTCTAAGCCTTCTAGCTATCTCGACTTTTTCTCGTCAACGTCCCAACACTCGCTGCGACCATGCACTAGCCCTGCATCTGAGGCCGAGACACTGCACAACACTCCTGACTGACCACTCCCCGCCTCGCTTCGCCCCAGACCCTTTGCGGGGGTACCCTGGCCGTGTGCATACCATCGTTCCTTCCGTCTCGACTAGAACACACCTTCCCTTCCAACACCCTCAACCACCTGGTCAAAATGGGTATCCAAGGCCTCGCTAGGCGTCTCGAACCCTATGCGACGCGGCTTTCCTCCGATCAGCTAGACGGCTACTCCGCCGTGATAGACGGCCCTGCCCTCGCCTACCACGCTCACAAATTGGCCCTCGCTTCAGCCGCTAGCGCCACTCGAATCCCGTCTTATGCAGACATCGTCGCTGAAGCACTCCGCTGGCTGTACTCGTTAGAGAAGAGCAACATCAAGGTGTGAGTAAACTACAGTTGCTTTTCAGCGCCCGGCCACGGAACCACCACGGCAAGCCAATAAGGTGCGCACATATGTTCTTCACTTCACCGCCATTGCTGCAGGGGTTGCAAAAACTTCACTTATCGTGGAGTCGAGATGGGAAAGTTGCTTGATTGCACTTGACTGTGACCGTTCTATGCACGTTATGCGAGTGCTGATGTGAGCTTATGCCGTCCACTGCTGATCGCACGTTCTCAGGTCTGCCATCTACTTCGATGGAGCCTTGCCTACTTCAAAGCGAGCCGAGAGGATATCCAGGACCGAGGCGAACAACAAAAAAGTGCAGCAATTTCGCAACAACTATGCTACCGTTTCCTGCCCTGTGCCCACATACCTAGGCTCTATCTCATACGCCTTCCTTGCGCCTGCACTGCAAGAAGCGTTACTAAATTCGCCCTTTGCTTCAAAGACCCAGACGGTACCGGGAGAAGCGGACGACTGGTGTGCGTCGCATGCAAAACAACATTTCCGGTCCATCATATTTACGAGCGACACGGACCTTGTTCTATTCAACTACAACACAGACACGCTCATAGTATTCCTACACGATGCAGATGTATCCGCGGGTATCAAAGCGTACTCACCAAATGAGATCCGGATGAAATTGCAAATAACGAGTCTAGTAGCGTTCGCATACACTCTTATCGAGAACCCGCAGGATAGTGCGACCCTTCTAGCTCACCAAGCCCGAGACGTGGACCAGAGGTCTGCCCAGTACCTTGACTTCGCTAGCCGATACGTCGCGATGGTGACACGACCTGCTTACCTGGGTGAGCCAGATCTAGTAGATCCGCCTCAGATAGATGTCCGGCTATCCGAATTCGTACATCAAGCTTTTGACGATCTCCAAACTCCGCATGTGTATTTGCCTCTCCTCATCGAAGAACCCAACCAAGCATCCGCATGGAACATAGGGCTTGACATTCGCAGACTTGCATACACTCTCCTCGCAACAAAGGAGTATACGGTAGTCCAAGAGTATAGGCGAAAAGCTCAAGGTATCTCTATCCAGGAAGTTGCCATATACCCGCGATACTTTCCTGAATATCCAGATCCCGTCCAGAATCTAGAGGAACAGATGCGCTTGGAGAAGGAATGGGCGGTCGAATGTGGGATCGGTCCAGAAGTCTCATGGCCGCTCTATGCTGTTAGGCTGGTTCTTGCCGAACTCAACACGCCACCTCCCATTCCACTGGTTCAGCGCGTCTTGAACGGCGACTTTGACAATAGCTGGGACTTTGTACATCTCACGGCCAGGATACATGCTGCTCTTTACTCGCTACGCATGTTGAGTCAAACGATAAAGATCGGCCAAGCGATTGACCCCGACGGTGAACAAATTCCAGAAGAAAATTGCAACCGACAGCAATCTCATAACCTTGATCTACGCAAAAGTATGTCCAAGATTGCCAGTCACTTGTCCGACTTCCCTTCAATACCGGACATTATCGGTGTTCCAGGGCAGGCAAAACGCGCCTTGGAAGAACCCGGGTTGATGAAGGACTTGATTAAAGAGACATATAAAGCTGCTGGCGTGGAAGTGCCAACAGAACAGGTCTCGAATAAGAAGAAGAAGAAGAGGCAGGCGAGAGAGGCGGAACGGAAAAAGAAGAAAACTGAGCAACGACTGCAGACGAAGCCGCAGGAGGGAAATGCTTACGCGTTACTGGGTGATAGTTGATCGTTATGCTTTAGAGAACGGCAAGAAGAATAGTAACCGCTTCGAGGCTTTCCATGTTTTCCTTCGTCAACCCCTTCATCGAGTCAACCATCAAACATGATTGCATTGTCTCTCATACCACCATCAGACTTCTTGTTGCAGACATCGGAAAGTATGATCACCTCATCCACTTCACAGAATATTCGGATCGCATTTGCGTGTTTAGACAAATCGCAATAGCCACCCACTCATGTATTCTCGTGTGTATTCGGAAGTCATACATCACGCTCAGATAACTAGTAGGCATCTTCCCAAATAGCTTCCGTTGATACCGGTACGAAGCTCTTAGCAATCACGACGATTTCCGCATTCGCATATCCAAGACCAGACCGTGAACTTAGCTCCAGATCCTTAACCACAAACGCCCAAGCATCCATCTCTCAAGTCCGGTTTTGGCAACCATTGCAAGCAACCGCCTAGCAATCAAAGTCACAAGCCTTGCACCTCCCATCATACGCACCGCAGATATCCTGGCGACACTCCGTATAGCACTCTTGGTAGCAACTATGCCTCCTACCCTCCTACACCACATCTATTAGCACAATCCCTTCATCCCCTTCTCCCACTTCCCAAGAAACGAATATCAAAGTGCCAACGTACCGCACGACAATCCCTGTACTGGCGTTCACAGATCTCGCAGATTTTACCGCTGGCAACACAGGTAGGACCCGGTTTCATGATGCACTGATCGCCCTTGCGGCACGACCACTTGGGCTGCCAGCAGTGGTTCTTGCATACGAGGAGGTTGCCGCCGCTGGGAGCGCAGTGTTCGGCGCCGTTGTTGCTGCAGTCGTTGCAGTTGTCGTTGGCGGAGGCGGGGAGGGTGAACGTGAGGGTGAGAAGGAGGAGGAAGATGAGGTGGAGGGGTGACTTCATGATGGTTTTGATTGAGGTAGGTGTCGGTATTGTTTAGATGGTTATCTGGGAGGGGATGGAGGTCGTAGTGGGCGGTAAGGAAAAGGCGGAAGGTGGAGGAGTTGGAAGCGGGATGGAGGTGAGAGACAGCAGTGGGCTAGTAAGAGCGGGGAAACTGTAGCGTCTTTGATCTGGAATACTAAAAGCGTCGAGGCTGCGGTGAAATGTCGAAGCTCAGTATGAAGCGGTGAGTAAAGCGGTTTCATCATTCACCTTCACCTTCACCCAGGACTCCATTCTAGGGACGTCGATCGTTTATAGCATCCGTTAATTCCATGAGCATGATTTGTTCCATCACGAAAACGGAGGGTAGCTCGTTCGTAAAATCCCTGTGAACATAACAGATCCTCGATGACAATGGGTGTTAGATGATAACATCGACTCCACAGCTATCACTTTTGACCGCCTTCTTTTATTGAAGCCTCCCCAACGTATCAGCCACCGCTCTGCCACTGCATGCTCAGACTATCGTCTTCTGGTCAGCGAATGCCTTATAGAGGAAGTCTCGACACTTACCATGCCTCTGCCAGCAGCCATCTATCGTCCAATGCAGTGCGCAGAGGCGGTCTCACACCACTGAGGGTAAGGGCACCTGTAGTTCCTCTGCCAAATACCGTTGACACAGATCTGAACAGCGTGGCCACCGGGGGAGCACCTGGTTGCAGCGCGGTGAGAGCATCGGTCGGGCTTTGATCCTGAAGTGGCGAGAACGGGTACGGTGACTGTGAGCAGGGCCAGGATGGCGGAGAGAGTGTATGTGAGTGACTTCATGGTGCCGAATTCTTTGGCGTCGGAGTACTTCAGGTAGGTGCGATGGAAGACTCGGTTGTGAACTATAGGAGGATAGTGCAGTCGCAGATGTGGGGATGAAGAAAGACAGAGCTGAAGGTCTGACAATGTAAAATCTGCGTGACAGTGGAGATACTTCGTGTGTGTATGAGGTTACGAGAAGCTGACGGTGAGTTTTGTGTCGTCAGTGGCATGACGACGCGACGCACGTTTACTCGGTTGTTGTACTGAGGCAGGCGCGCTCGACCCGACCAACATCCTCATACCTAGACGAGCCTTCTTGGAAGTACACTTATCTAACGATATTGAGCAGCTGCTTCCATGCTGATATGTGACGGAGAAAATGATTGCTTCCAGATTATCCGTTCACGATTATGTGATCAGGTGAAGTTGTGGAGGCGGACAGAAGGTGCTCTCGAAGGGAGAGCAGACGTCGTGTTTTCAACGCCGCAGACGCCTATAGTAATTCTCAAGACGATACTTTACGTGCCGGTCTCTGGAAGGACTTCAATCTACCAGCCTCCTTCGAATATCGTAAATTCTAGGGCTTGTTGTAGAAGGTAAGGACGCATGTGGAGGCGATTCTCATTAGTGAGATTGGAATGCATATTAAAATGTTTCTCTTCGTTCAGAGCTCAAAATTTGCGATTCTGGTTCACAGTGCATGGTAGGGCTCGTCCAGATATCGTTGTTGTTGTTGCGCAGCAATCTCCATCATGAGCTCGAGTCGTCCCTCCCCAACGCACTAGCTCCTCTTGGCGAACAAGGGTCTCTCCGCGCATCGCGAATTTCCAGTCCGACCATCATCACCAACACCAACAACCCGCCTCCGCCCTGCCCCCGCCATTGCGCCTCACACAACACCCACAATGAACCTTTCCGCATTCCGACCGGTCTTCCGACCATACAAACCCACCCAAATCACGCAAGCGACAAACATCTGGCAAAGAACCGCACAATGGACATGTCCGCAGCAGCAGCAAAAGTCGCAACGAGCAGCCTTCTCATCGACACCGAATTTGCAGAAGAGGAGTAAAAAGGGATCGGGAAATGATCCTAGGATAAGTACGTCTCTCCCCCTCCTACCTCCCCATCAGACCTGCCCCCCTCCCATTCGACCCAATCCAATCCAATCCACCCTCCCATCACCCCAAGAGCAAAACGCCCAGCTAACACGCCCCCCAGCAAACATCCGCTACCACCTCTCCCACCCCCTAACCCCGCGCCCCCTCCACTTCTCCCGCAACCGGCACCTCCGGCACTGGACCATCCACCGCGCGTGGCTGCTCTTCCTGCGCAAACGTCGCTGGGCCGAAGAACGCGTCTTAGAAAGGCAATACATGGCCATGCGATCTGCATGCGAACACCTGCGCCTCATGGACAACAACGGTAATCTTGTGAAGGAAGAGGAGGCTGGAGGTAGGGGCGCGGATCCGAGTCGATTGGGAAGCAAGGGCAGGGAGGTGGGCAGGTTGTATCGCAGTGCGATGTTGAAGCGGGGGATTTGGGGGAGTGTGCCCGTGGAGTATGGGAGGGTGCAGACGGATTTTCCGGCGAGGGAGGGGTGGAATCATGGGTGGACGAGGGATTAGAGAGGTGGTGGTATGGATTGTGGGTGTTGGGTTGGGGTGCAGAGATGGGGAGTCATGTGTATCATATGTATATAGTAAAAACCCGACCGATGTCATTATTGGCATCGCGTATACATTCATTGCCATCACGTTCCTCAGAGATAACAAGAAGTATGCTTGTAATATCTCATTGGTAGATTACTGTCTTCTAGTTACTGGGCGTGCCCGATCATTCCTCTCTCAAGAATATACAACTAACTGCCAAAAGAGGATCCGAAATGAGTGGATGATGATGGCGCTGTCTCGTCAATCATTAAGCCAACATCTTTCGAGTAGATAGCTAGAGCCCGATTAACGTGTGTTTCTTCCTCGCTCTTGAATCGACATCAGAAGCCAGTCTTTTCTCTTTCCAGCTCAATCAAAAACAAAAAAGGTTGTGTGTAATGCAGTTATAAGCGCTCAAACAGTTTAAATCGCCCATGAAGAAGAAGCAGAAAAGAATCGAGAGCGGAAGAAATTGAAGGCCCCAAATATATCGTACCAACTCCAGTGTGTCGTGACTCCGCCCAATGCAGTTGTGTGATATGAAGATAAGAAGAAGATAAAAGATGCAAGAGCAACGGTTTCGCAAAGTCTCATAGGACAACGCATCCGCACCCGGGATTCTCCTTCTTATCCACACTCAGCAGCGCCGCCCTGGTCGCCGCTTCGAAAACATCGTCCACGCCATCCCCTGTCAGGGAACTGCATTCCAGGTATTTCCTCGCGCCAATCATATCCTTCATATCGGCGCCTTGTTTCGGTGTAGTAAACCGCAGACTCTTCTTGCGCATTTCTTCCTGTGCGAGGGGGTCGTCGCGGAGATCCTTTTTCAGGCCGACGAGGATAATGGGGACGGTGGGACAGCGTTCGCGGGCCTCCTCTGCCCACTTGTGCTTAACATTATCGAGGGAGTCGGGGGAGTCGACGCTGAAGCCGATGAGGATGACGTGCGCTTTGCTGTAGGCGAGGGGACGGAGGCGCTCGTAGTCTTCTTGGCCGGCTGTATCCCATAGGGCGAGTTGCACGGACTTGCCGTCTACTCTACAGTCGGTGACGTAGTTTTCAAAGACGGTTGGGACGTAGCGCTATGACGGGTTAGGATATTGGGGATACGGCTTATCGGTCGATGTATTGGACGTACTGTTGGAAAATACCCGAGAGTGAAGACGCTCAGAAGACTAGTCTTGCCGCAAGCACCGTCGCCAATAATGACCAACTTCCTAAAGGCACAAGATCAGCATGCTGTGTGGGTGAAGGGTGCATGGTGTGACAGCGTCGGCGTGACCGAGAGTGGATGTCGGCGCAAACAAGAGGATGAAGTGCAGTGCATGACCAAAAAGAGGAAGAATTGAGCGCGAGTCGATAAAAAGTGGACATGGGGGACATGTAGGGTGGCCTATTTTTAGTTGGTCGTGTCGTCGGACCGGGTGCGCCAATGCAAGCTATGGCGCAAAACCGGGGTGCCTCAGCTCCAGTCTTGATCATGCCATTGCAAGAGAAAACAGAATGAATGGAGAAATCGGAGAAACTGATGGGTAGACGCAGATATCGTGTCGTCAAAAGAGAGTCGGACGGAAGGGAATAACGTTGGAAAAAGCAGTTGCGCGCGTAAGAAAACGGTCGTGAGAGATCGACATGAGATAAGTTTTGACCAGGGTCCAGAAAGTGAAGATCAAACGTACCTGCGCATTACAGGCTCGCCATTCTGCTGCTGCTGGGCCATTGTGGGGGTGTGTTTGGGGAAATGCCGCACTCAGCGGGAGTCTTGTCCGGAGATGCTGGGTCGTGTTATTGGCTGGAGCGCGTTCGCAGTTGCGGTCGTGGTGTCGTGGAAGCCGAGGGGGAGCGGTGCGTGGGTGGAAGGATACAGTGAAGTAGCCTTGATTGCGCGAGGGTGTTGTCGGGGTAATGCGAGTGTAATGGCGCGAGCGAGGTGATCTCGGGCCCAACAATGGTGATTGGCGATGTTATGGCTCGCGACGAGCGAGTGTCAATGGCGCGCCGGGGCGGAGAGAAGCAACAGACTACAGCGGAGGCGACAGACTACCAGCGGGGGGTGGTGAGTGCCGGTGGGTGGGTGTCGGGGTGAAGGTGAAAGTAATGCGTGAGTCCAGCGATGGTGCAGTAATGAAGTGGACGGGCCGGTGTTTAAGAATGAAGCTTGGGGACGATCACAGCGGAGACAGGCGCGAGCTAGAGCTACAGACGGCTGGGCTGGGGGACGGGGGACGCTGGCGTGGTCAGGGTGCGGTGTGCGAGAGCGAGTGTGTTGAGATACGAATGAATGGCCGTCGCGGAGCACCTGCACAGCCTCTCGCCCAGTTCCTTCCGTTCCAGAAGACGCCAAGACGTGGCACCTGCGGCAGGTGCGAATCGCAACGCGGTACCACAATGGGCCGACGACCATCAACAAGAGGCTACGACAGCGCGGCATGTGCTAGCAGCCCGAGCCCGAGCACACGACCGTCATACCCCAGAGCCTGAACGCCTGTCTGCCGCGACACAGCACGAAGCCCCCCATCTGCCCTGGTGTGCGTGACGCCCCTCCAATTCCTCTCCTCCACCTCCACCTCGCACTTTTGCTCCCCGGTGGCCGTACGCTAGCCCTCCCGCGCCATCGCCCGAGCTGTCACCCACTCGACTCCCCAGACCCGCGCTCTAACAGCCGTGCAGCAGGACACCGCGACATACACACACTCCCCCCATGGCCCAGGGAACACGCGGGCCCGCCCCGGCTCAACTGCCGCCCAACGGCACTGCGACGCACGCCCACGATGCCACCCCGACCGCCGTCAACCGCAAGAAGCAGAAGCGACGCGAGAAGGAGGCCGCCAAGCGAGCCGCACAGGAGCCGCCCGCGCCTGCGCCCGCGCGGAATGGCGTGTCGCCTGCCCGAGGGCCGCCCGGCCAGCAGCAGTACGCCGACCCGGAGCTGGACGAGGCGGCGTACGACGAGGGGGAGTACTACTCGGACGAGGAGTACGAGCACGCGTACGGCACAAACGGCGACTACCCGCAGGGCTACGGCCACGCCCCAATGCGCAGCCAAGCGGGCAAGAAGACGCGGCGGAAGAAGAAGGCGCCCTCCGCACCCCCTCCGCTGGCCTACACCCAGCACGTCGCATCACGCCTCAGCCCCGCACCCGCCCACCAAATGTCGCCCGCCCACTCGGTCGCGCGCTCCGGCGCCCGCGGCGACCGCATATGGAACACGACCATGCAGGACGAGCGGGACCGCATACGCGAGTTCTGGCTGTCCCTTGGCGAGGACGAGCGCAAGTCGCTCGTCAAGATCGAAAAGGAGGCGGTTCTGCGCAAGATGAAGGAGCAGCAGAAGCACTCGTGCAGCTGCACCGTCTGCGGGCGGAAGCGCACCGCCATCGAGGAGGAGCTGGAGGTTCTATATGATGCATATTACGAAGAACTCGAGCAGTACGCGCACCACCAGCAAGACGTCGGTAGTTTCATTCCCGAGGCTAATTATGGTTATGCGTCCAGTGCTCCTCACCACCCGCGCCCCATGCTGAACCCCCACCCCCCGCCCGGCCCCTACGACGACGACGAAGAAGAGTACGACTCGGCCGAGGAAGAGGAGGAAGACTCCGAGTACGACAGCGAGATCTCGTCAGAAGGCGGCTACAGCTCAGGCGAGCGCAGTCTGCCGCCGCCCGAGCCCTCAGACTTCCTCCAGTTTGGCAGCAGTCTGCAGGTCAAAGGTATGCCCGCCCCCTACCCGTGCTGGGAGCATGCTGATTCATCCTTTTAGGTGGCATACTTACGGTTGCTGACGATTTGCTCAAGAACGATGGGAAGAAGTTCATCGAGATGATGGAGCAGCTCGCTGAGCGTAGGATGCAACGGGAAGAAGATGCTCAAGTCCAGGCTCACCCCGGCGCCCAGCACCGATCCTACAGCGGCCACAGCCACAGCGCGCCTCCGCCCGACGAAGACGACTACGACGAAGAGGGCGAAGACGAGGAAGAGTACGATGACGACGACTACGAGGAGGACGAAGAGGATGAGGAAGTGCGTATCTTAGGCTGGACTATCTATCTGCAACTAACCCCGCCCAGGGCGCCATGACCGAGGAGCAACGGATGGAGGAAGGCCGGCGAATGTTCCAGATCTTCGCAGCGCGAATGTTTGAGCAGAGAGTGCTCCAGGCGTATCGAGAAAAGGTGGCCGCGGAACGACAGCAAAAGCTACTCGAAGAACTGGCAGAGGAGGATGTGCGGAAAGATGCGAAAGAGGCAAAGAAGGCAAAGGAAGCCCAGAAGCGCAAGGAGAAGAAGGACAAGCAACGGCAGCTGAAGGCGGAACAGGAGGCTCGCAAGGAAGCCGAACGAGCAGCCAAGGAAGCCGAGGCCAAGGCTGCGGAAGAGAAGCGACTAGAGGAACAGCGGAAGAAGCGAGAAGAGCAGCGCAAGAAGAAAGAGGCTGAACGCAAAGCCCAGGAGGAGGAGAAGCAGCGCAAGGAGGCCGAGCGTCTGAAACGACAGCAGGAAGAGCGCGAGCGACAGCAGGAGGCTGAGAGAAAAGCACGCGAACAGAAAGCCCTTGAGAAGAAGGCCAAAGACGAGGCAAAACGGAAGGAACGTGAAGAGCGGGAAGCGAGGGAGAGAGAAGCGAAAGAGAAGAAGGCACAGGAGGACAAGGACCGCAAGGAACGGGACTCGAAGACCAAGGGCCAAACGCGCAAGGAGGATCAAGCCGCCGCTGCAGCTGCCCACAACGCTATTGCTGGTGCAAAAAAGGCCTCACAGCCAGTAGCTGTTGCGCTACCTCCTCAATTGCTAAAGCAAAATTCGTCTACGGGAATGCCATCGCCGCAGGTCACGCCAGCTGTACCGAAGGCTCCAACTCCGAACCGACCGCGCCAAACATCGCACCAGACATCCCACGGCTCATCGCCAAAGACTCCTCATGCTACGCTAGGAACAAGCAAGTCGACATCCCCAACCTCCCAGCTGCCAAACCAGTCGATACCAAGGTCGATTTTGACGAAACCGCCAATCCAACAGCAAGGTCTGGGAACCCCGCATGGGCAGCCATCGTCTCCGATGCCTCCCATGGGACCACCGCCAGGTATGCAAGGGCCGCCAGGACTGGGTATGAACATGCCTCCAGGGCTGAATGGCTTCCCTGGTCATGGATCGATGATGCCTGGAATGATGGGACCACGTCCGAATATACCGTTCTTCCCACAGCCAGCGCCCCAGAGCTTCCGTGGATTCCCACCTCCTGGCATGCACACACCAGGTGCGCTTCCAATTGGCCGTGGTTTCCCGATGGAAGGACCACCAGGTTTTCCAGCACCTCCAGGCTTCACTGCGCCAATGCCCTCCGCCTTCCCGATGGGCATGCCGACGCACTCGCGGCAGGGTTCGGGGTCTTTTGAACGACTCTCAAACGACAGCCCCATCACTGGTCCTCAAGCACAGCCTATTCAACGGCCAACGCCTATCAAGCGCCCTTCAAGCGTGAAGGCGGGCGACGAGAATGGACAGCAGGGGTCCGATGTAGACGAACTGGCAAATCACCTAGGCAGTAAAGCGCTGCTTGACGACGATGACGACATCCCCGAACTACCCGATCGACGCCCAAGCATGCAGCAACACGGCTCAGTGAGAGCGCCATCATTCGGCTTCGCAGACATACCCGGGTCGCAATACGGCTCGTTCGGAGCACCAGGCGGCGGCAGCATCTGGGGCACACCACCCCTACAAGGCTTCCACTCCGGAGCCAACTGGGGCAACTCGCCCACCTCCAACATCTTCAACAGCCCCTTTTCCATGAACACCACGCGCACCCTCGAACGCAACGCGAACGAGCAGCGCATAGTCTGGCTCCGCCGTACCATCTGCGCTGCATGCAAGACCCTCGCTCCCCGCGCCTCCGATGCAGACGGCTACGTCGACGCGTCGGAAGTACATCGCCAAGTCGAAGCTTCGCGCGGTGCCATGGATCCTGCTGTCTCGGTCGATGAGATTAAGGAGGCGTGCGATATCCTCGATGTCACGCATACGAATGGTGGTGGGAGCCTGGAGTACAAAGAAGATGCCAGTGGCAGGTTGTCGCATATCAAGTTTAGTGATGGTGCGATACAGGTTCCTCTTTCGAGCTTGGGGGAGATTGGCAGTCCTGTGCCAGGCCACAGCGTTCTCGCTGGTGGCTTTGGAGGCAGGTTTCCTGGATTGGGCCCGCAGGGGTTCTGAGATGTTTGGTCAGATTCTGTTCTCTTGGACTGTCATCACATTTTCTTTTGGCTGAACAGGGTGTGCTGTGTATCTCTGTTGGTAAAGCTCCTCCTTCCTACCTGTTCCTTTGTAGATGAGAGACGAGTTGTCGGCCGGTCTAGTCTAGTTCTTCCTCTTGTCATTGATGGCTGCAAGTGGAGGTAATCTAGTCGCTGAGAGATGTGCCATGATGGGACTTTGACGTGCTCAGCATATGGTGATGTGATGCGATATTATTGCTAATGACAGAATCACTATTAACTACAATATGTGTTAACCCCTCAGTTTCGACTACTCCACCTTATTTGTAACACAGCATAATGACCAGATGCTGACAAGGTTGACAGCATGCCTCACAACATGTATTCAACTTTCCACGTAGTTCGACGTTGACGGGTAGTGTCGGACGATCCCCACCCAGGACACCGGAACACAGCACGTTGTGGCAACGTTGTAAGAGGAGCGGTCAAGCACGCCGCCTCGTACCAGTGTCACAAAACCCCGCAATTGCGACATTTCACTACCTCAGCAGAAGCATTTGGCTAGACCACCTCGATGACGCTACATTGTATGTTCTGCCAGACGGTTGAGTTTGGGTAGCCTCATGAACTGGTCGAGCAGAGGAAGGATGACGGTATCTTCTCACTCTATTAATAGGATGAAGCTGGTAAAAACGTGGTTAGCCAGGCACGCATCATAATCGTCGGTCCTGCATCGTCGGGTGGGCGGGGGAGGCGGAGGGGGGGTGGAGGGGTGGAGGAGGGGTGGCGGAGGAGCTCAAATAGCTTCCAAGATGAAGCAACCGCATGCTCTTGACGATAGGTATTTATCTCATGGCGGGAAGGCTGAGAATGTAGAAAGCGTTGGAAAGCGGCTAGCCAGGCACGCAGCGTCACCGCTCCTGCATCGTCATCCCTGCATCCACGATCCCTGCTAGCCTCGTGTCGGCCGGCGGGGTCGTTGGAGCCTCATAGCTGAGCTTGCTACAACATCGAACATTCCACGTCTTTTTCCTCTTCGCTTCAATTGAACCACTATTTCACACTACACGCTTTCTTCATATCGTTACATCTCATTTCTCGCATCCCTCACTTAGACACACCACACACATCATGTCCGACCCCATCGCCGACGCTGCGCAAAAGCACCCTGCGCCAGATGGCCTCAAATACACGTACGGAACTGCTGGTGTAAGTTCATGAGAGGATCATTCGAGATATTGAAGCATTCGCATGCTAATAGAGATTTCAGTTCCGAACAAAAGCGTAAGCCATCCCCTGCATTCGTACGATATATGGCTACGGTACCAGCTATCGAGCACCTCCGCGCGCCGCAGCTGGCGACCCGTCCACCACCGGCCCTCCCTCCAACACTCGTCACGCACGAAACTCCCGAATTACGCTTACAATAGCAGTGATGTCCTCGATTCCGTCCTTACTCGCGTTGGTCTCATTGCGGCGCTGCGGTCGCGGGCGCTCAAGGGCAAATGGATCGGCGTCATGATCACCGCTTCGCACAACCCTCCTCAGGACAATGGCGTGAAGCTCGTTGAACCAATGGTACATTTCTTTTTCCAATATGAGGGAAGATTGGGCTAACACCTTTTTAGGGCAACATGCTGCAAGAGGAGTGGGAGGTCATCAGCACCGAGATGGCGAACAAGGCCACCCCCGAAGACGTCTCAAAATACTACCGCGAAATCGCCGCCCAGAATAAGATCGACCTCAGCATACCGGCACGCGTCGTCGTAGCTCGCGACACAAGAGCTTCAGGTTCAAGGCTTCTCGGTTGCCTCGTCGATGGCCTGAACAGCGCCGGTGCCGAAGTCAAGGACTACGGCTTCCTTACCACGCCACAACTGCACTACATGGTTAGGTGCTTGAACACCGAAGGCACTAAGGATGCCTACGGTACACCTACCGAGAAGGGCTACTACGAGAAGTTTGGTGCGGCTTTCAAGACTGCACTCCGTGGAAAGAAGCCTTCTGGCAGCTTGACAGTGGATGGTGCCAATGGTGTTGGTGGACCGAAGCTGAACGAGCTCATCAAGTACCTCCCCACTAAAGAAGAAGGCGGTCTTGAGATCTCCGTCATCAACGACAACGTTATCAAGCCCGAGAGCCTGAACGTCGACGTAAGCACACATATCTACAAGTACTGGAAGTTTGCTAATTCGCGAACAGTGCGGTGCAGACTACGTCAAGACCAACCAGCGCGCGCCCCCTTCGTCCAAGGCTGGACCCGGTGATCGATGCTGCTCGCTCGACGGTGACGCTGACCGCGTAGTATACTACTTCAAAGACGAGAAGAACGTATTCCGACTACTCGACGGCGACCGCATCGCGACCCTCGTAGCTTCCTTCCTCGGCGACACCGTTCGCCAAAGCGGACTGGCAGACAAACTCAAGATCGGAGTTGTGCAAACCGCCTACGCCAACGGCGCCGCCACAAAGTACGTCGAAGACAACCTCAAGCTCAAGGTCGACTGCACACCCACCGGCGTCAAGTACCTGCACCACGCAGCCGAAAAGCTCGACATTGGCGTCTACTTCGAAGCCAACGGCCACGGCACCGTCATCTTCTCGCACGACACCCTCGACACCATCGAAAAGCACGAGCCCCGCAACCCCGGCGAGAAGGAAGCCCTTGACGTCCTACGCGCCTGCATCAACCTCATCAACCAGTCCGTCGGCGACGCCCTCTCCGACTTCCTCCTCGTCGAAGTCGTCCTCGCGCACAAGCACTGGGGCTGCCAGGAATGGCTCTCAACATACAGTGACCTGCCCAACCGTCTTCTCAAAGTGCTTGTCAACGACCGCACCATCTTCAAGACCACAGATGCCGAGCGCAAACTCACCAGCCCAGAGGGTCTCCAGTCGCAGATTGACAAGGAAGTGCAGAAAGTCCGCCAGGGTCGCTCGTTTGCGAGGGCCTCTGGTACGGAAGACGCTGTCCGCGTGTATGCTGAGGCTGAGACGAGGGCTGAGGCTGACGACCTTGCGAGGAAGGTTAGTGAGCTTGTTAAAGCTGCGGGGAGCAACTAGGAGTTGTGGAAGGACATTTTGCTGGAATTAGACCTGGCGATACAAATAATCGCGGGCACATAGATTCTCATGCTATTGCATCGCTTGTGGTTGAATGGATGGATTGGATGAAGGAATGAAATGAACGGGGTGATTGCTAGCAAGGTAGATTAGATGGGGTAAAAGCGAAATGTCATTGATTTGTTCAACTTTGAGGTGTGATTGTGTGAGGGTGGTTGCTGGTTGATCTTTTGGCTGATTCGATGGGTGCCGTGATGATGTTCTATACCCACGTCCGTCCCAAGAGAAAGACGACCACATGATTTCCATTTGAAGATTACGGCTGGGACAATTTAACTTCGTGTGTAACGAATGTATTTCTGAAGCATCTATCTGGTTCACATCGATTTGAGCTTTGTTGGTGTTGTTGTGCTGTATTTGGTGTTCGCGGGCATGTCCGAATCGGGTAACTTGTGCAAAGTCGTGGATTGCAGTCGCAGGTGCCTGGTTTGTTACCACAGGACTGAAAGTCACGTTTGCTCTTGGGTAGGTATGATGGGAGGGGACGCGGAATCTAGATGTGGCTTCTAGTGTTGGAGTACAGTTGAGAAGGAATGTTTTTTTGACGGGCGATGTTCTTCTTAGATGACTTGCTGGGTAGATTGGTGGGCAGATTGATGAAGGTCGTGGTGATGGTGGGATGTAAGCGCGTTATCATTATCTTGTCCGATTTGGCTCTTGACGGGACCTCTCAGCGCCAGCACTGGCGAGATTCATTCTATGGGACGAACGCATGGCACCGCAAAGCAGAGTATCTCCAAGATGGCTCGGTGTTCTTTCTCCCTCTTCCCCACTTCCGACACACATCGCATTTCACCGCTGGCTAGGATCTCGGCAGCACCGAGTTCACGGATCATCCGCACCCAATAAAACTCCACGCAACCCACGATCCATCTCCAAGCATAAACGTGGCCCATTTCATATCGTCCGAAACATGCATATTTGAAACGAGAGTGGACTGGACAAGCCTCATCAAATCCGAAGAGCCGCCTGCGCACCGCCACATTCCCATATCTCATTCGTCGAGTTATGCATCAACGTCACGATACATAGACTTGATCGATCTTGCGTGAGCAGGTGGCAGTGCAAAAGCATAGTGCAGCTTCATTCTTCCGCTCTCCGCAAACTACTCCGAGCTCACTAAGGGGCGATCTCTCTGGAAAATCTTAGAGCAGCTGGCCAGGCCCTGGAGGCCAAAAATAAAAACCACCCGCCAGAGATGCCATGGCAGAGCCGCGTACCCGGCGTTAAAACGGCGCGTTGGGACAGCCAATGGCTGGGCGTGTCTGGTGGAAGGCGGCTAGGGTCTGGCTCTAGCGAGGCGTCACAGCTCCCTCTAGCGCCGACGTCTTGACAGGGCACGACAGGGATCGACGGTCCTTTTCCATCCGCTCTCACGGGCAAGGGACGCGAGGCACTGCTCGTAGCTCTGAACTCTCTCTCACTGCCGTTACTGCTTACTGCTGCCGTTGCTTGCTTCACTCTTGGCTTTCCTTACACTTTGCTTTGTACACCCTTTCTGCTTTGCGCGTATACCCACTTGTTATTTTTCCTTGTGAAGAGCAGGCAGCCGAATAACCCCGAATACGACCAACGGCGATCTTTACGATACAGCAGATCTTACTCAGATCTCAGTGAGAGAGAGGGGAACACGAGGAAGACATGCACTGAGCTCTCGGACCCGAGATCGACCCCCATTACCACGTGTACCCATCACACGTGCTACCACAATCGCTACCACACCTTCGCTACACGTTACACCCGTCACTCGCTATGGCATCCACAGTACCGAACGTGCTGCTCCGGCGGGACCTGAGCATAGAGCAGAAGTTCGAGCAGTTGATGACAGAAAATGCCCTGGGCGCTTCGGTACACGCAGCCCCCCATCTGTCGAATGCGACTCTAACACGCCCAGGTATCCCAAGACTCCGTCCTCGTCGCTATCGGCACATCCTTCGGCATCACCGCCGCCATTTTCATACTTTTCCTCCTACTACGTCCTTTTAATACTATCGTTTACGCGCCCCGTCTCCGACACACCGACGAGAAACACCGTCCGCCGCCTCTCGACAAATCGCTGTTCGCGTGGTACAAGCCCGTGTTCAAGACGAACGAACCCGAATATGTTGAGAAGATTGGACTGGATGCGACCATCTTCCTGCGTTTTGCGCGCATGTGCAGGAACATGTTTGTCGTACTCGCCATCGTTGGCTGTGCGGTCATCGTTCCCGTCAACGTCATCAAGTCGGTGGAATTCCAGAAGAATTTCGACGGAGATATGAGCGGCAAGATCATCTTCCTGATGACACCTAGAGATCTATTCGGTCAGGTTTTCTGGGCTTTCGTCGTGCTGGCATACCTTATCGACATCATCGTCTGCGGCTTCTTGTGGTGGATGTACCGCGCTGTACACCGGATGAGACGCCAGTACCTCGAGCACCCAGACTACCAGAACAGTCTGCACGCGCGGACGTTGATGGTTACGGACATCGACCGCAGCTTTCGCAGCGACCAGGGCATTGTGGAGGTTACGGACAGCTTGAAGACTACGCCAGAGGTGCCCCGCGCATCCATCGGACGCAACGTGAAGGATATCCCAGATCTTATCGAGGCACACGAAGAGGCGGTCATTGAGCTGGAGAAGATATTGGCAAAATATTTGAAGAACCCGAACAAACTACCTGCCGAGCGACCGCTATGTACTCCCTCCAAGAAAGACCCAGAGTTCACCGACAAGGCGCAAAAGGTGGATGCAATCGACTACCTCACAGCGCGCATTCAGCGGTTAGAAGGCAAGATTAAGGAGGTGCGGGAGACAATTGACAAGCGCGATGCTCTATCGTACGGATTCGCTAGCTACGAGAGCATCGACTCTGCGCACATGGTCGCCTTCGCAGCGCGCAGCAAGCACGTCAAAGGCACCACCGTCCGACTTGCACCCAAGCCGAAGGACATCATCTGGAAAAACCTTACCCTCGACCCCAAGACGCGACGCTGGAGGAGGACCGTGAACAACTTCTGGATCACCCTGCTCACGCTCCTGTACTTCATCCCCAACGCACTGATCGCCGTCTTCCTGTCCAAGCTCTCCAACCTGGGTTTTGTATGGCCTACCTTCCAGACCGAACTAGCCGCACACGCCGATTTCTGGGCTGTTGTTCAAGGTCTCGCAGCTCCGGCACTTACCTCGCTCTTTTACTACTTCCTCCCCATCATCTTCCGTCGCTTGTCCATCAAGGCGGGAGACACAACCAAGACATCCCGAGAGCGCCATGTCACAGCACAATTATACGCCTTCTTCGTCTTCAATAATCTCTTCGTCTTCTCGCTCTTCAGCGCCGTCTTCGGTATGATTGTCATGATCGTCAATCTCGCGACCCAGGAACACGTTCCATTCATGGATATCCTACGACAAATCAAATTCTTCGACACGACCATGCGTACCCTGTGCGAAGTCTCGCCTTTTTGGGTTACATGGCTCGTCCAGCGTAACTTGGGCGCCGCTATTGATCTGGCCCAGGCTGTCAACCTCGCGTGGGGCAGTTTCTCTCGCAAGTTCTTGAACCCGACGCCTAGGGAGCTGATCAGTCGGACTGCGCCGCCGCCGTTTGACTATGCAAGTTACTACAATTACTTTTTGTTTTACTCGACGGTTGCGCTGTGTTTTGCGCCGTTGCAGCCGATTACGCTGGTTATTGTGGCGATTTACTTTACGCTCGATAGCTGGATGAAGAAGTATCTTCTGATGTGAGACTCATCCCTTCTCTCCTCATATGCTCTAGCTAATCTCTCTTAGGTACGTCTTCTGCACCAAGAACGAGTCTGGTGGCGCCTTTTGGCGCGTGCTCTTCAACCGCATGCTCGTTGGCACTTTCTTCTCCAACTGCATCGTTGCACTACTGGTCGTAGCCCGCGGTTACGAACACAAATGGACCATGCTGGCCGCCATGGCCCCTCTCCCTCTCGGCCTAATCGCCTTCAAATTCTACTGCAAGAACGCCTTCGACCACTCACTCAAGTACTACACGCAAGGCACACGCGCCAAGGGCACCGAAGCCCCAACCCCAATCGACAAGGAATCGCGTCGTAGGGATCGCGTCGCCGTGCGCTTCGGGTAAGTTCATCTACACTTTGCAACGACAAAGACAAACCACTAACATGTTTCTCCCCAGCCACCCAGCCCTCTACCAAAAACTCACCGTCCCCATGGTGCACGAAAAATCCAAACACCTCCTCGCAGAAGTTTACCGCGGCCGCCTCGACGGCGACATCGGCGACACCGCCGCCTTCTCCGACGTCTACACCATGAAACGCATGTCCAAAGAACACCCGGGTAAAACCGCCGCTTCCGCCAACATCACCAGTGGAGGGGGCGGAACCGGCCCCTTTGAATTCGTGTCGGAGTCGAATATGGATTTCGAGAATTATAAGAATAGACCTGAGTTTAGCGATGAACATGGCGGCGAGGGGAGTTTGTATGGCGGTAGTACGGTGGGGAGGCCTGATACACCCGGTTCCCACTGGGGCCGCGATAACTCGACGAACAACAGTGATCGCGGGCGCAGCACAAGTCGTGATTCCGAGAGGACGATGCGCGACGATCCGGGCGTGTTGTACCCTGCTGGGTACCATCAGACACCCAGTGCGTTGCGCGAGTATAGTCCTAGTCCCAGCTTGGATTTGAGGGGCGTGGATAGTAGAGAGAGTCCGTATGAGATTGGAGGAGGGGATCAGGGGAGGTTGGTTAGTGGGGCGGCGCCGATGGGTGTTGGGCATGGACAGCAGCAGTATACGCCGTATAGCCCTAGTAGGGATGGGGCGAGGGATTATTTTGCTAGGTAGTAAGAGGTGGATGACGAATTTCTTTGTGTTCATATAGCGGCATCTAGATGGGCGTCATAGTCATCTTGAAGAATTAGATACCAGAATTATCAATTGCTTCTCTTCGAATCAGCGATCTTTTAGCATATCTTATCACACCACTATGTACAGGTCCTGCAGAAGAGGCACTGCGAGATCATCATATATGGTGCATTGTACAATTACTCGACAGCTATGCAACCCGCGAACTAAACCGCTGTAATCTTCTTTCCGACTGAGATATGACTAGGCAACAAATCCCTCAACACCCCCAAATCCCCCACCTCCAGCGGATTAACCCCCCAAACCGCCAAATCCGCCACAAACCCCGGTAAAAGCCGTCCCCTCTCCCCCTCCTCTCTTAGCAGTTCTGCAGCTTTAGTCGTATGCAACGCAACCGCCTCACCCACTGTAATCGCATGCTCAACCCCCCTCACACCATTCACAGTCTCGCGACTCGCCATCCCCCAAACCGACCGCATAGCCGCAAAACTACCAACAGGATAGTCGCTCCCGCCCGCAATCAGCGCACCAGCATCCAGCCACGTACGAGCGGGGAAGGTGCGAGATACGCGGTCGCGGCCCCAGTATACCTCTTGGACCCCCGCCGCGTTATGGAGAAGCGGATGTTGGATGGTTGTAGCGATGCCGAGCTTCACGGCTCGGATCTGTTCGCTTGGTGAGACTAGGCCTCCGTGTTCCATGACTAGTGTTCCAGGTTGTAGGTAGGGAAAGCAGTGCATGAGTTCCTCGTATACATCCAAGACGAGTTCCACAGCACGATCCCCATACGCGTGTGTTCCTATTTTCCACCCACGCCGGACAACAGCGGTCATGGCTTCTACGAGAGCGGGTTTCTCCCACGTGAGCATCCCGTGGTAGGAGGGTAAGCCGCAGCAATTACAATCCGCGTCTTTCTCGCGGCCGGGCGGTATCTCGAGGAAGGGTTCAGAGACGGCGCCTGCTTCCATGCCGCCGTCGACCATGAATTTGACGCCCCATACAGAGAGGTAGGGATCCGTTTGCATATGCCGGTAAGACTCCATCTTGTTAAGTAAACCTTCAACTTGTGAGGCGGATGTCATGCCCACGGCGGGAATCAGGGCATGCACGCGCACGTGAAGTTTTCCGGCGTTATGTGTGGCGATGAGGGCGTCTAGGTCGGCGAGCGGGACGTAGCAGTCGCGGACGCAGGCTGTTCCTGTGGCGGCGTATGCGCGGCTTGCGGCTTCTAGTCCTGCGACTCTTTCTGCGAGGGTTATAGATGGCTTTAATTTGAGGATGGGGACAGTGGCGGAATCTTGGAAGAGGCCGGACAGACCTCCGTCTGCTTCTTTTCCGATGAGGCCGCCGGGTGGTGAGGGGGTGGAGGAGGTTACGTTCAGTAGTTCTGTAATGACCGAGTTGACGACAACGTTGTGACCACCACGCATGACCATGATGGGATGTTTAGTAGACACTGCATCGAGTTCTTTGAGCGTAGGTAATCTCTGCTCTTTGATGTTGTACTCCAACCAATCTGTCGCCGTACAAATCCACTCCCCCTCTTTCGTCTCGCTAGCCCGCTTCTTCAGACGTGCGAACAGCTCATCCAGGCTCTTGACGTCGTGAACTGGAACGTCGAAATAAGTCAGACCGGCGAGAATCAGATGCGTATGCGTATCTGTGAACGCGGGAAGGACGGTGGAGTCTGGTACGTCGATGATCTGGGTCTGGCTGCCGATAAAGTCGTCTAAGCCTGCTGGGTCCTCGGAGAGAGCAATAATGCGTCCGGAGAGGAGGGCTATGGATCGCTGTGGTGGCATGCCGGGGTGCAGTGTTTCGATTGTGCCGGCGCGAATTAGAGTGTCTGCTTGGGGGTGGGTTGTGGATGAAGCCATGACGGGCGAAATGTGCTGTGCTGATCTGATAGTGGTGATGATGATCTGAAGTTGTAGCAGAGAAGTAGTGTTTGTTTTTGATCATGTAGTAGCACAAGGCTTTCAAGTACTTGCTCGTTCTACTTGTACTCAAGCGTTCGGCCGAAGGTCAGTCACGAATGTTACTACCCAACACCATGCGTTACAGGCAGTCCATGACCTTGTACGAGCGCATGACACCGCCTTCGTACAACGTCGCATCTTTGAGTTGTGGCTTGACCGACATCGCGACTTAGTTTGTGGCGATGAAGCTACGGCGTGGATGTCCTAGCTAGACGTCGCCTGTCGCGTCCTCAGCAGGCCGAAGACGGCGTTCGGGCTTACAGCACGCCGCATCTCTAGGCTTGTGGATTTTGACTTAAACAGCATGAGCGGCGTGATAGTTCCGCTTCGAATGAAAAATGGAGGATTCAGTAGGAAGTTAGTGCCTTGCTGAACCATTCGATGGGAACCGAGTCGGGCTCGATGCGTCTACCATTCCTTGCCGGATCGTTCTCTGGGATACATTGTATCATCCCCTTCTTGGACCGAGTGGCTGGCTTCCTCTCAATGCTTCGGTAATTGACGGCACAGTCGCAGGCTCTATTAACGCGCGATCTACGTTCTCTGATTTTGCTGGACCGATCAGACCCCGAAAGCGACGACGATACGTCGAGCTAGCAGAGAGGACTACCGGAGCGTGTCCAATGCTGTTTGTCTCATTCAAAACTTTGAAGTAGGCGCTTCATTATTGTATACACGTTGTCTTACAGGCTGAGCGAACACGTCTTTGTCCCTTCTTTTGGATGGAAAGCTGCGGCGAGAGTCTACCACTGCTAGCGCAATCGCGATACGTACAAGTTTCTTTCGTCTCAAGTCATACATCGATAGACCATTTGCGAACGTCGAGCTGAGACTCCACAGTTCAAAAGAAGCCATCTCGTGAAAATAGTCGTTGAGACTGTATCTGTTTCAGGGTATCGAATAGGTTAAGCGCGCACAGACTCCGCGTCAGTAGCTCTCTTTTCTCCATACTCTGTCATCTCGTCCAATACTTGCGTCTACTATATCTTCCTATCTCTAGAAAGGACGCGCATTCGAGCGCCGGCGCTTATCATGGATCATCTACCATCTCTTCTAGTGGATACCTACAAACGGTATGAGTTCGCTATCTAGATCGTCTACCCAGGTTGGCTAACCACTTCTTTTCATCTCAGATACAAAAGTGGTACGCAAATTGTAGCTACTTGGCTGGCAACATCAGCCGCCAAAATCCAGTCCATTGACCACTTGTTGATCAAGAACGCACGTCTCAAGGGACAAGCTCGCGCTGCAGCCCGACAAACCGGAGTGAGCGAAGTACCTCTAAACGCATTCAAGACCTTGGTCGACGTCCTTGCGAAGGCTAAGATCACTTTGCCGACCGATATCGAAGCTATCTTGTGGAGTGTAATCACCGCTCGCAAAGAATGTGCAGGGTTCTACCGAGCGAAACCAGAGCGAGAAGCTGGTGATGACATTGATGATGAAGGCCATCAGTTCTTCATCGACATCCTCGATTACTATTACCACACGCTTAAAGCACCGACAGCAGGCAAGACCAAGGAAGAACGCGAGAAAGGAGCATCTACGAATAGTCGCACATCCAACTTCTTCGAACATCTCAGTCTGGTTCAAGAGCATGCTGAGCCATCGGGCTACGTGCCTTCGGTGTCGACAGACACGCAGAGCCGAAGCTACCGTATCAAGGAGTCCGCCAACCGAAAGAGTGAAAAGGCCTTTGCGCTGTTCTGTTTCCTCAAAGATATGACAGCAATTCGTTTATTCGTCCACAAAACCTGGCGCGGATACAAGGAACGTAGCCTGGCGCTCACCACAGCAGCAACGACCGCCAATGTCGCAGTTGACATCTTGCGACGCGTGAACGAGGCCTTCCTCAAAGACTTTCCAGAGTTCGAAAGCCACCACAAAGTGATAAAGTTCCTTGAGAGTTTCGAAGAACAAGGTACCAGCGGCATCACCCGGAAAGACGAGATGGGCTGGTACGATCTCGATGACTTCAAACTGTCACCGCAAACCTTCGTCTGCAGAGATACTTATAACGTATATTTCCGAGACCATCTCTTCGATCACGACGGCAAGAAGGAAGTGATGGTAGATTATCACTCTGGCAGGAAAACTGCCAGAACCGAGCAGACTCACATGAGAAGGTGCCTTAGCGTCTTCTTGAGCCTCTCTAGGTCAGCCGATGTGGGCGCATTCACACGAGACCATGATATCCTAGCTCGCGCAATTCACACAATCGATGAGGAGCAAAAAGCAAGCACTTGGATCATATTTGCACTCCAGATGTTCGTCGACATGCACCGTGAGCTTGGTGCGGAAGTGCCTCGTGCGCATAGGGATCTCCTGGATGGTAACGCAAGAATGAGTGGCGCATTGAGACGGTACATCGACTTTGCAGAAAACCACGACGGCGAATGGGGCCGATATTTGTACACACAACTAGCCTCCTCATGGCATCGCCTTCTTGAGACTCTTGAACGGGTTGACCATGTCAGCGACACGTTCAAGATGCACAATTCGTGGCTCGGGGGAGGAACCTTGGTGGACGGCCCGTTCTACCTCGAGAACCAACCAACCTATGCTGGATGCACACTAGAGCGTCATAAGGAAGGTGTGCACCTGTTCGGTGTTGAGGCTGCAAGACATTCCGAGCAACTCCTGTTCGCCTGCCACATCTACAATGCCGGTCTCAAGAACGGGCTGCTGCGACGGTGGCCTGACATGGAATATCTTATCGCCAAGCAGACCGAGACGCATCTCTTCCTAGGAACCCGCCCGGTCGGTTACGAAGAGTGCGATAAGCGGCTACTTTTGATGCGAGGATTCAGTCCCAGTGTGCTCGCCAAGCACAAGCGCGCCGGCAGGCCAATGTATGAGTTGTTCGAGACGATGGACACGAAGAAGAATCTTGGCGGCCGCAAACTGGAAATCTTCTCCGCTTTCGTTAGACAGGCTTCCGCTTTTGACGGCCTAAAGCGGGTGATGCTGAAGACGGACGAGAATGGCAAGAATAAGAACGAGCCGATCTGGCTTCTGGAGCGCGTAGTCCGACATCGGCTGGAAAGCAAATCGAAGGCGTCGAAGCATGGCAAACGTCGTAAACAAGAACTCAGTCCTCTCCAGACACTTGGGACGTACCGAGATGCCATGAAGGAGGATGAATTCCTTCTCAATTTCGACATCATGACGCTGGATCTTATCGCCAACAAAATGATCCATGTGATCAAAGCCTGGTTGCGAGACTTTGTAGACTTGAAAGCCAGCTCGATTCCTGGATCCAAAGTCAGTCTGAAATGTATCCGGGACATCGCAATGGCATCTGCGATGTTGTCCTCGGCAAACAAGAAGCCGGAAATATGGGACGTCCTCGATCACATCATCAGTCGCGTCGGCAACATGTGTTATCTGCGCGCAGAGGCTCATCGCGGTACTGTGAATCTTCAGCCCCGTAACCCGGCATATGAAGGACAGTTTCTACCTACTGCTGCTGTCTTTGGCGGCCCAAACTCACCCGAAGTCCCTGAAGACTGGGAGAACAAGTGGGATATCGTCGCTGGGAAGGGAGCGTATGACTACCACGTCTCTACTACGGCGCTTTTGACATTGGAGCAGAGAGCTGCCGATAAGGCGCGTGAGGAGTTCTTGGAGAAGCTCATTCCTATCAATTATCCGGACTACAGCCAGGAACAAATTTGTCGGGATCTCGGAATGGAGTACAGGGATGTCACGCGATCGTTTCTTGTGCATTAACGGGAGTCTTTTTGTCTACATATCGTCTGTCTTTTAGTAGTGCGTAAATTTGGCGGATGCAATCGTTTCGTTATCGCAGTCACGACCCATGTAGAAAGTGATGATAACGGGAAGTAAAAGGTGACTGGTGTTAGATGAACGTGTCTTGTACTGTGATGAACGTAAAGATTGCAGGAGAAGAGGCGTTTTAGTATTGCCCACCCGAAGAGGGATAAGACGAAATGAGATGACGTAATCACCGCCGATCACACGCGCGCGGCTGGACACGACCCCACGCTTCCAACACGCGTCAAGATGCCCACAGATCGTGATGCCGCCGAAGAGAGGTGCGTATACCAGCAAGAGCCTCGAGACGGGCTGGATTGACGTAATCAGCTCCCAAACGCAAGGCTACCGATGATGCAACAGTCAGTCGCAATGCCAACACCGCCAAGAGAGTCGCGCAGGAGAACGCGAACTTCGGTACTCCAAGAGAGTGGCCAATCGCGGCCAGGAAAGGAATAAAGAACGCGCTAGAATCTTCTCTTCTACCGAATGCCGGCCAAACCGTCTCAGACGACTCAGATTCCGGCGACTCAGAGCTCGCCGATTTCGAGGTTGACGGCGATGGCTATGACGCGGCCATCAAGGTGGAAGAAGAGCACGAGAAGCGCGTCGAGAGAGCGCACAGACACCTCGCGATAAGACTTCATCGAGAAGAGGAGGTGCAAGTCGGTGACGTACGAGGTGAATGGGGTCTCTACTCTCCCAACTATCTTGACTTGCAAGAAGTCGACAACCGAGCGTTGATACACTCTGGACGCTTCGACTTCCATCAGTGGAAAACGGGGAAACTCATCATTGGAGAGCATAGCAGGGACACCGAGCTATCTTCGATGGAAGCCACTGCAAAGCTTTCCCTATCCGGCCTCAAGAACGAATGGCACTTCCCTCTCAACCTCCCCAAATCCCCATGTCCGGAGCTACAACCTCTGCAAGGCATTCGGCAGAACTACGAAGGTGCTGGAAATCCAGAGGTCCGACTCGGTATATCTTTCCTAGGCAACGGCTACCTGAAGTTGCGGATACCGGGCATATACATTGCCGGGAAGAAGGAATGGAGAAGGCATCTTACCTTTTATGGCATTAATCGTACATGTCCGCCACGAGAGGTGGAGAGCCCTGAGCCGCTGCCACGACCTGCGACACCACCGCCACCAGAGGGGTTCAAGTACGGCAAGAGAGGCAATCTGGTTCGCATATCGAAGTCGCGGCCGAGGCCAGCGCCGCAGCCAGCGCCGGTAGAGCCTCCAAATGATTCTGATGATGAGCTTGTGTCTTCGGATGAGGAACTGAGGCGAAGGCTGCTCGAAGAGTTGGATGATAGCTTGTTCATCAATTGGCCGGGCGACAACTAGGGACTAGATTATTGTCGATATCTCTACATGCCTCTGTGGGAGGCTTGGTCGATGCGACGTTCGCCTCATCCAACCTGGCTTGCTCATGTGCACGCGAGGTATGGCACAAACACATGTGCTTCCCTCTGAAATTGATTGTCTAACACACAAGGCGAGCGCTTTTGACAATCAGGCGTCTGGGTAGAAAAGCCCTTAAGTCGCCACAAAGAGCATCTCTCTACTTTCACGTCTTTCGCCATCAGAGATTACGGAACAATGGATGTGCGCGCAAAATTCAATGAGCCCGAGAAAGCCATGGAACAGTATCAAGCCGTGCTACAAGAGGCTAAGCAGATGAAAAGAAAGATTCCCGGAGACCGCAAGAACAAGAATGCATTGCTAGCAACCTTCCTACCGGCGCGGGGGCTTGGAACAGCGAGTTCTGATAGCGAGGAGAGGCTTCTGATCAACACATCGTTCTTACTACGGGCATATCCGCCTTCCGTCGCCCCTCTCAAGAACTTGCAGCCTATCGCGATCAAAGACCTTCGGCTTGAACGACACCATAGCGGTCGCTATATTGTACTGCGGTCCATCACGTCTCCAAAACGCATGGCAGCGATTGAGGTTCTGGTGGAAGACGAGCACGGGGATGTCATACCATTGCGGTTGTACCAGCAGGACGATGAAGCAACCCGCCCAACCACAGATATCATCGATAAGCATTCGGTTGTTCTCATCAAGGAGCCGTTCTTCAAGTTTACGGCAGCTGGAGACTATAGTCTGCGAGTGGACCACCTTTCTGATGTCGTGTTTCTCTCAGACAATGATACGATAGTACCTGATCTGTTCCAACGACCGCGACACGCTGAGGTTAAAACAGCAGACACTTTGAAGTTAGAGGGGAATGCTCTCATAGACGGCAAAAAGTACTGGCACGCGATCCACAAGTAAGTATTGCACATAACGAGCGAGTGAGTGCGCTAACATGTAGGACAGGTATTCAGCCGCCTTGCTGCAATCGCCTACTCCCGACGAGATCAAAGTGATCAAGCTGAATCGATCATTGGCTTACCTCAGTACCAAGCAGTATGAGGCCGCGCTCTGGGATACTGGTTACCCAAGCTTCGGTGAAGAAGGATCAGAGATGGCAATGCTTCTTGCATCACAGGCACTGTACCACCTCAGCCATTGCGACGAGTGCTGCGATCTGCTGAAAGAGCTCTGCAAATTATCTCCGACCGATCAAGACGCAGCCGATGCGCTTGCTCGTGCTCAGCGTCGTTGTGATGAGTGTAAGAGTGGACGATTCGACTTCAAACACCTCCGAAGCGAAGCAACAAAATTTCGACCACCTCATCTAGATCACGGGTCGTACATTGCACCTGTAGAGGATCGCCCAGTGCAAGGTAAGGGTCGCGGTCTTTTCACAACCAGGCCCCTCAAGGTCGGCGATTTGGTGCTGTGTGAGAAGGCCCTCAGCCACGCTCATCTTGACGATGGACAAAAAGGTAACGCAAGCATCACCCGCTTGGTCAATGCCGAGTCGGGTTTGGACGCCACAGGCGTCAGGGCTGACCTTATCCGAATGATCGCGCAGAAGCTATTGAAGAACCCCTCCCTGGCTCCAGATTTCACTACACTGTATCATGGCAATTACCAAGCGGTCGCCACACAGCGCGTAGATGATCAGCCGGTAGTGGACACGTAAGTACCGCCCTACCACTCAAGTCGATTGACCTGGCAGACTAATGCGACGCCCCTCCAGCTTCCTCATCGAACGAATCGAGGCTTTCAGCAACTTCTCCTGTCCCCTCACGAGTTTGAACATATACAAAGACCGAATGGCAGGGAGAACGACGCCCAAAGAAGACCTTCATAACTGTGGCGTCTGGATTAAGGCCTCATATATCAACCACAGCTGTCTTGGCAACGTCTGTCGAACCTTCATTGGAGACATGATGATCATCCGCGCGACCAAGGATCTGGATGCGGGCACAGAACTCACATTTCCGTATGTTTATCCGACCGGGAAATACGATGCGAAGATGGACGACGAGCTGAAGACCTGGGGCTTCATTTGCAATTGCCCGCTCTGCGAAGATATCAAAGCCACCAAAGCTTCGGACCTCACGAAGAGGCAGAACTTGCTGAACCAAGTAGTCAAACTCTGCAAATCTCCGGCGGCAGGAATCCAGTTTACCAATAAGATCGAACGCTTAGCCGAGGCGCTGAACGAGACGTACACCCGTCCGGCGGAGGAAGTGCCTCGGCTCCTCCTGTGGAGTCCGTATCTCCTGCTTACACGGATTTACATGAAACGCTCCATTTACGGCAAAGTATTGGAGACCATTGGTAAATTCCTCCAGGTTATGGGCTTCACTTTTACCGGGCTTGACCGCAAGTCTTCGCCTTTGATGATCACAGGATGGGGTCACGTGGAAGATCGTCTAGTAGAAGTTTTCCTGCATGCGCGATCAGCGTTTGAGCAGTTGGGGTTGTCCGAGAAATCGCAGCAGGCGGACAAGTATGCGCGAGTGGTGTATCGAGTTGTTGTTGGTGAAGATGCGTCATTCGATGAGACGCACCCTAGATCTTCTTAGGTCATGCAAAGAGCTATTTGGACGCGTTGTAGAGTATGCACAAGCACATTGCTATATCCAGATATACAATTCATTCCTTTGTACGCATCGAACGCCAACGCCTGGCTTAGAAGACAGCGCCACAGTCGTCAAGGCCCTCTGACCATCTACGCTTGGATCTGATCGGAGGAATACTACACTACAACCTAGAACTGCGAAACCAACGTGTGTGAGCAGTATCATTGATCATGATCCAGCATAGGTACCATTGGCACTACCTATGAAGACCACCTCAACAGCCGCGAATCTATTGCAACAGTAAGCTTCAAGATCAGGATCGCATATTAAGGGAAACATACGCCGCTGTGCCGCCGAATATCTCTTTGATAGTCGCGGTGTCGAGGACTCTGAGTAGAACTCCGATGCAAATCGTAGCCACTATGGTGATCCAAATCCTGGTAATAGTTTTCTTCACATGAAACAGCCAGAGAATGATGAGGCTCGGAAGCAGTGAAATGGCGACAGTCGATAGAAGGGTCAACGTCCACGTCACGACCGCGATCAACGTGGTGTAATCGTAGTCTTCGGGGTCTTGGATTTTGGTGGTAGGGAAAAGCGGGCGTAACTGTAATTCGTCAGTTCCAACTTCGTATGCTATGCCATGACAGGTACCAATTTGAAGAAGTAGTCGTATGCTTTGACAAGTTTCGGGACGAACCACGCTGATGGCACGTTATCGTCGTGGTCTTCACGCGTCAACGCCACCATGTCGCGCTTGGCATCATCACTCCACATTCGTAGAAGGTCGTCATCGCTCCACATTCGCAGAAGGTCGTCATCTTTGTGGAAGTCCTTCCCAACTTCATTCGTACGCAGCCATCTCCGCAGGAACTTGAATCTCCTGTCACTGGGTCTTCGCAACCGCATGACCTCTGCTGTAGTGAGAAGCAATTTGTCTATAACAAATTATTAGATGTTTAAAACGAGATGATGATGGGAGGCTACGGACAGTATGTGTTCAATTTCGCTTGCGCCAATTCCAGCAACGCGATCTGGTTTGGGAGGTTCTCATCACCCTCCCTGATCGCCTTTTCCAGGCTCAGCGTGAACAGGGTTGTAGAGTAATCTCCTTTTGGCGGACTAGCGTTGTCATCTTCCCCTTGCTTGGTTTGCAACTTCTTTTCCATTTCAATGAGCTCAGCTTGGAGACGCATCAAAACAAGCGCGTTTAGAGCCCCAAAGCGTCGAAATATGGCAACATCCGGATCTTCTCCCATCAAAATCGCAAGCTTTGGATATCCTTTGGGGGGCGGGGGGACGGTAGTCACACCAAAAGCCTCCATTTTGTAGATGGATTGACTATCCAGCGAGGAATAATAACAGAGGCAATTTTGGAAGATAGGCAGGGCCACAACGAGGCCTTTACCCAACGTAAATGCTCTTTCGTGTTGAGAAGAGCAAGCGCAGAAGGCTTGACCCGGCTTCTGAAGGCCATAACTGATATAGACGCCTACAACTGATAGTCAGAATCAGCCATGTGTCAGATTTGCACTCGTTCGCTCTGATGTTGCAATAGAGCTGCATGTAGCTGCGGCCAGGATTCTCAGCTTCCGGTTTGGAGTTCAGCTTTGATTGCGTAGCCACTGAGCTCTTTGCTTGGCATGCTTTCAGATAACACAGCTGAACACAATGCGACCAATGGTTTGTTTGCATGCAGCCTTACACATTTGTCTGGTTACAAGGGTTCTGCTGCACCGCAACCTATCCTCCACTTTGCGTTGCCCTGCGCTGCTCAAGCCACTTCACAACCCGCCATTCATACCCTCTTAGCTGCTGCGCCATTTGCCCGCTCACTGACGTATTCTACGTTTTCTTAGGTCTTTGTATGAGCGCTATGCATAGGCCACCGCCGACCGGCCAGGAGATATGAAATCATTAAACACAACACACTTCACCCTCACGGGTTACATCAAACGTACGTATGGCAACCCTTCTAAGAAACGGCAGCTTATAGCAAACGCCTAAGCACAATCATTCTGTCGCAGCGCTTGTTCAAGCACTGCACGTTGTTATATGAACATAACCATGACCACGTGCCTGCTGAACTATTTGATCAGCCGTGACCTTTACCTACAGTCATGTCAGACAGCATCCATCGCTCCAACCAGTCAGAATGGGCAACTGTCTATCCCGCCTTAGGAATTACAAGACAACATCAAGACTCCTAGCCCTTTCACGCGAACTCCGAAACAACATCTACGCCCACATCCCCCGTGATCTGACCATCAAATGGCACTGGGACACCCAGGGCACCACCGACACCAACGACCCCATCTACGACGTCATCCAGTTGACCTTCCACAACGCACCTGAGCCCGGCGTACTAGCGACATGTACCTGTCTTCGCGAAGAGATGCTAGAGCAAGACCAATTGCACAACAAAGAACTACATGTCTCCATCACCATGCTGACCCGCGTAACAAGACCAAGGTCTACGAGACAGGTAGGAGAAACGCATCAGAAACACCAAGACGCCACCCGCGCACGTATCAAAATCGCTTTCCGCAACGTCCTCCACGCCACCATCTGTATACGCGACATGACCCCCATCCCGCCCTGGGGCCCAAGCAGCACGATGAGACTCCTCCGGTGGTCTCTAACAAACATGAATAGGTT
Source organism: Alternaria sp. BMP 2799 (assembly GCA_023758145.1). NCBI lineage: Eukaryota > Fungi > Ascomycota > Dothideomycetes > Pleosporales > Pleosporaceae > Alternaria > Alternaria sp. BMP 2799. The sequence goes on from JAFVLP010000006.1 coordinate 168,030, forward strand.
ACAAACACTCCGCCTTGCGCTGTGCCATTCCTCTGTTGTGAGAGACGAAAAGCTTACACGGGAGATCTTACCGCGCAACCCGCGAGACCACGCGCCCCCGATTATCTTTGTGGATCCGGTGGCGTTTTTGCAACGGGCTTGCGGGCTGCGCATTGGGTGTCATTCTATGAGGGCGGCGCCTGAATGGTCACAAAGCCCTCTCAGGAAGGTTATACGACATGATGTCGATCAGGTGTATGTGTACATGTATGCTCGGTCGGAGATTGGGAGCGAACGTCTTCCGTACTGGACAACGGAGGAACTTGTCAAATACTTCCCTGTTGCAGACTATGATGAAGAGCTGCTGCGAGATGTGAGCGGAGAAACGGCGAACCGTGTACGAGGGTATTCATTGCAAGTGGTCAATTGGTTCGAGCAGCGCAGGTCGACGTCAAGTGGAGATTGGAGCGCATACGCATCAGAATAAATAGTTTGATTGCATTACTCAACGGAATGGGATATCTGAAAAGCATTTCGCAAAAAGTCGTAAATCGTCATAAGAGTTGTCCAAACAGCCGCCATACAAACACCGAAGTGTTTAAAACATTACTGTGCGCGTGTACGTCAAAGAAACACCAAAGTGTGACATTACTTCAATTACCGCGGCCCATACACCGGGTATGGCGGGTTGGCATACTGCTGTTGCCCAGGCGCCCGCGCATAGTCCTGCGGGTTGTATGCATATGCCTGTTGGCCCTGCTGGCCGCTTGGCCGCCTCTGATGGCTGTTGTGCTCTTCCTTTGTCTCTTCCATCGTCGGAAGCTCGGCTGCGAATGTCTTTTGTTCTAACCCTGGTGATTTCATGCCTTCTGATGGCGCATACGAGCTGGGGCGTGAGCTGGCGGTGCTGTGCGATGCGGTCGACCAGCGCGCATCTTGCGGGTTTGGCGAGTATTGCGATGGGTCGGAGGCGGAGGAGGCGCGGTTATCGTGAGGCGAGAGGTGGGATGGGGAGGCCTGAGGGTGGTAGAAGTCGCCTGGCAACTCCATAACCACGTCGTTCGTGCCTAGGAGCTGCTTTGGTGGGACAGGAGGGCCGGGCTGCTGTGCGGACTGCGCCCATTGTTGGCTTTGCCTGTGCGGTGACATGGGCATCTGGTAGGGCTGAGTTGGTGATGGCTGTGGTGGCGTGTGACCGTAAGTCGAGCGGTCAGCTGGGTTGACCGTCTTCATGCGCCCATTCTCCATCATCGCTTGGAGTGCGCCCGAGTCGAGCAGCTCCGCCTTCTTGACTAACCGCTCGATCATGATCGTGCAAGCTGCCTTCATTTCCTTCTTGACAAAGTTCATCATGGCGACGTTGCATTTGATCTCTACATCCTGGCGAATGTATAGGCCCTCTGGTGGCGCAGAAGAGCCCAGCTCTTTCGGCTCAGGTGGCTCGCCAATCTGGTTGCCGCCAATATGCCACTTCTGGCGCAGGTCGACGTTCGCAGGCGCATAGGTGTGTGTCTGAAGACCGAACGGTAGGTCGTGGAAGACACCGCGGAACTTGATTGCGCCGCTCCCCATCTTGCCAATGCCGGGTATGTACTGTATGCGCTGCGATATTTCGTACCATGTTGAGTAGTATTCGTCTGCGGGAGCGTCGCGCGGTGCTTTGATGGGCTCGTGGCCGGTGACGAGGGGGTTCAGCTCAATGATCTCGCCGTGGCTGTGGAGGAAGTCGATTGCGAGCTGGCGCGGGATGAAAGACGGTATCGGTGTGATTTGCACATACTGCGTCTTCTTGCGCATCATATTCATGGCGGGCGATCAGTGCCGAGTAGGGCCGATATGTGAGTGTGAGGTTTCTGCGTCAATTGCTCGAGGATGCGATTTGAGAGAAGAGGCTGCGCCACGACGGCAAAGGTGGGTAGTAATAAGGACGTTGCTGACGGTACCCCTGCTTGTGTAAGTAGGTTTGCAGGCGCTGAGCCGTGGCCGGGTCGTCAGCCCAAGATCGCCGTGACGAAACGCGTCATGCACGTGCATGTGATGTCAGAAACACCCAAGATGCACGAGTAATCTTCTTTTTCTGCTACCCTGCTGCCGTTGATGCGATCAATGACTTGCGAGCGCGGTTTACTTGACAATGCGGTCTGCTTTCGATCGCTTTCATCATTGCGGCCCTGTAGGGCGGTTGGCGCCCGCTGTGGATCAGCCTAATTATAGGCTTGCAGCTGGTCGCCGGCAACTGTCAGCTCCATGCAGGTGCGCTGGTGGGGGCAGGAAATCTGAACTTCATCAGCTTCTCACCGTCGCAAGCCGTACATGGCTTCGAATCACCAAGCCAGAGCTCGACACATGCCGCGACGCCAGTGCTGGTGTCCTTGGTGCCTTTCTTTGCTTTTGCCTAACGCCGGAATCGTGGCTATCCGAAGGCGTAGCGTGACTGCGCCAAGTTGTGCTCCTGGGCGGACGCGACGACTGGCATCCAAGTGGCTGAGCCTAGGACAAATAATCCTACTGTCGTTCCTCTAGTTCGATGACACGTTCGCGGCGGCGATGGACCCTTCGAAGTCGCGATGGCTTAGATTGAGATCCTCGACGTGACGGCATAATCATGTTTCGGAAACAACAAGACCTGAGGCATCAAATCTCCTCGACCCCGCGGAGCCCCTGGATGCCGGCAAGTATGGGAGTGTAGCCAAGGGTTCAACAGTCGCGGGTTGTCGTTCTCGTGAAAGCGCAGGTGCTCGCATTGATAAAGAGTCAAGAGTATACTTCCTTTTGACGATCGTGGTAGCCTCTTCGGTGGTACTTGTAGCAGCTAAGAACAGATCCCTTATCGACATGCGACCGAAGGTCGATCAAAGCAGGACGGTGCATGAATGCGACTGGTACCATTCTGCCAGTAAACCAAGGGAGCGTGTTCTAGTGCCATTCGAGACGTTCTGGGGTATCCACACGAACGATCTGGCTACAAGAAAAAAGATGGAAACAATGCGAGTGGGTGAGAACGAGGATGAAGAGGATTAGGAGGTGAAACATCGCGGAGCGGTTTGCAGAGTTTTGTTCCTGCCTCTGTCGAGACCCTGAGGACCCTGACGCTTGTTTGGCTCGAAGGCAGGAGCTACCGCAACCTCGACCGTGGTTCATGCCATGCGCCTCACGTAGGACCAACCACAACAACACGACGCTTCATCGACGACCTGCTCGCCAATGCATAAGGACTGTCACGCTACACTGAGCTCACCGGATAAGGCTCGCTGTGGACGAGACGTAGCAGTCACACCAGCTTTCGCCCGAGGATTGGTATCACGTGGCCCGTAATTCGTCTACCTAGGTACAACCCATCGTGAACCATAGAATGACTACCCAACTCCAATACTACAAATACGCCCACACAGCGTCTATATGAGTCAACGGCGAGTATAAATCCCACCATCCACGCACCTTCACAACTCAACCACACACACACACACAAACATGGACTCAACCCCCAACCCCAGAGGCCCCTTCCGTGAAATAGGCCGAGGATGCTGCGGCAGCATCTGGATCCGCGGAGCCAACACCTGGGTCATCAAACGCGAGCTCATGCACACAAACCGCTCCGTCTTAAACGACCACAACATGCATCGACGAGTCATCGCAGCTGATACCACAGACACGCTACCTGTGCGCGTACCGCGGTCTTACGAGGTCTTGGAGGCTGATGATACCTGGTGGGATAACAATGCAACTTGCTTTCCTCTAGGTGAAGAGGTGGGTAGGAGTTACGTGCAGGAGAGGATACCTGCTGTAGGACTGCCTATCCGCGAGATGCTCATCGACAGGTATTGTCGCGAGACGCTGAAGCATGCTACGAGGAGGAGTAGGAAGAATGAAGATTGCCTTATTCGAGTGTACACGGGCAAGCGGAGACCGGAAAGACGTCCGCCTGGCATGTTTTTCAACTTGCGCAACTATGGTCTTTGCATTGATCAAATGGAAGAGCTGGGTATGAATGCTGTTGTCATCGCGAAGACTCTGGCTGAGGCCCTCGCGCATTGTTACTGGAAGGCTGAAGTCGATGCGAATGATGTTGAGTTTGTGCTTGCGCCCGCTACCTCCCAAGAAGAGAGCAGACGAAACTCGTCAACGCAAATGTTCAAGCTGCTGGATGAAGATCTCGTCATCTGGATGCTGGACTACGACTGCGTACGTCCGATGGCTCAAGACGAAACTGGTATCGCGCAAGCAGTCCACGCGTTCTGGCGCAACGACCCGTACTTCCCCCGACCTTTTGCATACGGCCATACGGATGCTGATACCGAATTGTGGCACGCGTTCAAGGCGCACTTCCTCCATGTCAGCAGGCGCATGTTGACAGAAAAAGAGCAAGACAGTCTCGTCAAGAGCACACTGGATCTCCCACAAGAGTGGATAACACAAGTAGAAGCCGAAGGCAGCCGACGCGCAGCAAGGCAAGAAGAGCGACGTCAGTGAAGAAGCCGGGGCGGGGCGGGGCCACGGAGTTTTAGGTCAGTCTGCAAAAGCCCCAAAAAATGCAAAAAAAGTGAGGAACGACCAGAGTTTCGAACTCGGCTGTTTTCTTAAACGGGGGGCCCAGTGAAGGGGAGATAGCTGCGGGGGGCCCAATGAAGGGGAGACGGCGGGGGGACCAAACTGCTCTGCGGCCGCAGTCGCGTTTGATGGGTAGTTCTAGAAATTGGAAAATATACATACATGAGCAAGGATTGATGGATAGATGTATGTGGATCTGGGGGTGAGGGTGTGGGTGTGGGGTTGCGCTGTTGCGGACGGAAGTGAAGGGAGAGCGCATCCAGGAGATTGAGAAGTGAAGGGGAATGGGGCGGGCTTGTGTGGGCGGTATCACTGAAAAGATATAGTGCAACACATGCCGCAAGAGGACAGACTCGACTGCGCGATCTTCAAGTCATTCATCCGTAGTCTATAGACGTACGCCTCTCGTCTCAGCTGCAACGAAGCTATCAAACCACAACAACATCCAAAACCCCCTTCCCACCCCCCTCCTTCACCCTCCTAACCTCAACCCACCCATCCTTCTCCAACCGCACAATCTTCCCATCAATGCATATCCTCCTCCACCTCCCCTCCTCCTCCTTCCCCTCAAACTCAATCCTCAACCCATCAATACTCTCGTATCTCACATCCCCATCCTCCACATGTTTACCCCCATCATACGCCTTATTCATAATACCCATGATCTCATCGCCACTCCTCGGCGTGAAATGAACAAGGTGTATACTCCCATCTAGCGGTTTAGTAGCAGGGGAGATGCAGAATGGTTTTTCGAGATGCGAGACCATGGTTGCGAGGATGTACATGTGCTCTTCTTCTGGTAGAGCGGTCCACTGATCTCCTTCTGTCAGAACAGAGACTTTGCCTTTGTACGGATGCGGCGGTGAGCCATCGGCTGGGTACAAAGCTTCTTTCGCGGCCATCTTGAAGCGCTCGACGCCGTGCTTGCGGTACTCGGTTGTGTCGCTGTCGCCGACGAGGGAGGCGTGCATGCCCCAGGAGGCTACGACGGCGCCGTGGAGAATGCCGTTGCCCTGCGGATCTTTGGGTAGTTCTTGCTCTTGTCGGCCTTCGTCGATGAGGAGGCGGGCGCCGGGGGAGAAGGTTGCTGTGAATGTGGGCAGGGGTTTTGTTGTCCATGATGTCAGGGCGGGGAGACCCCATGCATCGTACCCTCCCGCGTTGATGGAGTGGTAGAGCGCGTTTGCTGTGCCGAGAGGCAGGATCACGACTTGCGGGGGGATGTAGGTCTGTGGGTTTGGTGTTTTGGATGAGAGGCCATTTACGAGGTCTACGATGCCGCCGTCTCCAGAGAGGAGGATGATGCGGATTGGTTTTCCTTGATTGGCGGCTGGAAACAGGACGGCGTCGGTGAGTTCCAAGATGCTGGTTGGTGATTCTGTGGTGTGTACTTCCAACTCTTCCATGCCTCTGTGTCCATGTATGCTTTCGAGGATCGGGCCGACGGCGCTGGAGTAGAACTCATCCGCGAGTCCATGACCGGAGCCACTCGAGATGATAACATGAGTCTCGCGCTTTTCGGGTGGGGCGAACGGTGGTTGTTTATCGCCAGGTTGAGGTCTTTTGGATAAACTGATCAAGAAAGGTGGCCTCGTAGGATCTTTGTGCTCTTGTAATGTCAAAACAGCCTCTCTCTCGCCATAGACGCTTTGAGTCGTGAACACGATCTTGCGATGCTGATCGTCCCCGCCAGATCTGTTCATGATGGCAGCCTAGTGTAAACAATGACTCGGCCGGACTTTTCACTGTAGTGCGATCGCAAATGAGTAAGATGATGATCAGTTGAAATATGACCGGAAGTTGATCCGAGGGACAAACGTCCAGTTCCCACGAGATGCCATGTCACCCACTCCATGGTGCGGAGATAGGCGTGATAGGCTGGCAGCCCAATCGCGCAATCCCACCTGCCCCGTTTTTCGTCGCGGTAGGCGCTAGTCCGCGTGCGTCATGTTCAATAACGGCCTCGTCGTGAGACGAAAAGCACGCATCAATCTGAAACTTTTCCGTCGGAGCAGATTTTCATGATAGGGGCTGGACATTACTTCCTGTCATTGTTAAGATCGCAAAGGATTTCTCCGTCAATTTAACAGTTTGTTGGATTCGGGCAGCGGCGTCAGCAAGGGTTACGTCATCACTTGGCGATACTACGCAGCCGCCTGGGCTGGAGGAACTCAGCCGCGCCTGCCAGCTACACCAACAAATTGACATTGCGGCGCAGCCAGCCGACGTCGCATTCCACGCCTGTCGGGACACCATCAGGCCCATCGCCTCCTGCCCACGGAGACACGACCGTCCGCCTCAGCGACAGCAAACCCATCGGATCCGCGCAATCGCGCCCACCACACGCAAACCGCACATGCGACCCTAAGCCCTCCCCACAACAACCCACACGACCACCGCCACCATGAACGGCTGGCTAGTCTTCATCATCATCCTGCTGCTCCTGCTCTCCTTCTCCTACTTCGGCTGGTACTTCTACGCCCGGTGGAACGCCTCCCGCAATGGCCTACCTCCACCGTCCATGAATCCAATGGTAGCCTTCAGCCGCTCCTCTGACGCCGGCGCAACCTCAAACTACCCGGGTCCCGCGCCCACCGGCATCAAAGGCTGGTTCGACACCCAAGTGCGCAAGTTCAAAAACAGAAACAACCGGTACACAACGGGTAGCGGCTACGAAGACGCCGGCTACAGCGGCGGGCGCGGCGTCGGCGGTGGCCGCGGCGCGGGAAGTCGTCTTGATCCTGATGAGGCGTGGAGTTCGCGCGTGGGCGACGAGGCATACTATGAAGAGCAGGAACTTGGACTCCATGAACCGGCGTCTACCCATGGTGGGCAGACTGCGAATCCGTATGCAAACCCCACGCCGTATAACAATGTTGAGCCAAGTCGCGGACGCAGCCGCACACGCGACTCCTACGATGAACATCTTGATGCGCAGAGTGGGAGGAATCCCTTTGGCGACGATAATGCGGCGAGCCTGAGGGGCGTGAGTCCTAGGCCGGTACTTGATGCGGATACGAGTTATCGGGGTGGTGCTACGGCGACAATGCCCAGCGTGAGCAAGCACAGGAAAGCGGGCAGTGTGGACAGTGTGGAGAACAGCCCGACGGAGAGTCGGAGGAGTGTGTTCAGGGAGGGGTTGTAGCTTGAGGAGAAAAGGGCTGGCTTTGTTTTGATACTCTACTATATTTGTGTTGGTTTGGCATGGTTTCTTGATTTGGGTATATCACCTTGCGATTGAGATCTGAAATGATATTCCGCTAAGTTCATATTCCACACACAGCGCGTGGTGCCATGTTGTCACGTTAAGTGCTGACATGAACCCATAGAAATATGTTTCCATGTTGCTATTATACTCCTCCTCTGGCGTCTACCCATACTTGAAAGTACTCTCAGGCTAATGGAGAATCAGAGTCCGTCCTTAATACCCGCTGACTTCCTTATGTTGACTTACACCCCACACTATTTCAATTGCAGCTCTTTCAATGTAGATGCCGTTCAATTTGAATTACTCTAGAATCCGACTTTACATGAAGTACCTCCCAGTGACATCGCTATCCACTCTGCAGATTCCCTCATATTGATTACCAGCTATCATCAAAGGAGTGACCAGTGACCGAGAAGGTGCTGCGACAAGCAACGCTGACCAATATTCAAAGTCGAAATACATCGTAGACTCCCGTTCGTTTGTTAAGAAGGCACAAAATGACTGAGATACCAGCGTAGACTGCAGGATAAGGTTCAAACTCTCTATTTCTCGCCAGTATGTTGCAATCCATAGCTTGTGTAAAGCTAGTGCGCTACAATGCATGTGTCTGCTTTATGCCATAGAGTTGATCGTTTCACCCCTTCCCGCGCTTCGCAGTATATATCCAAATCCACTGGCCTCAACAGCACCGAAGGATAGCTTGTACGTGATACATAACCCATCATATAATCAGTCTGACGTCACAACATAACAACAGACCCTCGCGGCTACGCTGCGTGACTACGCCCATGGCCCGTGCGTCAATACACGGTCACGTAGACTTGCTACTGCCACCTGACAGAAGCTCCACTTCATCCACAATAAACCAGCTTGATACCTCTGAATTGATCTTGGCTAACCTGACCTGTCATCTACACTGACTCTCGCAGACAATGTCACGGCAACCCAACATGCGAGACCGCGGCGCAGCACAACCAGGTCCGTACGGTCCAAACAACCCTCCACCGCCTCCGTCCGAGCCCCCACCGAGGGGACCCAGAGAACAAGAAGACCGGGGTAGAGGTGTTGACGATGTCGATGGTGAGAGGATGCAAGGTCGACGCCGTCCGCAGCTAGCTGTACGGAAACGAGATTACGCACGGGCGGAAGAAGAACTGCGAGTGAGACAGCGAGACCGTGAGCGTAGTCCTTCGCCTGCGCGGCGTCAAGATCCGCGAGATGAGCAAGATTGGCGTGGTGAGCGAGCCCGGTATCGAGAGCGGTCGCCGCTGCGTCGGGAGACGGTGGACGTGGAGCCGCAGCGAGAGGACCGGAAGCCAGAGAAGGCAGAGTACCAACGGTGCTTTGCTTGTAACAAGAAAGGTTCGTGGTGTCTTCAGATTCCTGACTCTTCCCTGCTAAGACTGTGAAGGGCATAGGGTTGCTGATTGTCCAGCCGCCTTCACCGATAAGAAGGGTTGCTTTCGATGCGGGGAGCAGGGACACATCGCTCGTGCTTGCAAGGTTCGAGTTGGCCAGATCAAGACTGATGCTGAGGTTGCGGCCGATGAGGCAAAGGCTATGGCCGGCCGATACGGTGACCGCGATGACGATAGGCATTGGTCGCCCAGGCAGGATGCTGCCTTCCGAATCAGTCGCACGAGAGATACCAGCCGACTGGAAGCTCACATCCAGCAAGCGTACGGCCAAGATCAAGATGCGCAGCAACATCATCATCAGGAGCACTTCGGTGAGGCGCCTCCGCGTCCAGAGTACTTCGTCGAGGACGAAGTGGACTGGGACGACGACGCTCTAGAGACGGCCCACGTTGCTCCCGCGGTGAGAATGAGTACTGGTCGGAAGATGCCACAGCCTGAGTACCCGAGGCATGCGGAGCCGTACCGCCATCAGGAAGTCCCAAAATCCCCTTTTACAACCACTCAACATGCGCCAGTTCAGTCAACGCACCGCAGACCTAGTCAAACGCCCAGCACAGCAAAGTCAGCCAAAGAGCCCAAGCTAGGCCTACCACATCTCCAGAACGCCGAGACAGCAGAGTTTCCACCAACCGTGCACGACCTCCGCGGCTACGATTACCGTATCTTCGCCACGTATGCCGCCAAGCCCAAGTCCCAGCGCTTCGTCAACGGTGCCAACGGCAAGATCGCCCCCGGAATGTACGGTTCCGAGCAGCGCCACGACCTAGGGCTTTGCTTCACCACGTACCTTACGAAGAAACGTTGTGAGATGGGTGTCAAGTGTCCCTGGCGACATCACCCGCTTTCGAAGTCTGAGGAGGCTTGGATCATTGAGTACGGCAAGCAGAAGGGCAAGGAGTTCATCGAAAATGTGGACCGGTGGTGGGCGTTTCCTGAGGTAAGTTGTTGGATGCAGTGCTTTTCTCGGGCTTTGCTGACTGTGATCAGACACCGGTGCCGGGTACTTCCATGGAGGGCCTAGGTGACGGCGAGAACTAGGTAGCTTTGCTCATTTGAAGTTGTCAGATACCGGGAGCTTGGCTTGTATGGGCCCTTGGTTGATGTTGGACGACATTGAGATGAGTCAGTCCAGGCGCTGACCCTGGTTGGAGTAGGCTATGTGAGAGCCCCGCCTCGTGTATGATACCAGCCCCGTATGTCATCGATGCCTTGAAGACCAATGAGCATCATGTTAGCGAACGTATCAAGGTCATCCGGCTGCGCACCCCTCAAGACATCCGTAAAGTCCAGCTCCTTGATAACAAAGTGATTCTTGCTATTCCACGCCATGGCAAAATCAAAAGCGCTCGTTGCTTTCCACAGGTGCGCAGAAAGCGTGACGCGGTTCTTCAAAGAGAGCTCTTTCGCGCAAGACCTCATCTGCCCGCTCAGCAGGGTGTATATGACGGTTATGTGGAAAGCTACCAAGGCCGTGCGTCTGGCTGATTCGCGAAGGATGTATGATGTCCAGGCTGAGCGAGCGGCTGTACTGGGATAAAGTGGAAGGGTGGCGGGAAGCTCGGGATCCTCTGCTGCGATGGGTAGAAGGACTACACCCACATCTTCCAGATGCGGTATCAGGGCGTCGGCCCGAGCGTAGAGTCGTATGTCGCCACCAAAGATGAGCATGATCTCATACAACATCAGAGCCTGTGTGCGGGCCAGGATCTCGATGGGCGTAGTCGGTATACAAGTGGTTATGAGCTCTTCTGCACGACTTGTGATGAAACGTGCGACGTGCTCAGCATTGTTGTCGTTCATGGTAACATAAAGGGCGCATGCCGCGTGTGCGTCTTGCAGTGATCTTGGCATGTGGTCTTCGTAAAGTAACGGGTGAGCCCATGGCGTGCAACATTGCTCTACCATCATCTTTGGCGCGAGTTTGAGGAGCTCGATTGAGTACTCCACTCTGGACTTTGCGAAAGGCGACAGATGTCTCGATGAAAAGGGCTGGCTCACTGGGGTACAAGACTTTAGTAAAGTCATTTGATCTTCCTGATGAGCTGGTGTGCTGAGCATGTCTGTGAGCGCGTCGAGAGAGTTTGTCGCGGTGCAAAAGTCGAAGTCTAAGATGTCTGCGGTGGGGTCTGCTGGCATGCCAGGCAGGTCAAACTCGAAAGCAAGACCGCCATCATCAATCTCTGGCATCTCCATTGGCGCATTGGATGGGCTCAAGTCAGTAGGTGTTGCAGATGTGTCGTTTTGCAGAACCGTGGCCTGCGACCGAGGCTGCGGAGGATAGATGCATGACAAGTGTTGCCTGGCGCATCGCGCACAATAAGGCTGCTCGAGACCGCATTTTCGTTTTGCCTTTGCGCATTCTGAGCATGACTTCTGCCTACCTTGTGAGTTGGTGGTGCGTGAACGATCTGGTGGCATGATGGACGCGTCTGTTGCTGGCGAGGAAGGAGGTGAGGCTTGCCGCGCGGCCGCCGATCTTGGCCTGCATCATCGTTAGTCAGCGCTAGCGGGTCGCTCCATCCCAGCTTGGACGATTCCTGAATTCCTCACAACCACCATCAAAGGGTGAGTCAATCGTCACATCCTCCTCGCAACCGCGTGCTTCTTAGACATCATTTCTTTCGTTTTCCGATTAAAACATGGCTGCATCAGCAATCGCTTTCACCAGCAGAGGTCCGACCCTGCGAGATACCGGTTCGCGATTGTGTATACGCATGCAACAGGGGTGAAGGGTTACCACCTTGTCACAAGGCGTAAGATGCATGGAATTATCCATCAGAACGTGCATAAAGACCAGAAGGACAGCTGATATGTCCTGTTGCGAACTTCGTACAGCATCTGATGCGGCACAAGGAATCGCCTGCGAAACGAGGCTCCTGAGAACCTAATCGTTTCCAGTGTTGACGCGAAATTATCCTAGACAAAGCTATCATCAGATTTCGAATACCAACGTCCCGCCTTCTACTTCAAATTCGCGGCCTACATGGTCTCCGTCTTTCTTACCACCAGTCCTGCTTCTCTATCAACGGCTTGTTCACCCCGACATGCTACAACTCCCATGCCACGAACAATGGCTCGGAGTGTCGCCAAGTCACTCATTCACTTCTTCAACCCCTCCTCCGCGTCCTCGGTACCAGCTCTTGTACCTATATACCACGTAGGCTGCGGCCACCATGCTCCAGAAGACGGCATCGGATGCGGCTTGCTTCGCGATCTCGGATGCAGACTTTGGTGTAGGCATATTTCGTGGTACCAGAGCGCGTTCATGGCGATTCTTCCAACGTTTCTGCACAGCTGCGAACAAGACCACCAACGTAGTCGATATGGCCCATACACCCCCGAATATGATTGCTGCGCCGTACCCGCCCATCATCGCACTGGTGCACGTTGCGAAAACTGAACCCGCGACAGCGCTGCCGATACCCGCATGCATGGCCGCGGCTGCACTACCTGTGAGAAGTCAGCATCCGCCTTTCACGATCTCTTCTCCGAAATCACATACCTGCGACGATTCCAGCTGGTCCGAAGCCTGTGGCCGAGAGCGCTATCGCCGTGCATGCAAGCGCAACGAGAGGAACCACGATCAGCGCTGTCTTCCACGGATTCAGTCTGATCCAGTGGCCGATTGCCTTTGCTGTGCCAATGAACCCAAGCTCTCTGACCATTGCGACAGCATCGGATATAGCGTCTCTAGCTTGTGCGGCTAGAATGGTAGCGTTGTCGGCGGCGCGTCTCCAGAGGTTGTTGATGATAGCAGTCCATGATGCGCGGACGTCGCGGTCTCCGGAGGGATTTCGTAGCGTCTCCGCGTCGTCTTCAGCATCTTCCGCTGCTGGCAAAGGCTCAGCACCGTCGTCAACCTCGACTTCGGGATCTTCGTTCTCTGGTGTGGTCGCGTCTTCCGTCTCATTTTCGTGGGACGCCTCGTGCTCAGTTTCTGGCTGATATCGTGGGACCGGCCGGGCTCCAGCGGCCGTGCGTGTGGCTCGCAACCTCGCAAACAACATTCGCTTCAAGAAGAATTCCGCCATGTCGTATATGCGGCCAATGGTAATGGAGTTGAAGAGATATGTGGCAATATGTTGCCAGCATAGGGCTTTCTACGACGGCGCTAGAGGGCGGCGATAGCGCAAGTCATCTCACCGTGAGTCCGAATTGGGAAGCAGCGAGGAAGTTTTCACCTTACTCCGCGTGTCAACGGAACAAAACACATCGCTGAGCTATAGCCTACATGCCGTCACCGCATATATTTGGGGACAGGAACGATCTATGCAAGGCCATCTGGCATATGCACGTCGATAACATAACTCATAGGTACTTCGCGGATGCCAACCACAATACACCAACTTCGAGCACAATCGCCATCCCCTTACTGATCCATAGTCATACGGCCTGTCTCTTCGGCGATGAGCTTGTCGACCTCATCCTGGATGAAAGCACGATGTATCGCTCTGGCCTCCTCCAACTCGCGCATCAACCTTTCTCGCTCCCACAAAGTCCAAGCCGCCAGATCGGAGCACGTCTTTTCCGCCTTTGCGCGAGCCTCCTTCACCGACTTCAGCTCCTGCCTCAATCTCGCATTTTGCTCCAAAACAAGCTCAAACGCCTCCTTGGTGATGCGTTCGCAACCGGGTGCGGGAGTTGAAGAATCTGGTTGGAACATGGAGGGTGTAGCGGGGCATTGTGGAACAGGGAAAGTCTCGGCTGTTAAGTATGGATCGTTACTGGCGCTGCTGATCGAATTCAACCAGTCGTTCACCTGATTGACACCATCCCCGTGATATGCGGGACGAAATGCGAGACTGATGGTGCGCTCGGGATCCTGGAGACTCGCATGACCAGAGAAGGTGGTATTGATGTGTTGCTGCTATATTTTGGTCAGTGTTGTTGCTTTTGTATGACGAGGTGTCAGTGAAAGACTTACATGGACAGCAGTCTCTTCCCCATCGTCCTCCATCCTATCGGTATCAACATGGCTTGGCTCCATGCCTACGCAATGGCTTCTTCCAAGATGATCGCGGTGTTTGTAGGGGCTCGGATATCGCGACTACGTCAGCAAAGGCGCGGTGAAGGCGGAGACGCGTCGGTGACTGCGGACTATACTCACGTGCTTGCTGAGTGAGCGCGTTAGCTAGCGTCTACTAGCGCAGTTCTCTGTATATATCAGCCCCGCCTCCCTCCCCCACCTTTCCTCTCGCTACCTGTGTTGACTTGATTTGACTCTACGCGCAAAGCATCAGCTTACCGCACGAGCGGACGAGGGCTGCACGGCCACGGTTCAAGGCAGATTCGAAACCAAGCCCTTAACGATCGGGAACCTAGACGTCGCAAGCCTCCACCCGGTGAGCTGTGGCTATAGGTATCTCCTCTGCAAGTGCGAGGGCATCCCGCCACGAACCAAACAAACAAGCCTTTGCGTATCCGGCTTCTCAGCCCGTGTTGTACTTCAAGCCATCCATCTCCTATCGACATCCTCCAATTGGTATGTTTTATCTCCCCACCGTGCTCATGTCATGAAGTGCGTGTACTAATGGTTTCTCGTAGTTCTTCTCGCTGTCATGTCGCCCAACGGTCTCGGAGGTCGTCCGCCCACCCAGTTTCTACCCCCCGCTGGTGCCTACTACGATCAATTCGACATCATTGAACTCTTCGGCCCAGACGTACCTAGGAAGGGTCTTTGCAGTCACTGTCTACAGCCTGGATGCAGATGCGTCGGAGATCCTACCGGGTGCACGAACGCGTGTGGTATGTGCGGCTGTAAAGACCAGCACGCGAAGGGGGTAAGATGTTTGTCCCACCATCAATATCTCGTAACTGACATAACATAGCTATGCTCTATGGCTTACTGCTCGTACAAGTGGCGCAAAGAGCATGGATGCATGCCTCAGCCCGATGACATGGTCGCGCTCCGTCCCGGAATGAACCAGGTCGCAGATCTTCAGAGCCTTGGGATTGTACAGGCCATGTCTCATGTCTCTATGGACGTCTTGCCGAACATGGGGAACGATGATGTCAAGCAATATTACGCCGGTCATACGGTACAACACAGCCATCGCGTTCGAGTTCTTACGCCCATTGTCTGGATCAACGAGAGCGGAAAGAAGAGCGCAGCTGTTTCTATCAAGTTCAACTCCGGTCAAGCTGCAGCAGCTTCTAGCAAAGTATCCTCCGCTGCCGACCACGGTATTCCAAACTCCCAGGTTCACGATCTACCCTTCGTCGATCCCCAACTCGCGAGAGCCATCCGCCAAGTCACCGAGGAGCCTTCTTTCCATCCGCCAATGGCGATCCCAGGTCTTTGGCTCCAGCCACAAGCTCCATCAGACAACAACATGCAGCTCCAGATCATTCCTCCTGCCAACACCATCGTCATCCCCGCATCCGGATCCGCACCGCACGTCACGCAAGAGCGCGGTATGTCTCCGATAGCAAACCTACAACTATACTACGAGAAGCTGCTCCACGAGCGCGACGAGCGAGAGCTTCAACATATCGCCGAGAGTAAGGACAAGGACAGGATGATCAGGACGCTCAAGGCCCAGCTCGGATGGCCTTTGGACTAGATGTCAGTAAATGGGTCGTGCATTGGGCGAGACGACACTTGATGATGTACCAGGTGGCGTATGATAGCGCAATGGGAACGAGCTGATAACTTGGTATTCCTGGTAACAAGGACAATGAGTCTGGAGCCTACATCGACGCCAGGTCGCCTATTTTGTATGCTTCCATGCTGATGTAGGCTGTAGGCCTGTTCGGCTTTCTCTTAGTTGACCTAGTCCAATGCAGTTCTACGATGCTAGATAATCCTGCATGCAGTTCAGTACTGCACACCTTCTGCTCCCAGTGCTTCTGTCTTCTGTTTTCATACTTGCTGGACACTTACCTAGACCAGTAGTCGTGGTAACTAGAGGATCGCGTCAGGTGATGTCACCGCCACGTGCCTCAAAGTCGTGCCTACCTGTTTGGGTACGTAGGTGAGAGCAACACGCCAAGCCAAGACGCGTCGCTGTCAACAAACAGCCAAACACTCGACTTACCCTATGCACACAGACTTCACCCACCCCGAAACATTACGATGGCCAATCTTTACTTGATGCAAGCCTTGTACGCCCCGAAGCCGCCTCGGTCTACCCCTAGTCCTGGTGTTTCTGCGCTCGGCGACGGCGTGCAGGGACAACAAAGGCAGTCTGCAACCCCCGAGCAAGCCATACATGGTGAGCGCCTCAGAATGATGGAAGTTGAAGGTAAGAACCCAAAAAGCTGTTTGCAACCCTACTTACCCATAGCAGAACCACCTGAACCCGACTCGGAGGCCGTTGCGCGCTGGAAACCGACTGGTGCCAATGTTCAGTCAGTCGGCATCAAGAGCGAGCTCCCGAGCTCCGACGCTGCGGACAGATTCTTGGAATCGCTCCCGTCTTTTCCTGGCAACATCGCTGTCACGCCTTCTTCACCCTCGTCGATGACACTGCCTGACGGCCTCACGTACCCAATTGAGCGATACCTACCACCTGCGGGACCATACTACGACCAGAATGCTCTCCTTCCCGTCTTTGGCCCGATGTTCTTCAAGTACAAACCCTGTATGATCTGTTGGACCTGCCACCCCGCCGCAGGTTATTCGACCACGTCTTGCGGGAAGGTATGCAAGGTCTGCGGAACCCGCCGCCACCCTGACGAGGTAAGTCCTATCGTGAATGCGCAGTAGCACTGCTGACATAGGCGCTAGAGCTGTTCCCTATTCTACTGTAATAGAGACTGGTATCGCCAGCAGGAGATTTCATGCGGTCCCAACACCGTTCGAGATCGACAAATCCGTCCCGACAAACAAGAGCTCGCCGTCCTCTCTTATATTGGTGTCATGTATCTTGCACGCGGTCCAAACAACACTGTTCTTGTGAACCCAAGGCATCCGATCGTTCAAAACTTCTACAAGGACAAGCCAAGGTCGAAGGCACTGATGCGGAAGATATTCGAAGCGGACCCGAGGCATCACTCGGCGTCCATTCCATCGCGCCGTGGGCCAACGCTCGTGGCGAACGCCCCTCAGCAGCAACCCCTCCCGCCGCCGATGGGCTCATACACCATACCGATAAGATCCGTGGACAACAGCCTCGACCCGCGTCTCCAGGGTCGCACGTCATATGGCGCGCCCGGCCAACTGGCGCTTCCGCAGCCCGATACCGCCAGCAACAGCAGCGAAACCCCGACTGACCCAGAAGACATCGAAAAGAAGCTTCAGGATCAGGAGGTCGAGAATCTGAACTTGAGAATGCAGGCAGTTGTGAAGGATCGTGAGATTCGGAAGCTCAGGGCGGAGCTCGAGCAGCTGCGCGCTCAAGCTGCTAACACTGGTGGCGCATACTAGACTATTCGCAAGTGGCCTGAGAGGATGTACGTGTATGTATAGGAAGGCAAATGTACCCAGTCAATTGAGACTACATGAGTATGAAAATGAGAGTTTGCGAAATATCAAAGCAACTTAGACTTCCGGGTGACTTGGTTGACATTGAACGTGATGTCGCAAGGCGGCGTGGATGCGTAGCGAAAGTGGAGGTGGGATGACTAATCTAGCGGCAAACCTTCATCCCCGATCTTCCGACGACGCGTCTTCATCACTCCTTCCACACGCTCGTCCCGTCGTGCATCGCAACGCATCGCAACGCATCGCAGCAGCCACGCGCCATCACAACCACGCACGTCAATGAGATTCCACTAAATTGTCGCAGCAGCAAACTTAACATCGACGAGAATGATTACGTGGACTTCGAAGGGGCTGGTGGCAGAAGGCCCGTTCCGACTGTCGCAATCACGGATTGTGCGCAGGCAGCTTCACGTTGCGCGCAGATATCGATCGTTGCCTGGATTTCTCAAGGGCAACAATCCCTGTAACTCACTGTACCCCACATTATATTGCTTACATTTCTAGAGTTTCCCATCGTGTGACACAGGACATGTACACCCTTCTGGGACTGGCCCCTCGGGGCTTTACCAGCTTGCTCCAACGGATTCGTAGCCGGGTGAGTGACCATTAACGAGGTCGCTCACGTGGGCGAGCATCTATCAGCGCACGACTTCTTCTTTTTGCCCTTTCTTTTTTGCTTCTTTTTGCCGGCGTCGCGCTCACTGCGGCCTTCTGCACGTCGGCTCCACGCGCGTGCGATTGCATCTTTTTGGCGTCTTTTTACACAGACAAGTAGCCTTGCATCTTCATCAAGTCAAACAAGTCAGCTCCTTCTTTGCTGTATCGATTGCTGCAATACACAGATAGTCGTCCCAAAGTGTAGAAGTTCCAGCAGAGGTATCATGCTTGTCCACCTCAATTACGGTGCATGTATCATCAATTTCTGGTAGTGGTACAGGAGATGTTCAATTCTACTCTAGAGGTGTCAATACGAAAGTCCGTCTGCAGCTATCCTGCTCACGAAAGCGGGAGCATATCGCCTCAGGTCCTGGGGCGCTTTGTGCCCGTTGAAACGCCGTCACCCGTCAACTCAGCAATGCGAGCGTCTTTCGCAACCAACTCAATGCGAGCTTGCCGAAGTTCCGCAACTAGGCGCTTGTTCTCGGCCTCCAGATATCGGATCAGCTCAGACTGGGGCGATGAGTCTTGTCCAGACGCGCTCGCTTCAATATCGCCACCGCCAGACTCATGTGTCACTGGCTGATCGACAATCGGTGCGACTTCAC
Organism: Alternaria sp. BMP 2799; assembly: GCA_023758145.1. Classification (NCBI taxonomy): domain Eukaryota; kingdom Fungi; phylum Ascomycota; class Dothideomycetes; order Pleosporales; family Pleosporaceae; genus Alternaria; species Alternaria sp. BMP 2799. Next base: position 186,873 of record JAFVLP010000006.1, read on the forward strand.
CACCAAGTACCCCATCCTCTTCGCCTACCAGGCATCGAGCCATAAGCCTAGGATCACGACTGGAATCCACGCTGTGGTTGGAGCCCCTGTTGCTGGGCTTGGAGCCGTATACCGGCTTTTCCGCTTCCTGCACTTCTTCCGGCACATGCGAAACAATGCCCTCAGAATTTGAAGGCCCTTCAACGCTTGGCCTTGACTGCTTTTGACTCTTTCCTGACTTGGGCCAGACAGTCCTTCCCGGTGTATATAGTGGCATCGAGGTCGTGCGGAAGAGCTCGCGTACGAGCGGATGGTCTTCGTTTACGTTGACAACGTCCGTAAACTTTCGGAAGCTGTGCACGAGTCCGGCTTTGACTAGGTAGACGAGTTCGCCAACACCGGGGCGAATGTGCTGTGTCTTGACCACCTTGTGGCCGCGAGCCTTCCACCACGACATCCTCGCATATATCTGACCACATGTCTGCCGCGGATGGTCACAAGTTCCGCAAACTCGACACTTCCTCTTGCACCTCTTGTGGCTGTCTTCATGCTTGGGCCCCCAGCAAACAATACACACGCGGATCTCGCCGTTGGCGTACACGTCGAACATGGCTTCGCCGAAGGTGCTTTCGAGAATGAACTCGTCGTAGTACGGTCCGGATGGCGGCAGGCAATTCGCTATCGGGCACTTCAGACCCTTTACTGGGCCAATTGGCATGAAGTCACCGGGCTTCATCTCTACTCGCATGCTGAACAGCTGTAGTTCGCGTTCGGTTGGAAGGTCGTCTAGGAATACAATGTCAGCTAAGCTGGTCAAGAGAAAGAAGGCGTGTGACCCTAGCGCATACGAGGTCGTCGCGCACCGTCATGCAGCCACCGCAGGATGCTTGAAGGGTATCGCGCTTGCTCATGACGTCGACGTCGGTCACACGAAAGTACGATGTAGACTTATACTCACACTCAACTCCACCATCTGTCCGCCTTGCTGTCTCCGAGGGTGCGTTCCGTTGTGGGTCAGGATCACTATCGCGGCGGCCATACACGGAAGTGATGTCGCGCTGTTCCGACATCGCGTCGATACTGGACGAAAGAGGTCGCGGCTTGAGAGTGGAAAGACGAAGTGTGGGTGGTGTTGGATGTGAACGATGCGGTAGAAGATGGTTGGGAGGTGTTGGGTAATGTGCGACTATGGCGCGATATTTTCATATCACGACTTAGCGTCACGCGCAGAAACTTTCGACTTGTCTCTTTCACTATCTGAACAACTTCGAGACGATGCAGGTCAGCACACTGGTCGAGCGATCGAACGAAGCCGCCGCACCTCCGTCACCAAGACTGGGTCGCGACGAAAGCCTGACAAAGGTCACAGCAAGGAAATTATATTGCGACGGGTGGCCCGACAGCCCTATCAAAACGAGGTTGTATCAGTCATTACTTCGATGTATATCAAAAGTTTCGTGGTCACTTTCGGTAAATACAGCAATTCCCACATGTGATCTTTCGAAAGGATCTCGGCATTGCGACTACGAGGACGCGCATAATGACAGCTCGCCTGTCACCATCATACAGACTTCCAATCATAGCCCCGACATCACATGGACACATACACTTCTCTCGAGACATCGCCCGTATGCTACGCGCAACAAGAATCCGGACCGCGCAATATCCCTCTCAGCATTGTTCTAGCCAATGTCGATATCCACACTGTGTATTGGCTTCGTCCCCGCTCTGATCACATATCCTAAGTCACTGGCAGATGACGCGCTAACACTATCGAGATGACCGACTGCGCGGTCTCTTCCTGGACCCTTAAACCGCTACCTTCACTTTCTGTCTCGTCGCCTAAGCCATCCTCATCAACACGTCAAGTCGGCTTTTGGACGTTGGATATGGCGCCGCGCAACCAGCCAGATGGACCAGCGGCGGTGTTCGACCCCGAGCGATCAGACGACGAGATCTTTCTCGATCGATTTGCAGACAACCCTCTCGGCGGCACAAAGTTGTACGAATTCTTTCGTTCTTGGCCCGCAAACGACTACTTTCCTTCTCGTCAAGAAGTGGAGCGAATCGCCCAGCACCAAGTCAATACCATATCCGGAGCCTTCGACAGAATACGCTACATCCTGGAACACCACGAAGACACCATTAGGAAGCGATGGACCAAGAAGAGTATCAGCAAGAAAAGGCAGCTTCTGCTTGCGGCGCAGCCCAACATCCCAAACGAACATCGACCTGACATGGACGTTGATAACGCGGCAGTATACTCGTTCGTTCCAGGCGGCGATGCGATGGACTACATGACGCGCGTAGCGATTGCGAAAAATAGCGAAGCTTGCATGGTCCCATTCCTGAATATGGAAGATCTTCTCCAGCCCGGAACGTTTCTCACTTTGCTGAGCTCGCGTGGCCATAACCCTATCGCATCATTCAGTCAAACGGAATTTGTTCACGCCCCACTTACCCGCTGGTCCGAAGACACACTTCAGTTTCATCTGCAAACATACACAATGCTCTTTGCAGGAAAAGATACGCGAGCCACATACGGCCGGCTGAAGTATTGGAGAAGCAAGAGTGAAGCCCGCCAGTCAATCCACAAGGGTAGAAGCGTGTATCCGGGTCATGGCTTACAGATCCTCGGCATACAGAAGATACTCTATACATTCCTTCAGCGATGCTGCTTTCTTCTGGTAGGCGATCTCTTGTCAAGTGAGAAAGCACGTCTGGACCAATATCCTGTCGTACGCCGACCGACATCTTTGTTCAATGCTGCGACCGATCACAAAAACCGAGCAGAGGTCTCGTTGATGACTCCGTACGGTGTGCCCGGACAGTTGAGCTTCGACCGTTTACGTTGCGTGATCAGCTCCAAAGTCGGTGAACTAGAAGATCACATCTGGGCATTACGCGAAGATCCTGGCTACTTTTCAGAGGTGTTCAACGACTATAAGACGCATCGTTCCGAATATATCCCCTCTCTGGACGGCAACGTCAACGCTATAATGAAGGAGCAGCCCTATGCGATCTTCGGCCTCATCCTTCGCAACCTCATCACTGATCCATACTACGCATTGTCCTATTGGCATGAGTGTCTCCGTCTCCTTGACCGCCTGACCTCTACTGCCTTGCGTCATGGCTCCCAGTTCGATCCAAACGCAGAGCTACCAGAAGACTATCGCAAAGACATCCTGAGGTTGTGGACGACTCTAAATGCAATTCACACGGATGTTCATGAGTGCTTCCGTCAACGCGTTCCCGCCACACCAGGCATGCGACCTTTTTATGTCAAGACAAAGGCAGACCCAAACAGCCAAGGCTGCTATTTCAAGATCGCGACGACAAAAGCAGCGGGGGATCCAGTCACTCTCCGATTTCTAAACGTCCTATCCCGAATTACAGGCCCGCGAAACCCACCCAAGGAGGCTTTTGTGGCTGAACTGGACGATTTAGAGAGGTTGGTGATCAAACATCCAGCCGCCAAAGACCTTCTATCACCATTCGTATGGGCTGATTTCTCTCAGTTGTCAGTCTCGTCCGAATGCATTCAACAAATCCGGTCTTATCAACCGTGGTCAGCACAGATCGGATATGAGATGTATTCTCGAGAGGAAGAGTTGGCGGTGGAATTTTGGCACTTCACGGAAATGTGGGGACCTGTATCGACCATGCGACGTTTTGAGAATCTCAAGTTGGCCCGCATGGCGGATCCATCAGACGGGAAATTCCGCTATCCAATCACTGAGAGACGTAGTCGTACGACAACAGACACTTTACGCCTGGCAGAAAGGAACCTGGATGCTTTCTGGAAGACTGCCGACGCGTTCTGCAAGAAGCTGGCTGGAGCAAGCTTTCCGAACATCTTGAAGCGCGATATCACGCGCGGACGCTCCATCCGCCGCACTGCAGCATGGGTCGAGCCGACCACTCATCGTGACGAGGGACCTCACGTCCAGACTATATACAAGGCTCTCCCATCCGAGAGTCTTGGTGGCGATGAAAACATCAAATCATTGGCAAGAACCAAGAAGAAGATCAAGACCCGCGGCACATGCGACCCCGTCATTTTCGCTGATGAACAACAACTCAAATCCTGTGAGCCCTTGAACTCTCCGCCGCCACAAGTGACAGTCGACAAGCGCTCTCATCTGGTCTTCAAGACCCTCTTCTTCTCTCCTTCTGCGCGAGATGTGCCAGGTGAAGTACCATGGAAGGACTTCGTTCATGCTATGGTCCAGCGTGGCTTTGAAGCTGAGAAGCTACACGGTTCGTCCTGGAGATTCACACCAACGACCCTGGGTGCAGAACGTGCGATTCAATTCCATGCTCCACACGGCGCGCTCAGCAAACTACCTCTGACATGGGCGAGGCGATATGGCAGGAGGCTCGAAAGAGAGTATGGGTGGACAGGCGAGATGTTTACTCTTGCGTAGACTTGCCAGCGCGCATTGGATCGATGTTTGGATGTCGGGATGACACGCATGATTAAGCGCTGAAGCTGCGTTCGGGATTTGGATTGACTAGATGGCCCAGCGATAGATACGCGGTGGAGGACATGAGATGCGATGCCACGATTAGGAACAGATGCGGGGCCGGGACGACTTCATATTCAGCAACAGCAAGAAAGGTACTAGCATACATGCTCCACATCAAGTAGTCAAACTCGATGGCCATCAATACCACATGCCAAATACATTCCGTTCCTCCCACTTCCTGTTAGCCCAAAAGCTTCATGTTTGCTTCAGCTTGACGCTATATCTCCACAGTCCCATAACGACCTTTCTTCAAGCTCCGCTCAGCACGCAAAGAGCAAGTCTCGTTTCAAGCCACCGCTTTGGCAAAGATATTGCTCTCTCGTCTTCCCCCTTCACATGCCCGGCTCATAATGATCACCACCAGTCGATATCTTCTTACGGCGCTCCCCTTGGCGAATCCTGGTAAGCACACGTCTTCTGTATCTCGGTTTCATCCGATTGTAGATAGCCAAACCCGCGATGTCATCGTCTTCATACGCCGCCAGGACCCTCCTATCGTACTTCTTGATAGTCCCGTTTTTCCAATTGCGCTTGGCGCGCGGGTAGTCAATCTCGATGAAGCTTAAGTCATGGCGTAGCCAGACCGCAACGGCTTTGGCAATCGCCGCAAGGGCCTTCTGCTCGTCCCATCCGGTGTAGTCGATGCCTGTAGCTTCTGCGGCTTTGGACATGGCTATTGGGAGGAAATGTTCGAAGCGCGCAAGGAGTGCTTTGGCTCGAGTGTGATGCGTTGGAAGGCTTCGTTCGCGTGAATCGGGGTAGTCGTCACTGTACTCGTATTAGTGAGCCTGGTCGGCTTGGGAAGCGATGGTCGCTTTCATGTCAGTGTCTGCGGTCTCTGTCTTGATGAGGGGCAAAAGCTCGGCATTTGAAACATCAAGTGCGGCTTCGATGTCAGTATCTTCGGTCTCCGCCTTGATGAAAGGCAAAAGCTCGGCATCCGACGCATCAAGTGCAGCTTCGAGAGGACCGTATAGCGCATCCAACCCGGACACGAAGTCATTGAATGCCAAGCTTTGCTCCTTGAGAGGAGATCGCGCGAAAGCCATCATGTCTGACGCAGAGCGAGAGCTTGATGGAGGCTTTGAGCAAGATTTCATTGTTCTCATCCAAAAGTTTAACATCGACTAGCGCTCTTGGCGCGCAAACAGAGCTGTTCAAGTTTTCTCATCCGTTGCCATGAACACAACGATCACGTGATTACGCGGGACGCTAAGCGCACAGTCCGCGCCTTCCTACTTTGCTGCCCCGCGATGTCAGCTCTACTCGTCGTCTTCTCCAGTGATCAAAAAGTGAGTGAAAGATTGGAGTTCATGGGAGTCTCTACTGATATATGCAGATGTATCCATACATAAATCCCAACCCTCAGCATTGGTACCCGTATCCCAATGGGCCACCACCTCAATATCCACCTGTAAGCTACACAGTTGTACCGAGTCAACAGCAACCGCCGCCTCCACCGCAGTACCCATATCAACAGCGCCAATACTTTCCACCGCAGCAGCCTTCCGCTCCGCCTCCACAGTATACTCCCCAAGTACAACAATACTCGGTACAACCAGTGCACTACGCTACCCATCCGCCTCAATGGCATTCACCTCAGTGGTATCCGCCTCAGTGGTATCCGCCTCAGTGGTACCCACCTCAGTGGTATCCGCCTCAGTGGTACCCACCTCAGTGGTATCCCCCGCAGCCGCAAACCTTTGCGCCGCATCAACAGGACTATCAACCGCAGCAAACATGCTATTCATCGCAACAACAATACGGCCCACTGCCTCAACCGGCTGATCTTCCGCAGCCGCAGACGCATCATCTTCCTTCGCACAGCGCGCCAGATCACGTACCTTCTCAGCCTCTACCACAGTATGACGCCACGACAGTAGCGCCTGCACAGTGCGCGCCTGTATCTCCCCAAAGACAGATGACTCGGAGTCCGTCAGAATCCTCAACCCGCGGTTCTTCTCGACAATATTGCTTCGACGAAGATTACCAAACGAGCAGCGATGTATCTAGATTATCTTCACCCGAGAGAGGCTTTGACAACTCCTCGCCGACGGAGACTGACATCGCCTCCCCAACTGACATTGCTTCACCGGATCTTTCGACTGTCTCTTTTGGAAGTCTCCTCAATACGCAGGGTACATCTCTAGCAGTCCTGAACTGGGAGGCATGGATGGCGGCTCTAGCTCGCGCGACGAAGATCGCAGACGAACTCACCGTGCCGGAAGGGGATATCCCCACGATACCACCTCCCTGCGACAAATTCTTTGACCCTGTGCCCTGGAAGACTTGTCATCGAAAACTACGGCGCCATCATATCTATCCTGACAACGAAGACGGATCGCGGAACTACGGAATGCTTTGGGCAGAACTCTACCTTTGCAGCAAGTCGAACCAGTTTGGACTCTGTTGGTATACATTCGGTACCCCAGACAGGTGTCCACTTGGCGCAACTTGTAGATGGGAACACTATCTACCGTGGAGAAAGCTTCGCTTTCTCATCACCAGTGGACGCGTCTCTGTCGAACTCGCTCGCCAACTGATGGCAAACTTGAAGTCGGATGAAGATCCGGATCAACACCCAAAAGCCATAGACAACATGGAAGCTATCATCATAGGTCTTGGTGAGCGCCTTCAACCTAAGGTCCTACTCAGCCGTCGTGGCTCAAACGCATGGACATGGAATGATGTCTACTCTGCGCCCGCTGTCATGGGTTGATGTCCTTTTCTTCTTGATCCGCTCATCCGAGTTTGTCGTGTCGCAAAATTCTGCCATACAACTGTCCGATAGCTCGTTCTCTTGCCGTCGCAGTTTGCGCTCTTTTAAACGTCTTGCACCCAATCATGGCCGTACCGCTATTACTGTGGTATTCAATGTTCTCCTTTATTGTCAAAGTACTCATGTTTCTGTATCAGGTTTCTTGCTATTAAGTACATTTTCGAACTTCGCGTAATTCAACGCTGCCTGGTCTTCTTCCGCTTAGACTGTACCTTGGGTATAGTATCACTCAGTTCGTTACCGCTGTTCGTCACCGTTCATATATCAAGGTGTTGTGTCGTTTGGCGTTTCGCTTTGCCGCTTACGTAGTCGCGGATAGGTTAGTTTCGCATCCTGATAGTCCGCGACATCTTCGCCATTCTGTCATCGACTTCTGTACAAAAGGCTCGTTGTAGTTAGTCCACCGCTGTTCGTAAGAGCAAATGCCTTGTATTCTGGAAGAAGAAGCTTCTCATTCACAAAGTTGTAAGCCTTCCTGCAGTGAGCGCGCGTTCGCAATAGCGTTCACTCCACTGCAGTCACCCAGCAGTTGAATCATGATCATACTAGTTCTTATTGCGCTTGTTCATCCCCCGTTCATCCGCAACCGTCACCAAGACTTCAAAAATTCTGTGCCAGGGTCTATCTGTATTTCAAGACCCCGGTGAAAGTTCGTTCGCAGCGTCGAAGGCCATAGTAAACTAATCTTAGTGAATGCTCTGACACTCGAAGCTACTTGAAGCCATCTAGTGGACACTAACATTAAAATACCTGTCTATTCGATGCGGTATGTAATGATGAACCCTCAACTCACATAGCCTCTGCGTATCTGGCTGGTAATCATGGGATGGTTCAAACGGGAATGGTGAAGCGCCACGCTAAGTGCACGGATCGCGCACAACACGTCCATGGCTGTATGCGAGAACTCTCCTAGTTCTTCGTCGGCACAGTATTCAAGAATGAGTCGCAATAACGCCCAAGATCGACTGTATCGTCAGCATGTCACCACCGGATTACCCCCGGCCGGTATCAGCAGTTCAAGAACCAGGAACACGAACAGATCAGGTCAGTATAATCAACATATGAGCAGTGGCTATGGACGTTACTGACACTGGACGAACAGGAACTTCTGCCTATCGCCTAGTGGAGGATAGCTACTCCCTGTGTTATTACTCAAGCGACGACGAGTACGACTACGACAACCACCGAGGTCACATTCATCGAACAATAGCCACTTCGCACAACTCCATTGCATCAAGTTCCAGCGCGCTCTCACAGGCGACCAGCGATGAAGAGTCAACTGCGGAAGATAGCTATGACGATCTCGATGAACGCAGCACCGATAGCGACGAAGACCTTTCAACGGTTTCAGAAGACATCGTAAATGATGGTCAAAGCGCCATAGATGCCTTGGCTCTCCGACAACAGGCATTCGACACAGCACTGCGCAATGCATTCACTCGCTATCATTGGGAGCTCGAAGAACGTCCACAACCGCCTCCCAGATCCATAGATCACTATCCTCCTCTTCAACGTCGCGAAGGACATCTGAGCTCAATCGAAGAGATGAGATCCTTTGAATCCCTTCATTCAGCCGCTTTCACCCAGGCTCAAGACGCAGCCAGGTTATCACGGTGCATCGGTTTCTTCGAAGACACGCCGTGGCGCACCAAGTTCCCGAAGCTTAGACCCGAGCACGTCTACGGTACCAACTCCAGCGGCCGCCCTTCTCACGGTAGACTATCGCCTTTCTTATACCTCTGCAACGACGAGTGTGATTATGGTCTGTGCGCAGCGACTTTTGGTACGATGGAACGCTGTCCTCTCGGTCTACGATGTCGCTGGAAGCACGCGATCAAGTGGAATGACCTCAAGTTCCTCATTACTAGTGGTCGGCTTTCCCTCGATCTAGCCCGCGTCATGCTAGCAAACTGGCAGACGCCTACCAAGCCGGAGATGAGACTCCGCGCTGAAGCCCACATGATGAACATCACAGTTCGTCTGGCGCCTCTAGAGAACGCACAGATACTCTCTAGCACCGGTCCGTACGTCGCCACCGCGGATGACGCCGATCGCATGGAGGAAAACCGATTTAACTGAGGCCAAAACCACCTGCTCATTATCGCATCCGATGTTCATCAATCTTGATCATGCTCCCTGCTTTACAACTCCATGACCTTGACACGAGCTGATTTTGCGGAGGCGATGGAGCGAAGAAGATCAAGACCATACAAATTGGTGTGTGAAGCCAATTAGTGAGAAGAGAGAAACGGGATGTCGATATACATGGAACGGATTGTTCGTGAATATCATATAATCTCTAATGCCCCATCTTGACGTCCAGATCGCCCGTGTCGACCATGTCTGACCCACCTCCCGTTATTGTCTGCACTACTGCTTCGGAATTGTCTGCACCGTTCACATCCGTGATATGGAACAGCAACATGATATCCCACTTCTCCTTAAAGATAGTAACCTTATCGACAGTCTTGTGACCCAGTCCCTTTCTATGCTGTATGAGGAGGTAAGCGACCCCGGAACCATTCGGTGAGCCTAATAATGCATCGAACTCCATTGAGCCTGCGCTGTATGTTGTCCCCGGCCATTCTTTTACAACAAGTCTGCCCTGTAACATTAGATAGGTAACTCCAAAGCGCGTGACATCGTTGAGGACGTTGTGTCGAAGTACGTAACGTAGGTTTGACTTTTCGTTGGCTTTCGACAGCCATTGGAGATACGCTACATCCGACCAGTGTTTCAATTTGGGGATAAGTGAGTAGCATCGTCCGCACTCTTCATCCATGGCTCGGGCTGTGTAGTTGTCATACGCCACTATAATTCCATCCGAGGGGTTAATAACTTGACAAAAAAGCGCTTCCGTTGCTGCACAGGCTTGACCATCCACCGCTTTCGGGTTCTCGCGTTGGTGGCCGACGCAAAAATTGGGTCCTTCATTCTCATCAAACTCCCCATTTAGTCCAATGAGCCACAGAATGTCGCAGAACCATTCCTTTGCGGTATCTGGGTACGTAAATTCGTCCTCTTCGTACCCCCATTTTTGGAGATCTTGCACAGCTGTGAATACACTTTCAGTCGATTCTGATGGTTCTGCGATCATCAGTTTAGATAGCTGTGCGCCTTTTACAACGAGCTTCTCGAACTTTTGGCTGACGCGCCACCAATCAACTTGCTTCGCATCGTTCGAGCTACCCGTGTCTACTTTTAGCGACACCGCAAGCTCCTCAAACGGTGATAAGTTTGGATGCGCGGCTGGAGCTGGGCTCAAATCTTCCACCGGACGGGTTTGAGGATTTGACGTCATCTTTTGAAGGAGTCTGTGAAACATGTCGAGATGAATCTGAGGTGGCGCTCGGGTGTAGTGAGTAGAACTGGCATACTGGAGCGATTGTATACCAAGTGGACGCTGTGATGAGCGACATTGTTCACAAACAGCTGTGAAATACGTGTTGTCAACATAGTCAGTACATGAGACTCACCGTAAACCACCGACTTTGTACTCTACGCAATTCACGGGCGCGAATGGATTGGAAAACAATATGCGTTTGCATCTCTCCCCATCTCTTCCCGCTGGCTGCATAGCGCGTGTTCAGTTCGGTCTGGATAAATGGTATTGACATTTAAGCGACGCACGTTGCTGTCTCGAAGCTCTACCGGTTTTGACTAAAGATTTCGGTGATGGAAGTGCTGTCGTGGAGAGGTCTGATCGCGCACGTCGTTCCGGGACTCTTCCTACACGCAAAGTGGTGTTGAGGATCAAGTGAGTCACTGCGCAGTGTCGCATTCGGCTGATGGTAATGATCTTTGATAGGAAGTAGTCGTTCCAGCTTGCTTGACGGACGATCTCAAATCTGCGTGTCATCGAAGTTTCGGGGTCGGAAGTGCCAACGCCATGCCCTGGAAGGGACTAGGCGCACTCTGACCAAGGTTGCCATCTTCCCGATGTTCCGACGACACGTCTTCATCACCCTTCTCCCTCCTCAAGTCTTGCGCATCGTCACCTTTCACCGCCGTGTTTGGGCGCAGCTAATCCACTTACTTCACGAGATGTGTCACTCATTGTTCGAGTGAGTGTGTGGGGCAACGGTGGCGGTGCGTTTGTAAGGGTATTGATTTTACTATCTGTCATCGAGAAAACAAGTAGAGGCGCTGCCGGGAAGCCCGTAGAACGGCATCGCAGCAGCGGCCTCGTGGGCTATTAGCTTGGGGGGTTAGGGTCCCTCATTTCCCTTTCGCCAATCCCAGCGAGCGATACTTCAATGTGTTTTTACTGTTCGCACTCACTATATCGCGTTTGCCTGGAGCTATACGTCTGCGTAGAGGATGCATCTCGCGACATTATACGATGTCTTTCCTACTACATATCTTTAGTACTATCAAGGCCAACTCCGAGTTCTACTACTGTATACCTCAAACGTCCATTAGTCCTCAATCTCGTACTCGCGGCTCTCGACGTATGCATCAACGCCTCGCGCGCTTACTCGGTCCCAGCGCCGATCGCGCGATGTCTGCCGCGTTCTCCAATTCACTAATCCGATCATCTTTCTCGTCCATCCACCTCCTGTGGTCTTCGTCCTTCATTCCGATCATAGCTTTCACCTCTTCAAGCTCTTTGCCTTGATCTGCTAGCCTTTTGTCTAGCTCTGCCACCTTCGCATCCCTCTCCGCGATCATTCCACGCAGCTGCTCAACCATCGTCGGCGGCAACGCCTGGTTCTCCGCCACGATCTCCTCGTCCACAACCTCTTGTATAGCCCAGGGTAGCTCTTCCTGCTCCTGTTCGATGCTGACTACGGCCGCTGTATGCGGCTTCGCGATGTTCGGAAGCGAGGAATCGACGGATGCAGTACCCGTAGTCGGCAAGGCAGTCGCCAGAACGGGCGCTGTTTCCGTCTCGTTGACTGTCTCTGCGTGCGTTGTAATCAGCTTCGCTTGAGCCTTACTCGTCCCAGCTGCCCTCGCCGGAATTGTGGCCTTCCTGAATAGTGGTTCCGGGTGATCTCGACCCTCGTAGAACTCTCGCACCAGCGGATGATCCATGTTCGGACGGATGGGCCAGGCCTTGTTCTCCTGGAGATGGATGATGCCGGCGAGAACGAGATAAGCCTGCTCAGCAGCCTCAGGACGGAGCTGATAGCCATGCGGAGGCATGTGTCCAAGTAGTTCCCAAAGTGTCATCGGCATGTACGGAGCATGACATCCACTTCCAACATGATCACCAGTCCGACATAGCGCGCACTCCTGACGGCAATCGCGGAGGCTGTTGACGTGCTTCTGTTTCCAGCAGGACATGCACTTGTTCGATTTGTTCATGAGATTCTTGCCGAACACCTTTTCGAACTGCATCATGTCGTAATAAGGACCGGCCGGAGGTAGGTAGTCTTGGATCGAACGAGACAAGACCTCGACAGGCTGGATGCGCGACTTCTCTACTCGTCCAGATCCGTCGCGGTTGATCTGCATGACGATGTTCGAGCTCGCCAACTCGTCGGCTGTAGGCAACCGATCTATCAAACGTTGTCAGCTAGGTACGACTTGCTGAAGACTGCTGAGTCACGTACAGTTATACTTCTCGTATGCGCCGTACCCGGTCGCAGATCGGGCGGCGGGTGGCTTTTTCGCATGCATCGCCTGGCTCAGCAGATGGAACGACATCCTGGTAGCGGAGTGTGGAGACTTTTCGACAGATGGGTCAGGGGGGAGGCGCCGTGCAGCGTGTAGAAGTTGCGCGAAAGACTGGCGGCGAGAGGACACAGGCGCGCTATCGTGGAGAGTCAAAAGCTTTCGCACCGTGCGGAAAGGTCTGCGTTAGCGAGCGCGCCCTTTCACCGCGTCATGATTCCTGATAGAGCGCTCTTTCACTCTTTTCGAACGTCAAGAAAAGTGACCGCGGGCGTCGGGTCATAGTCAGCCAGACAGGGCAGCAGACAGATGTCAGTGCGATCGGGTACCCGTAGGAGCTAGCCCCTGTCCAGACCGTCTGGCTCGTCAGTTCAACACCGCTCTTTATTGAGACCACGCGACGATATATCAACATATGACATTCATACATCGAGGCAACGACGCGCGGGTGTAGTCACCTTACATGAATCTCCTTCACTATCCCACTATACTTTGAAAATGTCAGGGAAGCAAGTCATGATCACTATTGACCACGGGATTGATATGGGGGATGAAAACATTCTCACATAGCCTCAGTCGCTCGATATGCTGCCATCCCGGGCCTTTGCAATCTCTCCGCAGACCTGTGATATCAGCCGTACACACAATGAGCGGAACAGCTAGCTTTGAACAGATCACACGAGTTATATCAATGATAACGCAAGGTGTAAACACATAAGAGGATGATATAGGTGAACGGAACGACAAAGTTCCAATGTTGCTTCTTACTCCCTCATTCTTTCCTACATCAGCTTGCGATAGCCGATGCCCCTGAGGTCACACAACAGTTCGACGGCGTGTCCGCACAGTACGTGGCAGAGACTGCCTTGTGATCGTCGAACGCGGGATGAGAAGCAACGATAGGAACTCATAACGGAAAAGTCATAGTTAGAACATGCTGCGGTTTCAAAACATTCGGCCGCACCGTACCGACCGGAACCGCTTGTAGCCTTCCAGCTTGTGAGAGAGAGTGCATCGGGGATACATCATCAGGGCTGAGCTGACACATGCGCCATAACGTTTTGGCGCCGACCCGAACCGTCGGGCTGATCTTTGGACGTTCAAACCACTGCGCCGGTGAACCTGTCAAAACCGTCACCGCGGTTTTTATGCACCCATTTACCAACACTACTAAGTTGCATACAAGTCTATTATGCAGAGATTAAATTAAGGCAAAATTTTTTTAGCCGCTCTCTAGTACTATTTAGCTACTTTCTTTATAACTTCTTTATTTTAAAAGATAAAGTTTAACTTTCTACTATAAATTTATAGAACTATTAATTTTATATACTTTATATTAAAAAAGCTAGTTTTTATATTTAAAAATAAAAAAGTTATAGCTAAGAAAAAATAGACTTTTTAAGTAGAAAAAAAAAAAGTATATTCTTTCTATATAACTTTTTTATTTTTAAAAATATATACTAATTTTTTATATATAAAATATTTAAAATTTAAAGTTTTATAAATTTTTAATATAGAGTTAAGCTTTATATCTTAAATTTAAAAAGTTATTTAAAAAATAAAGCTTTTTCTATATAAATATAAAATAATATTTTTATTATAAAATATAAAGCTTAACTTTATATTAGAAACTTATAGAGCTTTAGATTCTAAATATTTTATATATAAAAAGTTAGTATATATCTCTAAATAAAAAAAAGTTATATTAAGAAAACTACTTTTTTAGAGGGCAGCTAAATAGTATTAGAGGGTAGCTAAAAAAGTTTTGCCTAAATTAATAGTAAAAGGGACAGTCGGGCTAAAGAGGACAAGATTGTCTTTCCGGGGGTTGGCATCCTTCTCTGCCGGCCTTGTACTCGAAAGTACTTCCGGTCAAGGTAAATCACGTGCTTTCACAGGGCTAATCCATCGATTGGATATCTCGCGGGTCGTGTTGCAGGACGTAACTCGGCAGCGTAGACGCAATGTCAGTAGCTCACCGCTCCTTTGGTGCCAGTCGCAAGGGGTCTGTTGTGTGACCATACCCGTCACACAATCGACGCCACGCCCTCTTCGGCGCGAACCATTCAGGCACCGCCGCATTGATAGTCCACGAGTTGTTGGGACGCGACACGGCGCATCATGATCCTTGGCAGTGTAAGAAGGGTCCTGGACGCCCCGGTTTTTATTATGGATATCGGGTTAGATGAACTAGATCAGCACGCACCTGCCAATGTCTAGTGGGAGCCTATAGTCTGAGTTGATCTTGGTCTATCCACCGGACTGGCACGATCCACGTCTGTTGCCGTCCTGACCCAAAGGCTGAGTTACAAACAGGACACTTCTGTCCAGGGGCCGTACTCGAATCTAGATGTTACGTAGGCCCAATGCTCACATCTATACGCCGCATGTGGTTGATGATGAGGCTTCACTGCTGCAATAAACAGTGGCTGCAACCCACGCTTCGATGTCATTCACCTCCCTCGCGATCTACGACTTTGATAATCGATCACTCTTTACATCGATCCTAACATCATGCCTTCACTATCTGCCGAGGCCATCATCGCTATCGTGGCCGCTGTCACAGCATGCTCTCCATCCTTCCTCATTATCGGTCGTGTCATCAGGCGTCACTACCAGAACGACCGTCATGAACAACGCGAAAGTCAGGGTAAGCGCACCTGGAAGGTCTGTGACTATGGAACACCTCACTAATCCTTATTGTAGATATAGAGCTCGACAGGCAGATTAGCAGAAACCTCCCGATGGTCCAGCATGTGAAACACATGATCCCCCGACCCGAGGTTGCATATTTCCCTACACGATGATCGGAACTCGCCTCGGCGAACATCAACTACACTACTTTCTTCCTCATTTTGATTCGACAATATAGACTTCCATCACAAGACATCAAAAGCTTACATCAATGCCTACTATCACATCAGATACCCTGCTTCAGAAAACAGACGTACATTATAGACCACGCTGGATCGCAATGGCCGTCTAAGCCTGTGCATCTACGCCAAAACACCACACCCCAACATCTTAAAAACATTCTTCCACCTCACACTCCACCACTTCCTCTCTCCACCATCTTCGCCCCTATCCAATCCGCTAACGTCACTACCCTCACTACCCACACCACCCACACCCCCCTCACTCCCCTCACCATCCCCCTCCACACCCCCATCCCCAACAACCAACTCCTCACCAATACCAAACTCATCACCTCCAGCACACATCCACCTCTCCTGCACCCTGTCCTCAACTCCTACCTTCCGCCCATTCCCATGCCAAAACGGCTTCCCTCTCTTCCCATCCCCTTTATCTTCCTCTCCAGTCCCCTTGATACCATCCACGTCTTCAGTGCCGCTGCTCGGACGAATCCAAGGCCCAGTCACACCGAACATCGCCGCGGCTTGACGGATCCCTTCGTCGCGGTAGCCATACCATTCTCTGCCTTCTTCTATGATCGTGCATGTGGGAGGCGGCTGAGCGGATGGTGTACTTCCCCCTGACTCCTTCGAAATCCGGCGTTGACGTTGTTCCAAGACGACCTTAGGGAGGGGTGTGGCGAAGATGGATATGTCGTTCTTCGGTTTGCTGACTACATTGCCAATTTCCGGTTCAATCGACTCCGTATGAGGTCGGCTGGAGGATACCGATGTAGTCGAGTGTGAAGTTGAAGACCGCTGAGAAGATGCCCGGTCGCAGACCACATCCCCACTCCCCGCTCCGCACACCTCCTTACGCGGTAGGCTGGAGACCACCGCCATACTCTCCCGTGAAGATATATTCGATGGATATTTTTGGTCGCCAAATACAAAGTCGAACATATCTTCAGATGACTCCGCAAGAGGGAGGTTGGCGGAGATGGAGGTGCTGCGGCCGCGCCAGCAGTGCGATGTTGCTGTTGAGCCCATGGCTATGTTGGAGTGGGTGGTGGTGGAATATGTGGTGTAGCGGCTTTGTATACTCCAGGGGTTCTGGATATGGGTATTGGTATGTGGAAAATGTTTTGGGTGTGAATGTGAATGTGAATGTGGATGTGGATGTGATTTGGGATGGATGGTGTGAACTCGTGCATTCTTCCGTCGTCTTTTATATGAATCTGAAATTGATGAGAAGTTATCGTTTGAAGCATACCATGGTCCTGCGACGAAAGGGGGTGGACACCAAGCGATATGAAGACCACTCACGGTTAACCCAAACATCACCCACACAAGATGATACTCGCCATTTCTTCAAATCAGCGTCCTTGCAATCCTCGTTCTCAAGCTGGTACCACAGGTCACCCTACCCGCACCCCACATCACCGACCATTAACACAAAGGTGCAGTCAAAAAATAGTATTCCAGTTTCGCATCCCACTCTTCTTCCTATCCACCTCTTACGATGAAACATAAAACGCGACTGATATCTCGCTTTTGATTTGCCAGACCTTTTCCACGCATGCGCGCGCAATCAAATCAAATGCGCGAGGAAAATATGCTAAGTTAAGAGAACGCCGGTACCGACCCGACCCAAGAATATACACAACGAATGAAGTTACACGGGAATCAAACAACTCTGACACAAAGAGGAACAAGTCCTAACGACCTGATCGCTCCTTAGTTTGCTTTCTGCGGTCCTTGATAGTTTCTGCGATTACGTTAGCATCCGTCATTGCGGTCTTGCAGATGAGAAAAACTCACTCTCGTCGTAAATCATGAACTCGTGCAGCGCACTTCCGGCCGGCACCATAGGCAGCACAGGTACCTTCTGGTCAGTAACAACCTCCAGCAGAGCCGGACCATCACTCTCCAACAGCCACTTGAGGCTGTCCTCCAGCTCCTCAGGCTTAATGCAGCGCTTAGCCTGTACACCCATGGCATCACCAAGCTTAACGAAGTCGGCGTTGCGCTGATGGGTATGCGCGAAGCGGTCAGTGTAGAAGAGGGTCTGCCATTGTGTGACCATGCCCTGCTCCTCGTTGTTGAGAATGATGATCTTGACGCCGATGTTGAACTCGGCGGCGGTGGAGAGTTCAGTGAGCGTCATGCTGAAGGAGGAGTCGCCGTCGATGTCGATGACGGTACATTCTGGGCGCGCGACCTTGGCACCGATGGCGGCGGGGAGCCCGTAGCCCATGGTTCCTAGACCACCGGATGTGATCATGGTGCGTGGATATCTCCAGCGGTAGTGCTGCGCGCACCACATTTGATGTTGGCCGACACCGGTGGTGAGGATGGTCTCCTCCTTGCGGTGGGCTGTGAGATCGGAGAGCTTCTCCATGACGGTCTGTGGCTTGATGAGGCCGTTCTCGCCCTCCTTCTCGTAGGCCCATGGGAATCGCTCCTTCCAGGCGGCGATCTGTCCGAGCCATTCTGGTCTCTCAGGAACCTCGTTGACGAGAGGTAGGAGCTGCTTCAGGTTCGTGCCGAGATCACCCTCGACAGCCTCGGTCGCTTGCACGACCTTGTTGATGTTCTTGGGCATGATCTCGAAGTGGATGATACCACCACGACCCTCAGCCGCTGCTGCCTTTGCCGCGGGCGCGAACTTGGAGATGGCACCAGTGATACGGTCATCGAAGCGAGCACCGAGAGCGAGAATCAGATCGGCCTCCTGCATGGCCATGTTGGCGTAGGCCGAGCCGTGCATACCGAGCATGTGCAGAGACTTAGGCTCAAGCTCGTCGTATCCTCCCAGACCTTGCAGAGTGGTAGTTACGGGAATGTTGACTTTGTCCGAGAGCTCCTTGAGGAGCTGGGGTCCGTTCTCGGTTTGGAGAATACCCTGTCCAGCGTAGATAACGGGCTTCTTCGCCATGTTGATCAAGTCGGCGGAGCGACGGATGGAGTGGTCCAGCTGCTGCTTGCTAAGCTCGCGCGCGGCGATGGTCGCAGCGCTGACGGTGGTGGGGAGGGTGCTGCTCATGGGAATAGCTCTTTGGAGAACACTGGCAGTAACATCCTTGGGCAAGTCAACAAGCACGGGTCCTGGGCGTCCGCTTGTCGCAATCTCGAAAGCCTCATTGATTCTCCGCGGGAGTTCCGCAACGTTCTTGACGAGGACATTCCACTTTGTGCAGGGCCTTGTAATGCCGACCATGTCAGCTTCCTGGAAAGCATCAGAGCCAATTGCGCTGGTAACGACCTGACCGCAGAAGACAACCAGGGGTGTTCCGTCCATCAGCGCATCCTGCATGGGTGTGACGACGTTGGTGGCACCGGGTCCAGAGGTGACGAGCACAACACCGGGCTTTCCACTCGCGCGGGCGTAACCCTCCGCCATGTGGCCGGCACCCTGTTCATGTCGTGGGAGAATGAAGTCGAAGTGTTTTGACTGGTAGATCGCATCGAAGACGGGGAGAATCGCACCACCGGGGTAGCCGACTGAGAGGTGTTAGTATTCAGTATGTGAAGGTTGGTGCACGCAATTCATGTAAGCATGTAAGATGTGTCATACAGATGTGCTTGACGCCCTGGCGGAGCATCATCTCGTGGAAGATCTCTCCACCGGTCATGCCAACAAACGAGTGGTCCATTGCAGGCGAGCGGTACGGCTTCAGAGGTTGGACATCCTTGTGGTCCTCACGGTTGAAGGCGGGCGACGGTCTTGAGCGCGGTTGTGTTTGTGGGGCCGCCGCCTGGGTGCTCTGCGGTCGCTTCGCATCTTCCTGGGTGATTTTACTCGAGACGGCCTGCGCGGGTCTGCGGAAGGGTGAGACGGCGAGTCGCTGTGTGGAGGTGGAAAAGTTGCGGTTGCCCTTGAGAGCATTTACAGCTCGTGTGCGTGACTGCTGCATGGCGATTATGACGTCCACTCAGGACGGTGTATTAATAACGCACAGAGGGGAGATTCAGCAAAAGCAAGAGCGACGTGGGAGAGAGAGTGGGAGGGAAGAGGAAGCTGACGGACGGTTTTGAGTCAATTGGCCGTTCGCCTTTGAGTCTTCGTCGGGCCCAGGTTCGTGGCGCATATGAAAAGTTAGTGGAGTCGTTTGGCCCCGGTGGCAGGGGTCTTGATTGGGCGATCCCCGCAATTCGAAAGAGTGCTGCCGAACATCGGAGCGCTGTGACAGCCGTCTTAGTCGGTGGGAACACCATAGACACGATGCAAGTTCCACCTGGACGAGGCCATGGCCGGGCTGCCTCGGGCGACGAGCGACGACGAAGTGCGTTGACTGCTCTTCACGTGTGCTCTGGCATGACTAATCGAGAGAACAGCCGCCCTGACGCGCCGTACCACAAAGGGCCCACTCGACGCCGATGACATCGTTATAGACGAGTATGCGCCCAGTTATTCAGCCGGCAGATAGTACGGATACAAGACACGCGCTTACACAATGATGTAGCCCCCTCGCTGAGAGTACCGCCACCCTGCCTGCGCGCGTTCGGTCGCCAGCACGGCCTCAACCTTCCCCGCAGCCGTCGTATGAGGGCCCAACACGCGGCATCGACGACATCCCCCATAAGGACTTTAGCTTCCTCCAGGACCCGCAGGCGTATCACGTTCTGCCAGTCACCAATGTCCCGCCGCCGTTCCTCAATGCGCCGCATGCCCCGCCGATATCCTCACCGATAGACACACTTCTCCTATCAGGCCACTACCGTCTCGCCGCCATTGCCGCAGCGCGCAACCTCATCTCCGCTGCTCCAGGCGACCACGATACTCTCCTACACCTCATCCACGTACGCCTAGCATGCCTCTGCCTACTCCAAGAGCACGCGCTCGCGGCGCAGGAATCCAAAGTTCTGGGTGACCTAAACAGCGCCTTCTACCGCCATCCCCTCACAAACGCCCATATCGTACCCTGGGATCTACGCCTCCTCGTCGTACGACTGGCAGCCCTCGGATATGGAGAATGGCGCAAGGGCATAATGGGGTACTACGAACTCGCACGCGAATGCAGGGAGAGCATTCTCAAGGCAGGCTCAGACGAGGATAAAGCGATTTGGCGATCGCGGCTACGAGACTGCGGTATCCGTGTTGCGAACGTACTGGTGGAGATGGGCGATTTCGAGGGCGCGGGGAGACATCTAGCAACCCTCGCTGCGGACGGCGATCAGACCAGGGAGATATCTCTGATGGAGACACTCGTCTGGCTCAGAGTCGGTGACATGGCATCAGCACGTCGTTGTCTCGCCCGCGCATCCTCCGCCTCAGCCGACGCCATTGTAGACGGCACGCTGAACGCGCTCATCCAGCTCGCCGACTCAGATTACGCCGCTGCTGCCGAATCTTTCCAATCTCTCCACGAAGAGTTCCCGGAAGATGCAATGGTAGCGCAGAACCTGGCTGTGTGTTTGCTCTATACAGGTCGAATATCGGATGCTAGAGACATACTCAGTCAGCTGGTCGATGATAGTTCGCCGTTCCACTCGCTCGTGCTAAACTTGAGCACGGTGTATGAGTTGTGTACAGAGAGGAATAGGGAGAAGAAACTCGGGTTGGCGGAGAGGTTGGCTGGGCGGAGGGATGGTGGTGGAGTGGGTTGGGAGCGGAGTAATGCTGAGTTCAAGCTGTAGAAGTAGGAAATTCAAGACGATGGCAGAGAAGTTGTAAATAGATCGTAATATCTTGAATATGTCTGTGTCTTCTCATCAACTAGCCGGTCTCCTCAAGGCCAGAATGTCAGACAACTTGACATTCCCCTTGCCACCCCAGCCCGCAGCTCCTTGAGCTACCTCTGGTCGGACGCGGACATACCAGCCCCAAGCCCGCTGATCCAGGTTTTCTTTAC
This sequence comes from Alternaria sp. BMP 2799, assembly GCA_023758145.1. NCBI lineage: Eukaryota > Fungi > Ascomycota > Dothideomycetes > Pleosporales > Pleosporaceae > Alternaria > Alternaria sp. BMP 2799. Next base: position 208,486 of record JAFVLP010000006.1, read on the forward strand.
TCAGCACCTTTGCCCATGACCCATACAGGAGTTCCAGTGCGCCCAGCAAAAGCCCTAGATTCCGCTCCTTCTCTGCTGCAATGATAGCAGCTGTCCTCTTCCCCTTCGGTTTTGCTGCAGCCGCTCCCTCGACCTTGACATCAACATCACCATCTTCCTTCTTGACTAACTCTCCAGCGGTTGTCTCGAACGCTCTCAAAAGGTATGCCCTCACGCTCTGTGCAGTGTAAATAGGAAGGTTACTCGAGCCAACCTTCGCGTTCTGTGCCTTCTTCAAAGCTTCAAGGTCCACGCCCCAGAGTGCAGGTTCCCTCGCCTCCTCCTCGTTCTCCTCACCTCCCTCAGACTTCACCGTCTTCTGCGCCGCCTCATCTTCCCACTCATAACCCCACCTCTTCATCACCCTAACCTCCCTAGTCATAATCCGCACAAGTGGCTGTCCCTCGCCCCAGCCTTCTTCTTCGGCTGGCTTTCCCTTCTCTAGACCGATATTCACGGCTTTGGTCTTACTGTTCATGGATGTTACGGCTTGTGCTAGACTGAGACGACTGGATATGGGTTGGCTTGGCATCGTGTACTTCAGAAGTGTTACTGCGAAGGCGAGGACGAGTGGAGCGCGATTGGTATAGACAACAGATGAGCTAAGTATGACCTCATCTAACTCAGGCTCTGGCAGCGCGAGCGAAGCCTCGAGATCCGCGCCGTTCAGAGGCTGGCCATAGGTTGGCTTGGCTTTCTTTGACGCAGGCGCAGGTGCAGCAGAGCCAGCGTCCGCGGTTCGCTTTTTAGACTGTCGTTTTGCGGCATTGAGGACTGAACGCGCGACTTTCTCGTCGGCGAAGATGGTTTTGAGAGTTTCGTGGGAGGACTTGGATATATCGGATGGACTGCATGGTTGTCAGTAGGGAAGTGACGCGGTGGTACGCTGTCACGTGCTTACGTGATGAGGTTCGCTGCTTGGAGGTCTTTGATTTTGGACAAAGCTTGCGCGAGAGGGACTTTGGCGTCTTGCGATAGGAATCGCAGGAGCCATTGAACGTCTTGTGCCGAGGTCATGGTGATAGTCTGGTTTCCGTGGTACTGTGGCCGTGGCATGACGTTGTTCGAGATTCCCCGGGCCGTGGGGAAGCCCTGGGCGTGAGTGACGCTAGTCTGGACCCTCACGCGCAAGCTTAACTTTCTGGCTGGCACTGCGCGCAACCTCACCACCACCTCATGCCGCAATCACCTCATGAAATCTTCCAACACGGCGATTAACTGATCACACGCCACCATGGCTTTCAAATTCTCCCTAGGCGCTGCGAAAGCCAACAAGGCGCAATTGAACGCCAAAGCGAAGGAGGAAGAGGAAGCGAAGGCGCGCGAGGAGAAGAATGCGCTCGACAAGGTCATGGCCGATTTCGAGGCGGAGCATGGAGCCGAGAAAAGTATACTGGGCGAGGTTGAGCAGCAGGAAGAGGAAGATGTCTTTGTTCCAACGGGAAGCAAGAGACATTTCACAGGCAGACAGCGCACGATGAAGAGCGGGCCCGGCACCCTCGAAACGGAGCCTCTCGATGGCTACAACAGACCAGGCGCATCGCCAGGACGTCTCGCGCCACAAATACAATCACGATTCGGAGGAGCAGTACCTTCAGGCCCAGCCGCACTCGATGGCCCGAAGCCGACGGAGAACTTCTACACCACCGTCGTAGCGAAAGCGTCGAACCTCCCGCCCGAAATAGACTCGCGACGCGTCGAAGAGTTGTTTGCCGATTTCCCCTCACTCAAGATCTCGCGGGTCGACAGGATACCACAAGGTTCGAGGGTGGAGGGCAGGCCTTCAGCGACAATGAACATCACCTTTGACAAGGAAGCCAACGCGAGGGACCTCGACGCTGCGATGAACAAACTCAACGACAAGAAGTATCTGGGCAAAGGCTACTATCTACATCTGGACAGATATCTTGGCAGTCGCACAGCAGACACGACACAACAGACAAAAGCATTTGGCGCACGGTGGCAGGCACCGGAGCTACCCAAGGGTTTCGCGCCGCCGCCAGATCTTGGTGGAGGGGGAGGGGGTAGAGGGTCGCGCGAGAACACTGAAGATCTCATCATCACTGCGAACCAGCCTCCCGATCTCGCGACACTCAGATTGGTACACCAGACTATCGAGGGCGTCATTCTGGGTGGTGTGGAGTTCGAAGCGGCCTTGATGAATGAGCCGCAAGTACAAGAAGAGGAGCGCTTCGCGTGGCTATACGACCAGAAGCATCCCGTCAACCGGTATTACCGTTGGCGTCTCCACCAAATCGTCACCAACAGCACCGATTCCGAAATCTTCGCAGGGCAAGGCGCCTGGAAAGGCCCCGTCGATCCGCTCCGCCACGAGTTCGTCGACCACGTTGGCGCTTTCGAATCAGACGACGAGAGTCTGGATAGCGATGACGAGGAGGAGAAGGAGAAGCCGATATTCAAGCCTCTACCCGTGGGCGACAACTATCCCGGCCGCGTGGACAATGGCCACGGCATTATGAACCCCAGATCACGAGCGATGCTCCTGTGGATGATCAACGCAATCCCACCCGGCAGCATCGTCTACGACGACCTCGCCGCCATCTCCACCTTTGCCGTCGAACACGCCGCCCAGGGCATGGACGAAGTAACCAGCATCCTCGTCTCCAACATCATCAACCCCTTCCAGCTCACCGACGCCAACACACGAAACCGTGCAGGCGACGCAGCCGTCAAAGACGACATCCGGCGCCCGGACCTCCGCCAAGTCACCCTAAACGCGCTCCGCATCGTCTCCGACGTCCTGCTCGTCACCGCAAAAGAATCAGGCGTCTCCTATAAATACCGTCTAGCCATCGGGACAGAGCTTATTGAACGCAAAGTCTTTGAACATCTTGAGCAGTTGCCGCAGAAATTGGAGATGGGGCGGATGACCGAAAGGACGTATAGGGAGGATGTTAATGCGATTTTGGCGGTGTGGACGGGGGATCATTTGTTTGATGAGAAGACGTTGAAGGAGTTGGATGATAAGTTTAATCGGAGGGAGAGGGAGAGGGAGGAGGTGGAGGTGCAGAGAAGGGCGGCGGAGAAGAGGAGGAGGAAGGGGGTTGTTGTTAGGAAACCGGCTAATTCTGAGGCGGACAAGGAGGGTGAAGACGGTGAGCAGACGATGGACCTGGATGAGGGCGCCGAGGATACGAAAGATGAGTTTAGATCGCCGTCACCTGCTGCGAATCAAGAGCCTGAGCGACCTGTTACTGAAGCGGAGGCTGAGGCTGCAGTCAAAGACGAAGTCGTCGCCCCGGAGGTTGTGGTGCCTGCGGATCCGCCAAAGGTCGTTGAGATACCTGGGGAGACCGTTGTTGCGAGGGCGAGGCGGTTGAGACCGAAGGCTGAGGATATGTTTGCTTTGGACGAGGAGGATTAGGAGTCTGATCGTCCTTGTGCAAGCTCAAGCCCACAGACAGAGATGGCTCCTGGGTTGGCAGCGAGGCCGAGACTAAAAGCAGAGAATAGGTTCTTGTTTAATGATCAGGTTTGGTTTGGACAGGGCCGACGGAGAGGATTGAGTAGGTGATCGGTCGCTATGACGGGGGGTGGCATCTCATCACAAAGATGCTACTCATCCTCTCCAACTTCTTGGTCAGACTCGCAGTCAGGGGGCATGTCAGCGTCGGACGACCAAGGAACTGCATGAAGGGTGGGTGGGGGAGGCGGAGGGGAGGTGGTGGCATCTCGTCACGAAGATGCTGAATTTTTACTCAAGCTCGCCTTGTGCGCCCAAGATAAGACGGGATTCTTCGCGTTGATCGAAAAGGACTAAGGAACTGTATGATACCCTAGATAGACAGAAAGTGGAGACATCGGCGAGTAAAGAGCGGTGATGAGGAATTCGAATGCCGACCGCTGTCTTTGAAAATCTGAGATAGTACGAGAGTTTAACCCCACATACTGTTGGCTCATGGCCTCGGGATGTATGGGCAACGCGTGTTGATGAAAGTTGAGTCGTTCGTACACATGAAGTCTCAACGCGTATCTGCCAGGGCTCCCTTCAACTGGAAGGCACGAACAGGCTGGTGCCATGCCGCTAGTCATGACCCCACGTTCGATCGACGACAGGCACGCCCCTTGATTCGATCCCCTGTCCAAACGCATGGTCGCAGCATATCTTTGACGTGATATTGACAGATACATCCGTGAAAGATGGCGGCTCTTTGAAGTTCGCAGAAAACATCAGGTGCACGCGTGATTGGCTCGTGACTTGGGTGCTCGACTTGTGGACCCCAACATCGTGGAGCGCCCGCTACGGAAGCTCTCCGCCTAAACCAACAACACAGACCTTCAGAGTCGCTACCTCACACCGCCTCCTAGCCCATCTTCGCCTACTTACTCGCGCAGCTGCCCCTCCGGCGGCCGCTCTATCGCAGGGATATTTTCTCCCTCCCAACTCTGCCAAGACTACTGTGTTAGGGCTCTTCCGCTGCCATCTCCGCAGCTTCGCAGTCGTCCTCACCACGCCTAATCCAAAATGCCGACCTTTCTAGGCCTCGCCGTCAGCATCCATGCCGACAGCAACCCGCTCCCAGAATACTCGATACAGAAGCAATCTAAACATCACCGCATCACCTCGTACATCCCTGTCCCACCCGCAAAGATACCGCCGGGCGCTACCAAGCCTGAGCAGTCTTCTTTCGCGATATCGATCACTCTGCTCACCCCAGGTCTTCACGTGCCCTACTCGACGCCCAAGCCAACTGACGATGACCCCAACCCGAAAGCGAAGATTGTCGGGGGCCTCCCAGGTCAAACCGGAGAGCGGGGCAAGTACGGTCCCACGATAGCCCCGTACAAGCCCTTGACCACCTCGCCGAACGAGACAATCGCTGCATACATATACTTTGACGGTCGGGCAAAGGAGGAAGTAGCGACACTGCTGCGACGCGGCGAAGAGACGTGGGTCAACTCACGGTGGGTCAGCGTGCCAGAGTCAGAAGGCGGGGGTCTCGCAGAGCGCGAGTTCCTCTTCCGCGAGGTCGGTCTCGAGAGATGGCTCAACGGTCTGGATCTCGAGGGCAAGGACAAGGACGTGGCCGCCAAGATTGAGCGGAGAAAGCAGCGCCTGGAAAAGAAGCGGGCAAAACGGAGAGAGGCCATGGACAGCAGCGATGAGGACAAGAAGACCTCCGGCAACGGTGTACTGCGCTACAGCGAAAGCAAGGACGCGCCTGTCGAGACGCTTTCCGGCAACGACGAATTCTTCACCACCGACTCCGATTCGGACGACGAGCCCCCCATGCCCGAGGCAGCGGGACAAATCAAGGTCGCCCTGTTCCGCGTCCTGGCGTCTGGAGAGATCAAGCGCGGCGAGTACTCGCCCCAGTTCGACGCACACGATGACGACGAGCAAAACGGAGGAGGAGAGGGCGAAGACGTTGACCACACAACGAGTTTCGCAAAGCCTAAGACGCTGGACCCCAAGTCCATCAGCACCCAGACTGTGACTGGAATAGATCCCCCGGACAAGCCCTACGCCGTCTTTACCTTTTTGTACCGCGGAGAGCGTAAGTTTACAGCAAGGGATACAAGATTCTCGCTAACCAATGACAGGTCAACTGCGGAAGATGGGTATTCTGAACACCAAGGAGACGCCCAAGATCACCTCGCCACAGACCAAGCGGAAATCTGGCGCACTCGACTTTGGCAGTCTGAAGCCTCTGAACGCGGCCGCTGGAACAAAGAACTTTGGAGGTTACCGAGAGACTTCGCCCAAGTCTAAGAAGAAGACGGAGGACGCCATGGACAGCGACGCCGACGACGAGGACGATGTCAAGGTGGAGGACGCGGATGACGATAAGGAGGTTCTCGACAAGGGCTTGCTGTCGCCTGAGGATGCTCACAGGCAAGGCGAACTTGCAGAGGGCGTGCGCAAGATCAAGGTATGTATATTGTTGTCGCTCGAAATTCGTCTACTAACACATCACAGTTGAAGCGTCAACATTCCGCAGAACCTCTCGGCCGCCCCGCAGGACCCTCCCACTCCGACTCGACAGGATCTCCTCTTTCTGGTACACCAGCACCAGAAAACGCGTCGACAGGAGAGGCATCATCCTCAGCCGCTGCGAACACCTCCGGAGAGCCCAGCACAAACTCAATCGCTTCACCCTATAAGAAGCAGCGCGCTTCATTACCCGGGTTCGACGACAACGTGCGCAAGAGCCTGGGCCAAGCCCTCATGGACGCCCACAACCAAGGCCGAGCCAACTCTGACGGGAACATCCCCACTATCGAAACCAAGATGGAAGAGGACGAGGAGTTGTGACACAAGAACATCCGTTTCCAACGCGCATTCGAATGAGGCAGTTTCTCATCGTGTAGCAAATCACACATTTTGTTTGCATTATAACGGTCAACCACGAGTCGAATTCCAATACCACGATGTCACCCAAAACCCTTAATACCACGCGGACACCACAGTCGGGCATTACCTTTCAGGCGCAAAAATTGGCAAACGGAATCCTGCGAAAACTTAAGGGTATGGATGGGGCTTTGGATAACTACTTGGCTCGATGGCTTCTTTTGAGCTCTGGTTGGTTTGGTGACTTCTGTACATGATCATGTTTCGTATGTTTCTTTTTGCGGTGGGGCTTCGGCACGAATGGCAAGATGGGTGGGTGGTATGGATGTGGATGGGGTATGACGGTTTGGTGGACAAGATGCGGACTTTAGTGTCTTTCGTCTCTGGCGGGTTGGAGGTTGGAGGTTGGATTGTCGACTGACATGGAATGAACTGCAATGAGACGTATGATACAATAGATGGTATTTGCTGATGTGATGGGTGTGTGGATACAGAGTGAGGGAAAGTGATGTTTGAGTGTTGCAAGGGATTGATGGACTTGTAATCGGCTGTTTAATTTCTTAATTCACCAAGCAGCGCCATCTAAATTACTTCGGGCTCCGTGAGCGACCCTTCTTCTGCCCTGGCGATCCATGGTCGGGGACCTCCTCCTTTATATAGACATATCGCACGGGCGATAGTTCACGCCGTTCAGAACCCTGTCGTGGCCACGCACACAGATCCAGCAAGGAGCCCACATGTGGCACCAACTTCTTCTCACTGCTTACCTCTTTCCCGTCTCCAATCTCTTCTCCCTTTTCTTCCATCTTCAGCCCGTAACCTTGGCCACCTTGGGCACCGGCATCTCTCTGTAGGAGTACGCTCGACCAGCCTGCGTCTTGAGCGCCGAACACGTCTTTGTGAAGGTCGTCACCTACGTAGATTTTCTCAAACGAGGAAACGGGTGGTGCAGTATCGAAGCTGGAACCACGAGAGTCGTTTAGGGTAGCAGCAAGCATCTCTTCCGCCGCCGCAAAAATCCTTCCATCGGGTTTCTCGGCCCCGACGTCGTAGGATAGGACTGTGAAATCAATGTCGTCTTCGATTTCCGTCTCTTCCTTCCTCTTCTTCTTCTTCTTCAATGGCTCTGATATTGTGGTATTTAGAGGGCTGGCAGCCACACCACTATAACGCCGCGGACTGATGTTGAGATCAAAGGAAGATAATATCCCTGGGACGCGGTTGTCTGAGTTTGTGATAATGCCTACAATAGTCTTGTCCCAGGGCCAGAGTCCATGATGAGCGCCGTTACGTACCCGGTGGTTTTTCATGTGCCGTACCATGCGGAAGAAGGGGAGGACGTCGGGGTACAGTATGTAGCCCTTACGTGATGAGTAGGTGTGGAGGAGCTCTGGGACGAGGTACTTGGGTAAGGTTTGGTTTGGAGCGAGGAAAGGCGTGAATGTTTCCTGTATCACTTTGGCCCACCATTTTTCTGCGCCCATGCCTGTTGCCCGGCCATAGTTTGGGTGTTTTGATGACAGGTTTTTGAATGCGGATTTGAAGGATGAGGATACTTGGGTGGCGGGGTCGGGCGTGTTTATGGTGATGCCATGCTTGAGGGCGGCTTCGGCGTAAGTTATTGGGATGGGTTTCGTGGGTGTGAAGAGGGTGCCGAAGGCGTCGAGACAGAGGAAGAGGTTTTTCCTCTGGGGTATGGGTGACATGGTGAGAAGGTATCCGGCGTATCGACCTGCATTACCCTACAAATCCGATAGCATCGACCCAATGTTCTTCTAATTCGCGCGGGAATATCGATGAATATTACATCGACGTGTAAGGCGACCCAAACTCGGCCAAGTCGTTGCGGAAGGAGATGGTCCAAAGAGGCTAGTCCAGGGTCCGCCGACAGCCCCGAGCTACTTGCGGACACGATCACCTCCGCGAATCCTCAACTCCCCCAACGTCAACCCTCACCTGCAGTCGCTCATTCACCCAATTCCGCAGTCACACAACTCACACACGCAATTGCAAAGATGGCGAACACCAACAAGTACTCGGTGCTCCTGCCCACCTACAACGAGCGCCGCAATCTGCCTATAATAACATGGCTGCTGGCCAAGACGTTCGAGGAGAAGTACGTCGCAACACCCAGCCTCTCAACCTCCACCCCGTTACTATACTAACAATGCATGAACAGCAAACTCGACTGGGAACTCATCATCATCGACGACGGCTCCCCCGACGGCACCCAAGAAATCGCCGCCCAGCTCCAAAAAGCCTACACCCCATCCCGCATCCAAATCCGCGCGCGCGCCGGTAAACTCGGTCTCGGAACCGCCTACGTCCACGGCCTGCAATTCGCAACCGGAAACTTCGTCATCATCATGGACGCGGATTTCAGCCACCACCCCAAGTTCATCGCGCCCATGATCGCTTTGCAAAAGACCAAGAACTACGACATCGTTACCGGGACAAGGTATGCGGGCGACGGCGGCGTGTTTGGCTGGGATCTCAAGCGCAAGTTTGTGTCGAGGGGGGCGAATCTGTTTGCGGATACGGTGCTACGGCCTGGTGTGAGTGATCTTACGGGCAGCTTTAGGTTGTATAAGAAGGAGGTGTTGCAGAAGGTTATTAGGCAGACGGAGAGTAAGGGGTATACGTTTCAGATGGAGATGATGGTAAGGGCCAAGGCTATGGGGTGTACGGTCGCCGAGGTGCCTATCTCGTTCGTTGACAGGCTGTACGGTGAGAGCAAGCTTGGTGGTGATGAGATTGTGGAGTACGCGAAGGGTGTGTTGGCGCTGTGGATGAAGGTCTAAATGGCGCTAGGTGGGAGTGGTGGGTTGTTGGTGGCCGGACTGGATGACTGGCCTTGATGATATCTCGGGCAGGTAAGGAGATGGTATATTTGATCTTTCTCCGACTTGTCTGATTAGTATGTTTAACTCTTAATCTTCTCACCAGAGTCTTCGTCCACCTGTTGCTGCTAGTCGCGACTGCCACTACCTATTTCGTGCGCCAAGTGGCGCTAGCGTCCGTTGCTCCTGCCAGAGCTGCCTTCACCTTCGTCCTTGTCCTCACCTCTACCTTACCAGTCTCTCGATCGCTGAATCGCTACATTGCAGCTTCAATCTCCCCCCGAGATTGCGCACGTCACACAGAAGCGACGCGATCTCTCACTACAGCTTCGAAGTACACTGTCGCCTTCTACCAGGAAAACACCGAACAGGTCTGCAGCATACATTAAGCTGGGAATGTGTAAATTACGCGAACTAACTCTGACGCAGGCTCTACCGCGCTCGGCGTTCTCCTCGTGTGAAGTCCCATCACGATGTCGACGCAGGATGACTCCAAGCCCTTTCGCTTCATGGACCTCCCGAAAGAGTTGCGCCTCATGATATACAAGCGCCTGCCCCGCCAGATCAAGCACACCGAGGTTCGCTATGTGGGCCCTTCGTGGCCCGACACGAAGATAAAACTTCATTCAACATTCATCTTGATCACACGTCACCTCCCAGTCGCTATCTTAAGGACAAGCCGCCAGGTCTATGCCGAAGCGCACGGCATTGTCACAGCTCTGATTCAGAAGTTTGTGACAGAGTCGGAGCCGCGGGCTATAGGCCGTGCTGGCCATTCGTCAGTGTTCACTGTACTCGCCGCATCGATAAGGACTGAGCGTGAAGCGCTTATGGTGAGTCGAATCTCCCATTGTCATTCTTTGAATTTCGAATCTGACGCAACCGTAGACTGGTCAACCTTACCATATGAGCGATGTCGTTCAGCGACACCCGTACCTTGCCTCTCATCCATGGGAAACCAGACGACCACGCGACATTGCAATCTTCTTTGGTCAAACTACACTAGCGAAGATGCCAGACACCGGGATCTGGGTCGCCAAAATCGCTACAGTATACTTCATGGAGCAGGAGAACGTGATCGGCTGGCTGGCCATACTGCATTCCTTTAGCATCGCCCCTGGCCGCGCAAGAGCTCCTGCAATCTTGGAGAGGAATCAACGGCTCTATGAGTCTGGTCTCGGTCTGGTCGCTAGCTCGGAAATTAAGGGTACCGTCGCATACGCTCCTCACGAAGAATACAAAGTCACAGCAAACAACGTCCCTGTCAAACTTAACGTAGACAAATTCGATTTGGATGGGACCTGGACCCTGGAGACTAGTATGAGCCAGGATGATTGGATTGGCAATTGGGTGCCTTCTTCGTGAGGAGCACCCACATGTTATCTAAGGGAGGGATTGAATGCCCGCCCATAGAGGATGGTGGAAGTAAAAGACCCAGAAGTCTACATTGCGTTGGAAGTTCGCCATCCGTTGTGTGCAGCACCCTGTAGATCGCAGGGTGTCCAGCTCTTTCCTTTGATAGGGTGCTCTTAGGCTAGTCGAAGTACCGTCCAAAAGGACCGATCAATGCTGTTATCCGAATTCCGCTCTCACGTATCTCGCAATCGTTACATGAATGTGGCGATCGTCACGTGATCATCCCGCCTTCCACGTCCTCTCGACGGGTATTAGTATACACATTTTCACTAGAGCTAACTAGCTAGATCTTTCTATATAACTCGCCTAAGGCTTGCTAATACTATAGTCTTTTAAAGTTACGTAAGATAGTTACTTATTAGTTAAAAATATATTTTAGTAAATCTTATCTCTAGCTACTTAGCTATAACTTATACTTAAAAAAACTTAATTTTTTTTACTACTTTTTATCTTAAACTATACTAGTATAAACTACTATTATACTACTATAAGCTTATAAAAGTTAAGTTTAAGTAATAAGTAAGATTCTGCGTATAGGTTTATCTAGGCGTAGAATTAAACTTTAATATTTCTTACTTAATTAGCGCTAGGCCTAATTAGGTAGAGGTTGTAGGTTTAATTCTTTATACTACCTCTCTCTTTAAAAAGAGTAAGTTCTAATACTTAACTACTTCTTTTTTACTCTATACAACTTATAGTTAGTATAATTATAATATAAATATAATACCTATATTACAAAAGCTACGTAGGCTAATATAGAATAACAGCTCTATTCTCTAAGTTTCTATATTCTTCTTTGTATTTTTTGTTATATTCTCTATATATAAGCGTATTAGTTAATTAATTAGTAGAACAGCGTAGTATTAGAGAATCTAGCAATTAAGTAGTAATAACGTAGAGTAGTAGTAGAGTAATAACGTAAACAGTGTAGAATATGCTATATTCTAGGTTTATTAGTTAGCGAGTAGAGAGCTGCGCGTTCTAAGGCACTTCTTATTATAGCTAGACTTTTTATAAGTTATAAGAATATAGCCTCTTAAAGGCAAGACTAGTCTTCTTATAATATATAGTTTGCTTCTATAGAAGAGTTATGCTGTTAGAATAAGTAGTTCTTCTAGGTTTAGTAATCTTCTTTTAAGTAAGAATCTAGAAAGCTATTATAGTGCGTAGTAGAACATAACTATAGAGATACTCTTCTCTCTATAGGTTAATATATATAAAGAGGTATTACATAAGTACTTATAATAAGCTATTAGTAAGATAGTAACTAATAGAAGACTACTTAAGTATTAGTATTACTAGCTTCTATTACTTAGCTAGCGTTCTAAACTTTAGGTAAGTAGGTAGTTTATTAGAATAGTAGTAATAATACTCTTTAATTATTTCTACGCTACTAATAAGATTTATATAAGATTTCTATAAGAAGTTATTAGGTTCTTCTAGGTAGCTAGCCTATTAAACCTTATACTATAGAAGTTTCTTTTTCTATCTATTCTTAAGGCGTTAATTAATATAATAATTCTTAATAGATTCTATAACATAGTCTTTATTATTTTTAACGTTAGAGTAAACTATTATAAGCTCTTCTAGATTAACTTATTAGTCTAGAAGAGAGTTTAAAGAAATAGAGTATAGTAACTAAGAATAAAAGACGTTATAAACCTTTTTTATCTTAGGTAGTAGCTATAGCTTATATATAAGATTATTAATTAAGCGTATAATCTTAAATAGGCTGTAGTTCTTATAGTCTAATAACTAGTTAGGCTTTATTATTTAAATATTTTATATATCTAATATAATAAGGTTACCTACCTTAAATAGTAGTGTAGAGAGATAATTATTATTTACGTAGTTAGCTTACTTAGCTTATGCCTACTATATAAAAGTATAGAGCTTTTTACGTAGATAGTTAAGATACTAGATAAGTTAGTCTACTCTAGCCTTATCTATTCTAACTAGAGTAGTTATATAGCTATTAGAAGAGAGTAGAGATTCTAGTTCTAATTATAGTAGGTACTCTTTAGTAGCGTAGAAAGATAACACTCTAGTAGACGTGCTTACTATTATATTAGCTTTAAACTCTATAATAAGTAGGTATAATACCTAGTTATCTTATTTATAGTTAACGTACGCGTAAAAGTATTATTTAAAGTAGGCGTTTGTATTTTTAGTCTAACTATTAGTTTATAAGTAGAAAGTAAATAAATACTTTAGGTGTGTCTTTAGTTATTAGTAAAGACGCTTCTAAAAGTACAAAGTAAATTAGCTACTATAGTTAGATATAATCTTCTTAAAGTAACTTTTCTTATACTATATATACTTAATAAAAACTTATATAAGCGTATTAACTATAAGTAAGGCTATAGAAATAAACTTCTTCTTCTTAGTAAGCTTATCTACTACTACTAGTATATTTGTAAAGACTTAGCTATTATAGTAGTAAGTAAAAAGATAGATAATAAAGTCTATTAATATATAAAACTAATATTAGTTAGAGATAGGTAATAGGTAAAGTAGACTATACTTACTATCTCTATAGCTCTTAGTGCGCTTATATATAAGATAGTTACGTAAGTATTAAGAAATATTAGATATTATCTTTAGCTAGTAGTACTATTAAGTAAGCTAGAAGTAGAATTTATATTTACTACTATAGCCTCTATAGAACGCGTAGTAAGACTATTTAATAACGCGCGTTTAAATATTATTAGTTTTTAGAACGTAGACGCGCTTATTAATATATAAAAGGCTATTAATAACTTTATAATCTTCTAGTTCTAGGTATATATAATAGCTACTATAAATAAGATTATAGAGAATATAGTAAAGGCTATTAATCTTAGCCTTTAAGAGTTTCTTTAAGACACTATTCTCTTCTTTAGCGTAAGCTTATCTTATAGCTAGCTATAAGTTCTCTTAGGTAGACTAAGCCTTATTATTAGTATTATTAAAAAGCTTGTTATCTATAGTGTTAGTAGTAAGTAAGGCTATTATAATTAATGTCTTAGCGTAAAAGTTGCTAATATTATCTTCTTTGCTAAGTTAATATATTATCTATATAATATAAATAGAGTTATTAATAATATAGCTAGAGAAATAGTAAGCTAGGTAGATAGCGTAGTTACTTCTGCTATTCTTCTTGCAACTAAGAAAGGCTACTTAGAGTTTAGAGTTAACCTAATTAAGTTTAATAATAATTTATACTTAGTACTTACAGCGCTTATTCTTATAGTTCTCTAGTAAGTTACCTAGTCTTTAGGTAAGCGTATTAGGCTTAGTGCCTTGTCTTTTAGGCTAATACTTAATTTAGAAATTAAACTTAGTAAGAAATTTAGCCTAGTAAGCTTAATATTAATTTAGACGTTTACTTTCTATAAAAGTTTATAGAGCTTAATAATTAGATAAGACTTTAATAAAGTCTTTTGTGCCTATAAGTTTAAATTACTATTTCTTAAAGGCTTAGATAATTATAAGAAGTTTCTTATTATAGATCTTATAATTATATTTAGTAGGTGTTATCTTTTATAATAGAAAGACTATAGGTTATAAAATACTATTAGAACTTATTTATAATAAGATAGCTATAGTAATAAAGTTAGATATATTAGTTTCTAGCTATAACTTAAGCTCTAGATTAAAATAAGTAAGTATACTAGCTTAGAAGAAAGCGTTCTTAATAGTATAGAATGTCTTATACGCGTTTAAGCTTTCTACTAGTAGAAAAAACTTTCTAAAATTAATATTCTTTATTATAAGAGCTGTAAGTGCCTTTAATAGGTATAAGAAGCCTTTAATAAATTAGTAATAGAAGTTAGTAAACTCTAAGAAGAATTAAATATTCTTTACTATTCTAAGTAAGAACTAGCTTAAAATAGTAAATACCTTCTTTAGGTCTATCTTAAGGTCTTTAGTTATAAGAATAAGTCTAAGGTACTTTACCTTCTTAACTTTAAAGTAACACTTCTTAGTATCTAGGTATATACTAGTAGCTTATAGCTTCTTAAGTACTTTTAGAATATATTCTTTATATAGACTTTTATTTTTGCTATAGATTAGAATATTATTAAAATACGCACTATAGAAGTTATCTAAGTACTCTCTTAGCGTCTTATTAATAAATATCTAAAAAGTACCTAAAGCGTTATATAAACTAAAAAGTATAATAAGGTACTTATAGAGTTTGTAGTAAGTCTAAAAGGCTATCTTTTTTTTATTACTATTCTTAATATAAACTAAGTTAAAAGTAGTAATAATATTAATAATACTTATAATATATACCTTATATATTCTAGTAAGTATCTCTTTAATAGAAGAAGAAGCGTTATAATTTTTCTTTATAACACTATTAAGTCTGCAATAATTAACGTATATCTATAATTTACTTTCTAGCTTTTTAATAATAAGAATAGAAAAGGTATATAGTAATACGCTAGAGCGTATAAAGCTCTTTTCTATTATCTTATTAATATAGGCCTTTACTACTTCTATTTCTTATTATATAAGCCTATAAATGTAAAAGCGTAAAGGCTTATTTTCTTTAACGTTAATAGCATAGTCTACTCTAGGTTATTAGAGAGAAAGGTTATTAGTAAGCCTTACGCTAAAGATATTCTTTATCTTAAAGTAAAGCTAGTCTAAAATAAGCTTCTTAAGCTCTTTATTAGTAAGATTAGACTTATTATATTTCTCTATATACTTATTAAAGTTCTCTTATAATATAGCTAAGTAATAAGTAATATTATTATAAAAGAATTTAAAAGTATTCTTATTAGAAGGTTCTTTAAGATGTTTCTAGTAATAGAGTTTAACCTAGATAATTTTATTAGAGTACCTTTTAGTGTTAAGATAAGCTACTCTAGCGCTAATAATTATAATAGAAACTTTAGCATTAGGTTTTCTTATTTTACTATCTAGAGGTCTCTTATTATAAATAGTCTTAGTAATACTATACTTAAGATAGTTTAAGTAACAGTGTATAGTGTTAAATATTATAAACTATTTATTACTAAATCTAAAAGAGATATTATAAGTATTTATCTAGTTTATACCTAGAATAATATTATACTTACTAATGTTTGTAATATAGTAAGTAACAAAGCTCTAATAAGTACTATACTTAATAGGTAATTTAATAGCTTTAGAAAGTAACTTTATAACTAAACTATTTGCTAGTAATAATTAAATAAGAGAAGTCTATATAGTCTTAATAAAGTTATCTTTAACCTAGTGTTAACTAATAAAGTAAGCGCTAGCGCTAGTGTTAATAAGACTAATAGTAGACTTCTACTCTTAGCTTATCTCTAAGTAATACTTAAAGTCTAGTTACTTAGCAGAATAGAAGTTTTTATAGATCTCTAATAAGTTAGAGATAATAGTAGTAGAGATATAAACGCGTTATTAGAGGGAGGTATTAGCTTCTAATATCTTTGCAGTAGCTACTTATAGATAATTATAATACTCTATAGTTTATTATATCTATTTTAGAGATTTACTCTATTTTAGCTTCTATTTATAATTTTGTCTAGAAGTATCTAAAAACGCTGCTTAGAGTTGCTAGAGTTAATAACGTAGCCTTTTTTGTTAACGTTCTTCTTATTCTTAATATAGGCGTTATAGTTATTATTATTATCTTCTATATTACCTTAAGCTCTATAGTCTTTATTATTAGTAAAGTTAGTATTTATAGCGTTTAGCGTTAGTCTTTTAATTTAATTAAAGAGTATAGCTTATATCTTTATATAGTTACTACTATAGTAAGCCTTATTACTATACTTAAAGTATATCTTATTCTTATAGAGAATATTACGCTATATATTAGTATAACTAAAGCTTATAGACTACTTAGCTATTTAGGCTAAGCTGCGCTTATATTTAGGTAAGTAGTTACTTAGTAATTAATAATAGGTCTTATAGGTGTTCTTCTTAATAGCGCGCTTAGATAAGAATATAGTAGCTAAAGAGGTATATTAATTAATCTTCTTATTATCTAGATCTTAGTCTTAAGCTTAGTTAAGAAATATAACTAGTGTCTTACTATAAACTAAGCTAGCGCTTATAGCAGTTGCTAAACTAGATTAAAGAAACTAATAGGCGTAGAAGATTATCTTATAATCTAACTTCTTAAGAATAGCGTATACCTTTATAAAGTATTACTTCTATAAAGTAAAGGTTTTTCTACTCTTCTATATTAATAAGCTATTTTAGAGAAAGCTTTTAGCTTCTATTTTCTTCTTATAAAACTTAGCTATAAAGTAGTAGTCTAGAGCTTTAAAAAGATTAAGATAGTTCTTAGCGCTCTTAATATTATAATATATAAAGTTTTATACGTTTTCTAAGACGTAAGACTTTAAGTATACTATAGTAGTATAGTTATTAGTATAGGTCTTATACTTATTAATAGTAGAGCAGCGCTACTTCTTATAGTCTTTTTTATTATTATTCTTACTAACAAAGACAGTAATATTAGAAAAATAGAAGGTAATACTTTTATTAGAGCTTTCTACTAAAGAGACTACTTATATATATATACTAGGTACTAGTGTACTACTATAGGCACTGCGCTTATTATCTTATTAAGATTACTATAGAGAGTTATATTAGCGCTCTAGGTTATTATAATATAGAGTTAGAAATTAGTCTTAGTAGAGAGTTAGTAAGTAGTCTTAGTAGTTATTATTAGCGTTTTTGTAGTAAACGCGTTTAATAGTAGAAGTAGTGTAATATTCTTAGGTGTTATAGTCTACTAGTTTAAAATAATACTTCTTGCGACTAGCCTAATTAGTACGCTTATAGTAAAGAATAGTATATAAGTAGTAGCTTAGTTTATATACTTATAGCTTAACTATAATAGTATTATACTCTTACTATAAGCGTTCTTAGTTATTGCGAAAAGTGTTACGTTTCTTTTTAAGTAAGGTGTAGTTAGCGTTTTTATTCTAATAGTTAACGTAGTACTATATAGCCTTTCTCTTTTCTTCTATAATAAGATTACGCTAAGTAGTAGTAAGCTATTACTACTTCTTAAGCTATTACTAGTAGTAGTTAGCTTTACTCTTCTTATAAGTAATATTATTTTTAAGCTTAGTAACTTTATTATAAAGGTTCTCTATTCTATTCTTATTATTAAGATTACGCTCTTTAAGAGTAAGTATAGCTTAATTATATTTATAGATAGTGCAGGTATCTTTCTTACCTTTAAGATAAAGCTTATTACGCTCTCTAGTAAGTTTAGTAAAGTTAGCGCTACTATTATCTGCTAATTGTTATTCTACAAGCTTAAGCTTTTTCTTAAGATTTTATACGTAGTTAAGCTTCTTATTATACTATATATAGAAAATAGTGTTAGGTAGAAGCTTAACTTACTTTAAGAGCGCGTTATATTTTTTAGTAAGAAGTCTAATAATAGTTATAAAATAAATAGTAGTAGCGTAGAACTACTATAAATATTAAGTAACTACACTACTATAGTAGAAGTTATTAAAGATAGTAATGCTAGAGATAAGATTCTTATTAATAGTGTTAGTGCCTTTCTTAAGGTCTTAGCCTATTATAATAGTAAAGCTATTACTATTATAGAAGATACTAAGTTCTAGCTACTATTCTAATTCTAATAATACATAAATGCTATCTATATTCTTATTAGAACTAATAACTTTAATATAATCTTCTTTAATATCTAAGTTAACGTAGTTATAGTTATAAGTTATAGACTCTTCTAGTGTAAAGCTAGTTACCTTTTCTATATAGAGTAGTAGAGAGTGTAGATCTAGAAAGCTACTATAGTAGTAGTTAGATTACTAGATTTTACGTAGCGTAAGCGTTTTCTAGACTATAGTGTTTTAGGTATTTTAGAATATAGCAGCGTTTTTATTTACAGGCTATAGAAAGAATTCTAAAAGTCTAGAAGATAGTTGTCTAGATATATTAAGTAGTAATAATAGAAAGAGTGCGTTTAGTATAAATAATGTAATAAACTCTTTAACTATTATGTTGTTATTTACTTATAAGTATTATATATCTTAGTACTTAACGTATAATATATAGATTTACCTTTAACTACTTACTCTAAATAAGGTAAGCTAATTTTCTTTCTTTTATATTATAATACTTTTAGCTATAAAGCGTAAGGTTTTACGTAAATACTTACCTTTTTTAGCTACTAAGTACTCTAATAAAGAGCTTCTAATAGTATATATTAGTTACTCTACTTTAAGTGTTCTTTGCTTATATATTTTATAGGCGCTAATAGTAGTGTTATAATTAGCGTAATTATTTCTTAAGCGTAGAGTAGCTACTTAATTTAGATAGCGTTAGCAAGACTATAAGTATAGTAGTTTATATAGTTATATAATAGTTTCTAATATTACGTAATATTAAGCGATATGTTCTAGTGTTATAATTAACTAAGAGTAGTAGGTGTCTATACCTAGGTATAGAGTAACGCAGAATAGTGTAAGAGTTAAGTTTAAGTAATAAGTAAGATTCTGCGTATAGGTCTATCTAGGCGCAGAATTAAACTTTAATATTTCTTGCTTAATTAGCGCTAGACCTAATTAGATAGAGATTACAGGTTTAATTCTTTACAAAGCTAATATAAATAATATACTTTTTTAGTAGATAAGTACTAAGATATAAGTAAGCTTTCTTATATATAACTAGAATACCTCTAATATTAATAAAAGTAATACTTATACCTCTTACTAAGTCTAGTAGATAAGTAGCTAGCTATCTACTTATAAACCTAAGATTAATAAATAGCTATTTATTTATAAATAAGCTAAATATAACTACTAAGATACTATTAAATACTTTAGTAAAACTTAGTTAATACTAAGCTTTATTAACTAAATCTCTATTACTTAGAATACTATTAATTAATAGAATAAGATTAGAAGATAAACTTTAATATAAAACTAATATAAGAGGTTAAACTAGCTTTATAAGTAAACTTACTATAAGTTAAAATCTATACTTTAATAAATAACTATAGTATTAGCTTTATATAGTTAGAAAAAAATTAATATAATTATTTTAAGCTAAGAGCTCTGCAAATTCTTTTGCTAGCAGTGTTTCTAGCGATCTAACGTAAATTGCCCGTCTATTTGTCCATTTACCGCCAGCCCTCTTACAAAATGTCCGGCATCGTTCTTTCCGGCTTACCCGTGGTTTTTGTGACGGCACGGTAATGATTTGTTAACACTCCGATAGGGTTTCTATTGTCGCCATACCTATCCAGGTCTTATCACTCTGCCATGAATACTGCCATATATGATCTTGATGCTACCCCACAATTGTTTTCATCCATCCTAAGGAACTGAAGCTTGCAGCCGCTGGCGTAGTGA
The DNA here is from genome assembly GCA_023758145.1 of Alternaria sp. BMP 2799. Classification (NCBI taxonomy): domain Eukaryota; kingdom Fungi; phylum Ascomycota; class Dothideomycetes; order Pleosporales; family Pleosporaceae; genus Alternaria; species Alternaria sp. BMP 2799. Next base: position 228,435 of record JAFVLP010000006.1, read on the forward strand.
GTACAGTCAGTACCTGTATCTCTTCCAATATCAGTCATTGCATACAATCACTTGTTTCTAAGAAGAACTCATACACAATCTCAGTCACCGACATGTTGATCTACCAACACAATCCTTTCCCGTTCATGAATCTTCCGGTCGAATTACGCCTAATGATCTACGAGCGGCTGCCACGCCAGATCAAACACACCGTGGTCTCCATAGACGGAGAAGTGGCTGTCCTGGTCACAAGACATCTGCCGACTGCCTTACTACGTACGAGCAAGCAAATCTACCTCGAAGCTCACGCCATCGTAAACAAGCTAGTCCGACATTTCGTCGAAGAGTCACCAACAAAGCTCATCGAGCTCGGCAAAGCTGGAACAAAGATGAGACAGAGGAAGGTACTCGACTATCTCATGTCACAAATCCCGCGCGAACGCATGGCCGTCGAAGACGACGAGAAGTCCGACATCCAAGCCATTTCCCAGAGACTACCCAAGTCCAGTGGACTTCGACCTACCGATCCCACCAAGGCATCCAACATCGCTCGCTTCTTACATCAAGCTGCTAGAGCTAGATACCGTCCAGGTGACGACCGTTTCCACGACGCTGCCGGCGGGCTGTGGAACAACACTGTCGTAACCGTGTTCGTCACACGCACACTTTACAAGAACGAAGAAGAGTTCCAATGCTTCGCCGAGATTAACCACAGCCACATTCGACATATGTATCATCATGGGGAGATGCCGCACTTTCCGCACGATGTATGGATCCGAGATGGTGGTAGTATACAGGTCGAAGGAGATGTTTCTCTGGAGAGGGCGATTGACAGGGTGCCGATGTTATGTCAGGATGGCTATGACGATTGGGGTGATAATACGGGTGCGGGGGATTCGTGGGGGCCGGCTATGAGCAGGGAGGATTGGGATAGGGAGTGGCTTCCTTCGTAGTCAGTTGTGAGAAAGGGATGGATGTTTGTACTGCAGTTTGGATGCCGTTTGTGCGGACTACCTTCCTCCATATCATAAGTCAAATATCCCTGATAACCCAATACAAACATCCCGCTCCGATCAAATTGCATTCCCAAAGACCATGTTCCAGCATCGCTTCCAATTTCACTTTTCCTTCCTAAACTCCCGCATCCCATCATCAGCTACCACGCATCTAACCCTCCCTCACACTAACCCCCTTCTTCATAACCAACAACTTCGTCTTCGTCGGCTCCGCAAACTTCTCCTCCTCCTCCAGCACCGGAATCGCCGCATCGCTATGCATAAACGCAATAAACTGCTGCAAATGCAATTCATCCTCAAACGCCATGGTACCCATGCAATCCCAATCCATCCCGTCATCAACCCCAATCAACACCCGCGGAATCCCGATTGGGCATTCCTCGTCGTCAACATGGTAGTGCCGCGTCCAGGACAACGGATGCACTTTCCCCGCGATCTTTTTGAGTAAAGGTGCGTACTTTTCCTCGTTGTGCTGGTGGAATTCTGCGCGGGAAACACCTTCTTTGCGGGTTGCGACTGTGGTGAGGATGTAGGGGTATGCACTCGTTTTCGTCATTGTGGTACCCGGCATTTTGGTTCTGTGGATTCTCCGGTTGTTCAGGGTATGCGATGGGGATGGGGGCGGGCTGGGGCGGAGCTATGTCGGCGGTGTAGAGATATGCGGCCGATGATTGGCATGGAATAAGTAATCGCAGGACCCGGAAGGATTGTGAAGGATTCTCAGGAAGAAGCAAAAAAACAGTGTCTCTGGGGGAATTTCAAAGGAATACGGAACTGGGCAACGGGAAGAACGAAACGCCAAACCGAAATTTCAGGGCCAGGAAAACAGGAGAACGGATGGCTTCCGTATGCAGGCTGGGCCCGTCAGACCGTAGTGTGCCGGTGTCAGCTAATGGGCAGTTTTGTACCCCTGTATTTTATTGGTCCCCACTTCCCGCTCGGTTACCACGAGGGCCGATCGCTGGAGACAAGTGCGCTAGCTGGGTCTGGACTACTGACGAAGCTTGCGAAGCGAAGTGTCGAGCCTTTCCTCAACCTTTGTACCTGCTGCCTCTTTTGGTGATGCCGCCGATTCAGTTGCGACATGTCAATGCCGTTGTGGTTGTTTGAAACTGTGCCTGTTATCTCGTTTGTACTGGGGAGGGCCTGTGAGCGTCATACGGTATGACGTTAGGCCTCCAGACACCGCTAGTTTCATCTGCCGATGGCTGCTTTGGGGGTTGGACGTCGTCTTTGTCGGGGCTTGGTGTGTTGATCAGACGGAAGGACGCGGAAGTGGTGAGAGGTACTTCCTTAGGTCCGCGGAGTCTTTCGGTATGTTGTATTGATCGTCACTGCCAGAACTGACAAAGTTGTGCAACAGCTGTCATCTAGTACTAATGCGTCACAGCGCTATGAGCGAACTCATCTCTGAAAGTCAAACTCTTACATCGCGCGTTGTCCGTCAGCTCTTGGCCCGCTGTAGCGTCCACATAGGTACTCGTTCTGTTTCCTTGCGCTTGTGCATCGGCGCGGACTGTCACTACTTCACCCCGCATGTGCGTGGTCGAGTTCGTGGCCGTCATGACTCCACCGAGGCTTCATATCTACATCGATGTCTGGAAAGTCTTTGGGAAAGTGTCTCATTCAAGCGCATTAATTCTAACATAGCTAGAGCAAAGGTTAAGGTCAATCCCCTACACCACATTCTACTTGCGAGTTCTGATCTCGAGAGCCCTCCTCTCGCCCGAGGGAGTGTTTTCCCCCAATCCCCTACTGAGATCCCACCTTTTATCATCCCAGAGATACCGGAAGACCCCCAGTGTATGCGTCTTGATGACAGTCATAAACTCTTCAATGAGCACAGCTTCACAAGCTGCACCCATCCCGCTCGGAGAAGGCCCAAATACAAACGCCGGTACACCGCGATAGCGATAAAACTTGCAATCCGTACCACCCAGGCCGACGATCTGTACCGGCTCCCTCCCAGTAACGTCTCGCGCAACATCTGCCATGTACCCAGAAAGCGGATGATTGTACTCCGATAAGCTCGCTGGGTTGCTGGCTGCTTCTTGCACGTAATATGATACGCCAGGGAACGATAGGAGTAAGTCGTCAATCTCAACGAGTACAGCCTCAGCCCCGAGCCCGATCGGCAGGCGGATGTCGGCTTCAAAGACGCACTTTGAAGGGATGACGTTGACTTTGACGCCGCCGTTGATGGTGCCGATGTTCAAAGTGGGTGAGAACATATTTGCTGCTGCCCCAGCGCCCATGATCTCATCGGTAACGGCGTGCGCTTGTTTGGAGCGAAGGTAAGCCCTGAGTTGGTGCGGGATCTTTACGGGTATCGACTCGACCACGCACTTCAGGGTTGTTATCAAGGAGCAAGCATGTACGATGGCTCCGCAGCCGTTGTGTGTGTACGCTCCGTTACCTCCTTGAGTGTTGACTGTGAAGGTCAAGCGCAGAGTGCCTACGGTTCAAGGTCAGTATAGATCTTCAAAGCTGATCATGGGTAGATGTCACTTACCCTTCTCGCCGAACCTAATGGACTGTAGACCACCAGGCTCGCCGTTGACAACGCAATCGCCTAGCCAAGGTGAATTTTCTCCACAGTGATCAAGCAGATACTTGGTCCCCCATTCGCCTCCCGTCTCTTCGTCCGAGACCACGGTCAAAGCGACGCTTCCGATGAGATGCGAAGCTCGCTTCTTCAGCAACGTGAACGCGATGATGGAGGCTGCGGTGCCTGCTTTCATGTCGACAGACCCAAGACCATGTATCGAAGTGCCATCGTTGTGGCCTGAGTATGGAGGGATTTTCCAACCCTCAAGGTTATTGACCGGGAAAGTATCCATATGGCCGTTGAAGACGACGCGAGGACCGTCCTGCAAGCGGCCTTCGAAATCCGAAACCACATTGGGCATGTGAGCCATCGGGGCAACGATATCTGCATAGATGTTGTTGGCTGAAAGGAATTTCGTGACGACATCTGCGGCGGCTCGAGTGTCGCGTGGTGGGCTGGGGCTTGCTGCTCGGACAAGCCTTTGCAGAAAGTGTATGTACTTGTCCTTGTTTGCTTCGATTTCGCAGAGTATGAGGCTCTCGTGGTATTGTCTAGCTGGCGCCATCTTGACTAGAGAAGAAGGTTTGCTATGTGTAGATGAATGAAGATGATGTTGAGCTGATGAAGATATGGAGGCTTTATGTTAAGAGGAAGTACAGACTTTTCTTCACGGAACTGGCCGACTATGGAGATGAAGAAATTTCAAGTTCAATTGTTGAAGGCGCCCATGGTAGTATATCGGCGCATGCCATAGAGGAGCACACGAAACATATGCGCGTCGCATTACTGGCTGCTCAGTGTTCGGTACCGTACAACAACGCTTCAATCATCTTCAGTACAATTCGCTCAAGATCTGGATTACGCCGATAGGGCATCACCGCGGTAATGGTAATGCGTGATAATTGTGTGGGTGGGCCACATCGCAAAGTTGGTCGCGCATTCATAACTCTTGCGTGGTTCTGAGTCCGTTGCTCAGTCCGGACATTCCGGCTTTTTGACTCACCATCATCACCCACAAATCTTCTATTTGCAAGTTTAGTAGTCGGGTTTCATTAAGGGTATCCATGGATGCATCTCATAAGTCCGTGATGTCGTCGCTCATGTTTGTCATCCTGCTACTCAGCCATTGGAACACCTCTCACACTACCTCTTGATCACTACCTCTTGATCGCTACTCTTCTTTTCATTGCACGACGCTATTCCACATCGAACAGACTCGCTGAGCCATAGGCTTGACCTCCAGATGGCTTCCGCGACCATCTTGTGACCATGTCCCAACTAGCGACCTGGTGAACCGTCCCCATCACCCCCATCCGCGCCGACCATGTCCTGCTCATCCGACAACGTCATACCCTCAACCGCCTCCTCAAAACTTTCCAGCTCCACGAGCTTGGCCTCGGACGTCGTGATCTTGAGCTCCATCTCCTGCTTTAGCACCTCGACCGTCGCACTGAAGCCAGCGAGAGCCTCGAGTAGCGCCCATGCAGTTGCTAGTGTGTCGAGATGATCCTTCGTCGCTGAAATTGCTTCATCGATGGCAGCGAAGAGGAGGTCGCGCGCCGTGAGAGTCGTGGAATCGATCAGAGGCGCGTGCGCGGCAAGAACAGTGACTATGGATGCGAGGTCGGATACCATACTTCCTGTGCTTGAAGATGCGGAAGGCGAATCGGCGGCTGGAGATCTAGATACCTCCTCGGTGATCTCGGGAAGGATGTGTACGGTATGTGGCTCGGGTGTTCGTGGCGGTGACGGATCTTGCGATGGCGGCTTGGGCTCGTTTGCGGGTGACTTTGCGATGAGAGGCGATCTTTCGTTCTCGTCGACTTTGGATGGGACTGCGTCGCGCTTGAGTTTGGAATTGGGACCGTGCCTGAAGATGTGTCGCAATAGACTTCCTCGCGTCATCGTGGCGGTTGCGGTTGAACTGGCGAAGTCGGCGGGGGTCAGGTCGCCGCGGCTATACCGACGGGAGCGAGATATGACTCCCAGCGTAAGGTGTCGGCGTAGAAGCGGGAGATTGGTTGGGTGACAGCCTTGCCGTAGTCGCAGTAAATACTTGCTCACCTACGATATAGTCGCGCTAGCCAAGGCCACATCGACAAACGCACGATCTTACATGTACTCCCAGAATACCACGGTTCTTCTGTTCTTCGCTCGAAACTCCATCAATTATTCAAAGTCTTCTGATGGCCTTCAACAACACCTACGACAGTGCCCGTGACCCCCGGCTCAGTCGTCAGCCCAGTAACGTGGACATGCCTGACGTCGTTTCAGTTGCCCCAGTGCCCCAACTCCAGGCAGTTTCGATGCCACCTCCAAAGCTGTTAGTATCTAGCATCGAGTTTCCGGTGCATTCTCGCTAATATCTCCACAGTGCAGCCACGCCTTCGATCGACGACAACTTGGCATCAATGAGGCGGGTTCCCGAGCTTCTTGCACGCATCGCGGACCAGGAAGCTGACAAAGCAAGACTCCAGCAAGAGAAGACGGCTGCGAAGAAGATGGCCAGCGACTACCATACCCGCCTCACGCAGACGACCAAGTCCCTAGGCGATTTGACGGCCGCGTACTCGAGGCGCCTAGAGGAGAAGGACGCCTTACTCAGTGAGAACGTCGCGATCGAACAGCGCGACACACTAATGAGGAAAGAGACCGCCAAGTCCGCCCGCGAAATCAGCGATATGACGAGCAAGATACAAGAGATGGAGGCCCAGATCCAAGCATACGAGGTCGAGAACAAGGATTTACAAGATCGCGTCACTACCTTGGAGACAGAAGCGCACAGCCTACAATGTCACGTTCAGGACCTAGAATCTGAGAGAGAGCAGGATCGGGCTTCGGAGAGTGTTGATGGATATTTCAGGAACGGTAGGAGGGACTCCACGCAACGCCCCATGTCGAACGTTCAAGCAACTCCTCCCCGCCAAGGTTCAGACCGGGACCGAGAGGTGACTTACAGTGAGGCGGTATACACTGAGCATAGGAGGAGGTCAAGTGGGCCCTATGAGCGCGGTGATCATCAACGAGGAGCTCGCCGGGAGCGCGATCGTGGCCGAAACGTACGGAACAGGTCATCTACCAACGATCGCTTCGTCCCTGACCTGTACCCTCCTACCGGACCTCGCGCGGACAGGCGCTGATGCAGAGGGCAGGGAGAGATGTGAAGGATCGTGACGATGGTGGCGACAAGCGTCACAACATGGCGCCGTTGATAAGACTGAGAAGATCGAAGGAGGAAAGTCCGTACGGCGGGCCTGCTCTACATGGCGGGAAACGAACCTGTGGGCATTGCCAGATGTACGCAGCGGATTCTGACTGGGTGGGTCCCGATATTTGGCATTGTTTGCCGTACATACAATACCTGGTGATAGCAGAGACATTAGCATGATCAGAGCTAATGCCGGTTGCTTGAGTCATGTTCATCATCCCCAGTCTGATCCATCGCTAGTGAAACATGCGTAGACACTCATCAATTTGCATACTGAAGATAGTATTGTTACCGTCGCCGTACAAAGACCCATTGTATGTGTTGAAAGAACGACGAGGTTGGTCCGAAGTCACCGAGAAGTGCGAACGTCAGGGTTGTCGTCACCGACGGCGAGAGTCTCCGCGGACGACCATATATGTGAAGAGACTAGTGGGAAGCAGGGTACGCGGAGTCTTAATATCATGCCGTGATAAATGTGGAGAGGTGACTTGGAGGGAACCTCGCGTAACAGGCACCGACAAGGGGGCAAGAACATCGGACATACAAGCCGCCTCACGTGACGTGCCCAGGACTCGTGAACGGGCCGCTAGTTCATCTCAGTCAATGACCCCGATTATAAGGTTCGCTAAAACGGAGAGGATCTGGAGGATCGCGCAAGACATGTGTCTGACTGGTTGATCGGGTCTGGACAGGAAGATAGGCGAAGCCACGATGCGACTGCGCCGCATGCCGGTACGCGAGCCAACCACTCATGTAGAGCCAGGCGTTGCTCGCTGCCCGTTTACCCAATGGTGGTGCTTTGATCAATAATCGCGCAACGGACAACGTTTCTTACTGCGTTGGTGGCAGCGGAGTAGTCGACAGAACCCATGTTCGTACTGCAACGCGATAAAAGGGCCGTTTCCGCGTCAGAAGGCGTCCTCGGAGCATCATCCGTCTTTCTCCATTCGTGCGTACCATCTTAAGAACCATGGCAGAACCAATGAACAAACGCGTCGTTGTGGTAAGTCGCCTTATATGCCATGGCTAATATGAGGCTGATCATTCCAATAGGTTGGTGGCTCGATAGCTGGGCTCATGCATGCTGTGGCGCTCAAGTCTCATGGCCACAGTGTTGTGGTTCTTGAGATGCGAACTGAACAGCAGCTACAAGCCCGAGCTGCAGGCTTGAGTCTATGGTCAAACGCACAGAAAGTGTTCACAACATACCTACCTGATGTTGAGCTCGACGATATCGTTTTCCGCAACCCCGCATTTCCAATCCTTGACAAGGATGGTAAGGTCTTGGTAGAAGTACCGTTCACGGAAGACGTGCGCACCTCGTGCTGGGCTGGTCTTCACGGTCTGCTGTGGATGGCCTGCGAGAAAGACGTCGAGGGACATGGGCCTGTCAACATGCGCTGTGGATACCAGGTATGCGGGCTGACTGAGCAAGCTGACCACCTCGTGGTGTCATACAAAGGCGAAGATGGCATCGAGGAACAGATGACGGCTGACATGGTCGTGGCGGCCGACGGCGCACGTTCCCGTCTTCGAAGCCTTGTCCTTCCTGACGTGAAGACCGACTACGTTGGCTATGTGGCGTGGAGATCACAATTCCCAGAAAAGGATGCGCCTGAGGAGTTACGTTGTGCCATAGAGGGGAAGATGCCTCTTTGCATGCTGGACGGGAGCTACATAGTGGTGTAAGTCGGGTATAACGTTGCCAACCATTGACTGACATATGGTAGCTATCTGTCGCCTAGTACGATCGGAGACATGCGTCCTGGGAACCGTGTCATCGAATGGTGCTGGTATGATGCTTGCGACGCTTCGACACCAGTGTTCGCGGATTACATGACCGACGTTAATGGTGTCCGACATAACGTCACCGTACCCGGGAACCTATTGCGTCCGGATGTTTGGGAGGCTCAGCTTAAGCGAAGGGACAACGTGTTGTCTCCAATGTGGAGGAAGATCTTCCACGAGTCGAACCCGCCGCTTCTCACAGCCGTTCGCTGTATGTGCCGTCCATGTAGATACTCGGTTGATGATTTGTGCTGACTTACGCAACCATCTAGCGTTTGACAATACAAAAGCTTCGTTCTTCGGAGGCAAGCTACTGCTGGCTGGCGAGGCGTTCATTCAGCTTCGCCCACATCTTGGCGCAAGCTGCGATATCGCAGGGTTATCGGCCATTACATTGCCGCGGGTTCTGAGTGGGGAGATGAGTCTGGAAGAATGGGAAAAGAAAGTGGCTCAGCACGCTATGGAGAAAGCGATCGGAAGCAGGGCCACTGGAATATTTGGCATGACGGGACAGTGGCCGGAAGGCTATACAGCAGAGTCTGCGGCGGAGTTCTCTGAGGAAGTGGCGGCTTGAGAGGGTGAAGCTTGCCGTGTGAAGGGATAGAAACAAGGGGGAACGATGACGTATGTGAGATCGGAAGCTGCCCCGTCCCGGGGCCGGCGCTAGCGAACGGTCTAATCGAACCGAGTTAGGGGAATGCCCTCTCAACTGCGCAACGTCTCTCGCCATCGCACAGTACTGACACAGTCACAAAGTGATTCGTAGCCAGCCACAGTGATGCTAATCGAAGGTACGTTTTCTGATCATTTGATGAAAGCAGGACCTGCTATCGTGCGGGCACGTCGGCCTGGGAAAAGCTACACACCCAAGAGCCTACATCGACGCTAGGTTAAATACATTGCATGTTTCTATGTTGCTTTAGTCCGCAGACCTATCTAGACGTTTTCTTGTGTAAGGTGCGGGCGAACTTTGACGCGAGTCGGGCATTGGCGTACTGTAAATGTGGATACGGAGTCCGCGCAACGCGTCTGAGCCGGCACCATCAGCATCGTTACCGTACAACACGCGTCGAACAATCAATTTTTCGGAATCCGTGGAGCGGCTTCATGCAGCTTTGCTTGGCGAGGAACCTTGCAGTGCTCCTGTAAAGGTCCGAATGTCTACTACGCCGACAGCATCAAGTCGACAAGCTTCGATGAACTCTTGACATACAGTACGATGTACGAAGCAATGTACGAAGCAATGAACCATTTAAGTTTTGCTGAGTGTCGACAACTTTTACATCATCAGCTTATCGCGGTCTGAAACGGACTCCGCAAACATGGTCTCTCAATCCAAGGACGCATGGGAAATGTCTTTCCTTAGCGGACACTCCAGCTTCGAGATTGGAATGGGTGTTTTCCTCTTCGCTCTCATTTTGAGCTTGTCACGCGCAATCTACCTGCTCTACTTCCATCCCCTGTCATCTTTTCCTGGACCGTACAAGGCGGCCCTATCAACGTGGTGGCAGTACTCTTTGAGCAAGACTGGTAGAACGGAACAGATACTCGAGCAGCTGCATAGGAAATATGGTACGTCTCAGCATGACTTAGATGACTACACACTGACAGATTGAACAGACACTCAAGCACTCAGAATCGGCCCAAATGAGCTACACATTACCGATCCCACACTCTATCATACGATCTACTCGCAGCGGTACATCTTCCCAAAACACAAGTACTTCTATGATGGTTTCAACAATCTATCCAATGTCTTCATCGAGGCAGACAAAGATGCACACCGTGCGCGACGTAAGCTTCTCAACAACTTCTTCTCGAAAGCGTCAATCAGATCTATGGAGCAGACCTTGTTCTCCAAAGTCACCCTGTTATGTGACAGGCTATCGGACACCAAAGACAACGGTGCTATCAACTTCTACCACGCTTTCAGGTAGCACTCTCAACTTTATCTGGGGTAAAGACATTGCTAAAGCTATTACAGGTGCCTTACGGTTGATTTTATTACGCAAATCGCGTTTGGGGAGTCCTTCAACATGCTTACCGAAGCCGAAGACAACACTTTCAACGCACCGTTCATCACGTGTTTTGATCTAGCATCTGAGGTGATCTGGAACATGCAGTACTTCCCCATCCTTCGGACGATTGCATTCAGGTGCCCACCAAGTGTGACTGCCAGGCTGAGCACATCGGCCGCAAAATTCCAGGGCCTCCTACGTAAGGTTGCGAAGACTGTAGTCAACTTCAGGACTTTGAAGGCGTCCGGAAAATCCTTGGACCATGAGATTGTCTTCGATGCTATGCAACACCTCGACGACGCAACAGTTGAATCCGAAGCCGCGAACATCTTGATTGCAGGTTCTGATACGACGGCATTTACACTCTCGACCGCTGTTCAGCATATGATGAAAGACCCTGCCATCTTCACTCAACTCAGAAAGGAACTGAGGGAAAGCGGCATTGTGGCGACCCAAGATTTCACGCTCGTGAAACTAGAGCAACTTCCATATCTGGTATGTACCCTGATGAGACTGCAATACGAAGCTAACCCCCCTAGACTGCTTGTGTGAAAGAATCATTGCGCTATGCCATGCCCGTCCCGGGACGACTTCCTCGGGTCGTAACACATGGAATTCAGCCTCTCGTGGTAGACGGAAAGATTGTCCCCGCTGGAGCTGTCGTTGGCATATCCGCCTACAGCATGCATTTCGACGAGAGCATCTGGGGCGAAGATGCCAGGAAGTTTAACCCCGCTCGTTGGCAGGCCGAAGACGCAAAAGACCTTGAGAAATATCTCGTGACCTTTTCTAAGGGCGCAAGGCAATGTCTCGGGATCAATCTGGCATATGCCGAGATCTATCTCACCTTGGCGATGCTCGTCAACCGATTCCGCCTCGAACCGGATACGACCATCACGGCATCTGATCTCCAACCCCTGGACCATTTTGCCACTGAGTACGAAGGAACTGGGGTTCGCGCGATTGTCCATGAGGACTAGATGTGAGCGTTTGCGTTCTGTGCATTGAAGTGGCTCTCTGAGGGGACGATGTCTTGGCACGATAACAGCAGTGAGCAAGAGTAAGTGATTGAACAGATTGAGTATCGTTTGTATTGAGAAAAGTTATACGTCAAGAATAGAAATAAAGTGCTCTTGATATTGGTATGGACTCATGAAGCCCACTGCTGTAATGAAGACATCGTTGTAGGAACCGGAAGTGAGGTCCCCATACGTATGAGGTGTTCGTTGACCTTCAGTGAAGCGGTGGTTGGTCATCGAGTAGATAGGTGCGCGATAATAGGCCGAAGTACCGAGTCTTTGACGTGATTAAGGACTTCCAGTCTGATCCTGGAGCGAGCTGCGGGCTCAGCAGCTATTGTTATGTTAGTGTCGCATTCTTTTGATTATCTTGTCCATCTTGGACATACCCTGTACTTCGTTCTGCACGTCAAGGTGCTTGCTTCTAAGTAGATGCCAGAGAAGGAGTAACGATGGAGGGCACGTAGCGACGAGAGTCACTATTGCGATGATGGACTCATTGGAAAAAGATGACATGTTAATTGATTGGTCCAGCTCAGCGACTATTGGCAGTGACTCGCACGTTGGACGGTTTGGTCTCGCGTAGTGTGTGGAAGATACTTGAGCGGAAGCTTTTGACACCTCCGAATTTGGTTATATTGACAAATGTTGGAGCAGAAACGGCCTTGGGGAACGCGCTATTAGCGGAAGTCTTATCGCGTGTGTTAAGCCTCTAGGATGTTGACTATAGGTTGTAGCCTTGTAGAAAGAGGGCATGTCATGAACATGTGCCGATCAGATTGGGGCCGTGGCGCATGCCAGCTCTCGGGCCGTCATTGCTGGAGTTCTAGTTTCAGTGACCAGCTTCGTATGCGTTTTCTCTCGCGCAGTTCAGCAATTGAATACATTTGCCATCATACCAGAAGCGAAGCCAATGCAGCAAACAAAGGCAACGGAGCCGCAGGCATCCACCCATCCAATCTCTATGCTTCGTTCATGCAGGGCTGTGCAGTGGCGCGCGGCCAAGATCCGACAAGCTTTATGACTTGCATCAGGCTGGCTTTCCTTACGCATGGCAACTCGTGGTTCCCTCTCTATGGAGATTCTAGATTAAGGTTAACCGACCGCGGGGGATCGTAGTCTCGGTTAGTGCTGCGTTCTGTTCACAATGGTCAGACAGATATGACTGGAATTGAAAGATCACTTACCAATTCATGCTTTCTTCCGCTGTCCCAGCAGAGATAGGCGATTGATGCCCATGTAAATGTGTAAGGCCCGGTCGAGGTATAAGGAGGTCAACTTGGCCCTCGACTAGATCGCCAAAGGTTGGCTGAGCTCGGCGATTGGCGAGCTCAAAATCCAGAGCACCTAGGTAGTGTTGGTTGGATCCGTGATGCAGGGATACAGCCAGAAGGTACATACAAATCTGCCCGGATCTGTTGTTAAAACCAGATCGTTTGATCCAATGGCACAGCAGTGCAATCGAAGGGGGGCATGTTGTAACGAGGGTAACGAGAGCGATTATGTCCCCGTTGGACAGGGACGACATATTGTGTTACACGTGTGAGGATTTGGGCAATGAAATATAAGTTGTGGCTGGAGGATGTGAATCGACAGCTTGATGCACGAGATCGATGCCTTTGTATAAGCTGCTTGAGATACGTTCTGCCGTTTGGAAAAAACCACTGAAGACTGCGGGCTCGCGTGTTATAAACGTGTGCTGAGCAGTCTAACGCGTGTATAAGTTTCCAGCCCATCTTTCCTGAAGCATTGGGATGCGTGCTGAGCTCCGTAGTCGTCTACGTTCTTGCGAAGCGAGAAATGATCTCAACCTTGGAAGCTAGCAAGATGCGAGCCTGTGAGGAACCGGCGGGCTCCTGGCCGACCCCTACTGTCCATTTGAACCTACGTTTCAGAAGCAGCGAGCTTAGGCCGATATTTGTTCTAGCGACCATGGGCATCTGCACGGCGTTGATACACCTGTAGGACTCAGCGTTGACAGGGATGCATCGCAGAGATCTGCACCGCGGACTAGATTGGTGGAGGGTAGGTAGCGTGGAGGCTCGTGTTGGTGCTAAGGGTGACGGGACGAGCGCGCGAACCCGCATCCACCAGAAGTCTGCCGGGCGTTCTTCCGGGCTCGTCCGGCGGAGTTCTATTAGGACGCATGGCGGTGCAGTGGTCGACTCGATGCTCGCGCATTGCGTCCCCCTCATCTTGCGTTTTTTTATGGCAGGGCGTCTAGTGTTCTTTCATGACGTAGGGCGGTTCAACCCACGTCGCACCTATGCGCTCAGTGTTCATATGCAGCCCAAAGCGATTGTGGCTAGAGAACCTCCACAATCTCCGCCTGTATGTAGCGTCATGTTGGACCGTGAACTTGGGTCGACGATGCGAGGTACGAATGCATTGTTCGGTAGGTAATTGTAGGTAGCGATAGGCCGTGTCCTATCCAAGCAGGTGTCCTTCTCACTTCAGCATTAGAGCTTCGGAACCCATTCAATTTGCGTTTTCGGGATAGCGTCCGTGACTGGGATGAAGTAACCTAGAGCGTAGGTTGTACCAGATAGTAAATCATTGGGCTGGGCACACAGGCAAAGGAGGGCTCGTCAATTATCAGCTCGAATTCGCGACGGACGCTGCCAGGTGTCAGGTGGGCAAGTAGAGCCGAGGCTGCCCAGGTGAGATGCCCCGGGGCCGAAGCGGCCCGCGTAGCGCCAGTCGTCAACAGGCCCACCTCTCAACCGCTTTTCCTCCCGACCCTACCATCACGACAACGCTGAACGGCTTTCAAATCGCAACATTCTTATGGTAATCTATTCACCATCAACACACGCGCTTCTGTCACAGACCGAAATACAGGAGGCGACGTACCTTGCCTCCTCCGGACGCGAGTTACGCGATCGCACTGCCCTAAGCAGTTTCCATATGAGAATTGATCAGGCTGTATCGTAAACATCGCCTGATCGTAGTCAATGAACATCATACTCTGGATCGAAAGGCTCATGATTAGAGGGCTATGTTGTAAGTGGCCAGATGGCATCATCATTATGTTTCTATATCATACGTCGCTCTTAATTCCTAGATGTCATCGTCAACAGCATCTCTTCCCAAGCCCAGACCCCTCCGACTGGCCCCAATCCTTCAATAGGCTCGGCTCCGTTGCTTCTCGGGCTTTTGCTAGTTTCTCGTGTGTTGCGGGAGAGAAGCAGACTTTGCCGCTAGGTCGTGGAAGAGCCTTGTGGGATCGTCTTTGAGCCCAGGCCGACGAGGTGAGTGATGGTCATTGCCTCGAGAGGTAGGTAGGATTAGGCTTGGGTAAAGTATTGTCGACGTGGTTGATGATCTTGCGGTCGATGGCTGAACGAAAGATCTCATCATCTAGGAAGATGTCAGTAGTGAATAGTGATCATTGACACATATCAACAAACCATTGAAGTCTCTCTGAACACGACTTTTGCGCCTGAGCAGATGCCATACGAGAACCAACGAGGGTGGACATGTTGCGACTAGACTAACGATGGCGATGATAGATTCGTTGGATATGGTAGACATGGCGGGTCTGATTGGCTGAGCGACGGGGACTGACCAGTACGTGTAGTCTGCGCTTGACAAGATGGCCGAAACAAGGGTTGTGAATAATGAATGTAATCGTGTGTGAAAGCTTCGTTATGCTCAAGTAGCAATCTTCGAAAAACATGGCAAGGCGCTTTAGATAAAATATGCTGACCGATATTCATCGTAGACCTCGTATGCCTCGATCGCCCGAACGCAGGGAGAATTGGGCAAGTCTTCACGAGCAACGGCTGATCATTGGCCAGTTGCACTAGGGGCGTCTCAGGAACCAATACCGAGAGCAATGTTGCTGCCCCGAGCGCTGGTCGCATCAACGTCACCCCGCTCTATTGGTTCGCTCCAGCTCCGACATGCAACCACCCACCCCTACATGCAAGAACCCACCCCTACATGCAAGAACTCACCCCTACATATAAGGACCCACCCCTACATGTAGCACCCATCTGGGCAACGAAAGAGGGCTGCTGGTGGTTTGACGTGCCCCACTCAGCCACACTCAGGGTAATCGTCACAGTCCACACCCGGTAGCTAATATGTTCCGACTCAACGATCCCCTGTATTGGTTGTTCTAAGCACTCAAGCTGCCGCTGCTCAACAGTCGCCTTCTGTGATTGGCCTTTGATACAGCATTGCAATGGAACTGCACGTGACCGTACCTAGGTACATACTCGCATGTTCAACTGCCCCGTAACAGCGCATACCTGCATGTTGATCACGTGGACGGATATTCTTGCCATTTGTACTGCGTTGTAGCCACGCGTAGTCGTGTCACGAAACCGTCTAGAAGAGGATGACTTCCAAAGGTTTTCGTCAGTACACGTGATCGCGCAGGGACACCCGGGTAGCCTTGCCCGATAGCTCCTCTCAGCCTCCACGTCGATAACTCCATATTTTCACTTGGCAATGAGCGCGCATGCAGTCCACGGGTCTCAATGTATAGACTGGATCTGCAAGCTGACACCACGGTACACCTCGTGACGGTCAGTCCCCGGGACGGCAGGGACTACCCACCGTGCCTACATTCAGGTTCTGCTTTATTGGTGGTTGTGCCGCGGAAAGCAGTGCACCGCCTCGTCGAGTCTTCACCGGCGATGGGTGCTGCTGACCCCTGCATAATCTCGCTTATCCACCGCGAATTCCAGGTTTTGCTGATTGGAGGATGATATGCAGGCTCTCGAAGAGGTATCGCCTACGTCGTGATGCTTTCCAGGTTTTGTCTGATTGGCTCCCAAGGTAGTTTGAGGAGAGGCTCAGGAGCCTTATATGCTCGCTGACCCGACCTTCACTCTTCGCTGTTTCTATCAACGCATTCTTCATTCTTTTCTCAGGATTCGCTTCAATCTTCTTGAGATCCAGTCGGTATGCCTAAGCAGGCCAAGTCCTACGCACCGCGAATCCAATCCAGTACATGGGAGCAACACCGATGCAGGATCAAGACGTTATTCGTGGATCAGAATGAGACTTTAAGCCAGGTCATGGAGTCAATGAAGAGCTACGGCCTGCACGCAACGTCAGTTCCAGACCCGAATCCCGCTGTCCATAACTATGCTAACGTGTTTGGAGTGAATCGCAATACGAACGTCAAATGAAGATCTGGGATATACGAAAGAATTGCACAAGAGACGAATGGCGCCTTGTAAACCGCGAAGTAGAAGGGAGGCATCTTCAAGGAAAGGCCAGTACTGTATCGATCAACGGCGTTGAACAGTCGAAGGAGAAACTCGATCGCGAGTTTGCGAGGAGCGAATATCGCAGATACGGAGGTATGACTATCCACCAACGCATTGATCCTGGGCTGACTTTTCCAAGGCCTCCAGCCCGGTTTACCTGACCATATCCAAGTGAGCTCACCGCCAGCAACGGTTCCCGCGACTGAGATGTCCACTAGGTCTCCGGTTGATCCAGAAGCCGAACTGGTTCCGCCCGCGCTGCAAGACTTGTACCACAATGGGGAACCTGTTCAACATCACCTAAGTTCTTTTCTCCTTCATACTAGATTTTGGGACAAGGAGGCTCGTAAAATGTACACAACACACTGGGTCAAACTGGTCGATCTGGGGCACACAAGCTACCTTCTCGCCGAGGAGCCGGAGTTAGAATGTTCGGGCGTCATTGCTCCGAAACATGTACTTGGTATAAATCCCTTCGATCGTTTATAATCCTCGTCAGGAAGTTTGGGTATTCCTAGTTGGGAGTCTGTAGATGTTAGTTCCGAAGAGTGGGCGACTCGCGGGTGGGATGTCTTTTTCGGGGAGTAGGGTATGGCATGAGATGGGGCCAAAGTGATCATGTGGCGCTTTCCGCCATGTCATGGGATTGACTGAACGAAGAGCAGACCGATGTTGCGCTGAGAGCGGCACGCTGTGATGTGTGAGCTTCTCGCGTTTGTCTCTACATTAGCCTTCAGCAAGTAGGAGTAGAAAGCAAGACACACTTTGCTATCAAAAACTCAACACCGCTTTCGGAAAACCGTGGTAAGGAAATTGTCGCGCCCTGTGGAGTGTCTTCTTCCACGCTCCATGACCAAGAAAACAGCAAAAAAGAAGGTACTGGACGCTGTGGGAATTGAACCCACGACCTTTCACAAGTACGCACATTTGATAATGCGAAGCGACTTTGATGATGTTAGTCTCATGTCACACCTCACAACAGAAGTTTGTGGTGTTGTCTTACAAATCATACCCCTAGACTGAGGGTTGTTAGTTTAACTGCAGAGGCGGGAGTGGTTGTGCGGTGAAGCTTACCCAAGCGCCCGAGTTTGTGTGTTTGATGGCAAAATGTCGGATTCTATGGTACTAGACCTTGGGCAAAGCAAGGAAGAACGATGCTGAAGCTTGATGGCACGGGCGAGACGGCGTGGAGCATGGAATAGAGTATGTTGTGATTCGTTGGCGGGGTCGCATCACGAGAACGGCGGTTGGTGAGGCTAGTACGGCGGGGCAATTGGCAACGAATGGGTGCGGAACGTGGAGGCTTCACTCTCACAAATCAACGCAAGTGTTGTCTAGAAGAGTACGTGAAGTCATCAACTCCAAGGATGAAGACATTGTATGAACAAAGTGGAGTCGACGTCGACTCCGTGGTTATGCATCCTGATCGAGAACGAAAGCAGGGAAAGCGCGTCAGAGAAGCAGGCGGGCTTTAGGAAATGCTGCCAATCTACATCTGTGCTACAAAGAGCTCATTCACAGACATCGTTCACGCCATCAGAGTATAGGGGAAGCACATACACATCCAGACACATCATATCATGAGAATAGTCGTTCATGTATTCATTTCATTTCATCTCATCCTCAGACTGCCTCTGTATGTCTCAGGTCCCACGTCTGTTCCGTCCTCCCATTTACAAGGCCGTCATTCCGTTCTCCTGACCCAGTCCTTATTTAAACCTTCTTGCTCGTAGTCTCCTCAGCATGCTTCTCAAGAGTGTGCTGGGGGTTGCTGCTCAGGCTGTCCTTGGTGTTGTCGCTCGCCTTCTCAGCGCCCTCCTTGGGTCCTGCGCCTTGGCTGTTGACGTTGTCGGAGGTCTGGCCGGCTTGCGCTCCGGATTGGCGCTCGGGCTCGGGGGACTGGCGGCCGGCGTTGGGGGCGGACATGGTTGTGGTTTGGGGAGTTGTGTTTGTAGGGGTTGGTTGGGAGTCTGGTGGATGGATGTGTTAGCGAGGAGTTGTGGGATGTTGAGGGAGTGGATGGGTAGGGAGGGAGGTGGTGCGATGGCTGGGTAAGAGGGAAGTTCGCTGCCGTGAAGCTCGCATCGCCAGCTCCTTCTCCCATCATCCGCTCAGGTACAACGTACAGGTTTGTAGGTTTCTTAGTAGTCTGCCTCTCAATTAGCCAACACTCCTCAGACCATCTCTCACCCATCAAACATACCTGTAGAATAGAGCTTGTGAGAAGTGGTGTGTATGAAGATGTCTCGAGAAAGGCCCCCTCTATGTGTTTTCATGGGCGAACCACCTTGCCCCACCAGGCCTGACGTCACAACGCGAACGCGCCTGCATCGGGCAACATCGACGTCAACCTTCAATCAAAAGACAGCCAGCAAACGGGTCGCGCATGGCGCGTTATTGCGGGTCCAGAGGTGATGCATGCTTAGCAAGCGCGGGTGGGCGGACGTGCGGCTCAGGCTTGCTAAATGGCGTTCAATTTGGCGTTTATGCAGCGATACCCGGTGGCTATCAGTCACTTGACGCGTTGGGCGCTGTCTCTTCGTGATCCTGGGTAGTAATGGCATTCGCCGAGGTGGTCTGCAGGTATCGGTGGACGCGCCGAAGATGTGGGTTCTACGTAGATGCAGGTTTTCGTATGGGAATTGTTATCGGACCTTTTATTCGTGATGGGAAAATGGATTCAATGCCTAAGCGGACTCTTTGGAATCTTTCGTGTATGAGGCTTGAGCGATATGATCTATCCACTATACACGAGGACGCAGACTCACAACAGATCCATGGTGACGATGCTAAATGCATACATAACACAACCCTACATGAATCTACGTACTCCTCTTCCCCATCTCAACATCCCCCTCACCCCCCTCACAATCATCATCCCACTCACCCCCCTTCAACCTCTTCCCCGCCCAAAGCCCCAACACCGTCGCCGCACTCGCCGCCAAAAACCATCCCTCAAACCACCTCTCCGTAAACCCCGGTTCAAGCGGCGCCCCCAACGCATCCCCAATCTTGTTCTTCATCTCAGGCGGCAAGTTACTCCGAAGAAGCAGCGCAGAACTGATGACATAAGTCGCTGCGATCTGCGAGATGATGAGAGCGAAGTTTGTGCGTGCGTGGTGGAGGAGACCGGGTACGACGCGGGCGAAGAGGTAGAAGGTTTGGAGGACGCTGTTGAAGGAGAGGAGGAGCATGACGCCGGAGAGGAGGAAGGAGATTGTGCGGCTCCAGGCGACGCGGTCGATGGTGGGGTCCCAGTGTTTCGCTAGTAGGGCGAGGACATTGTTAATGGGGTCACTGCTTGCGAAGCTCGCGTTTGGTGATGAGAAGCGGCGGAGAGTTGTGACTGTGGTGGCGATGATGCGGTAGGCGCAATATACGGCGAAGACGTATGAGACTATGTTGAACAGCCTCCCATTTGCGGTATGCGATCGCAGCTGGTTCTGCCGGCGGTTTTGGAGAACTGTCAGGGAGTTTTGGAGTGTATGGCGCATAGTCTCGAGGCCTTGTATCTCTAGTTGTAGAGTGTTCCGCTCTTGGATGTCTGGGTTCCCACGAATCGATCCTACTACGCGGCCCATGAAGCCTTGCTGAGGGTTATCCGCAAGTTTACGTTCGACTGCACGGAGTCGGCTCTCCTTCGTTAGGAGCATGTCGTTCGTAGCTTGTATGCCAGCTTGCTTTCGACCGATGTCTGATTCAGTGACCTGTAGAGCATTAGCATATCTGGAAGACAGGTCCATGTCTGTGAGACGATGAGGACTTACCGGGCGATACTTGACACCAAATGTATGCCAAAGAGCCGATATAGCAGCGAATCCAGCTAATGAAGCCATCAAGCTAATACCAATAATACCTATCCTCTCCAAACAGCCTTCGCTGAAAGTATGATCATGTTCATACGACTCCTCATGCAGATACGAGCCCAGCAGTCCCCGACCAAGATACCAAAACCCTGCCAGCCATGTCGCCAGCCCACACAGCTCCAACACCCATGCTGCTCGTCGCCGACTCTTCTGTTCCCCACCAATATTCAGTCCAGTCCCCGATATGATCGAGTGAATCTCAATCGCCGGTGTCGCGACGACAAGCAGGAAGAGCAGCGAAGGAAGGGTGATCTTGAGCGCTAACGTTCGCGTGGCGCGATTGACGGTATTGGAGATTTCGCAGAGGATGAGCTCGGCGAGTACGGCGGAAAGGGCGAAGTTGGTCGAGAAGAGGATGCTGGCGAGTGAGCGCGCATTTGGGCGTAGACTGCTCAGTATGGAGGGGCGTTCGCGCTGTGGTGCCCCAGGCAGTCGCGCGCCCTCATGGTGCGCTTTGCGATCCGCATTCCCTGACAAGATAGGGAACAGCTTTTGCGCCGCCACAGAAGCAACAAGGAAAGTGACGATAAAAGGAAGCGCCGATATAGCGACCGTCATCGGGCTGCGGTGCAGGGCATAGTCCGGCATGCACTCATCGCAGTCGTCTTGGAGAGTCGGGATCATCGGATGGGCGGTCTTGTTATTCGGCAGCTAATGTGTGGCTGGTGGCTATTGCCAGTTTGTCCTGGTTATGGGCGAGGTGCGGATACCCATTGATTACGCGGCGCGGTATGGATACGTTGACACATGGAGGTCTTGGGGGATGTGGAAGGTTACGCAAGTGAGGCAATCAGTCAATGAGGGACTGGGGCCGGGAACGCGCATGCATGTCGCGGCGTCAAGCCACACGAAACGTCATCGCGTCGATCATACCGGGGTCTGGCAGGAGCACATGAAACACCACAATCTGCTATCTTTGAGGCTGATGTGAGAGACGAGATATCTTGGGTATTGAATGCTAAAACTATGCGCCCCCATTTCCCTGTGCGCCAAAATGTGCGGGTGTGTCTTTGGGGCTTTTCTGAGTTGCACCCGTGTCTATTCATGTACGACACCGACGGTTTCCACCGCCCATGTCTCCTTCCCCAACCTTCAAGACGCGGTCCAGAATTAGTCTGGCCAAACGAAATATCTTCCTCAAGACTCACACTGCCTCCCTTCTCACACCCATCCTTGATTGATGCTTCCACTATGCGCCCTGTGATTCATTCGATTCCTTCGACTCCTTCGCTGCACTTGTGAGACTGTCCATGTACGACATTGACGCATTCCCGCCGCCTGCGTCTCCCTCGCCAACGCTGGACTGCCCCGTCGCGATCGATGCTTTCTCTACTGCCGAAGTTCCCGAAGTCGAGACTCCGCCGTCTCCATCTTCGTCGTCGCTACCAGACTGGCTACTAAGCTCTGGGCTGCTCAGATTCTGTAGATGTGGGCTCTTCATCATCGGGCCCGGGCTTCGTGGATCGTCATTGACCAAATCATTGACGACAGTGGTAGTGCGCGTGTCTTCCTCGTCCTCGCTGCTGTCTGGCGCTTGTTCCACTTGCGCGAGAGGATGCGCCTCTACAGCGGGTTTAGGAGCTGTCGCTGCTCCTCCGACTATCGCTGCCTCGTCTTCATTTGCGAAGAAGCTGTTACGAGGGCTATTAAATTCAGGAAGGCTCTCACTCTTCGCCAGAATCTCTCTGTAACCCTGCCGGTCTGGGTCGTTGGTGCGCTTGCTCTTCGCCTTGTCGCGTTTCGATGTGGGGCGTACAACAATGACAGGTACTGGGGAATGTTGTAGACAGTATTTCGACACACTGCCAGGAAGTAGTCCCTGGAATCCGCCCAAGCTCTTGCCTCGTGTCCCGACTACCAAAATCGCTGGTTCGTAGAGATTGATCTGTCTGCTGTTAGATATGAAATAGCTACGCGACCGCGGAGGACTAACCATGTCGTCGATAACTTTGTTAACCTTACCGATGGAAAACTCCAAGATCAGATTGATCGCCTTGTTGTCGTGATTTCGACTTTGTATGTCGGCCATGGTGTTGTCAGCCTCCACGCGATACCGACCAGTCTCTACGCTGCGGTCGCCTGCTATTGCATCCTCCTTCTCGACGACTCGGAGACATACTATTTCATCTCCGTCGTCGACAAGCTCGTTGATGAGCCATTGTAGGGCGTAGACTGAGTACTCGTTCTCGTCGAAACCGCAGAGGAACGTCCGCGAACGCTTTGTGT
Source organism: Alternaria sp. BMP 2799 (assembly GCA_023758145.1). Lineage (NCBI taxonomy): Eukaryota > Fungi > Ascomycota > Dothideomycetes > Pleosporales > Pleosporaceae > Alternaria > Alternaria sp. BMP 2799. Next base: position 251,328 of record JAFVLP010000006.1, read on the forward strand.
ATTCGTAGTCTTTGTGCTTGGCGATGAGTGTGAATGAGCTCTCCTCGATGAAGTCTGCGGGCTTGTCGAAGGTGTCGAAAGATACCCGAGGTTGGAAGACGCTGAGTGAAGTGTCAGTCCAAAGGCCTTACAAGGAATTCGCAAGATATGGAATTAAGTGCCAATCTGAGCTGTGGCACGCTGGAAGCATACTTCGCCATTTGTGCGCCATAGGTACATGGAAAGAGGAAGACGGGCGCAAAGCAGCGCAAAGCTTAGATATACCCGGGGTGCATGAGGTAGGAGCAGATCAGTACTTACGGTGGAGGCGGCGGTGACGACAACCGACGTCGTTCACGGGGCCTGGGTTGGCCTCTGGGTAGCGACTGATTCCTGTGCGCCAGAAACTGTATCGACGGCCGCCGTACCTCGTCCTGCGCGAGGTGTCCGCCCGTGGGGAGCTGCAGCGGGCTGACCTTGTAAGGCCCTGACGACTTTCGCGGCGCTGGAGACGCATGTCGGCCGTCTCTGGACGTGGGGGACGCGCTCATAGTGATGTCGGAGTGAGATTGCGGGCACGAGGTCGTCGGCCAAATCCAATCAGGCGAGCGCAGTGCCAGTGAGGTCCGACCGCGAGAAACCTGCTGGCTGCGTGGGCTTGCGCAGGCGATCGGTGCTGCTGTGCGTCGTGTAGGGGTCCTTGGCGCGGGGAAATAGTGCTCGCGGGGTAGATGGGCGATTAACGATGGCGGAGGGAATTGCGGTGCAAGTGGTCGCAGTGGTCGTGAGAGAGGAATGCCGGCTCAAGCCAAACTTTGGGTGTCGTTAATGCACTGCCTGTTCCGGGTGACGGCAGCGCTTGGCTTCTTGGTGGTGTGTCGCGCGATCCGCATCCACGCCATCATGTTTAGACCCTGGTACCGACCGCCGCGGAAACGCCCGCCCGCTGGATGCATTTGACACATGTGAAGGCATGACATCAGATGGTGAATTGACCTGGGAGTTGCTGTAATGCTGGCTGCGAATTCGAGTTGAGTTTGAGATGAAAGATAAGAGGGTTTGTCACAAATGGAATCATGCATATCATTATTCCCGTTACGTCCAAGTCTAAACAACGTCTATCAAGAAGTGGGTGCAGCCTGAGCCGCTTTTCAAGCCAGAGCCTTGAGCTCGCCCTGGGTAAGCTTCGCAGCACCAATGAGACGCTGGGCCTCCTCCTGGAAGATCTCCTTGATCTTACCGGCATCCTTGACACCGTTGAGCTTGCTGGTCAATGCAGCCAACTCCTCGTTGTCCTGCTTTACGATGATGAGATCGACGTCGTTGAGAGCGGCATCGACCTGGGAAGCGGGCGCATCGCCGGCACCGTGGAAGTAGTTGGCGTCCTTAACGGCACCACGCACAACACGCTTGTTCTTCTTTGCCGCGTTCTTCGCTGCCTCCTTGGCCTTCTTGTTGTCGGCCTTTGCGGCCTTTTCGGCAGCCTCCTTCTCCGCTGCAGCTGCAGCCTCCTCAGCCTTCTTCTTTTCGGCCTCCTCCTTTGCGGCCTTCTCGGCAGCTTCCTTTTCGAGACGGCGCTTGTTCTTCTGTGCGTTCTCAGCTTGGCGGAACTTCTTGATACGCTCGTCAAGCGCCAGACAATCGTCGACCATGTGCCTCAGACGGGTGGTGTCCTCGGTCTTCTTCTTGCGGCGCGCGTTCTGGTTCTTGCGTTCGACGTGACGCTTCTGGTCACGGTTCTCGTTGTCATCGGGTACGTCCTCGTCAAGGTACTCAAAGGTCCTCCAGCTGTCGAAGTTGTACCAGAAGTTGTAGAAGTGCTCGACCTCCTCCTTGGTGCTGTTGGCGTTGCCGAGCTTGGGTACGGGCTGCTTGTTGGAGAAGCGTCCCTCGGCCTCGAAGACCTTGCCCCAGAGCTTGTAGAAGTTGCCCTTCTGTGTGTCCTTCTTGGATGGTGGCTCAACCTCAGCGCCCTCGTCGACGGAGTCGAACTGCCTCCTCTTGACGGGGTCGGAAAGCACCTCGTGGGCCTTTTGGATGCACTTGAAGAATTGGTCGTCCTCGGTTCCGCCCTTGGCTGCCTTCTTGTCGGGGTGGTGCTTGAGCACCTTCCTGCGGTGGGCGCGCTTGATCTGTTCGTCGGTGGCCCTCCATCGGTAGCGGGTTATGCCGAGCACAGCGTAGTGGTCTTGTGACTGGGAGATGTTAGTGGAATCCTGTGATTGTCCGTGATATCGCCCTACCTTCCAATCCTTGGCTTCACGCTGCAGCATGACGGGGTCCTCGGGCTCGTCAACATCATCGGGGTCCTCCTCCTCAACGCTCTTGACGTTGGCCTGCGCCTGGATGCGGTCATCCTCGGAGAAAGTGCGCTTGTTGCGCTTCTGTAGAACTCGTCAGTACTGCATATGCCAATCATCGTCGAAGCACATACTCTGCGGGCGTAGGCGAGGAAGTGCGGGCCAACAGGCTCGATCTTGCGGTCGTTGGCGTCGCTCAGCTGGCCGATGGCCTTGAAGTCCTTCTCGCCAGCCCAGCCCTCAGGCAGGACCGGCAGCGGCAGTGAAATCTCCACGTTTGCCATTGTGCTGGATTATCGTTGTCGTTCTGGTGGGGGAACGGGCAGCGAGAGAAAAAGTGAGGATTCCCGCCGCACTAGCTTTACCGAAGGCTGATCTTAGCGCCGTGTCCAGCGTCCCCGATCCATGTCACCTAGCCGCGACGGACCCCAGAACGTGTCAGAATAGTGGTTTGTCCCCATGGTTCCGTGTTTGATATTCCATTAGGAAAGTGTATTACTTGTCTACTTTGCATGTTTTTCTATACTCCTTCATAATTCAGCAGCATCATGTTCCAGGTAACCGATTCCCATCCACGTTGCATCATGGGCATGCTGACAAGACTCAGCGCATTCGGGGGGCCATCGACGCCAGAATAGCAGAAGAGCAAGCGCGCCAGAAAGCCACCTCACCATCGGGCACTCCACGATCCAGCTCCACAACACGGAGATCCAACTCACGCAACCTCTCGCCCTCGAAGCGCACAGCGAGATCGAAAGATGGCGACAGCAGCAAGGCCGCGCCGGCAGGGAAGGGCCCTGACCCCTCAGAGTTTGACCCGGAATTCGTCGTAGGAGAAGAAGATGACCCGCCGAGTCGAGCCGGCACACCGCGACCAAAGGAGAAGGCGCAACCCGCCGAAGTGAACACTGAGAACGGCGATGGCAAGAAGGAGGAGGAAGAGGGGCCGACTGCGGAAGTCGAAGTGAAGCCAGAACAGCCACCAGAGCTGCCGCGCGAGATTCAATTGCGATTGCGCAGGCTGGACAAGCTGGACCCCAAGTATACAGGTGAGTGACGCCTTCCCTATGTATGCGCCAAGCTAATCCCCTCCAGAACTCCTTCGGTCGTACCGCATCGCACACGCCAGAGTGGGCGCAATCGAGGCTTTCGAGAGCTCCCTGCGCGAATACACCCCTCTCACTTCCATCAGCGACACGGGCGCATTCGTCGAATACCTAGGCCAACTCAACGTCAAGAGTGACATGCTCATGGAGGAACTCAAGCGGGTTTCCAAGGAGCGCGATGAGCTCAACAAGAAGCTGGAGGACGCCGAGAAGCGCACGAAGGAGGCTACGGCTGAGGTCGAGACGCTGAAGTCCCAGGCGCCGGCTGCCAGCGAGGCTGTACCGGACGATTCCACAACACAGACCGAGTCCGTCGCGCCATCGTCACCCTCCAAAGCGTCTAAGCAAACTGAGGGCACCGAAGACACGGAAGACTTCTTCTCGTACGACAGCGAGCTGCCCCGCCTGCAGACACAATTGCAGGAAAGCGAGGAGAAGGTCGGAAAGCTCGAGGAGGAGAACAAGTCGCTCAAGGAAGAGCTTTCTACGGCTCAGGAATCGGCACAGTCTTTCATGCAGAACCTGGAGACTACGACGAACGATCTGAACACATTCAAGGACACCCACCAACGACTACAAAGGGATGCTGATGATCGCGAGAAGGAGCTCAACAACACCATTGTGGATCTCAAGTCGAAGGTTGAAAGCGCCGAGGAAGAGCTACACAAGCACAAGGATACTCATGACCAGAATGAGAGGACCATCGCCAAACTCAAGACGAAGCTTGACGCAACATCCAAGGAACTGGAAGAGCTACATGCGGACAAGGGAGAGAAGATTGTCGAAGATGATCAGGTGCAAGAGCTCAAGCAGCGCATCGAGGAACTCCAAGGTGAACTTTCGCAATTGCGCGAATCACAAGCCAAGGCCGAGAAGCGGAACGAGACCATGGACGGATTGCTCGGCAAAGTTCGCGAGCAGCTAAAGACTACAGAAGCAAAACGCGATAGCGCGTTAGTCGAGCTCGAGCAAGCGAAGAAGGACTTGCAGAAAGCGAACGATGACAAGAAATCGACCAAACCAGAACCAGTCCAGCAGCCGCAAGCGACCCCAGCACAAGCTCCCCAGAGCGCAGCAGCAAAGAAGAGAGCCCGCGCCAAGGAGAACAAGAAGAACAAGAAGGGAGGAAAGGGACCTGAGGCCAGTGGAACGTTGACACCTGAAGCAACACCCAGTGAAGCTGGAGATACCGAAGGCCTTCTCAGCCCCCGCGATGCCGAATTCTCGCCGTCCCAGCTTGAAGACGCGTTGAAGGATGTCGCGCAGCTCAAATCTGACCTTGAAGAGAAGGTCGCAGCTATCGAAACATTGCAGACCGAGGTCGCGGAGAAGGCGTCGACGATCGACCGTCTCAGCAAGAGGGCAAAAGACCAAGAAGACATGCAAGAAGAGATCGATACCCTGCGTCAAGACCTCCTTGACTACGGCCTCGAACACACTGAGGCCAAGGATAAGGTCAAGGAACTGCAAGCCGAGAAGGCGGCGCTGCAAGAGAACCTCACCAAGCTTGAGGCTGAAATCGCTGAGTTGAAGACCAGCAAAGCATCGAACGAGTCGTCGCAACAAGAAAGAGAGGCGTTGACCGCCGAGTTCACGGAGCTCAAGACAAAGGCGGAGACATTGCAGACGGATCTTTCAGTTGCAGAAAAGCTCGCGGCATCCCGCTTCAAAGACCTCACCGAAATGCGAGAGGTGCTGCAGAAGGCGCAACCGGAGCTGACATCATTGCGCAAGGAGGTGGCGGAGCTGCGTAGCACCAAGGACGAGCTTTCTACTAAGACTACAGAAGTCCGCCGACTGGAAAACCGCGAGAAAGACCTCAGATCGGAGATTACTGAATACAAGTCTCAGTTGTCGAGCAAGGAGAGCGATATCAAGACACTCAACGACAAAATCAAACAAGAAACCAGCCAGAGGCTCGCGTTGGAAGAGACAAACAAGAAGATCCAGCGAGACCTCCAAAACTCGGAGTCAGAGCGGAAGGATGTCATGGAAACGCGGGACAAGTTGACGAAAGATGCCAAAAAGGCACAAGACGAGCTCAAGGCATCGCGTCAGAAGGTTCACGATTTGGAAGAGGAAGTCGCAAAGCTCACGCGGGAGGTGGGCAGTCTACGTGAAGAGATCCAGATGAAGTCGGCGCAGTCCGCCAGTGCGCAGGACTTTGTAAGTAGCATGCAGGACCAGGTACAAGAGATGAGCACCCAGATGAAAGAGGTTCGCGCCCGAAGCGAAAGCCTAGAAGAAGAGCTTGCCGATGCGCATCGCTTACTCAGCGAACGTGGACGCGAGGCTGAGACAATGAGGAGGCTGTTGAACGATGCGCAAGGACGGGCTGATACGCGGGTACGTGAGATGCAAGAGCGCCTCGACCTTGCCGTTGAGGAACGCGAACGTGCAGAGGAGCAAGCTAGCACATTCAGTCGCCGACGCGCTCGGGAGCTCGAAGAACTGAAACAAAAAGTGCACGATGCCGAACGCGCACAAGCACGCGCTGTGGAAGACAAAGAAGATCTGGTTGCTTCCGAAGGAGCGCTCCGCAAGCAGACGGAGGATCTGGAGAAACGGGCCGCACAAGCCAACGAAGAGGCCTCTGAAGTCAGACTCGCGATGAGCCAACTCCGGGACGCACTGGACGAAAGCGAAAAACAAGCCCACGAGCTAGAAAAAGAAAAGAGCGATCTGCGACGAGCATTCGACGAGACCCAGAGCCGTCTCGAGAAGCTCCAAAAGTCCAGCAAGGTACGTACTTCCACAGTATACAACATACAACCTACTAATCACCCCACAGACAATGTCCGACGAGCTACGCACCCTCAAAGCCCGCGGCTCCAGCTCCACCCCCGTCCCGCAGTCCTCACGCTCCTCAGTCGAGTCCTCGCGGTCGCAACTAGCTTCACCGCGTGCCAGGGGCGGTGGAGCGATCCAAGAAGCAATCGACTACGTGTACCTCAAGAACGTGCTCCTGCAGTTTTTGGAGCAACGAGACAAGAAGTATCAGCAACAGCTTATTCCTGTGCTGGGCATGCTGTTGCATTTCGATAAGCAGGATGAGCAGAAGTGGATGGCTGCTGTGAGTGCGAAGTAGAGGTAGTGGTGTTGGTGGTGGTGGTGGTGGTGGGATGCGGCTCTCCGCAGTGAGGGATATGCGAGATGCATGCTTTGAGCGTGATGCGCAGGTCAGGTGTTACAGGGCTGCTAATGGATGGCGCGCGATGTAGGATACGGGTCATTTATAGTTTTGCATAGCGGTTTCTTCTTCGCAGGTCATGGTTCGGGGGCGGATGTATTATATAATGGTGGGTTTCAACGGCTGCTCCTGCCTGCCCTACAGGTTGGGCTGAGCATAGCTCTTTCTCAAAGAAGCGTCCTCATCGTGAAAGCTTAGTATTTGATACTCAGTAGGAAGGTATAAATGACGCATCCTAGGTGCGTTATTAAATGTTATTTGGAAGGTACAGATAATGTGGTATGATATGGTCCAGGGTCCTCAGGTGCAGTCGGTATGCTGATGTTGACATCCCACGTGTGCTGCAGATCGGGTCGCAGCAACAAGCATTCCTAGCAGCTGGCAGCTTCTACTGGTACCGGCCCGGTATGTCTAGGCAAGGTGCTCGGTGCGCTAATTAACAAGACGCAAGGCTTTGGGCAAAACTGGCTTCCAAGGTTGCGTGGACGAACTAATGTGGTAGCAGGCGACTATTTGTAGGCGTCGACTGATGTCATAATTCGTCTGGCCTGCTTCCTTACCGCTTCCTCCGGCTTTGACGCGCTCCAGCCATCCGTCACCATCTCTATCATCATCCCAAGTCGCATCGAATTCTCCGAGAAGCGAGTCGGACTTGATTAATCACGCATCTCTCCCAGCGAGTCATCTCCCGTGGTTGTCGCAGCATCGCGCACCCGTGCAAACCCCCACCAGAGCACCAATCAGAGCCCCGACATCGATAGGCTGGCGAGGGGAGCGCTAAGCCCGTGTCCAGCAATTGAAGAAATCGCGAGGCAGTGCGACAGAAGAGCCACACTGCCCTCGCTATACACCTGAAGCCCATACATAGACTGCGTCTGCCCATGAGCGCTGCCCAACGCGTCCGGAGCGCCTAACCGCACACGCACATCCCAGCAGCCCTCGAGCCTCAGTCCCGCCCACAGCCCAGCGCGTGGCGGGGAAAGCCACCATGAATGGCACCGACATGAAGAAGGCGGCCATCAACAAGGCCAAGCAGGTCGCGCAGGCTGCCAACAGCAACGGCGGCAAGAAGCGACGGAAGGGCCAGGACCTCAAGCCCATCATCACCACGGAGAACCAGGGCAACCAGAACGCCTCGCCCGCTGGCTCGACGGGCTCCTTTCAGTACAAGTACGTTCACCACCACCACCACCCGCAACCACTACCCTCCACCACCGCTTGCAGCCTCACCCCTCCCGCCCGCCCAGCCTGCGCCCCCCTCTTTCACTTATTTTAATGCGCCCGACATGCCCTGACTGCCGCAACCTTATACTGACCTCAACCCCGCAGTGTGCAGAACGCCAACTCGCCGCTCGCCCAGCACAAGATGTACGGAAACCAATTAAGCCACTCGCCCGACTCGTCGTCGTCGTCGGTCGATGAGGCCGAGAACACAGCCGACGAGGAGGACTCGGAGGACTACTGCAAGGGCGGCTACCACCCGGTGCAGGTCGGTGAAGAGTACAAGGACGGCAAGTACACGATTGTGCGCAAGCTCGGGTGGGGCCATTTCTCGACCGTCTGGCTGTCGAGGGATAACACCAGCGGCAAGCACGTCGCCCTCAAGGTCGTGCGCTCCGCCGCGCACTACACCGAGACCGCCCTCGACGAGATTAAGCTCCTCAAGAAGGTGGTCGACGCGAACGAGAACCACCCCGGCCGGAAACATGTCGTCAGCCTCCTCGATTCCTTCAACCACAAGGGCCCGAACGGCGTCCACGTCTGCATGGTGTTTGAGGTGCTGGGAGAGAATTTACTGGGCCTGATCAAGAGGTGGAACCACCGCGGTATACCAATGCCGCTGGTCAAGCAGATCACAAAGCAGGTCTTGCTGGGCCTCGACTACCTCCATCGCGAATGCGGCATCATCCACACCGACCTGAAGCCTGAGAACGTCCTCATCGAAATCGGCGACGTCGAGCAGATCGTGAAAACATACGTAAAAGACGAACCCAAGAAGAAGGACAGCGAAGACAGCGTTAGAAACGGCAGGCGGAGACGGAGGACCCTCATCACAGGCAGTCAGCCGCTCCCCAGCCCGCTCAACGCGAGCTTCAACCACGCCGAGCTCTCCAGCTTCCCCGGCAACACACAAAGTCTCAACAAGGTTATGAGCGAGGGTACAGGTAAAGACTCCCCCACGACTATCCCGAGTCCTCCTTCTTCGTCAGACGGTGTCGTAATGAGTGGTGCTCTAGCAACTCCATCTGCCGGCCCCAGCCTGTCAATGGCCGAACGGCTCGGAATAAAGTCGAGCGACGACGACGCGCAAAAGCAACGAGAAAAGTCCGCGTAAGTTGTCTCATGTCCATATTCAAGTGTATACTAATCTTGCTAGTGATCTCCTTACTAAGGAGGTATCGGGTATCAGCCTCGATAAACCCAGCAGCTCTTCCGGCAAGACCGAGCTCGAGCAGCAAGTCGAAAACGCCTTCGAAACCATATCAGTCAAGATTGCAGATCTTGGAAACGCCTGCTGGGTTGGACACCACTTTACCAATGACATCCAGACCAGGCAATATAGGTCACCAGAAGTTATCCTGGGTAGCAAATGGGGTGCCAGTACCGATGTCTGGAGTATGGCCGCAATGGTATGAAAGCCACCAGTCCTGAAAGGCGCGAACTGACAATACTAGACATTCGAATTGATCACCGGCGATTACCTCTTCGACCCACAATCTGGCACAAAGTACGGCAAAGACGACGACCACATCGCACAAATCATCGAGCTACTAGGCACCTTCCCGAAGGGCCTCTGCATGTCGGGAAAATGGTCACAGGAGATATTCAACCGCAAAGGCGAGCTGCGTAACATTCACCGATTACGACACTGGGCCCTTCCCGACGTCCTCCACGAGAAATATCATTTCAGCTCAGAGGAGAGTAAGAAGATTGCCGATTTCCTGTTACCCATGTTGGAACTACTACCCGTCGACCGCGCAAACGCGGGCGGAATGGCAGGACACGAATTCTTGAAAGACACAAAAGGCATGGAGGGCGTGGATTTGAATATCCCGGTTGGCAGCAAGGGCGAGGGCATCGAGGGGTGGGCGACGGAAATCAAGAAGACGCGGTAGAACGCGGTGAGGAAGGTGCTGAGTGCTGCGTATCTATAGAGGGTGTGCGTGGAAAGGTGGAACGGGAGGAAATGGAAACTGCACTGGTTAGCCTGTTTTTGCTGAGCAATGGAACAGTACTCTGCGCTCGTTACGGTTGGCGGGTGAATGTGTTGTTGTTGGAAATGGGATACCGCGATAGAAGCATTACGATTATGACTCAATTGTATAGTGCGCTTTTAAGTGCAACGTTCGCGATCTGGCTGGAGAGACGTAGATGTGCAGTTCTGCCTGAGGATGGAAGCTGTAGATACGGTCGTGCGAACTTGTGATGTGGATTAAATTTGTCTGAGATGTGCCGGTGCATCGCTTCGGATATGTATAAACATAAGCGCTGTTCTCGAACATTGTCATGTTGGATCAAGACGTGAAGTTGACCAGGTCTGGACTCGACTGCGACGACTGTTTTTATCTCGTGTTCGGCTCTCGCTCTTATTCTTGTCCGGCCCTTTTGGGTGTTGCCGACGCCGTTCTATGGATAGGAATCGAAAGGCGAGATGCGGTGCGATGTTGATGGGTGAGTTGACCCGAGCGTGGTAGTTGTGAAAGAAAGGGGTCTGTGATGCGATGAGGGGGGGACCTGCAAGAATAGCTCTGTCATGCGCGATGTAGATGCCATGCCGTATAGCGGTGCATGAGCATAGGAGGAAGCCGATATGTCTAGCTGTGCCACAAGATGTGTTTCCTCACACGAGGATCAACGCCTGTAAATGTGTCTGATGCCCACATTCCTTTCGCGCTGGACGTTAGAGTAACAGTTGGAGTTGGATGTCTCGGCGGGAGAAGCGTATGCGACATCATCGTGTCACCACAACAATCAATGCAACACCAACACCGTACATCTCACGCACTTGTTATGTACATCGTGTCCGTCGTACAAGAAACCTCGGTACCGCGATGACCCACACGCCGTCCGTACGAGCATGCAGGTGGAAGATGCGCAGCGCTCCACCCACTCACAACCCACATATTCCGTATAATCGACACAAGCAACACCTAAAATCGCCCTATCAAAAGAAGCCATTGCTAAAACCCTCATCGTACAAAAACTCAAATCCCCGTGTTCGCGTACCTAGCTGTCTATACTTAGCAAGCACCACACCAGCCACACTCCCAGCTCGCATATATTGAGTTTCGGGATCGCCAAGTGGGTCGAGCGTCGTCATTAACCCACGCGGCTTTAACCACGGGCCGAGAGTAGGTACCTGTAATTCGCGACCCTCTCGTTCCCGCCGCAGCTGTCTTCGCTATCAATGGTGGATGCTTGGTCCTGGCACCCGTGTTTTTGGGTACAGGGAGTGATCTGGGAGCTGACGATGGTAATTCAAGGGACCCACAGTGACGGGGGCTGTGGAGAGTGGTGTGGTGCGGTTCTCCCCCTTGATTGCGGCGATGAGGGAGGTGCGTGCCACGCGGAGGGTTGAGCATGGCAAGCTTTGTAGATTGTGATTAAAGTAGGTGGGTACGCGGGTTCTTCTTGTGCTTATCTTCAGCCTCTTGCTTCAAGACTTGGTTTCTCCTCTTTGCTAAGGTCACTATCGCTGTCTCTGTCCCTTCTTCATCTTAATTCGAAGTCATTCGTTCACACCATCGACAGAAGAGCGATTTACTTCTACATCTTCCATAATGCATCTTTCCAACATCCCCTTACTCCCACTCTCCCTCATCCTCTTCTCAGCCACCCAAACTCTCGCCCAAACATCCACAGACTGCGACCCAACCAAGAAATCCTGCCCAGCAGACACTGCACTCTCCGAGTCAGTCTACACCCACGACTTCACCACCGGCGCCGACGATGAGAACTGGAAGGTTACTGCTGGCGATGTGAAGTACACATCGAAAGGTGCAGAGTTCACCATCAACAAAGCCGGCGATGCACCCACTATTCAATCGAACTGGTACATCTTCTTCGGCAGCGTGAGCTTCGTCATGAAAGCTGCGCCCGGCAAGGGCGTGGTGAGCAGTGCGATTCTGGAAAGTGATGATCTAGATGAGGTAGATTGGGAGTGGCTGGGTGGACAACCCGGGAATGTACAGAGTAAGTCCTCCACCATTCCCCCATCCCTACACCTTCGTATCCACCCATAAAAACCCCCCACTAACGCACACCCCCAGCAAACTACTTCGGCAAAGGCAACACCACAACCCACGACCGCGAAGTCGACGCGCCCATCCCAGACACCCAATCCACCTCGCACAACTACACCATCGCCTGGACCTCCACCTCCACAACCTGGCTCGTCGACGGCACCCCCAAACGCACACTCGCCTACTCCGACGCAAACGGTGGCTCAAACTACCCGCAAACCCCCATGAACGTCCGCATCGGCATCTGGGCGGGCGGCGACCCCAACAACGCCGAGGGAACCATCGAGTGGGCCGGCGGCGAAACGGATTACAGCGCTGCGCCTTTTACGATGGTGGTGGAGAAGGTGGAGGTGAGGAACCAGAATCCCGGTTCCAGCTATCAGTATGGCGATTTGAGTGGGTCTTTTGAGAGTATTGTTGTTGATGGCGGGGATGGGAAAGTTAAGAAGAGTGGGAGTGAGGATGGTGGGGAGAAGACTTCCAGTGCGAGTAGTTCGGGGTTGAAGACGGAGGCTAGTGCGAGTGCGAGTGCGAGTGCGACGGTTAATGTTAATGTGGATGGGGGTGTGGGTGGTGAGCATGCGATGGAGACGGGGAATGTTACGGGGAGCGCGAGTATGGCTAGTGTGACGCCGACGGGGAGTGCGACGGGCAGCGCGGCTGTGGCTGAGCAGACGGGTGAATCTGGTGCTGCAGCTGGTAAGAGCTTCGGTGTAGGACTCCTGGTGTTGTTTGGCGTCATGACTGCGATGCTGTAGATTTAGATGTTAGCTACCATTAATTAGTCCGTCAATCCGTGAGTTAAAGGCCATATTTTCGCGCCTAAGCTTTTGCATGTCGTTCAGTGTTCGTATATCTGTATTGGAAGCCTAGACGCTGAGCCGAGTATCTACCCTTCGCGCGAAGCTAGAAGTGTCGATGATCTCTTCCAAGATGCAACCTAATCCACCTCCGACTCGTATCTAGAGCCATATCCAGAGTTGCCCGATCGTTCCTGCACCACTTGCCAATACATCGAGTATGGAAACTCGGTACGCAGCTGAACGGGAATCAAGTCTTCCAACGGGGTTTCGAAGCTAGGTTCATCCACCCTCCGGTATCCTGGAAACTTGACCTTCATACTCTTCTGCAACGCTGCAGCATCCTTGAGAGCCGAATCCCCCTCTTTCTCAATCATCTTGCGGAGCATTATGCCAACCACCGGAAAGATACACGGGTGGTGTGGTTGATTCTTCTTCCAGTTGTACAGCATACAGGGGATAGCGATGGTCAACCGTGAATGCCCTTGGAAAATGAATGCTGGATAGTCGACCGGTGCGACCTTCCGAGCGTACTTATGGATCTGCAGCAGTACCTGGGTGCATCGCATATGCAGCTGCAACACGTCGAATGTGAGAGCCGTCTCATCTTTGCTAACCACCTCCTTGAAGATACGTAGCTTTTCCAGAGAAGACAGCGTCTTGTGCGGATTGTGAGACTTTTTCTGAGCGTCTCCGACCAACAACTCTAATTTGACAAGCGTGTCTTTCCTTGGTCCGTCGTCGTGTACAGGCCCCTTCTGTCTTTGTTCACGCCATTTCTCCAAGGTCTTGACTTTCTGATGCGTCTTATCGCGTGGCATTCTGTCAACGGACGACTCGAGGTACTGGGAATGATAACTGAGGCGACGTGTTCCACTGACGCGGGAAACATAGGTTGAGCTGCTGCCTACGGTGCGAGGTCTCCAACCTTTGGTGAAATCGTGGGCCACATTTCCCATGATCAGCAGGACGCGTCTTCCGAATTCAGGGTCTTGGTGTGGTTTCTTGCCCATAAAGATCCAGTCGCTACCTTGTTGCTCGATCAAATGGTCCATATCTGCCCATCGCAGGTCTTCAGGTAAATGTCCGGCACATTGAGCAGCGTTGTACAGATGAGCCATAACAATGATCTGACCGTCGTTTGAGGTACATTCGATGGCTACTTCGTGATGCTCTTTGCACATGGTGGCCAGGAGTACACCGCAGAACGCGGGATCGCACCTCAATAGTGAGAACCCAGGCATCTTCCGGAACTTTAGCGGTAATTGTTCTTCGTCGATATCGAACGCCATCTGGGCCTTCTTATTGACGATGAAGGCTTCGACAAACTCTTTGCGATCGATAACGCTTTCACGACAGAGTGTATAGAAGTCATCTAATTCCTCGAATCCTTTGACGTCGATGTAGGCTTGGTATGCTGTGATGATCTGCTGTCCGATCTTGTAGAGAAGCTCCTCACCGACAGATAAATGACGCTCCAGCTCTCTTTGCATGTCCCAGAAGATTTGCAGCGAGAAAAAGATCCAGCTTTGCAGCCGGCCCTCGCGAAGCATGGCGAACGCAGCCTTTCGCACCATGTATTCACCCATGAAACGGGGTTCTATCGAAGGTGATGCTGCAAGCTGTGAAACACACTTGAGGAATCTCTTTTCATCGTTGGAGTATCGACATTCTTCGTTCTTCGTTATATCACTGAATGTGAAGAGGAGCAACTCTGTGACATGGTTGCATACGACAGTGTTGAAGCTCAATGATTGCTTTTCTTGTTTGTAGGCGAAAGGCTCCCCACAATCATTGGGTGCATTGACGAATGGCGAACCTGGTTCAACCTTGGAGCGGCTGCGCTGTAAGAAGCCGATGAGTTCGCTGTGCACAAGATGACCATTCGAGTCCTTGAATCGAGGGTTGGATTCCTCGAAATCGTTGCTCAACTTCTCTATCATTGTCAAAGCGACGTTCATGGTTAACGCGGCGGCCTGGAGACCAATGTCGCCGTTCGCGAACTCACGCCAAGTGCGTCTGACTGCAATCCTGAGATCTGTAACGTCCATGAGAAAGCAGTAGATGGCAAAGGTAACGTCAGTTTCAGACTCTTCGAGTTTGTAGGTCACCTTCGACTTGGCGGGTGTGGCGTGGACCTCAATAATCTCGGGCATATGGTCGGACTCGGGGAGAGCCTCGTTCTCCAGCAGCTCGTACTTGTTACTCGTGCGTATAGCTTCTGCCTTTGTGGTCTTGGGCTGCCGACGTTCGACTGGTGGCCTCTTGACGGCCTTGAGGATTTCGAGGACGTCTTCCAAAGTCTTGATGAAGTATTGATGGCTTGCGTTGTTCTCCTTGACGGCGTTGTCTGCACAGTCAGAAGTGCTTGCGTACCAGACTGCGCAATCTTTGCGACCTCGAATGACAGCCTGCAAGGTTCCGAAGACCGAGGTTGGAACAGATGCACGCGCATCGTTGGCGATGGCTGTCGCAAGAGCGACAAACGATCTAGCGGTGATATGGTACGTAGCCGGGGCATTCTTTGCGGCTTTCCTGGCGGATCCCTTCAATCTACCTCCCGTAGGCGGTTTCCCATGTTGTTGACTATCGCTGAATACCTCGTTGACGGTACCAGTGGCCCGGGCTGTCTCAGCTAGCCAGTGAACAAGATCTTCGGTTCCTCTCTTGTACTTCTGATAAGCATCGAATAGCAAGGGCGTGAGCGCCATTATTGGCAAAGGGGATTGTGTGAGGAATATGGCAACGTGTGTTGGTCGCGTCGCAAGTCGGATGTAGCCAAGTACCTGGAGGTGGGGTATAGCTAGACTGATATACTAAACCGAAGTCGTCCGTGCGCGCTCGCAATGAAGGAGGGCTTCAAAACAGAGGAACTGCTGTTGCGTGGGCAACGGTGATCAAACATAGCCAAGGGGGTACTGTAAAAGACACGGTGACGGAGGGACGCTGCATACCTGCATGTGAAACCAGACCAACACATCGACAAATACATTGAGATGACCATATAGTGCCACGGTGCGCTTTCGACGTCCTTGCACCATCCATGGCAGGAGGACCAAATAAAGTAAACTCGATGAGTCCAAGACTCAGAGTAGCACAGTTCCTGTGATGTCGATGCGGTGCAGAAGGTAGTAACACAAAGATTTCGTAGGGGCGAGGTTGCTCTAGGCAATGTGATGGTATGGGACCACATGAGGTGAACAGAGTTTTTTTTTGACGACTGCTAAAGACTGACGGGAATGGGAGCTTCGCCATGTTGGTCAGGGGCTGCTCTGATGCGTGTGTGTCTTCTGAAGCGGCTCCTTGCATCGTGACGAAACTGTTCACATCCAGGTATGCGACCTTTTGCTGCACTCCATAAGTGTGAAGTCATTGAGTGATGAATTTTGATGAGAGTTGCATCGTTCGCGTTAGCCATCAGCCTACAAGTTGGCATGCGATGGATAAAAGCTGCCGTTGCGGTGCCGGTACCGGGTCTGCATTTCGCGTGAAATGAAGCGTGCAAAGCGTTGTTTATGAGAAGTGCGGTCATCGAGGCCAAGGGACGGTGATCTATCCCGAGGTCTTCCGGTGGCGAACGTGTCAACGCACGGTCCTGTCGAGGTGGGGCTCCGGCTCGCTCGCAGCCTGCCTTCGTTCATTGCGACCACAATTTCTGCCAGAGCCATGAACATGGCCGTAACAATCCATCGCTCTCTTTACAGCCGACGGAATAATTCCAACTGCTCGCCTCGGATATGAATGTCTTCTCCCCATAGCGCAGGCCATTCGCTAGTACATTGCGCCGTAAAATTAGTAGGTCTACAGACATTTTGAAGGCCCGCTTAGCATACTATCTTTATACCACTGTCAAGCTAGATGATAACAATCACGAAGCATACAGGGTACTTCTGATTTCCGTGGACACTGCGGAGGCATGTAGCGAATCAACGCGACCAAACCCGGGCCGCAGTGTGGATCAAAGGCGCATCTTCTTGTGAGGCAGTCTTCTGGAATTCCGGTGTAAGCGGTATGCTCGAATCGAGGATGGCTTGTAGCCCTTCTGCCTTGAACTGCCCCGCTCGGCTTGCACACAAACCGCCTCTATAAGCTACCTGCTCATATTTGTCGTCACCCATGCTCTGGCACCGCCTCAATTCTGCCAATCCTCAACAATACCAGATTAAGATTTCCGCTACCTTCTCTCTTCGCGCGGAACTTCATACAAACCAGCAGCCACCCGAAAAATTGGGTTTCGAGCGTTGGCATACGCATGTCTCGTTCCTTTCAGTACCGGCCTTTGGACCGACAGACTTCGTCTATCAGACTCATACGACTCCTAAGCGAAAAGTCCGCCGGCGGTCACGTTCAATGCAAGATCAAACACGCTACTACAGAAGACTCATACATCTGTCTCTCATATGTATGGGGCGGCGATGACGAACGCTACACTATTCTTATAGACGGCAAACCCTATAAAGTGCGCCACAATTTACATCGATTTCTCACACGGGCGAGACGAATTAAGCACTTATCACGTGCGTGGATCTGGATCGACGCCCTCTGCATCAACCAGAACGACTCTTCCGAACGAAATCACCAGGTACAACAAATGGGTGTGATTTTCAGCCGAGCGAAGAATGTGGTGTCATGGCTAGGAGATGACGTCAACATCGCGGAGCTTTTGGAGTATACGCGGCCACGTACTATGAGCGAAAGATGCGCAAAAGTTAAGAAGACACCGACTTTGGGACATCCTGAATCTGGGCAGGGCTTTCACCATCTTTGCGTTGCTGAGTACTGGGATCGGGCATGGATTACGCAAGAGCTCGGGCTTGCACGGAAGATAACGCTCATGGCCGCTGACATCTCATTGGACGGTTCATTATTCCCAGTACCTTCAAATTCGGAAAGCTACCCTAGACGACTCGAACTTCTCCGCCAATCTATTACTATGGACTGGAAGGGTAGAAGTCTTATCTATCTGATGAACCGATTTAAGCTCAAGGAGGCACACATCAGCCGAGATCGTGTCTATTCACTACTTGCGCTTTGCGGCGAAGGGAAAGATCTACAGGTCGACTACAAAGCTACGGATCTCACAGTAGCAAAACATATCGTAAGGTGTTGCAAGAAGTCGTTCTGCTTGTGCGCCACCAACCTGGTTGCATTCATTCTACAGCTGAAGTCTCCGGATCCGAGCGATGTGGCTTGGAACGATAGGCTCTCATCGTTTGCAACGATGACGCTACCTATCGTTTCGGAAGACTTTCTCCGCGCCTCGTGCTCAAGCGAATCATATCATGATTGCTATCCAAGTTGCAACGGTACACAGCAATCCCATTTACCAGGCTTCGTGGTAGTATCGCCTTCTAGTAAGCTACTGTCGATACATCTCTATCTGGGCAGAATTTGCGAGTCCTACGAGTATACTTTCGTCAAGCTTGACGAGGTATCTCACGTTCCCGGTTTCGCTGGCCGATGGAGTAGAAGAGTACGCTCCCGGGAGCTGGAATCCACGGAGCTCACCGTGCGACCCTACGACTGCTCCTTGCGATTGACGAACGACAAAGAGAGCTATAAAGCGAGGGTTTCTTTCGATTTCCTTGTGAAACTCGCCCAACTTGATCGAGACTATCGCAGCGAGCTATGCGCCCGTGTAGCTGATGTAGGGACAAAATCGGCGTCGTCTCATGACGGCCCTGCGATGCGGTTGCTCTCTTCGCGTCGTTCACGTCACGCACGGGTAAACTAAGCTATTGACAATATCATCTGTTGGTTGTTGGCTACTCTTCCGGCGATGAAGATTGATTGTGGTCTGTCGACCACCCTGACAGCATCATTGGACAAGAGCATGCTTACGTGCAGCTGCGTACCTCTGCACTGCCCCACTTGCGGGCTTTGTCATTCACCTACCCAGCCTCCAACTTCCCATAGTTCTTGTTCATCCACACTGCACAACTCATGATCGCGCAAACTTCTTCGCTTGGTGTATTTACATTTATCCAGCGCTGAGCTGTTTGACGATGACAAACCATGTCCAACCAAGCTCCGATGACGTATCGAAGCCGCAGCCCCCAGACGGAACATTCGTATACGCTCCGCTCGACCATGACAAAGCATCAATTCGCCTAATCCGACTTCTTGCAACAAGAACTCACGAAGGTTACATCCAGTGCGAGATTCGTCACGCATCCATCGATGACTCGTACATCTGCCTCTCCTATGTCTGGGGTGAGCCAGTGGACGAACACTGTATCGTGGTCAACAACAGGACTATGAGAATACGCAACAACCTCTTCGACTTTCTAGAAAGAGCAGGGAAAAACGGCTGGTTGCAAAAAGAATCGCTTTGGATTGACGCTCTGTGCATCGATCAAGAAAATGTGGTCGAGCGCAACTTTCAAGTGCAACAGATGGGCCGTATCTTTTCCTACGCTAAAGAAGTCGTATCGTGGTTTGGAGAAGACAAAGACTCTATTTCCGAATATTTTGTCGAACATCTATCTCGATCGGAAGATGCGGTCAATTACAGCCTTGACGTTGTTGACGACCTGTTCCTCAAATTTGCCTACGCACCTTACTGGAACCGCGCTTGGATTACTCAGGAAGTTCAGCTCGCTCGAAAGGTCACTCTACTAGCTAGGAACGTAAAGGTTGATTACCGCCAGCTACTCTCTTCGAACAGGAATCTCCTGATGAAAGATATATCAAATCCACATTGGATAGTGCCGCCACGCCCTGAAACTTGGCTACCTATCAAACTAAGCCTCATCCATGTAATGTATGAGTTTGGTTATAAGAGATGTCACGACATACGAGACCGCGTGTACTCCTTGCTCGCTCTTTGCGACGACGGATCAGACATCCAAGTTGATTACAACACGTCAGTAGAGCGGCTTGCAAGACACACCCTGGAATGCTGCGAACAGTCGTTTTGTCTCTGCTCTATGCGCATCGTCCACGATGTCTTACACCTCGGACACCAGCTTTCCCACGGCCCATTGGAAGACGGATCTTCAAAGCCTTTCGCATACATGACCTTGCCATATTACCAAGGCTCTCTACCATCGTCGAAGTGCGCAATGAGGCCTTGCATATTTTCAGAATGCGACGGAACTACATTGCCGCATACCTCAGGCTATGTTCATCAAAGCTCACAAAACGAAGATCCATCAGTCATCATCTACCCCAGGTTCATTTGCGAGTCAACTTTGCAGAACCTTGTCAAAATCCGCATGGTCGCAGTAGGGGAATCTCGATACAGGTTTGATAAAGCGAGGTTCTCGGGTAGTGTTATGCCGCAGACATGGTATTGGGATGCACCGCAAAGAGGTCGGCATCATCACCTCGTGTTGACACTTGCAGAAGACACCTGCAGAATTGACTTTCAATTCAGCACCTTGATCGAGATAGCACGCGACCTAGTAGAGGCAGAACCATGCGGCATCGTTAGATCTCAAGATGCAAAGATACTTCAGCCTGTGTTGCGCCTTTGTTCCTCATCAGAATAGTTCGGACGTTTTATATTATATGCCTATCAAGTTGGAAGCGTCCATGTTCAACACTCGTCTATTCTTTACACGCAAGCACGTCTCTACCATGGCAGCGTAGTTCCATCCCAGTTCTGGAACGTTCCCGAGATCGACCTCTCCGCCTTATCCAGCGTGCTCAAAACCCCGCCCACACTCTGCTCAACAGTAATAGCACCCGCGGCCTTCAGCGCCTCAGGTGGACCCATAGTGTTACCCATATCGGTCACCACCAAGCCAGGATGCGTCACGTACGATGTAAGCCAAGGCTCCTCGAAATGCATCCTGTTCACAGCCCAGTTCAATGCGGCCTTGCTAGATCCATACGGGCTGAAGACCTCTGGAAAGCCAGCAAGACCTGCCTGGGCGCCCATGCTGCCGATGACCGTGGAGATGGCAAGGAAGATGGGGTTGCCGGACTTGCTAGCTTGGAGAAGTGGCTTGACGGCCTGGAAGAGGAGGATAGGACCGATGGTGTTGACGGCAAAGTGGTCGCGGAGTGCCTCGGATGAGGTGTTGGCGATGGTTGTTCCCGAGTGCGCGATTCCGGCGTTGGCAATCACAATGTCGAGAGAGGTGATGCCGTGCTCGGATATGAGCTGCGCGACAGCATTCTTGGGGTCTGCTTCGGCAGATGAGTCGAGTTTGACGATGACGAGTTTAGAACCCGAGGCCTTGGACAAAGACTCCAGTGTTGGGGTGGACTTGGCGACGTCTCGGACTGCGGCAATCACAGTTGTGTTTGGGCGTTGGAGCAGGCTTTGGGTGAAGCCTTTGCCGATGCCGCGGTTGGCTCCGGTGATCAGATAGGTAATGGATGTAGACATGGTTTGGTTTGTGGTGGCTGCTGTGATGATGTCGAATGTGTAGCAATTGGTAGAGAGTTGTAAAGTTATGATCCACACGATAAACCTCTTCCTTATGTAGGCTCCGACCTGCAATAGAAGAGGTCACAAACCCCGAGGCCGAGCATGCTTAACAATCTTTTGGTTCTTTCTGGCGCGCTGGTGCTGGTGAGGAAAAGTTCCATACGAATGATGCAATTTGGCCAGAAGGAGAGTTTGTTCGTCCGGTACTGAGTTACGGGCGCAATCTGGTGGAACACCTAGACTGATCAGTCGACCTCGGGATCTAAGCATGGCCCGGTGGGTGATTAGTGAACGTTGAGATTTCTAGTAGCCGGACCGATGTTTAGTGAGCCCGGCCATCCTAGACAAGGTAGTCTACCACGCAACATCTTCACGAGATACGCTGTCTGATTCTAGCCACTTCTGCCTCTTGGTTATAAGTTTTAACATCTTTCGGCGTGAGGAATGGAAGATAGCAAAGGGTGAGCAGTACATGATAGCGCATGTAGCAAGGCAAAGGCGACCTCGGGAACATTGCGGACAATCCTCCGTGGGCTGGGCGTCGCACCTGTTGTTCGGCGGTATTCGGGGGTACGTTGACCTGCTACAACATATGGGACAAGCTATCGCGCACAGCATGGTAACGTTTCAAGGCGGGGTTTCTCTGCAACTATGTTACTTCCTGAAGACTAAGGTCGAGATGAATGATTACCTATGCATTTCGGCATGGAGGTAGGCGGCGTTAGCAGGAGCGGCTGCCGAGGTTGCCGAACCTTGGCCGAGTCGAAGCCGTCCATGGTGCTCAGGTAGCTTCAGAAGCGTTCTCCTTCCATCGCTTCGCCTCATCAACTACGCATGAACACATATGCGACGGGTCGACTACTCTTGCCGCTTCTCGATGCATTGCGGGGACTGTTCAGTACTCGCTGCTACCTTGATTAGGCTCCATGACCCCCTGCCACCAACAGGCATGCATCGCACCATGGACCACCTGTAAAGCTACCCATACGGGCATTTACCTTTGTCCGAGATCTTTTCGAGTCGTAGGAGAAGGTTCGGACGCAATAATGACAGTTGATGCTGATTGCGAAATGCGCAGACAGGCTGTTGCTATGGGCTTCCAGCAGCCTGCACTGCCCCGCTCCACTGTGTTGCCTCAGGCTACAACGAGCAGCCACTTTCTGGCAGCCTCTCCGATGGAAACCCTCCTTTCCCTCTGTGCTTTCATCCTCCCCCAAACTCACAATCTAGTTGATCGTCAGTACCAGCACTTCCACCAGGTTCAATCTCAACCTCTCCACATCAGTATGGAGACAGAGGCCCTGCCGCCGCCGGCCAATCATGCTTATACCATACCCTGTGGATCGATAGTGGAATTTTGCCACACGCCTCTCGACTACTGCGCGCCTTCTCTCCGTCTACTTCGCATCCAAGCCTCAAAATCGTCAGACGGCTTCATCCAATGCCAAATGCGCCATGCATCAACTACGAGCATTTACTTCTGCCTGTCCTACGTTTGGGGTGCTGATGATAGCTGCCAATGGATACTGGTAAACGGTCAGCGGTTTCGCATCCGACAGAACCTGTACAACTTCTTGGAAGAGGCCATGCAGCAGCCGCATCTGCAACCTCATTCGTTCTGGATCGACGCCATTTGTATAGATCAGAGTAACACTATGGAGAGGAATCATCAGGTTAAACAGATGGGAGACGTATTCGCAGGGGCGCTACAGGTCGTAGCGTGGCTCGGTGTAAAGAAAGAGGTCATTACTTTCTTGAAGACTTCAAGACTGCTGCAAGAACTCGCGGAAGCTAGAAAAAGGCTGTCAAGAACATGGGGACGAAGAGCAGAAATGACAAAAGAGAATACTGACGGTATCATCGCGCATGCAAACGCTGTGGCATTCCGCCATTTCTGTAACGCGGATTATTGGAATCGTGCCTGGATCACTCAGGAGATCGCCCTTGCTCGCCATGTCACGTTTATGGCTGGAAAAGCGAGCTTAGCAGCAGGATTAATATCTTACGACCTTGACGATCCCTTCACTGATCGTGTTGCCGCACTGGATCCAAGGACGACATCAGAGCTTCGAGGCAGGAGCTTGATGTACCTCGTACAACGGTTCAAGCACAAGAAGTCGGGTGTGGCACGCGATCGTATTTTTTCGCTACTCTCATTGTGTGGCGACGGTTCAAATGTTTCCGTGGACTATCATATTACTGACGTTGAAGTGGCCGTTAATGTTCTGGAATCTTGCAGACGTTCATTCTGCCTATGCTCGATACGCATAGTTGCATTTGTCCTGCGTGTTGAAGCCCAACTCAAGACTCCGCAATGCGTCCTTGACAGGCGGTTGGACTTTGCGCGGATAACCCTTCCAGTGACGAAGGATGCCACCCATTTTCAACGCGATTTAAAAATACCGCCTGTTTTACTTGAGCCTGGCGCAACACCTATTGCAGATGTGCCTCATATGTATGGCCCGATCCTGAGACTCGACCTTCGCGCTCTTTGCCGCTCGTACCATGGATGGATCAAAGTAGGCACATACCGCGAGGACCACGTTCTTGAGCTCTTGTACGCTGACGCATTCGTTAATGGTAAATGGGGCAGGGAAATTGGTGAAGGGTGTCAAGTGGAACTTTCAAGCGACTGGCAGTTCTGTACTGTTACGTTTTCTCTGCCATCCCTACTTGAAATTGCCGAGTTGAATGAATCGCCGGCGCCGTGCTGTGACCGAGTGGAGAACGAAGGGACAACGTCAGCGTGGCCATCTAGTAGACCTGCCTTGACTCTATGTGAATGACAAACATGAAAGTACATATACACGTATATACTGATGTTTTGCGTTAGGCAACGATGGGGTTTTAATGGAATCGATGCCTAGATCTTCCCTTCACAGAAGAACGTCTTGTTCAATCCAAGGTTTTGAATCCGTGATGAATAAAACGATGGTACAAACAGCACGGTTGAAGCTACGTACGATTGGCAGATGGTCTTGATCTTATCGATTCGTCTTGATCTTTCGTACAACTCTCTCGACCGCTTGTTCTTTCTAGCAAGAATTTTGCGCAATGTACTCCTTATAATCTCTCATAAGCAATTCATACAACTAGTTCGTCGTCCACCCTCCCGACTAAAAAGACCTTGCTTCGACTTCCACCAGTCGGCGTCTTCGTCCCAATCTCTCCTGTCGCGGAGATGCGCTCGGATTTCCAACCGTGTTAAAGATATTGGGCACGGCATAGCATATTTGATCTCATTCTAATGCCTGCAATACCCTCACGTTGGCCGATAATCGAAATCGATAGAAGGTGCGACGATGGTGAATTGGTGACAACATACCGCGCTAAATTAATCAGACACTGCCGGAAAGGTCCGATGTTTGCGTCCCAAGAGAGCCAACGGCCGCTGTCATAGCGGTAGAATTGCTCGTACTCATCGTTTGTAGCACTTGTGGTGTGGTTGTGACGGCCGGAGACTCGTTGGTGTCTAAGCTGCAATGATGAGAAAGCAGCGAATGTTGGCATATTGCTCGCAGGGCGATATATATAGGGCAAAAAAGATATGGTAGTGGGATAACCTGCGGTTCATGCGGCACCATCGATGACGTTTATGGTTCACTGCTCTTGCATGCGGCGTCGCAAGCTTAGCGAGTGCCTCGATCCTTCAGAGACCTCTTGGCTTGTCGGATGAGCATTGACGATAATCTTCAAGGGTTACAATCGCTAGACTGTCAGGAACACAATATCGCATTGTCAAAGTCTATGTCACTTCAAGCCGACTGAAGATCGTCGCTGTCAGAAACTCCGTAAACGCCATGCTTACTCATATCAACATTATCCTCCGTCTTCGCATGTTGCCCTATTCGTCGTCGAGTATCGAGCTGGCCAACGGACCAAAAAAGGGTACTTCGTATCGATCGAGTGTTGCGGCTGTCCTCATGTTAGCGACTGGCTCCATTCTAGCATTCACACCTTGGACCCACCATCCAGATATGCCCTCCAAGTCAGCCACCCTATCCCCGCCAAATCTCCGATGAATAGCACCCAAGAGATAAAGCTCGACCAGCTGAAAATGATGTGCACCACAAAGACGAAGGCGAACAGCAAGCTGCTTTGCCAAGCGTGGAACCGTACATAGTCGCTTTGGTGTTCTAGAACCAGCAGTAACACACCACCCGCTGGTGGAAGTAGAAGGTATGCTAAACACGCTTCATAGTCCAGTCGCCAGCCTAGAGACGTTGTGAACATGTCTACATCCTCGCGGGAACGGCCAAAGCCTGTGCTCCGCGAAGGCTGATCCCATGCTATGCGCTCTGTATCGGGTTCTGCGGGCGGCGATATGGGCGATTGACCTTGGAAGTAGTCATGCTGTTCGTATGCGCGTGTGGAGGGCGATGTGATGTTACGTGTGCGGTCGATAGATGTCCTCGGCGAGTGGACGGGCGGTGGAGAGAGCGCGCGTGACGATTCGGGAATGTCTTGATATGGGGCGAAGTTGGCTGCCATGATATTTTCTTTACTTGGGAGACGTATGCAGTATATGAGCAGCTTGTCGCTCAATTCGTGGGTATTGCGAAGTTTGGTGCAAGAGATAGGGCTGACGCAGAGGCAGGTGTAACCGGGGCTGTGACGTTTGGCAGGGATCCGAGCTCGAGATGGGCCGGGGTTCTGCCGCTGGCACGTGAATGATCGCTTTCGGCCATCTCCGCCGTGTCACTCTGCTGCAGGAACAGTCATGCTGTGCGACGTCTCTAGAGAACGACGGCTCACACAGCTGTTGAGCACCTCGCAGTGAACAGCATGCTAACACAAGTGCGACGAGTCAATGTTAAGTGAGAAAACGCCGTCTTCCCTGTCGCTGGCTCGAGGTCGCACTCTCCTTAGGTCACAGGGACATCAGATTCCGCCTCCGGTGAACCTTTATCTCGCCATGTGTCGTCCTACCTCACTCCACGTCCTGTACGGTTGGGACCACGTATAAAATTGAACGTTGAAGCACTTGTTGGCATTCATTCACACCGCTCACACTGAACTTCGGTAAACTTTGCGCTTATCCCGTCGTTCTCCGAAACTTCAACGCCACAGAACACCGGGTTGTCACACTTCAACTCACGAAACCTCTTACAACCAGAATACATCCATCAACATGTGCATCGCTATACTTACGACCGCGCACCCAGACTACCCGTTCATTCTACTCAACAATCGAGACGTAAGTTTGTTAGGCTTCAGTGTTTCTCTCTCACAACTAACGCAGACCAGGAGTATCTCCACCGTCCAACGGCAGAAGCAACATGGTGGCCATCTCCAGATACGCAAGTCCTAGGAGGCTATGATCTACACCGCCCTGCTCACGGCACCTGGCTAGGTGTAACTCGTCAAGGCCGAATCGCAGTATTGACCAACTACCGTGAAGAGGACCAAACCATCGTCGAAGGAGCGCGAAGCAGAGGATTAATTCCAAACGCTTGGTTGAAAATCGACCCAAAGAAGGGGGAGAGTACAGAGGGTTTCGCGAAACGAATGATTGAAGAGGATGGCGTTGAAGGTGTAGGAGGTTTCTCGCTCTGCTATGGATTCATCCAGGATGTCGTCAAAGAAGAAGGAAAAGGCCTAGCAATCGTCAGCAACCGCACTCCAGACGTTCACGGTGTGGTTCATCTCTTGCAAACACCAAATGAAACTCGAGCTCTCAGCAACGCCGCCTACAGTGACCGCAGCTGGCCCAAAGTAACAAACGGAGAAGCCTGGACCCGCACTGCGATTGCAGAATCCGTCGCCGCGAATGAATCTCGCGACCAACTTATCAACCGTCTTCTTGACATTCTGACCACGGACACCATGCCACGACAGAAAGAGAATGAGGAATGGGACATGTATCTCAACCAGCTACGTCACAGCATCTTTATACCGGCCATCGGAAGGGACCATCTTGAAGAGCACAAGATGCCTGCGCATGAGATAGGCGACTTGGTCAAGGCGAAGGCGGTAGATGCTACGAGTGGGTG
The DNA here is from genome assembly GCA_023758145.1 of Alternaria sp. BMP 2799. NCBI lineage: Eukaryota > Fungi > Ascomycota > Dothideomycetes > Pleosporales > Pleosporaceae > Alternaria > Alternaria sp. BMP 2799. The sequence continues at coordinate 278,319 of JAFVLP010000006.1, forward strand.
CTATGGTACGCAGAAGAACGTCGTAGTGCTTTGCGACAAGGAGGGCAAGGTGACGTATTTTGAGAGGACGCTGTATGACGGCGACGCGAAGCCGATCGAGAAAGGCAAGGGCGACAGAGTGTTCGACTTCACGATTGAGGGATGGTAAGACGAATACCGATCATATGTGTTCGGTCGTAGAGTCTTCACTGCTTTCACTTCATCCATATGTTTCTTTTATATCCTACCCATTGTCAACTTTCCATCGGCCAGCGTAATGATCTCTAGTCGCCGCCAGTAAAATTTGATCTCGAAATCTCCATTCCGCTACTGCAAACGCGACAGCCCGACGCGTCTTCCTTGATCTCTCCGTTTGCTGTCCGCAACACGGCGCTACGCGATTGGTCCGTGCAACTACTTTCTCTGTGGCTACGCCTGACCACCCCGTCAACAACAACAGCTTGTCTCCTCAGTTGACCCCGAACGCAATCATCTCGAAACAACCACTTTTGGCCGCTTCCAGCCCGTATCAGCAATCGCTTCTCCTACTCTCACGTTTTCAACCTACCATAACCGCTACCATGTGTATCTCGTGGTTCGTAGTGCACCACGACGGCCCCCGCGAGCACTATATCGGTTCCGTCCACTGCGCCCATCTCGACTGCCCTGGAACGTTGGAGTTTCACAACAAGTGCGTGCTCGTAGAACCCCGCGCCGACTGTGCAGAGTGTTTGAAGGCAGATGGCGACCAGGTGGACCAAGAGGTATGTTCGTATTCTGCTATTCCGCATTACGAATTGGCGTACGTAGAAGGAACGGGTTGGGTCAAGGGCGCTGAGGAAGAGAATGTTGCGGCTGGAGGACAGAACCAAGAGGAGGACGATGACGAGGTCGGCTCATATCATAGCTTCCGAAGTCTCTCGGACGTCGATAGTATCACATCACATTGGCGTCTGGATCCACCAAGCCGCACCCGAAAGAACGCTGCAGGTCCCCAGGGGATGTCGCCAGCACCAGCTCCACATGCTTCTCCAGCAGCCGCAGAGCCATTCGAAACCCGCTCCGCCCATGACCCACACGAGATGCAAGAAGTGGGCTCGCCATTCCACGAAAATGGCTCCAACCAAGACCCAAACATCCCAGATGTCGCGGACCCATCCTTCGTCGACTCACCCAACACGCTCAAGCACCGCCATCTCGTCAACGGCCAGCTGAAAGAGCTGAAAAAGCTTACCAAGCGAATGTCTCGCCATCGGCGCCAGAACAGTGGACCTGGGCGCACACAACAGCGTCACGGACGTCAGAACAGCCAGGCGACTGGTAATGTAGCCGCCCCGCACCCTTATGGGTTCGCGATGGGCGGGGAGGTAGTGCCTCAAGGCCTACCAGGGGGTCATGTGCCGCAGTACTTGGGAGTGCCGCAACCAGGCCAGGCGCCGACGTGGGTCTGGGGACCGGTTCCGCCGCCTCATCTGAGGGGAATGTATCCACCTGTAAGTACTGTTATATCTCGAACTAGCGATACTTGCTGACATGTATAGTTCTAGGGGTGATGAGATTGTGGAGGAGATTTGGCTGTAGAGGCATCTGGTAGTAGTCGAGATGGATGATTGTGTATTGTAGTCCTTTTCCGTTCATGAACACGTACCTCCCAGATGCCTATATTGCCTGGAGATGCTGTGAATTGTCACTTTTCATGCTGATGTAAGCTTCTTACGGCGCGATGGAGGAAAGACGAAGTTGATATGCACGTGCTTGGTCTTGGCACGCTACAGGTGACAGGGAGTTAGTGACGTCTTGTAGATCTTTCGGCAACTCTAATCAACAAACACCGAGCCGCAGTTCAACCCTCGCATCCGTTCTCGCGACAACTTGACCGCACTTGCTGTCTCGTGTCATATGTTTCAGAGAGCAGAGCTGTAATCTTTATCATTCTTGCTCGACCGATCACGCGCCTTCCCGATCCTCTTCGCACACATCCAGCCGCCATGGCGTCCCTTCCGCCTCAGCGCCCCGCGTCGCAACATAGACCCTCACCTCCTGCCGAATCATCGTCCTCACAGCAGGAGCAAACAGAACGGACGAACAGCTTCTCTGGCCAGTCGGTAGATTCGCAGACGTTGCTTCTCAACACGCCATCTACACAGTCGGCATCTTCTACGCCGCAGGAGCAGACCGAGGTACCCACACAGACCACCGCGCCACAATTAGAAGAAGACGAAGAACCGCGAAGATGCTGGATCTGCTTCAACGACGAGACGGAAGACGACGAAACGACATCGGAGTGGAAGTCGCCTTGCGCCTGCTCCCTAGTGGCACACGAGAGGTGTTTGCTAGACTGGATAGCGGATATGGAGGCGCCCAGTTCGCGGCGACGGGCTGGCAAAGCAGCAGGGCAGATATTATGTCCGCAGTGCAAGAGCGAGATCAGGATAGAGCGACCGAGGAGCTACGTGGTGGACATGGTTCGGGGCGTTGAGAAGCTTACGGGTAATCTCCTGCTTCCGGGCTTCGCACTCGTCACAGGCACAGCGCTCTACTCGACACTGACGCTATCCGGGACGGCGACGATATACCAGATCTTCGGCACGCAAGATGCGCTACAGATTCTCGGTCCGCTCTACGAGACGCCGAGTCGGTCGGTGAACTCGGTGACATTGCAGTGGCTGGAACATCTGAGGCAGCACTGGAGGTTGGATCTTGGACTGCCCTTGATTCCGACAGTTTTGGTCGCAAGCCGAACGTCATTCGCCGACTCCTTCCTGCCCTTCCTTCCGCTCATCTTCTTCGTTAGCTCCGGACAGCCAGGCGATGACATGCTACAACTGCAGTGGCCACCGAGTGCCGCGTTTACCTTTGCCGCACTACCATATCTTCGAGGGTTCTACAACGCATACTACGAGCGGGTGTGGTTACCACGAGAGCAGCAGTGGCTGAAGGAGATCCAGCCCCGAGCTGGCGAGGACACAACCGCAGATACCCAGGTACAACATAATCACGACCATGACCACGACCACGGAGGTGACGAGGATGTGATAGAAGAAGTAGAGATAGAACTCGACTTCGACATCTTCGCAGACTGGAACAACAATGGCGAAGCCGACAACGATGACGATGACGACGACGCGCACGAACATCCTCCCGTACCCGTTGCGCGAGGCCCAGCAGGACCCATCGACGCGCCACCGCAAGACGATCAAGACGACGCAGAGATGCCTCATCTGGTCGATGTCGAACCCCAGCAATACGCAGCACCTCCGCCCAACATCCCCATGCAACCAGCCGCCCCTCGACCCCGACGCGTCCGTCGCGAACGCGGCGTTACCTTCTCGACAACCTCCCTTGCCGATACCATCCTCGGCGCCCTCATCTTCCCCACCATCGCCGCCGCCATGGGCGAGATCCTCAGACTCAGCTTACCCAGCTCCTGGGTTACACCTCCTACAGGTGCACCAGCAACATCTTGGCTCGGTGGCTGGATCAATACGGGTGGCAAGGCAGGCGGTGTAGGCAAGCCAACGGGTTTCTTACAAACGCGCTGGGGAAGGAGTGTGGTTGGTGGATGTATGTTTGTTGGGCTGAAGGACATGATTATGCTGTATGTTCGGTGGAAGACAGCGCAGAATCACCGGAAGAGGGGCATTGTGGATCATGATAGGAAGAAGCCGAGGGGTGGTGCTAGGGCGTCGGCTTGAGGGTGATTTGGTTTGGGTGTTTGACAATTAGAGTGAGCTCAGTAGTATGGGTATGTGATGATGGGACGAATGTGTTTGAGCATGTTGTGGAGTCGACCTATTTGGAGGATCTACTATTTGTATATTACACTCAATCACACGAGACTGGTATCCCAGTCAGGCTGAACCATCAGCTCTCAAATTATCTTCTCTACCAACTGTGAAGCACATATCCCAACCTACCCCCCCTCACAAGAACTACCCAAACCTCTCCGCAGCAATCCTCCTCAAAAACTCCATAGTCCCCGCCTCCTTCTCCCTCCTCTCACTCAACCTCTCATTCCTCTCCGCCTCCCTCGCCCGCGCAATCTCCTCCCTCCGTATCTCTCTTTCATTCTTCTGCCGTTCTTGCTCCTTCTTCTTCTTCTTATACACATCGATGCCGTCGTCGCCCATGAGATCCGATTCGGGTACTTCTACCTCTCCGGCTTCTTTGGCGTCGCGGAAGGAGTTCAGTGTGGATGTTACTTCGCGTTTCTTCTCGAGTTGGCGTTCACGCGTGTTGGGGTCTGCGCGGGGGATCAGGTCGTCTAGAGCCTCTTTCTGCGATTTGCGATCGGTTTTGCGGGCGTGGCGGATGGAGTCTAGGTAGTTTGATTGGCCGTTTGCGCGGTCTTCGGAGACGAGTTCGTTGCGGAGGGTTAGGTCGTCCATGTTGGGGATTGTGGGGCCGTGGCCGGTATGTCTGGAGAGGTTTGTAGGTGGCGCGGGACCGAAGGAGTCGTCGCTCGCATCTGAGGCTTCATCTTCTTTCCGGGCATAGCTAGGCGACGCCCTCCTCCTCGCCACCCCAGGAGAAACCCCACGATACGTCTGCACCGTCTCCTTCGCCGTCTTCAACATCGATGGATCATACCAACTCCTCGCCAGCTCCCCCCTGTTCCAACGACTGACGAAGCTCTTCCATCGCCCTTTTATCTCCCGCTCGTCGAGGCTGTCGAGTTGTATGGACTTCTGGATGTCGAGGTAGGATTGGAAGAGCGGTTTGTAGTCTTCGTAGTGCCGCTTCGATAAGGGCTTTGCTTTGTAGGGTAGGTCTATGGGTCGTGGTGCGGCGGGTGAGCGCGAGCGGTGCCGCTTGTGTCGGTGGGTGTCTTCGTCGCGACGGGGGGAGCGTGAACGGTGGGAGCGATGCGAGCGATGATGTTTCTTGTGGGCGCGCGGTTCACGAGCGTCGGAATCGGGATGAGGCCGCGACTGTGTTGGCAATTGCGCGGTGGAGGCTTCGGGTGTTTGGCTGCGGCGCGGCATGGTGGAGGTTTGGTGGTGGAGAGTTACCTAGGTAACGTGGAGTCGCGAGAGAAGTTCACATGTCATAGCGGGCCGCTTCCGCGCCGTGGATGCACCCCAATCCAGGGAAAAGCTGAACACCCTAGAGCCTACATTGATTTTACGCCTCCAAATTTGCACATCGCTGGTCTAATGTAGGCTCCAGGCCTGTTCAGTTTGTTGTTCAATTCCCACAGCGTCCAGTACCTTTATTTTTTGCTGGATTTTTGGTCATGTCAGGGAGGGAGGGAAGTCAAGAGGTATGTGTATGTGATAGTGATGGTAGGGGTAAGAAGAGGGGGGTAACTGTGCATTATCCCCCTCTTTCTATCCTTCTTCTTTCCCTTCTCTACCTACATCTCTACTACACACAAGACATCTTCTTCATCCATTCTACACCCTTCTTCATTCTACTTTCTTTCTTCTCTTCTTCCTTCTTCTCTACTTTCTCTTCTTCAATCTCGTCTCTGCTATCATATATAATAGTTAGCATTTTTGTTTCACTTGTCTTACTTACTTCAGGTTTTCCTTTTCCTGTTTGTAGATATTCCGGTATCTGTTCATGTTATTTACTTTCTTCTTCTTAATACTCTTCTTACTTACATCTATCATATCTGTATTTCTTCCTTTCCAGTTCTTTTCTTCTGCTATTTTACCCATCTTGATTCTGTTTCTATTGTTAATAGTTAGCTTTCTTTCTTTCTTTTGTTCTTCTTGGGAATTCTGAGGAACAAGAGAGGGGGATGGCATGTTTATATATGTTTTGGCTTTGACTCATAGATGTGTGCGCTAGGTTGGAGTTTGGTTGCTTATCTTCGACTTTGAAGTTGTGGGGATGGGTATTGGTTGTACCAAACTATTACTTGCGCAAACCAACGACTTCCCACAACCCTTTAGTAACCCAAATCCAGAGACGACGAGCCAACCACACCTTCCGCATTTCGAGGGAATCATACGAAAAGAAATCCTCAAGTACGGGAAGTGTCGCCCATTCAAGAACCTGAAGTCCTCTACCGCACAAACTTTGGAATCACCAGCCTCCACGACATCGGGAGTCTTGTGCCGCTGTACAATGGCATTGGCTTACTTGAATACATGGCGGACCTGTTGGCGATCCCATTGCGATGCATGCGCGGATCAAGAAGTGTACGAAGACCTGCGTTGTCATGGTTTTCGGTGACTATTGCGGAGAGGCGACGGTGTATGGATCTGGCCATCCCGACTCTAACCACCGGCGTACTTCTTTCGTTCTTTTGCGGAAAGTCTCTTTCCGCTTCCCCACTATTTGGGTCTTTCTCAAACTTGGCTCTGGCTTGCAAATTGTCAGTCTCAATATCGCGTCTTGTACAATAGGATGATCGATGTCGAACAGACTGACCTGTGATCAATGTCGGCAGTAGTGATCTTTTCAAGAACCTTACCGAGCATGCGTTCCTTACCCAGGATTAAAATTTTGGGCTTTCGATTTTCCCAAACTTGAGGAGAGATCCGGGGTGAGTACGCGTTGTATTTCCTCGGCATGGTTTCCAAAGATGCTGTAGTCGCGTTTGTTGTAGCAAGAATGAACGCATTGCACCCAGGTAATCTGCGGTTGGACTGATTCGTACCGCGGGGACTATCTTCGCCTATTGGCCAGGGAAGCATACTCAGTGATGTGATTTCGCCTGTAAGTCGAAAGCCAGGCCCGATAAAGCATGTCAGTTTACCTGTAAGCCGAAAGCTAGGCTCGACAAAGCATACAACCTTAGGTGTTCGTCTCTCCAAATGGCCCATGCTCAAGAGATGCTTCCTGCGCGATGCAGCATACCCTGTTCATGCAGTGCCAAGCATCAGGTTGCCGCTTGACATTGCAGGCGGTACGCCAATTAGGAAAACGTGAATTTAGATCCCCCGGCCAAACACTGCATTGAGTGGCGGCTCCCACCAATGAGGAGCAGCAGAGCGAACCATCCGGCACGTGGACGCTAGTTCCGATGGAGCCAAACGTAAGACGGTGCGGTTTACACAGCCACGAGATGTCGCGCACAACATCATGGTGTAATAGGATGAATAGAGTGCACATCATGGCCCATCATGCAGGTATATGCATCTGGAAGGACGACAATGTCTCTTCACTCATATATAGATATCCGCGATTGCCCCTAGGTAATATCAGCACATATCAAAGAGGCTTCTCCGGTCACTGAAACCTTTTTTATTCTCATTCCAGTCTACTGCATCTCTTGCAACATATCTGCCAGCTCGCCCTTCATACCATCCCCACGGCACCTCAGCCCTCTTCCAGAACATCGAGGTTATCGAGGCTGTTGCGGCAAACTGAACAGCATGATCAAACTCTCCAATGAAGCTATCATTGCACTCGTCACCCTCGTCACTGGGTGCCCTCCAACTATTCTCGTCATCTGGCACCTGATCAGGCGTAGGCGTTGCGTAGATTCGGACCGGAACGAACGCAGTAGGTCTCAACGTATTATCTTATGATGTGTACAGCATGTTGATAGTTTGACAGCGGATCAAGTCGACCTGGTTCGTCTACCGGCCCACATCTTTATCGCGCATGTAAACCTGCTCGTCTCGCAGCCCGGCCTCGCCTACCTACCCGACCAATCCCAAGCTCTCAATGCTGTCTACTCGCAAGTTGGGGAAAGTGCTTCTCGGGGAACATCGGATACAAGTCGCTGCTAGTACGTCTGGAGACTACGCAGGTGTAGCGTAACACCAGGGCGACTGTATGTATAGGCCGGAAGATGACATGATGGGGATCTGGTACCGCAGTCGACGCGATACTCACTCATGTCAGCTACATGCGAAAGTGGAACTGGTGATAGAAGGCTGAGAAATCATCGTATTCCCATACCGCAATCCGATGTAATCATTCCATACTTCTGCCTCAGCCTATGCAACACCAGGAATAGCCACCGGTCCAACCGGCCCACTGCTCGCCCCAATGTTCGCCTGATGCATCGTCCTCGCACCCCATTGATCCGGGTAATCCACAGCAGTATGAAACATCTGGTAGTTGGCCCACATGATGATATCTCCTTCCTCAGTCTTCGGCAGCATAATGTATTCCGGCTTTAGAACTCGTTCTTGGATGGGCTTAAGCCACGCTCTTATCTCCGCAACGTCATCGATGATAGTGGGTTCCTCGTCCTCGCTCGACCGGACAAACGCGCGCCGGACGCAGATGCCGTGGACCATGAAAGCGCGCTCGCCTGTCACGGGGTTCACCCACACCATTGGGTAGCGCTTGATGTCTTTTTCGTCGTAGGGTCCAAGGTCTTCCACTGACTTCTCTTTACCTTGACTTACTAGGCCTAGGCCGTGGGACTGGCCTTTGCAGTCACCCATCCATTGGTAAGGGTGGGGTGCATACTCGACCCATGAGTGGTCGGCAATCTTCTTCTCTTGATCTGTCATCATGTCGTATGTTTGGACGTTGCTGAAGAAGGCGGTCAGACCTGGTTCGGTCTTCATAGTCATGCCACTGCCGTCGTCCCAGTGTATGGTCATTTTTGGAGATGTGGGTCGCTTGATGCAGCGGAGGGTGGTGAACCAGGCTGGGTCGCGGGCGTATAGCGGTGCATCGATATGCCAGCGTTGGAAGCGCGTGTGGCCTTGCGCGTACTCTTCTTCTGGGAGCGGCTTGTCGTGCCATGCGTGTGCGAGTTCCTTTTTGATGGTCGCATCTTTGAGGCCGTAGTGGTCTGATCCTTGGTAGCCTTTGCCGATTAGACGGACGTTCTCTGCGTCGGGTATGCCGACAACATCGCGTCCTCTCTGGAACTAACTTAGCGAAGCGTACTACCTGGTTGGAGGTGACTCTTACCGATAGTAGCCCACCCTGTTTATGGAAGGTCTTCACATCGCCATGGGAATGCACATGTGGTGCTTTGGGATCGAAGCGTGTGACAAGCTCCCATTGCTTGATGGGCGCAAGGTTCTTCTGACCCTTGACAACAACAAGCTTGTGAGTCCAGATCGCGTCTGAGAGCGCTTTGACGTCGGAGTCTACAACGCGACGTTAGCTAATCGCATTGCAATTGTCGTGCCGCCAGTGTGCTTACCACTGATGTTGTCGAGACTGAGATCATCGATCACAGCTCCAAAGTTATGCTTCTCTTTGGCAGTCTTGTCCATCTCCCTCACCACGAAGGTGGGTTCAGGGGCCAGGATACCTGGTGCCATGATTCTTGGCCGATGTCGAGGCAAATGATGACCGGCGATCTTCCTTCTAGGCGGTGGCTTCTTGCGGTGAGTTTTGAACAGAAGAAGCGAAAGTTCAAGTGGTGAGAACGCAAAGCCCGATGTCATAAGTGTCTACACCATCAGTCTTGATATGTAATCCTCACGCCACATAAATGCTCAAAGTCGAGACCATGTTCATCCACCCACTTTCACTCAACGGCCATCCCCGCATTCCCATCTAGCACTTGCTCGTTATCAATGACCCTATCTCAGGCGCTCCATACTGTTGCGATGCATCTACCGAACGTGCGGGGATCGTTTCCCTTGGAGGCGCCCTTCGCTAAGACACATGGCCCCAGGGACGTTATCTTATCAGCAGCCAAGTCCCGGCCGAGATTCAACTCATGGAAGCTGTTGCGCTCGGCCGATGTCGTAATCTTTGATCTGTGTGAGCGCGGTGGCTGAATAGCTTGGTCAGTTAAAAGCAGTGGGCGCATGTTCGCATCCGACAACGATGTGGTGAGATAGCAATCGCTGACCAGACGGCGCACTCTCGGTGCACGGCTGATAAGCGTATTCACCGAAACGCGAGATGCGAGAGGCAGTTAGCTGCTCTCGCGATCATTGTATATGGTATTCGCGTCGTGTGAGATAGAGCCGAGCACAATTGCGACGCGTCGAGCTCATTGCCGTGATGTTTGGTGCCAGAACGCGCTACAGCGGTTTCGTGGTGGTTTGGTGGAACCTGCGGGAGATGGTTGCAGAATCATAATGGCGCATGCTGTGCAGTAGGAGAATGGCAGTGATGAGGTGTCGAAGAACGCTGTTCAGGGAAACCTCATTCCACGGTTCGATGGGCGTGGGCACGATCACGTGATCGTGGCATGACTCGCCACGCGTCATCGATACCTGTCGCAAGCACACGCGCATAACTGACATCCACAACTTTCACGCGTCTTGTTTGATAATACATTGCTGCTACCTCATCATGGAGCTCTACTTAGCGCACTAGCTGCGCCTCGAATCTGCATACACGTGCCATGGCCCCTCACCCCGAAGGATGATCGCTCGCCGCAATGTTGCATTGATGCATCACACGCGGCCCATACGACTTCGGGAACTCAGTCTGCAGGCAAGACAGTGTTAGCCACTATTGCATAACTGGATCTTCACGAAGGAAGAGACTTACAATGCTGTGCCATAACGCGCGGTTGTACCACAGGATGACATCCTGCTCTTGATGCGGGTGCGCATATATGTTCTCTGGCTGCAACGCCGGTCGCATGAGCCTGCTTTCAGTCAGCTTCCGAACGAAGAACGAGAATGCGATACGTACTTATCAAGGAACGCCCTGACCTCTCCCAAGTCCTCAACGACCGTCTCAACTCCATCTGGGCTACTCTTGAGATGTAGCTTGAGAGCGCCCTGGCCATGCACTTGCAGCGACTTCTCACCAGTCTTCGGGTTCGTCCATACCATCGGGTACACACAGATTTTGCTCTTCTCCCATTTCGGCAGCTCGTCCAGCGGCTTTTCAAGGCCTTCGGTTTCGAGGGAATGGCCGAGACGCGTACTGTGCGCTTTGGACATCCAAACAAAAGCGTGCGGCGCATACTCGATCCTGCTGTTCAGGACGATGTTACGTGTCTCCTCATCGAGTAGCGCCAGCGCACGACTACCAGCGACCATCGCCGTAGCTCCCGGCGCCATCTTCATCTGAGTTCCGGCCTCATCCTCCCATCGCACAGTCACATCTCGGCCCTTTGGGGTCCTGACGGCTAGCAGGCAACCTACACGTGGTGGGGGTATGTCATACAGCGAGCCGTCGAAATGCCATTGGTAGAAACGCGAAGCACCAGCTTCGCGCTCTTCCGCCGGAATGTGCGGTGGAAGATGGAACTCTTCGTGGTCAATACCTTGGACTTCGAAGCCCGGTGGGAAGCCAAAGTGGCCTTCTGGAACGGGCCCACGTCCAAGGATATGGACTTGTGGCTGTACCGGGATTGCTGGACGCTTAGGAATGCCGTAGAAGTCGACGCCATTGTGGTGGGTGAGAAATGGGTCGTGACCATGAGCGAAACCACCGGTTGTTTCTTCGCGGTCGAAGCTGGTACTAAGTTAGATCAGGCGATTACGGCGACGTCTAGCGACTTACTTGGCTGTAAGCAGATATTGCTGCTGCGGCTTCAGCATCTGCGGCTGCTCCTTGAACACCAAGAGTTTCCACCTGTGTAACGCATCGGAAACAAACTCAAAGTCTGCATCCGTGAAGTTGTTCAAATCGATGCCGTAGATCTCGGCGCCAAAGTCTACCTGGCTACCTTCCGCGTGCTTGATGGGCACGACGCGTCCGGTGGTCGTATCGGCATGTGGGAGATCGAGAATGGGCTTCTCTGCTTTGAGACGCAGACAGTTGGTCTCTTCGGTTATGACTGCTGTAACGACCATGGTGTTGACTAGTTGGGCAGAAGATGGGGTTGACAAGACTCTACGATACGTATGTAGAGAGACACGGCAATAATCTCGAGATCATCGTTGAGTATATGACAATATCAAGTCTAGCTCGAGTCCATACGCCTGACCTACAGGTCCGACAATGCTTCTATGGCGACATCCCGAGCTGCGCGTCTTGGTGTGGATGCGTTGATACCACCTCGGGCTCCTATCAGTCAGGCTCGGGACCTCGGCCGAGTATCCACCTCCACCACTTTCGGAATAGCCGCAGCCTCATGAGGCTGGCTATACCGCGTGAAGATAACATGCACCATGCATACGTTCATATACACGCCGTGTTCTTACTAGGTGCAAAGTCATCCTCGCTCACGATCAAAGACTCAACCCTCATGCTCTCACGATGATTGCTCGCACTCTCACATCCTCATACTTCAAGACTACTTCGGGTACAAACACACATTACCTACAAGCTGGCAATCCTTCCGGTCTGCTTCTGATATGTCTCCACGGACTTGGAGGCTCTACCGAGACATTCTCGCCACTTTTACCTTCTCTACCTTCCACGTACAACATCGTTCTTGTTGACTTTCCGGGCTTCGGTAAGACGCCACTAGCAGGCGTCAGGAAACCACTTACCGTCGAAGGGCTCGTTCTCGACTTGGCTGACCTCATCGCATCTTTACGAGGAAGCTCGAATGGCTCGGCCTCGTCCAAGGTTGTCATCTTTGGACATTCCCTCGGCGCTATTGTCGCTTTGCAATATGCTGCAAAACATCCGCACTCTGTTGGAGGCCTCATGCTACTCGGTCCCGGTCGAGCGGCTGGTCACATCCCCGCTGTACGACAGCGCATGCTCGATCTTGCAGCCGCGGTGAGGAAGGAAGGCATCAAGTTTGCAGTGGATATTGCGGCCAAATCTAACTTCTACGACGATAGGTACGCAGATGAGAAGCTCAGAAAGAAGTAGAGATCATACTGACAACGACTCCGCAGCCAAGACCGAGCGGTCGATCCAGCAGCTCGAGAAGCCGTAAGGCTCGATGTGAGCTCTGCTGATTCCGAGGCCTATGCGCAAACATGTGAGGCTATCGTGGATAGTAGCCACAAAGATCCGCAATATCAAGCCATCACATGTCCTATAGTCTTCGTGGCAGGAGATAAGGATATGATCAGTCCAGTGCAGCGGTCGCAAGATCTCAGTACATTGGTTGGGGGGAAAAGCTGGGTGCATGTTGTGCAAAGTGGTCATCAGCCGATATTGGAGGATCTTTCTGGCGTTGAGAAAGCTGTGCAGCAGCTAATGGAAGCTGTCATCGAATGAAACGTGTTGACTCATGTGATTGCGCAAACCGACCACGCAAGTGATGTGTAATGTGATTTTGATACTGTATTGATCGACGTTGCGCCGGATACCAGCGGTGGGAGGGATAGCTACGAGAAATTACGCCAACGCGAAATCGTAATTCGCTAGGTACAGAAGATCATCAAAACCATTGGTACCTGCGAAGCCTGAGGCCGAGAAAGCAAATGCAGATTGCGGCTGTTCAAACGTGGTGGCGAGGGGATTGCTCTCTTCTGAGTCATATGTAGGAGGTTGGTCGGTAGTAGATCCTGATGTGGCTGCAGGACGTAGCGCAGGGTGGCTGTCGCCATTGTTGGTCTGATAGAAGTTCCTAACGAGGGTCGAGACGTCAAATTTGGAAGCGGGTGTACCGTCACGATTACGCTTTCTTCTTCTTTGGGACAAGGTCTCGTGCGACGCCTGAGCAAGCAAAGCTTTGAGAAGTCTGACCCCTCTGACCGCAATCATACTCTCTGGGCGCCGCTGCAGAATTTCTACGACCTCTTCAACAAGTGTGCGGTGCTCAGAACTCTCATTCTCGTTGATCTCGCGATGTAGTATGTCTAGCAACAGGGTGATGGATGCAGCGACAGCAAATGCTTGGTGTATCCACAAGGTGGGGCCATCTTCCCCGATCAAAGCCTTGTACTCTTTGACGATCGTTTTGGAGGCTGCGAGGCATGTTCGGCGGGTGAACGCGAAAGCAGGATTGACGAAACTGTCCAGTAGAAAAGAACGATGAATCATGATGATCTTGTGACTCGACGTAATGGCTAGAGCGCGCCGCGCCCATGGTACCCACGTGGGCCAGCTCGGATCCAACGGTGCGTTCGTCATGAAAACTGGCCTTCCACGAGTGGCCAGTTCTCGAAGTCGCGCATCCCAATGCAAGACCGTTTCGTAACGTGTGTAAGATGTATTGCATGATACGAGGCCGTCCTGAAGCTGGGGCATGATTATCGCGATGTTGCGCAAGAATAGAGAATAGCTTGTAGTAGTAGGAACGTCCGCGTCAACGGCGGTCAAATCTTTGTCGTGGCTGTTCAGCGGTGGGGTTGATGTCGAGTATCTTGGAATGACCAGGTAGCTTTCCGAGAATGGTATGCTGAACCAGTCCTGACTGCAAAGTTGACACCAAACTCTACGGCCAGTCTCATTTGCTACGACACCTCCTCTGGCGTCTGGCCCTAGGCGATGGATGCCCAAAGATTGAGCAATGCGTACAGCCGTTGCGAGATGGATGCTTTGCTTTGTACTGAACCCTAGGAGATGGGCTGAAACGGTTGCCGTGGTTATAGCTTGGCAAGAAAGAATGCTCAAGTTACTCGTATAGCCCGCCCGGTTAAGGCAAGTGAAAATAGCTTGATACCATCGTCGCGAGAGCTTCTGTCGCTCGGCCATGTCAAATCCCCATGATTGCGCTCGCAGATCGGGTGCGCATACGAGACTAGCGGCCAAAATAGCGAATAGTAAAGCTACCCATTGAAGATCCGTAGATAATTGTTCGATAAGCCCGTTATCTCTATCGTAGAAATGCCGGAGTTGCGCCTGGAAAGTAGGAACGAAGTAGCTGCCATGGTACCACAACAGGCTTTCATGGTGGTATTCTACCAACTGTCGAACTTGGTGGGGGCTTGGAAGAAGTAGTTGAAGCACCGAAAGCTGGGACAAGTCATCGAATATGCCTGAACCCACTTCAATCGGAACATCATCCACGGGTTCGAGGGACGCGACTGTGTGACAGTGAGGCTCTTTCCTTCTTCCCCAAGCGAGGAACTCCAGTACCGTCGCGGTATCTCGAGAAACAGCAGCGTCGTCGGGCTCATCTGCGGACTCATCGGGAAGCCTATCGTTTGGTGTTTCAGGTTGCAGAGTTCCGGGCGGAGTCGCAATGTTCGTCGGGCTTCGCTGGCATGTTTCGCTTTCGAGCTGTGCGACCCGCTGTCGCAAATAGTCGAGCTCACATGATCTTCGGTCGGAAGGACGCGTTGGAGAGCTTACATCGCCATGCAAATCGTCGATACCGCACGTATCTTTTTGACCTCGTCTGATGCAGTTGTCGCAGGGTACCGTTTTACTGCACTTGACTTTCCGCTTCGCACAAGCTGCGCACGTCAACCTGCTTCGCGGATGAGATGCCATGCCAAATCGAGATTAAGCGGACAATCCGGCGCCATAGTCGAGAAGGATGAAGTTTTCAGTGATAAACACGGAGGTTGCGGGATAGTCGCTTGGAGATAGCCCTGGATAGAACTGATAAGCGTCGGCACTAGCGCCGGCCGACCTTCGGCTCTCATGCTCCCCATTCAGGTGGCGCACGCTTGCATATCATCCCAACGCGTCTCATTGCAGCATGAACACCTCCCATCAAATGCAGCAACACGATAGCGATATGGGCAAGGAACACATACTTATCTATGATAGCGACGAGGTATGGCCCAATCACATCAAGATGAATGATAAGATCAGCCCAGACTACCCCATCTTTTGCTCAGCGCGGTGCGACGTAAGCGCAGCTGTCTATCTTTGACACCTGCCGCGAGACGCAGCACATATATCCTGACTTCATAAGATGAGGATAGCTTGCTATTTTTGTGGAAGATCGGACTCGGACGCAACTTCGAAGTACATCGTCGATCACCTATCTATCCGTCATCGCTTTACTCGAACGGCTGGAAATATTCATCGCTAAACGAATTTTGATGAGCTCAGAAGAAGAGTCTTCGAGTCACATGGGCGCATAACAAAACAGAAGCCCCTCACAATGCACTTTACAGGCAGCATACGCAGTCGCAGCCACGCGGCAAAAGAGAAGATGAAGCTTCGCACAACGCAGCCATCGAGCTGGCAACTACCTAAGCAAAACAGCAGCATCGCACCGCCCGATGTATGGACCAATGCCGATATGGAGCCAGTACCACCGGAAAAGCGGACTTGGGGCAAGAGCGCGTTCGTAACGTACTGGTTCAGTGACCTTGTTACCATATCGACTTGGAGTTCAGGGTCTGCCATCTTTACACTTGGTAAGTGTTCGATCGTCGAAGCCATCTTGAGGACATGTTATTGATTGGAATAGGTCTGACGGCAACCGATGCCGTGCTCATAACGCTCGTGGCGGGTATATGCAACGCTTTGCCCACGGTACTCAACGGCGCTATTGGCTCGAATCTACACATCCCGTTCCCCATCGCGTCTCGCGCCAGCTTTGGTTACTGGTTTAGCTACTTTGCCATAGTGAGCAGAGGTGTTTTGGCTATGTTTTGGTTCGGGGTTCAAACAGCTAACGGAGGTACATGTGTCACCGCGGTACGTTATACTAAGAATGGCCTGATGGATGCGTCTCCTGACATTGCTTCCTAGATTCTGAACGCTATCTGGCCAAGCTTTCGCGATATTCCCAATCATCTACCTGCATCGGTCGGTCTTACGACGGCCGGGATGGTCTCATACTTCCTGTATTGGCTGATCCAATTCCCGTTCCTTCTCATCCCGACGCACAGACTACAGTACATGTTCTGGGTGAAGACAGTACTGCTACCACCCGTAGCCATCGGAATGACAGTTTGGGTTGCTGTCAAAGCAGGCGGTAATGGCACTTTCTTTACACGTCCGGCATCGGTGTATGGCGCTGAAAGGGCCTGGCTCTGGTTATCGAGCATGACTAGCATTACTGGTGGATACAGCACCCTCGCTGTCAACATTCCTGACTTCTCCCGCTTCAGCAAGGATCCTACAGCGCAATACTGGCAGATGCCGGTAATCCCTTTCTTCAAGACTATGGTCGCTCTCATGGGGATCGTGTCTGCATCCGCAGCCCAAGAGATCTGGGGCACAGCCTATTGGACGCCACTACAAATCATCGATACCTGGGATACGCCTGGTGGCCGGGCAGCAGCCTTCTTCTGTGCTTCCATCTGGTTGCTTGGGCAGCTTAGCGTCAACATTAGTGCGAATGCCGTCTCTTTTGCCAATGACGTCACGACGCTAGCGCCAAAGTACGTCAACGTACGTCGCGGTTCCATTCTCGTCGCATTCATCGGCGGCTGGGCGCTATGTCCTTGGATCATCGTCGCGTCCGGTAAGGCGTTTCTCAACTTCATGAGCGCATATGCCATCTTCATGGCGCCCATGGCAGGCATCCTGTTCACGGACTACTGGCTGGTGAAACACAGGAAGTACGACGTCCCCGCTTTGTACGACCCAAGAGGCATCTACCGATACGGTCGCTACGGTACAAACTGGCGCGCTGTTGTCGCAACGTTCGTTACCATCATTCCGTTGTTGCCAGGCCTAGCCAACAAAGTCAATCCGAGGTTGAAGCTCTCGGCCGGTCTCCAGAACCTCTTCACGTTTAACTGGCTGTATGGGTTTTTCCTGTCCATCTTCTTGTACTACTTCTGCAATCTGTTCTTTCCTGCTCAGGAAACCCTCATTTCGCGCATCGTTACTGGGTTTGAGTATCTGGATGGAATCGAGGTTGATAATGAGGCTGGAAGCTTGTCGCAGGATGGCGAAGCTAAAGCTATGCCGAAGTCTAAAGTGTCTCCTCGGTCTTCCAGCCAAGCTCAAGAATACAGTAACTAGAGTACTGGCGCGGAACTACACCTAGAGATATGGAGGGAAACAGGTAGCATTACTTAGATATCGTAGCCCATGACTTTCAAACGCAGGATGAACGCCCAGCCAAAGACACCACCCATACTTGAGAACATACTTGAGAACATACTTGAAAGCCTGAACAAGGTGAACAGCAGCTGCGTGGGATCAAAACCCGAAGTCTTCTAGTTTCTTCCCATCCTCTAGTCCCAAGGTCCAGAGATCCACGTCGATTACTTCGCCACCCCACCGAATACCACGTACCTTCCTGACTCCATGGTTCGTAAATCCCAGTCTGCGGAAGAGTCTCTTCGCCTCTTCGTTCGTGTCGTCAGTCAAACCCGCAATCTCCATCGCACCTTTCTCCTCACGAAAGTACTTGATCAGCCCCTGCGAAGCTTCTGTCGCATATCCTGCACAGGTAAAGGTACGAAGTCAGTATATGTCTCACATGCATTTCGTACAGCTAGGACTTACCCTTCCCATGATACCGCTCCATCATGTTGAAGCCGACATCCGGCATGGTGGGTGCTTGCTCGCCTGCAACACGTCCTAGTTGCATGCTAACAATTCCAATGCGTTCTAACTTCCTCTGTGAAAATGGAACTCCGGTTTCCTCGTCACCTGCAGGCGATTCTGGTTTCAAGCTGATGATGTACCGCCCATATCCACTCGCACGAAGCTTCTCATCTCCAGAAGCGGCGATCTTTCGTACTGCTTCCAGATCTGGTACGTCTTTGATCACGCCAGGGTACCGTCGAACAGATGGAGCGCCGTGATAGAGTGCAAGGGTAAAGTCGCACTGTTCGTCAGAGGAGGGATCGAGATAAGAGAGGTAGAGACGTGGAGTCGAGATGTGGAAGTCGTAGGGTGACATCTTGAGGCTAAGAGCTGGCAAATCGACGTTTGGTAGTTGTATTCAAGCATCTACGCTCCCAAGCTTTATTATAAGCATTTCTTCGATGCGTCGACGGAATGCTAACACCGGCCTGGACTCGGATGAGTCACCTAGGCTGACCATCCAGGCAACCAGAATGCTGAGCGCTAGGTAGTAAAAGGAAGCTCGTATGTCGTGTTGCTCGCATTCTGTATCTTCTCTTCCAGATGGAGCGGTCCTCTCCATGAACCCCGGGCGACTCTACTCCGGGCTCGCTATCATTCGATCTCAAGTCCGGGAAGTTTGTTCCGAGTGTGCCGCTCCTGGTCTTTCGATATTGCGACAGAGTTGGACATATCTGAGGAGTCAGATTCTTATCGTAGGCATGATTCAAGATATTGATGCCAACGCGATAGCCTTTCGTCGTGTCCCAAACGAGACTGAAAGAGACACGAGAGTGAAGTTACGGAAGGGTCGCAAAGCCACTAGGCTTGAAGCGGCAAGGTGTGAGATGATAGTGGGGAACCCCCGCCTTCCGATGAACTCTTCTTTTGATGGCTCGACACCTGGCTTCTTCAGATCTCCCAACGTCAAATACTTAAGAACGACATCATGGCGCCACTTTCAGGATCCGCCAAGAAGAAGAAGCAGAAGGAGAAGGAGAGAGAGATCCAAAGGCTCAAGGTCATTGAAGAGCGCCAAGCGGGGTCGGACACCAGCCCGGACGATGAGATTCCCGCTACCCAAGCCTACGGACCCTGGGACGAGCCAAAGGAGAAGTGGGATGCGCGTCTGATGGCTCAGCCCCCGAGCGACGCTTCGTGGGACGCGTTCGAGAAGCGTGCAAAGGCGAGGAAGGGGAAGGCTATCGAGTACCAGCCTGCTGCCATCCCAGATGAGCAGACTATGCACGTAGATGCATCAACCAAGTTTGATAGCACTGCGAAGCCCGTTCAAAAGATTGTCTTCGCTTCGGGCATCAACGTGGACGAGTATGTTTGACTTTGTCAGGAGTCGTGATAACTTATGCTGATAATATTCAGCACCATTGTCGACGTCATCGCCAATGCAGATGCTACTTTCCGAAGTGCCGTCCGCGTCTTCGTAGCTGGGGATGCTGAGAGGAAGGAGGCCATTGAGCTCACCAGCGCGGGTGTAGAGAAGTTGACCAAAGCTTTGCCTCAACTAGAGATCATCGCTCTTCACGGCACATCGAAGCTCACGCGTACCGCGTTCCCAACTATCCTCAAGAACTGCGCAAACATCGAATCCGTCACCCTGACAGTCATCCAAGGCCAAAAGTCCAAGCGCATTCGTCTCAACAGCACACTCGACTGGTTGACAGACAAGACCTTTGTGCCCAAGCTACGGTACCTCGAATTCCGCGGTGTCTACCATGAGGCGTTCCGTCGCGAGTTCCTTGAGTTCCTCACAAAGTGCAGGCCTGCGCTGGAGATCGTTTTCGAATACGACAGGCCCGCTGTCCTTATCCGGGACATGGAGACTATTCCACTGGACCGCGTCCCTGCTGCTGGTAGATGAGGTATGATCAATTGAGCGAGATCTGTGCGGCCCTGAGCGGAACAGCCACCGCAGACCCAATAGGAGGACCCTGAGACAAACCCGAAGATATCGGTTCGCAAAAGATGCGGTACTCACTACAGCTTATGAAGCAATCAAAAAGCCACGTGCAGGCGATCGAAGATCATTACTCATCCCTCGATGACGAAGCAATAAATACAATGAATGAGAAAAGCGGCTAGTCTTAGCTGAAACAATTCAACGCTACAAGAGTTGCGGATCCGATGCACGATACCACGTATGATGTTAACTCCGCCACGAAGCGCGCGCAATACCTTTGTCATCCCGCTTGGGAAGCGGGAGTGACGAGAAGGTCACGATTCTCAGTGGCAGTAGCTAGAGCGTTTTGCAAGCCGAGGTCTCACCAGTCCCAAGGAACGATATGTGAAGTTATCGCGAAGTCCACATGCTTGCACCCAAAATTTCATCAGTAACTCCATACGCCTGGTATATTCTCATTAATCTTTACAACTGAGACATGGCACCCTTCTTACCTCCGATCTATCAAACTCCGACCGCGAGTGCGAGTGCGACGGGGAAGTGGACCCGGCCGCTGTCTTGATGGCACTTGTGCATCAGCCCAGGCGCTAAAGGGAGCTAACGCGGACTTTATGCACGCTGCTGACACTCTCAAAACAGAATCGCGCCAGAGAGAGCCTCACTACTTCGTTAACACCTTCAACAGTGTTGGGGCTATGCTGCTTCTCGAAGCGGGGCTCGAATACATAGGTCCGATTCGCGAGCTGTCATCGATCTGCATATATGCTCGCACCCGCTCGGAGGATGACATTCCCATACACAATTTCCCCCTGCCGACATGTCAGCAACTCCGATGCCATCTGGATTTGACTATGCAGATGCTCCCATTGAGTTAGCCTGGTCCTCTCAGCGACCCGAGCTCCGCGATGAGACGGAGGATTGGATGGGTGTGACCAACCCGGTGGAGAGGCGAAAACTACAGAACCGCTTGAACCAGAGAGCACGGAGTAAGTTGTCCTGCAGATCGACTGCCAAAAGAAATAAAGTCAGTTCTGACATGTTACTAGGAAACCGTGCACAAAAGAAAAGTGCCCCAGCCAAACAGCCCCGCCGCGTTGTCATACCAGACGAGGCCAACGAGAGCGACGCGTCTGGTCGTGAAGGCAGTTGCAGCACATCCGACCTATCTCTGAACGACCTTAGCGAACCCGATGCCGCAATAGCGCAAAGGTCATGCATGGCCGCCCACCCCAAGGTGCAGGAGCTGATGCGCCGCTTTTCCGAACACGCATACGCCAGCTACATGCAAGGCACACCCGCCCTGTCCCACTTACCGCTGCTACTCAAATACAACGTTGCCAGCGGTCTCGCGAGAAACGCGGATATCCTGGGAGTCACTGCGCAGTACTACGATTGGTATGGCATCTCACCACTCAATAAACAGGGCCCGCTTCTAGGTTCCAACGCAGGGGCAGAATGGCCAGCATGTCTCCAACCCACCGAATTACAAAGCTCAATAGAGCATCATCCGTGGCTCGATCTGTTCCCGTGGCCAAAAGTACGAGACAACATGCTGCAAGCTTTCCAACGAACTGAACCTATCGACTACGAAGATGCGCTATGCCATGATATCTGCGAGTACAACCATCTGGACCGTAATCCCATACTGATAGTTTGGGGACCGCCAGAAGACCATCGCAGTTGGGAAATCGATCCGGTGTTCCTGGAGAAGTGGGGCTGGCTGTTGAGCGGATGTCCGGAGGTGTACGAAACGACGAATTATTGGCGTGCGACACGAGGCGAGAAGCTGTTTACGCCACAGCAGTGGCATAATGCTATAAGAAACAGTCTACCCCAGGCATTGCACTAACGGAATCCCGACGGGGATGTCAGCAGAGCGCGCGGGTAGATCTCGACCCTGCATGTATGACGCCAGGGGTTGGGTCTGCGAGAAGCATGCACATCACGACTGTGAGACATCGAATGCGTCGTAGGTCGACATACCTCGCTACTCAAGACTACCATGGGACTCTTCACGCCAAAGGCAAAAGCAGAGACCGCTCCGGTCTGGTATCGCGTGTTATTACCCACGGCCAGCATCCAAGTCTCACTTGCTGCGCTCGGTGGTGTCAGGATAGGCAACTCACGCATGTCTTTCTGATCGTGAGTGTGCAGAGTGTGCAAGATGTCAAGGCCATAGCATGCGCGACATCCATCTCTTCATGAAAAGAGTCGATCGATGAAACAGACGGTGCTGCGCCTTTCAACATATTATTGCCCTAGAGCTTCATCTTTGGGAGTAAGCAGTAGAGCACGAGTTTGACCACGGCGGGCTAGCCAAATCGCCAGACGGCAGCCTGGCTTGATGCGCCGATTAAGGATGGGAGGCACGCGCCTGGATCTTAGGTGGGAGGAATGCGGCAATGGGTGCAGGATAAGACATCGTCCTATAAAAGAGTGTATTTGGCTGTTATGCAGCTTTGTATCTGATGGGGTAACAATGAACAGTATGATCTTGGATCATCGATATGTCGCCATATCGATGGATGTGGTAGCAATGACGTGCCAGTCGCCGCTTGCTTGGCGCCCTTTCCTGTCTCCAATCTTTGTCTTCTTCGTTCGCCATCTCTTCCTTCCTACTAGTAGTGATTGCATGCAAGCTAACATCGCTACACATCATGGGCCGTAGATAGAATGGTATGCAACAAAGCTAGGAAGTGATGATGGCCTAGATGTAGAACATCGAATCCTTGATCTTGGGATGAATCATCACATCCGAAGCACTGGGGTCCAGCGACGCACCCCCAACCGCCGAAGCCCCAGCGACAGAAGTTGCCGCACTCTGTGTCGGTGTGTCGAACAGATTGGCCAAGTAGCAACGCGCGCGCTCACATGCCAGATCAGCGTAGTAAGCTGGCGGACAAAGACTAACTGCTTTCGTCGCACGACCGAATAGGTAACACATGTTGTGCGTGAGATCTTCCACAATATCCGCGATATTAGTAAATGGCGGCGGAATCTGTTTAGCGTAGATCTGGCGGAAGATCTCGTCGTGGACGATGTAGTAATGGCATGGGCGCGCTGTGCCTTGGAGTGCGGCGTGGGCCTGTAGGAAGAAGTCCCAGTTGCGGGCCTCCGTAACGCCACGGTCGACAACGGTACCGGGCTTCGTGTTGCCGGAGCGATCGCAATCTTGCAGGTTCGTGGGGTAGAAGCGAGTCTTATGTCGCTTACCGCAGATAACGACCGTGAAGCGGGGGAGACCCTTCTTGGTGTCCGGCGCTGGGTACAGTGCCTCACACGCCTTTCGGAGTTGGGGCAGCTCTTGCGAGAGAACCATGTCGTATTGTCCCTCTGAGACACCGTCGCGGTAGATCAATATATTCTCCGGGAACGCGGTGTGCTTGCCCTTGGTCTTCCATAGGGCGAGACGCGACTTGAGCATCTCAGCGAGATCATCGACGTTCTCTTGTCTTCCGCGCTGAATACGCAGAGTGGCGGGCCATTGGCCGAGGGTTTTGTCGATAGAAGCAACCATTGCAGAGACGGAAGGCGCATTCGAAGCTGAACCAGGCGAAGGGTGGGTGACATCGATGCCGACTACCATCGTCTTATTTTGATCGATGATACCCAGGTTCTTGTTCTCAACGACCTGGTTGGTGCCGCCAAGCTTGAGGTTGAACTTCAGCGCGATATTGGCAATGTACTGATCGCGACCACGCTCCTTTGCGAGCTTGGAGCCCACCGAACAGATGGTGTGAAGACCATAGTCTTTGTCGGCGAGCGTCTTAATGCGCTTGTACAAAGGTATGTTCGCCTCTGGCAAGACGATGAACAAGAGGTCTAGACTGCTGGCGGCCTTTTGTAGATATGGGCCGAGACTAGGGTCCTCAGGACTGGCCAGCTGCAGGCGCTGCGGAGGAAGGGGCGGGCTGGCGTTGACACCAATCTTAATCAAGCCTTGATGAAACTCCGACATTACCGCAGCGAAACCCTGGCCGTCGAATGAGCCTGATTTGTAGGGCAGCGTTATCATAACCGCCGACCACTTGGCAAGGCTGGCCCCAATATTGAACTTGATGTTGATCATGTTCCAAGCGCCGAAACGCGGATCTGCCGTCTTGTTGCCCTTGTATATAACTTTCGGACCATTGAGAACGCGTCCGGGGACTTTGAGAAGACCGGGGGTGATCGTCAGACCGAAAGACCGCTGTGCGGGTTAACGTAGGGTTGACCAAAGATAGGCTGATGACTTACCATCAGAAGATTCGTGCTCTCGTCCAAGCCGACGGTCGATACACCTTCGTTGAGAATAGATCTCGCGTTCTCCCACGGCTTGCGCACAGCGTATCGAATCATGGTCTGTGTTTGGCCACCATCGAGCTTGGCCTTGGATGGCTGACCTGGAACAACAATGCAGACCTCTGCTGGGAGGTACATGGGATTTTCTCGGTTGCCGCAGTTCACAACAGGAAGCTCGGGATGCTGAAGGACACGGTTGTATGCTACATCCCGTTAGTACCGTGACGCCATGGAGGACAAGAGCAACATACTTGTCTTGAAGAAATCATATACGGTGATGTACTTTCCTGACCCAGCAGGCGCTGGGCCCTTCGGCTGAGGTTTTCCTTTACCCTTGCCTTTCGCAGCGTCCGCCTCGGCCTTGGGCGCACCAGAGCCAGTATCGGCGTCGAGCCAGAACTCGACATCCTTGGCGCCAGCGCCGTGGCCCTTGATACGTGGCCTGTTTGCCAGCTTATGGCCGTCGTCCTTCCTAGCAAGCCCAAAGATAGTCTTAATGCGAGGAATGACCTGCTTGGCTTTGTTCCGTTTCTCAGCCAAATGAGTTGTTTGAACCCGGACCAGCTTGAGGAACTTCTCCAAGGCGATGGTGTTTCGTGTACCATAGCTGTGCATGAGACCTGGCAGAGGACCCTGGTTGTAGAAGGCTCCGTGACTGACGTTGATGTTGACCAAGATGCGGCAAGTTGCAACGCGCACGCTCGAGAAGAAGCCGCGGATGACTTCGAGACCTGAGCCGAGATCACCCCGTGTCGCATTCTGGTTCAATGAGAAGCTCTTCGATGAGCCTATCGTGGCCAGGTTGTTGGCGGATTTGACGTAGTGGTTCAGGAAGATGTTGAGCGCCTGAGTCAGTTCTTGCTTATCGCCAAAAGACTGACTGAGGTTGGTAGAGTTCATCCAGTCAACGAGCTCACCGATGCTGTACGTTCGAATATACTTGACCTTGATCTTGTATACTGTGCCGTTGGCAGCCGGTTCATCTTCGCCTTCGGTGCGGTACTGAATATCGATGATATCTTCGTCATGCTTGAACTTGTTCTTGGAGACAAGGGTTTGACGGAAATCAGTCGCGACATTGCCTTTGTGGTCCGACATCTCAGGTGATTGAAGCAAGAGCTCCATTACTCGGTGACGCTTCCTACCAGCGGCCTCCGGTTGAACATCGACATCGTACCGGTACAATACCATGTTCGATGGTGGCAGCAACTCGACATAGTTCGCCGTAAGTTCCACCTTCATACCTCGGGTGCCGTATCCAGGTCTGGTAGGGTTGCCTTCCGACAGCTTCAAGGTGCTCAAATCGAGCGTCTTTTTGCCGACGGGATGCAGCGCGTCTTCCGTCTTGGCGACCTGGGGGTTTTGCGGTGCCGCGTTGCTATAAAAATGTTCAGCGTTGTCTTAGACTGCATCGAAACCCAACTTACGAGAAGACCTGGTTTTCTACTGGGCCACTAGGTGGACCACCCCTTCCACCACCACGTCCTCCGCCTCCACCTCTGTCGCCTCGATAGCCGCCACCTCCTCGGTCTCCACGAAATCCGCCATCTCCTCTTCCGCGACCTCCAAAATCGCCTCTTCCACCTCCACGACCGCCTCCACGATCACCACGGTAGCCTCCTCGGCCCCTATCGCCGCCACCTCGTGGTGCCGACATTGTTGAATGGCTAATTGAGACGTTCGGACCAAATGATGAGACAGCAGCGCTCGACGGCAGTCGACGCAATCAGCGAGAGAAAAATGTGCTTCACCAAGAGCTGTACCTAACGCAAATGATTTATGAGAGTTGAGATGAGTTTGCCTGCAATGCCCTGTTTGTTGTTCGCAAGGCAGATGCGGCCAGGCTGAGCGAAGAGAAATGACGAGACGACGAGACGCGGTGAGGCGAGGCAGCAAACACGCTAAGTGGGGTAGCTGTCCGCCATGCCGCCATCCCCGCCGACACTTCTGACACGCGACGCGACGTTATTTGTGCACTCCGGGGTGGGGTCAAACGGGCTTCTAGTGCCCGCAGTGGTACAAAGAACCATCTGGCGAAGAGAAGAGCGGTCGATGATGTCGGCGGCATGATGAACTTCTGGGGTCATTGGGGCGGTGCGAAACTGGAAAGCACGGACATTCTTTTGTCTATCTCAATCCTCCCAAACCATTCAGGAAGGGTGCACACGTCTTAATTACGCTGCAAAAGGAATATCTCTATACTAGAGTCGCTCCCATTGCCCTGTAGCTCTCTGTACGCGTCGCCTTGTCTCCTTCCGGTGAAAGCCGTTCGGCTGGGTGGCCGCAGCCCTTGGTGCGACGGTTGTGGGGGCGGAGGAAGCTGTTTCTCAACGTCTGGCTGGGGTCGCTTCTCCATGGTCGCACCGCGCCGTACTTCGGGACGCGACTGGAAGGCTTGCATGCGATATGACCCTTGCTCGGATTTTCCTGCCGATGAAGACGATGTTGGTGCGAATTTGCCTCCGAGGAAGTTGTTTGATGGCCGGCGGCGGGACGATGCTTGCGACGTGTTGCCGAAGACGCGTGGGAACAGTTTGTTCATGAGGGGCTTGCAGCCTGGGAGGCAGCCGCAGATAACACCTACACCGCTCTCTACCGACATGATGACGAATGTGGTGGCTCCGTACCCTGTATGTTGTTAGTAGGTGAATGCGTGTAGCTGTGATTCGATGGTGACCCACAAAAGACGTCGTAGGAGACGAGGTATAGGTGTGTATAGTAAAGTCGCACGACGCCGGCGATGCATACACTAATCCCATGTCAGCCTGATCCAAAGCAGATCGCGAAAGATCGACCTACATGACACCAAGCGAAAACATGCTCGTTAGAGTTACGCGCTGACGGAGCGATACTTGGACGTTCAAAAGGTTTCTCGCGGGCCATAGGAAGATGACGAAGTCGCTGAATGTGTTTTGCGCCGAGTGGAAGTAGTAGATAGCCTTGATGTTGAGGCACTTGGCTGTGTTGATGTACTTGAAGATCTCCCAGTACGTGCTGGCGGGTCTACAGTGGTTGTTAGCATAATTTGCAATAGTTGAGATGATCGTGTTTGCTTACGAGCATTGGAACAGGGTGATGAAGAAGCAGGCAGTGTTCAGAGTCACTGTATAGAAGATCATCAAGCGGCAGAACCACTTGTCGAGCTTCGACGGAAATATGCCTGGAAAGCTGTCAGTAAGTACACTTTCGCAATTTTGCATATGGTGCGCACTTACGTATGTAGGTGAGAAGAATTGCGACCTTCATGAACGTGATGATTGCCGTGAACAGTAGTTGTGTCGACATGCCCATCTATACTGTTGTGAGCATGAGAAGACCTCCTCGTGTCGTGCCACGTACTTGAGCAGCCTTCATCGTCCCGAAAAGTCGCTCAGGTCGAACATCCCCTAAACGGTATCAGCTATGTCGCACGTAACAGAGTCACGATCTACTCACATAAGTGGTAGCCCATTTGATAATCTGGCAGCATCGATATAATGAGCATGACGTTGCTTCCAACCGACATCACCTATACAGGTCAGCGCTCTGCTTTCAGGTGGCCAGGCGAATCCTTGTGTTACTTACGGCTGCCATCAACATCGTCCAGTCATCCCATCCCAATGTATTGACGAGCACTGTCCGACAGTAGAACCGACATGATATGAAACCAACGACGAGAACGGTCAGTGGAACCAATATCGCCAAAGCCAATGTGAGGTGATTCGCTGGGTCGACATAGTTAGGCGGCGGAAACGAAGCGAACTCCTCCGCCGTAGGAAATCTCGAAGTCATGATGAGTAAACGCCAGCAAAGACAGCCGCAAAAACAACATAAGTCCTCCGCGGGTACCAGAAAAGCATTCCTAAATCACTCGGGAGCGCCCGCGGCCATTATAACCGGCATGCTCGTAATAGGAGCCGGCATACACACCAACTACCCCGCGACCTGTAGGAGCAGGAGTTGAAACTTACTTGAAGTGAGCTACGCACGTCCCGCGCATAGTGTGAGTGGCGCTTCGCCTGCCACCTGCTTGAAACGACACCATCGCCCGAGGGTCGCTACTGGTCCAGACACTTGCTCACATTTGTGCGGCTGAAGGCACCCGAGGCCGGGTCTTCCATGTTTTCCATGTGGCTTTCGACTTGTTAGCCCGCCATATGATTACTTGGGATGGCCTGTGTTGAAGCCTCTAACGGAAACATCTATCTTTGGGTCCCAGTGATGTTTGAGGCCGAACATAATGAGCGCATTGCTTTTTGTCACGATCGCCAGTAGCCGTGGAAGTACACTCCACTCATGGAGCGTGCCGCAGTGATCGTACTGATCTTCCCATAGTTCCCATGGTAGCGCACGTGGCCGCAAAACCGTTGGCAGACCAAAGCGCACTTACCACATTCACACATGACGTCCGAAGGAGCATCAACATCGGTATCAGCAGGACAATCGTGACCCTTTGCAGCACCGTGAAGGTCGGCGAGGAGAGAACTCCTCCAGCACCTCTTTACCTGCCGACCAATGAAAATAATACAATATTCTGGCAAGTCCCAACGTGCTTGAGCGTGGTGGTGAGGGTTCGCAAAAGGGCAGGTGGTTTCGCTTAGTCTGACAAGCCCGCATTAGCTAGCACAGGGGCGCAATAGATAAGGCTGGACATTTGCTGAAACTTCGTAAAAAATGCCCTATAGCAAGCTCCCGTAATGACATGGATAATAGAATGTAGGCTTGTCCCGTACCCAGGCACCGGCGTTTGAACGACGCACGTGCGACATGGGATGAAGGAAGCGGGTCAGTATACCGCGGACTTGGCTCATGGATCGCCTGAGGCCGGCATTGGTGCGGATGTGTGGCTCAGTAAGGTTCCCAGATGGCATCCGTCGCGTTCACCAAATCTGCGGATCGCAATGACGAGAGATGAGATGATCGAAGTGGAAAGGAGTGTTATGGTCCGGCAATCGACCGAAATGTGTCATGGCAGTGGTAGGTGACAGCGGCAGATAATCGAGCTACGGTTGAAGTTGCGGATGATGGCGTTGCTTGGCGCACCGCTCAGCTCCCCACGAGCGCGACAATGAGATTCCTACGTTAGCGTCGGTGTCCACATGTCAGTACCATTTGCGGCACATTGCCGAGGTCTTATCGTAGTGCCACTTCCCAACCTCCTACAAGACGCACCTCTGCTTCCCACCTACCCACCTAGGACACCGCATGCAAACCTCGTCACGAACGCGGTGTACGTCATCGGCGCTGCCCGGGTTTTCTCACGGTCCTGAGTATCAACACGACCCCCCCATTCCTGCGACAGGTGACTTGTCAGCCTGACGCGGCTGGTCTGCCGTCCTCGATCACCGGCGTCTATCAGCCACTTTATTGTAATTTGGGTACACGCAGCGCACGTACCGAATTGCGATACATACGCATCGGACATATGCGAGCGAGCGTAGCACGCTCCAAAATGCTCTAGGAGTGTTCGTCAGGGTTCATGCTCGTAAACATACCGTCGCTCTCAAATTTGTTCCAAATACCACATGTCGGCCACTCTCAACCACGCGGAAAGAATCTTAAATGGTCGGACATTCAGGCTACTCACAATTCTCCCTGCCCTGAATGAAGACGATCCATTGCTATGCGAATGCCGCTCTTTCGACATTGACGAGGCCCCTCCGTACGAAGCGTTGTCTTACGTATGGGGCAATGCGACACCAACTGCCAACATACGGTGCAATGATCAGTGTATAGAGATTGGCTCATCGCTTTCGCAAGCACTGAAGAGGCTACGTTATCGAGAAGTCAAGCGCATAATTTGGGCGGACGCAATATGTATCAACCAGGCGGACGAGGGCGAGAAAAGTCACCAAGTTCCGATGATGGGTAGCATCTATTCATTGGCAAGAAGAGTCGTTGTCTGGTTAGGCCAGGGAGATGCGCAACAGATACGACTAGCCTTCGGGGCCGTTGAAACCATCGCCGACGCTTGTGATGACCACGATGAAAGACACGGCATCATTTCAGATAGTCTTACAGAACATCACAAAGTCAAACTCCCGCAAATCGCAGCCTCTCCGATCCTACTAAGCAGCCTCAAGGAACTTTACAATCGACCTTGGTTCCATAGGATATGGTGCATCCAAGAAATTCGCTTAGCTGCGGACGCGCTAGTCATCTGGGGAGATGACGAAATTCCTTGGTCAGCTCTGGCTATGAGTGCCAGATGGATCTTTGAGAGAGACCTTCCTGCTGGACTGCGCAACGTTATCGCAGACAAGTTAGCGCTTTATGGGCTAGACAGCGTACATGCGGTCATGATGAGCGGAAAACACACATATTCACTACTAGTAGCGCTACAAGTCTTTTGCGGTTCTAAGTCTTCTGACCCAAGGGATAGAGTGTACGCTCTACTGAACATCGTCTCACCAAGGTCAGAGGTAGAAGCTTTAGGCGTCGACTATACAAAAGGCATTGATGAGGTATATGCCGATACGGTGTTGGTTTACATTCAACTTTACGCACGACTGACTGCGTTCGGCCACATTGATCACCATCTCATCTATGATGGACCTGGTCCTGAGGAATATGACGACATTGAATACAGATCATGGGCCCCGCGGTGGGATAGTGAGCATTCTCGTGTGCCGATAGGATTACCCGAAGATTCATGTCCTTGGAGTGCATGTGGAGAACACGAAAGGACTATTACTGTCGGCAGCTTGTCAGCTCTGGGAAATCTCTGTCTCAAAGGTGTGACGTACAGCAGGGTGTCTGAGGTTGAAGAGATCATGGACTATCACAATCTGTTAGACCCTAAGTATATCGGCGGCCCAAAACCTACTGAGGATGCCAGAGAAGGTATACCTGATACCAAAGATGTCCAAGCTATCGAAAATCCACCCAAAAGCCATCCATTCATAAAATCTTACGAACGTACGGTAGCCAAATCGTCCCCAGAGAAATTCGCTCGTACGTTGACAGCAGGTAGCTGGGTGAGTGTTCTCGACAAATACCTACAACTTTCAGATGAAAAGGTGAGACACAGCAACGCTTGCTCACGTTTGCTGCGCCGATTGATCAATCTACAAGAGTCTGGTGATCAGGGCGAGTATGCTCACAATCTCGATTCAGCTTTGTTTGAAAGAAGGGCCTATTATGTTTGTGATCACCGACGCCTGTTTTGGACGGAGGAGGGTTCGTATGGTCTCGGCCCACAATGTATGCGAGCAGGTGATATCGTGGTAGTTTTGTACGGTGGTAACACGCCCTATGTCCTACGACCGCGAGGAAGCAAATATGTATTCATGGGTCAGGCTTACGTCGATGAAATTATGAACGGTGAGGTGTTTCAGGGTTCAACATCGGATATACCGGAGGAGCAGACCTTTTGTCTCATTTAGGTAATGCGATAGTCAATGATCATGACTATGGAAGGCTATCATAGTTCTGTAGAAGACCCGAGGTCGGGGTGATAGCGATCACAATCCTCTCAAGGCGCTTTGATCTGACCAACATCCCCATCACTCCCCAGCCCCGTCGTTTCCTCATCAGAACTCATCCGCTCCTCACTCTCAGAAACCTGACCGCCACCCCTCTTAACCAACTCTCTCGCATACAGCAACCGAATCGAAAGCGCAGTCGCAATCAACGCCGCACTCAAAAACGCCACCGTGATAAATCCCTTCTGGTACTGCGGCGCCTCAACCTGTCTCCAAACAAGAAGCGGCAGCCAAGCCTGTATCACATACGCCATCTCGTTCATAGCCGCGACAACGATAGCCCGCTCCTCATTATCATGCGTGCATATCTCGTGTGCCCATGCGAAGCATAAGCCGGAGAGACCGCCGCCGAAACCGGAGAGGATGTAGCAAGCCCACTTCCATTTGATGGGAATGTCCCAGATGGCGAGACTGGTAGAGCAGATGATGTTCATGCAGCCGCCGAAGACGATGGGCTGCCATCTGGAGCCTTTGAGGATGCTGTCGCTCGTCCAGGCGTACAGTAGTGTTGTGACGACTTGCACGGCGTTGGTAGTGGTGGGATACTATGAATAGGATTAGCGCTACTCGGTGGTGTGAAGAGATAGCGAAACTTACGGTGTTGATCTCGCTGACGGTATACTTCGGGTCCTTGCTCGCCTTGAGAAACTGCTGAAATATTGGCTGCGATCCCATACTCGCGTTATTGAAGAACACATAAAGCGGGACAAGAGCCCAGATATGCCACGACGTAAAGATCTTGCGTACTTTGGCCCTGGTATATGGCTTCCGCTTCTGCCGGCCTTCGAGTCGCATGCGCTCCTGTGCAAATGCAACCTCTTCTTTGGTCAGGTAGAAGGGCTTCGAGATCTCTGGTAAATCCGGCAGACAGAAGAAGCCAAGGACCGCGATGGGGAGAGAGATTATCCCGTCGACGATGAAGAGCCATTGCCAGCCTCTGAAGCCGCCTTTGCCGTCGAGCTTGTACACGCCGGCCATCAGGTAGCCGGAGAACATGGTCGCGATGGCACCACTGGTGTGAAAGATACAAGATCTCTTGGCGAGCTCTTCCTTTCGATACCACGATCCGATGATGTATTGCATGCCTGGGTAGAAAGTGCTCTCGGCAAGGCCGATTAGAAAGCGTAGAGCGTAGATCGTTTCGGCATTGTTGGCACGGCAAAGGCAGAACGTCAAGACAGCCCAGGTAAGCTACCGGTGTCAGTACCCACTTCTCAACCGAACGGTGTTGCACAATCATACCTCCATTGCGGGTATCCAAATTGACGGTCGAATGCGAGTCAGAATGATGTTGCTGGGTATCTCGCCGATGACATAGCCCACAGTCCAACAAGTTTGCATGTAGTTGAGCTGGTTGCCGTAAAGCCCAAGATCCTCCTTCCTATCATATTGTCAGCCAGTCATCGCCAAAGGAAGTCAGATACATACATCCCAGAGACAAAAGCGCTGTTAATGTTCATCTGGTCAAGGTACTTGATGAAGTACCCCAACGACGCGAAGGTGAGTAGAGCGGCATCGAGCTTGAACATGAACCATCGCTCTTCTTTCGGCTTGTCCAAGGTATCCCAGACGTAGTAGTACCACTTGTGCGGCTTCGCTTTCAGTTCTTCGTTGGTTTGGATGACAGTTGTAGCTGCGACTGCTTCTGTCGAGATATCCTGAGGTCGACCCATCTTCGCGAGGCTTCGGTGTGAAGCGTGTGTCTGGTGTCAAAAGCGGTACTGGCACAAGCCTCAGCTTTATTGAACAAGCAGCACAAGGCCTCCTTTGCCATCGTTAAGCATCGTTTACGAGGTTACCCGTTCAGCATGGCGCTCGGCGCGTCAGTGGCGAGTCGATGATGCGCGGTAGGATTCGTAGCGCGGTTCGACATACTGGGGCTGGTATGGCGTTATGACAGGGTTCGCGTGGGGTTCGTGCGACATGTAGACAATCTAGATTCGATAAGCACGAACGTGAGATGCGTTTCCGGTATGCGTAGGCTCAAGATCGTCGTGATGCATGGGAGTGGTGTGGCGTCATGTGTCGTGATCAGGCATGCAAATTGCGTGCCTGAGTCGCGCAATAACCATGCAGAAAGACGCGGGAACCTCAACACATTGCATTTGATCATGTGACTGTAGAAAGCTCGTCTGCGCTGTTGACTGTCTGGGCAGACTGGTCGTTGCGAATGAGACATGTTGTATTCATCCAGTACATCATATACACGTCGCTTCAAACCGCTTCTCAAGTATGGGGTTAGCAAAGAAAGCTTTCATCCTCTCAAGCTGCTCTGCCCTTGCGCGATGCCACTTCTCGGTATGACCATGCAACTTATCTTTGCCGGCTTCTTGTAGATCAGCATTGACCCAGTCCATAAGCTCGTTGACATAGCTCGCTTCTTGATCTCGTAGACTATGAAATGACTTGCCATAACCTTTGCTCTTCACGCGTGCGTAGTACTCCGACCGTATAACATCATTGCTGGGAAGCTTGGCCTGGCCTGAGAACACCTTTGCAACGACCATAGCTTGGAACTCGAATAGCGAGAAGGTGGCCGTGAAGAAAGGCACGCCAACAAAGGCGAGGGTCGGATCGTTGATGTAGAAGATATCTTTGTGTAGATTGTGGAACTGTGTACCATCCGTCACCAAAACCGCGTCGTCGGCATGCTCGACTGGCGTCTCGTCTGAGGTGAGCTGTGGTAGGAAAGGTAGGGTGAGATAGTAGCCAGTGCAAAGTATTACATGGTGGATATCACAGATCTTTGCGCCTGACTTCAATGTGACGGTTGCCGGAATCGCTTCGCCGGGGTTCAGTGATGCTGATGCATATGCATTCGCGCGTGGTTCGTCGTACGACGCCACCTCTTCGATGCGGAATGCATTGTCGGGAAGCATGCTAGGAGGTAGATCAAATTTGCCATTCCTTTGGCTCTGTAAAATCTTGTTTGCGTACGGGCTCAGTTCGCGAGCAATGTCCGTCGCGGATACACTTGCACCGACAAGTAGATAGTTCTGGAGTATTATCAGTTTCCTACGACGTCGTTTCGCTCAGTCTGGCGCACACGTACCTTATCTTGGGCATTCTCTGGCCTTCGGTAGCTTTTCGAATGCTGCACTCTACCAGGAAATCGTCGCTTCCACTCCGCCAGTCCAGGCGTGTCGGGAACTCTTGGTGTGTGGTAATGACCGGACGCAATCACTACGGCGTCAAAGTCCTAGCCCAAGATTAGCAAACTCCAAGCGCAGCCAACATCAGAATAATACTGACATGAACAGATACACGTCTTTCGAGCGCACCTCCCTGATCAGTCTGCAGAGTCACAGTTTCGACCGTCCACGATTTGCCGTTCTTCGTGACGCGTCTCACATCTGTGTCGTACTGTGTCAACCCATGCACCCCCGTGGAGGCAGCAGTAGCTTGTATATAGTCGCACAGGACTTGATGCGTCACATAATCCTCAGTCCCAGGCGGAAACGGATTCAAGGTGGTTTCTAGCAAGCGCGTGCTCACGTTGTTCTTGAGGCCTACATGACATGGACTGTATGCGGCCAGTCAGTCCAAAGTAGCGCCTCAAGACTATGTCTGTGGAACTTACCCAGGTGGCGCATGAAGCAGTCTCTCTGTCTCCTCCGTCTCTTCTGTCGCATGAGCACTATCAGCTCTGCAAACTTCGGTTCTCGGATACGGCGGTTCCAGAGGCTGTCGCTCATCGTAAAGCCTTTCATGCCGTCAGTCATGTTTCGGGGACATGAACGATGGGTCGAATACCATATGCCCCCTGCGGCACTCGAGCGCTCAAGCACTGTGACTTTGATACCCTCTCTTTGAAGATGAGCTGCAGCTACCACGCCACTGATGCCTGCACCGATTACAGCAACACTTTTGCAGCGGAACGACATGTTCAGAATACTGCTTGTATGCTGGAAGAAGTTTTTCGCAGCTTCGCGCGTGCTAATGGAACGCGACGTTTCAGCCGACAGCTACACACGCAAGCCTCCCAACACTCAATCATGAATGCTATCTACCCACTGTCAGCATTCCTTGCTTGTGCCTCGGCTATAGCGCTTGTCAGCACTCTAAGCATCTCAACTGGGGTGTAGCTAAAAACAAAGCGCGATGGTGGATACGGATGGCATCATGAGCGGCCATAAACGCGTGGGATGCAAGCAACCAACACCGACGCACCTATTTGCGACTAAGGTGTGATCTCAGTTCTCGATACATTTGAAATGAAGCGAGGTTTGTCCGAGCGATAACAGGAGAAGCGTTGAATGGGTATTTGTCATCTGCAAGATTATGATGTGATCGCAACCCCGCAACATGTGTCGCAAACAACACGCGATGCAGCCACATCAGTCGACCACGCATGGGAGTCGGATTTGTGAGCGGACGTTTTGAGAAGTGGGGTAATAGAGTTCCGGATATAAATTTGGTCGGACCGCGAGCGATGAGGTCTGCGCAACTGCATCACAAACGACTTTGAAAATGGCTCCAATCGCAATCCCCGTTCACGAACACATTCAGGAGAAGGATACTGTCCAGCCACGGAAAGACTCGCTGGGATTGCCAGAGCCAGCCAGGAAGAGACTCGAGAAGGCGGGAATCGATCTGTCGGCCGGCTATCCGTACAGACCAGCAAAACCACTCTACCTTGACGATGTGTACAAGATCAGGGACTATGATCGTGAGCACATCGATCCGGGTGCCCGAGCCGATCCAGAGAAGCAAGCGCTGTTTGGTGCTGCGAAGGAAGTCATCCATTTGACCTCACACATCGGAACCGAGATCGTTGGACTTCAGCTGAAGGACCTTACAGACCAACAAAAAGACGAGCTTGGTCTTCTGATCGCTGAAAGGAGCGTGGTATTCTTCCGTGATCAGGATCTCTCGCCTCAAGAGCAGAAGAAGCTGGGCCAGTATTATGGCGAAATTGAAGTCCACGTGAGTAGTTCTTCCCCAAAAATGCTTCACGCGCTAACATCAAGTGAAGCCGCAAGTTCCATTCGTACCCGGTGTGCCAGGAGTGACGGTTCTGTGGCCCGCTCTGCAGGCGACGGAAGTGCCAGCCAGCTTCCGGAAGACGGGTGGTGCATCTAGATGGCACACTGATCTGGTACACGAACGCCAACCTGCTGGGTAAGTGGTAGTATCTTGGAAGGATGTTCATTTCTGACTCTTTTAGCGTAACCCATCTCCACAACGATACCATCCCAAAGATCGGAGGTGACACCCTCTGGGCTTCAGGCTATGCTGCGTACGAGAAGCTTTCTCCTGCTTTCCGAAAGATCATCGATGGCAGAGAAGCAGTGTACCGCAGTGCGCACCCGTACCTTGATCGTGACGATACTAGCGCTGGTCCTAAGCACATCGAACGCGTTCATCCGATCGTTCGTGTCCACCCGGCAACCGGATGGAAAGCTCTGTGGGTCAACCGCGCCTTCACAGATCGCATTGTCGGATTAGACAAAGCTGAAAGCGACGTCATTCTCAACTACCTCTTCGATGTGTACGAAAACAACGTCGATATCCAGGTCCGGTTCCGCTGGACGCCAGGAACTTCGGCGTTGTGGGACAACAGAATTACGATCCACAACGCGAGTTGGGATTATGGAGGAATTGAGCCGAGGCACGGAACTAGGGTTACGTCGCTGGCGGAGAAACCGTATTTCAAAGCTGATGCGCCAACTCGCAGACAAGCACTGGGCCTCGCAGGACCTGAAGATGTTTAGATAGTAGATGGTGAATGTGTGAAGCTGGACTGTAGGGGAGTCGCGTTCCAGCGCGAAGGCGCGAGCTAAATGGGCTAGCTGCTGCGCTATCCCTATCGTGTACAAGCGTCATATATCTTGGCATGGCATCATCGACCCCTTGAAGCTCCTCTGGGCATGCGGCCAACGCATATCCATAGGCAAATATTATCGTTGTTCGATTACCTTTACTTGTCAATGTCAGCTACTCATAATATCAGCAACTTTTCAGCATCCCTCCACGCAAACATGTCTATCTCAGCGTCACTCAAGACCTGCGCCCGGGCCAACTCCTCCACAGACGCCCACCCATCCGCATTGGTACTGAACGGATAATCGACCGAATACACGATCCTCTCAACTGGGCGCACCTGCCTCAATTGCTCGATCTGTCTCACAGTAAAGAATGCACTCGTAGTGCTCTAGATACTCGTCTTCCACACCCGATCGAACGTCATGTCAGTGCGTAATGCAGTCGAAATCGATTCGGTCAATATACATGGGCAGCCCTTTGCTGTTGTGTCCAATTATGAGCTTCAGCTTGGGGAAGCGATCGAATAATCCCGCGCCATAGAGACGCAATACGTGCATTCCTACACCGACATACCAGCCCCACGACGTTACCCCGAGCTTTCCCGCCACGGCGGCTGGGTAGTTACCCGCGTACAACTTGGCTGCGATATCTGCGGTCAGGGTAGCAGGATGCAAGTACAGCGGTACATCGAGATTCTGCGCCATGGCGAAGACCGGATCGAAGCGCGCGGCGTCGTAGTACGTTCCATCGTCGAGATGATCCCAGATCATCGCGCCTTTGAACCCAAGGGTTGTAACGCTGCGATTGAGCTCTGCTACGGCTTCTTCCGGCAGAGACATAGGCAGCACCGCGAACACGGCGAATCGTGTAGGCCTGGATACGATCACAGAGCGAACAACATCGTTTGCTGCGCGGCACCCCTTAGGATCTTCCAAGCCTGAGGCAGATTGCTGCGCGAGGACTTGCATAAACAGATGACTGGCATCCATAGCAGCGATGCGCCCGTCACCCACATCATCCAGTTTATCGAGCGTACCCGAAGGGTTGCGCTGCACCACACTTCCCGCGACCACCTTTGCTTCGAGCGACGGCGAGACAACGTGCTCTTCGAGGGCAATCAGGCGCTCTGGGAGATAACATGGTTTGAGCTGGATGCAGGCGGGCGTTTGCTATCTGTGCCTATGGCGAAGACTACAAGCGTGCTGAGATGCAGGGCACGCATGCTGGGCAGACACGAAGCAGGACTGTCTGGGCTGGATGCACCACGCGTGTTCACACAAGGTTTACACCCCATTATGCAGCTGAGTTCTATCTGCTTTCTAGGGTAAGAGGAGAGTAGTTCCGCTGTGTCTGTGTAAACATGCATTTGCCGTAGTGCATCGTTCAGCTGTGTATGAAGAAGCCCCATCGCCTTGATATGGGCACGTATCAACCTCGTGCTGATTTCATTGGCTAAGCTGCGCAATCGCCGGCGTGGCGCTCTAAGCGAGGCGTTGGAGCGTCCCAGTGACGAATCTAGATCGCGAGGCAGCCCGTTTCGCTGGAGATGGCGACAGGGAAGTCGATGTTTGCGAGCCTTTCTCTGAGTCGGCCGTTCTTCGGATGTATGTGCATGCAGGGTTAGTAGGTGCAAGAGCTAAAATATTGACGACGTCGATGTTTAACCAGCAGTACAGGACAGAAGTCATGTCAGGCCCATGCAATATTCGCTAGCGAATTGGTATTTGGATTGCGTCTAGAAAACTTGGGAGTCGGTATTGCGCTTCTCTTCTGCGGCCAACAACCTCAATGTACATGGCCCGCCCGCCAACTTCCAGTCACTGCGATGCCATGGTGGAGTTATTTGCAGCTGCCACGATGCCTCCGTCGCCAGAGTTGGTCCCCACAAACACCACCAGAACAGCAGCATACGACGCTGTTGAGACAAGCGCTTCGACGTTGGAAGTCCTGACTCCAAACGATAGTACAAGCGCGAATAACAAGGCCGACACCGACACCGTAATGAGGCTTTTCTTTTGCGATGTGTCGATAGCCATGACCAGCATCGGGGCGATGAGGAATAGTCCACCCGTGATTGCTATCACGAAACGGGCAAGGTGATCGACAAATGGTGACACGTCTTTGGGCTCTTTGCCCTCTTCATACTCCATCGAGCGATCCAACCGCTCATTTTTGGAGTACGTGAAGTAGACAGGCAGTGTCCTCATCAAGTAACCGCGAAAAGGATCAGTTGTGGTGTCCGCCTCGTCGAAGTAGGCGTAGTGAGAATAAAACAATTCGCCGGTCCCAAACCTACGCTGGAACCATCGCTGGAGCAAAATTCTTCTCCCATGCATGTCTTTCCTTGCCACACTTCTTCGGCTTCGAAGGAATTGGTAGTCCCGAATTGCGGTAACTAGTATTTATCAGTTACGCGGTGCTCATAGTCAGCTAATGTTGATACTAGCTCTTACCATAATCTTTGAGGGTGTCTTTGAGGTCTTTGAGGTCATTGGCTGAGACACTCTTTGCGTTTTGGAACTGCTGTTTGAGTTCGAATAGCTCTATCTGCTGTGCAACGATATTGGTCCGCTGGAGCGACTCAAATTGTAGAAAGTGAAACTCCTCCTCATCTTCAAGCGATCGAGCAACGTATTTCAACAAGTCGGCGTGGTTTTCTAGGTTCGCCATGAGCGCACACCGGGACGTAAGCTGACTCTGTTGCATTTCCCGGCGGCCGCTGATTTTAGGAATTTGCGTCCAATACATTACTCATCCCATGCATCTCAGCTGCAACCCCCGCTTCCATGCCCCCCTTCACTTTTCAGCTCATCACTTTCCAATTCTCAGAAGTCCCACTTTTAGCCACCAACGTTATGGGTACCAACCTTTCGACCTCCGCGCGTTCGCGCAAACGTCTGCCTATGCTTCCCAATGCTGTCAACATGAGCATCGCGTCGAGGGCCTCACGTTGCATAGAATCTAATCCCGCATCGACCACTGGTAGAGAGATAGATCGCCATCTCGACGCTCACACCAGGTTTCTCCGGGCTATAATGAAACCCAAACTCTTCCGTAGAGACAGCAAAGGACAGAAAAAGAGTTTGGAAGATTACAGCGTTGTTCTAGCGCGGTTGGACGCGACATTATCGAAGCTCTTTGAGGCATTGTTGAAAGCGGATCGCCAAATGACGTTTCCAGATTGGAAGAGTAAGCGAAAGCGAGTTGCAGGTCTGCGGGACCGTCCAAGGCTGACGGAAACGTAGAGCTTAATTCCAGCCTTGTCGTTATACACCAAGATATGAAAATGACGTTCAAAAGGGCTGAGAAGGTAATCAAGTCTAAGGCACAGAACGCCAAGATCCCCACCAAAAGCAGGAAGTTGCGGCGAATAAGAAGCGACGTTGAAGAAATCATCAGGTCGATTCAGAAGAGGTCTGCACGTACAGCTCCGCGCAAATACACTTGATCAAACGAGCATTCTTCTCTCACTACTAAATCTCTTATCATGATGCTGTTCTCGCCTATTC
The DNA here is from genome assembly GCA_023758145.1 of Alternaria sp. BMP 2799. Lineage (NCBI taxonomy): Eukaryota > Fungi > Ascomycota > Dothideomycetes > Pleosporales > Pleosporaceae > Alternaria > Alternaria sp. BMP 2799. The sequence continues at coordinate 319,358 of JAFVLP010000006.1, forward strand.
TCATTAGTTATTAGGTCCCGCGACTAAGAAATCGTTTGATACTTAGTCCCAAAACGCAATCAAAGCTTGCTCATAGTGTGCTGCTTCTCTATGTGAGACGATCTACATGATACTTCGACAGGATACGACATGTATGTAAGAGCGCTAAAAATGATCGTGTCATTTCTCTGAAGACTCTTTGAGTGAGTCTGCATGAGTCTGAGTGACAGAGCAAGATCTCGTTACTGCTTTCATTATTGATAAGTGATATTCACAGGTTGGGACATAACGACGCTGCGCATCCCATCAGACCCAGAATCGCTTGCGCTACACTTTGTGTTTGCAAAGACGAAACATTGTCAGCATCCCTGCGCGATCGTCAAGTTCTTGTAGTCCTCAGCTCGTCACCGCAATGCATCCTGTAACTCCGCCTATCGCGCATGCGCTGTGCCGCGCCTCGAGCGTCGACAATAAGCACTTGCAGAAGTTTCTTTTCGCTTCCAAGTCCGGGTTGTCGCCTGCAAGAACCATAGTATCGAGATCCGCGAGTAGTTGCTTATAGATGCGCATTTCGGCAGCCGATGGAGCCGTCTCAGCTGCATTATGGATATTATGTGCAAGCATGGTGACGAGCGCTGCAATGAGATAAGGATATACCATCCTGTGAAGAGATTAGTGTATGTTAGAACGAGATAACGACGCTACTGACCAGTACAAGGCAACATTGCCCCGAGGTGCTACTGGCAGTAGACTCAGCAGCCTTTGCGCCTCCTGATATGCTTTGTGTTGCTCCATCTTCGACATCTTGATCAAACCGTCCAGCTCGAAGGGATTGACCTCCGAACTCATGTCCATTGTCGTGACTGCATGTAGTCGATATACAGTTCCGAAGTAATAAGCCTCCAGTGCAACACAGTGACAAATATCTGCTCGGTATAGTATCTGTTCCAGTTGGCTAGCAGAGAGATGGAAGATGTGATGTTGCTCGTGAAAGGCCTGCAAGCGTGCGAGCACGATGGCTGTGGCGGCGCTTAGGTCTAGCGGAGTTGTGTTACTTGTCTTACGAGAGAGTACCTGGTCGATGGCTTCGGTCTGAAGTAAGGCTATCCTTGTGAAGAGCCAGAAGATATGCGCTCGCCAAGTGCCCTCGGTCGCAGTGAGCGCACCGAGCTCGTCGGCTACAAAGTCAGAGCAGTTAGCTACGTCTTGGAGCTGATGTGTTGGTTGTGTGTTGCTTAAGATGCTCAGGCTGATGTCATTGGTGAAGCAGATCCAGAAAACGCGACGCTGGTGTGCGCCGTCACTGAGCTCCTGCGCCGTTGCATTGCTTTTCTTGCCTTCGTTGGCTAGACTTCTGATGACACGGAGGGCGGTGGAGACGAATTGACCCGCTGGCCTCTTATCACTGCATGGGCTGGCGACTATGAGTAACGCAATACCGACAAGACATTGTACCTGTCCTAGGGATGGCGGCGCTGTGAGAAGAGTGTCAAGTGTGGAGTAAGCGCGGGCAAGGTAGTACTGAGCCATGTCCATGTTATGGCTGTCACCAGTCAAACTCATGCCACGCATATGATGTGCCATACCAAAGACGATGTACGCACTCGTCCAAGCGATTGCCGAATCATCAGGCAGCCCCGCATAGCATGTCCGAAGGTGGTCGGCAATGACATGTGGTTGGTAGAGCGGATAGGCGGTATTTAGGTCAGTCAGGAACTCCGCAAGCAGTGTCGTTCCGAGCTCCGGGGGTGGGAGATACCAGTCACTCGTTGGACTGGTTACTATCGGCAGCGGTGATAGACTGACATCCTCCGTCGGCCCCGTCCCAAACTGTGCAGCTTGCAGGAAAGCAACATCCTCTTGGAAGTTTGCGGAGGAATAGATGCCATCTAATGGAGCCTGTAATGAGGGATCTAACGTCGAAGAGTCGTGACTGGAACCGCCGGTAGACAACGCGCCGAGGTCGTCTGCAAACAAACCATCATTGTCTGGTAGGAAGCTTTCCATGTCAAAAGGGTCGAAGTCTGGAAGCAGGGGATGGGGGCCAGCCTCCACCTCATGACGCAAAGAGTCTACCCATGTTGAGATTGGGGGTGAATGTTCTGTTGTTTGCATGACCGGTTGTTGGCGCACGTTTGGTTGTGCCACATTCCGCTCGTGTAGCAGCGACTCTAGCCTCTTGATCCGATCCTCATACTCAGATATGCGGTTGCTGAATCATCGTCAATGAGACTTCCATTTGCGAGATGCAGACAGATCATACCCTCGTTGTGGTTTCGACCTTTGTTTGCGCGTGTACGTGGTCATGCACGTTTCTTTCAGATTGGTGCACGGCGAGCAGCCCTGGGGACCGTGGTTCCACACGCATCTTCGCTTCCGTTTGCGACACAGATCACAAGCCTAGAAGACGCGTTAGTCTGCTGGTAGACGCGTGTTGAGCGCTCGACATGCGATGTTCGATGCTCTATAGCTGTGGGCGGCTGTCGTGGCAGAGTCGCGTCTTGAGCGCATGCAAGGACCCGCAGGCGGCCTAAGCCGGATAAATGCTAGCAAACCTACTTACTCGCACCGTGGACGCAGACCCGCGTTTCTCGACGCCACTACTCGACATCGTGAGTTGTCTGATGGAATAATGAGACCAAGCTATGCTGACATGCTGTTCGGTCTGGTGTCTCATGTCGCTAGCAGAACGGCCGATCCCCGCCGCCCAGTTCGCTGACAAATCTAAACTAGTCATCACTGCCATACAAAGGTTCGTTTTCTCATACGAACACTACCACACGCCGGTAAAAGCTATGCTTGGACATCGCAATCAACGATACAATACCTTCATTGACTAATGATAGATCCCCGCTTTAGTACCTCAACCATGAATGTGTTTGCACAAAGCCACAGGCCAAACGCGCCTTCCGTGTTTCGCTAGTACGCGAGACCGAGACCGAGAACGACCCATTACATTGGTGCAGCAACCAGCTTGCGCACATCGTCTTTCGAGTGCTTCTTCACAGTACCATAACTCCACGTTCCAATCCTGAGTCTGGCGGTCTTCTAATCATACGGCAACCCTCTCCATACATCAGCAAGCGAAGAGATGAAGGTCATTGGGGACGCGGAGAACTTCTGGCTATACTCCGAGAAGGAGGGCTACGACATAACGCATCCCGCCGCGCCCGATGGTCCCAAGGTCTACCCTCGCCTGACACTACGCACACAGGACTCTCATGCCATCATTGATCCCACCAAGACTGCACTCGTAGTCATCGATATGCAAAACTACTTTCTATCCCCAGCATTTGGTCGGCCGTCGAACAGTCTGGGCCTGCAAGTCGTGGAAAGGCTCACCGAGCAAGCGATACCGGCTTGCAGAAAGGCCGGTATTCCAATTCTTTGGCTCGGTTGGGGTCTCACAAATGAAGACATTGAGACAATGCCCCCTGCGATCGTCCGTGGTTTCTCAATGGACACAAACTTCGAGGGCGATCGTGAGGTACCTGGTCTTGGGACGAATGTTGGGCCCATAACGCTAGATGACGGATCTACGGTCGAAGGCGGCGCCGCTCTCATGCGCGATCAATGGAACTCCAAACTCTACAGTGCTTTGGAGAGTTTCGCCCAACCTGATGATCTAAGAGTTTGGAAGAATCGACTGTCGGGGTTCTGGGGTGGAACCAATGTTGAGAGTGTGTTGAAGGCTCGCGGTATTAGGACACTTATCTTTGCAGGCTGCAATACAGACCAATGTGTTGCTGCTAGCTTGACCGATGCGGTCTGGAAAGGTTGGGACTGCCTCTTGCTGAGCGACGGAACTGCTACAACCAGCCCAAAATTTGCCCGGGAGATGGTTGAATTCAACATGGGAGGATGGGGATTTTTACTGAGCTGTAAAGATCTCGTTGACGGTGTTGACACGTTGGAAAATGGCCCGAGTGATGGGGCTTGAATCCTTCGATGTGCGAAGATGAAGTGCAATGAGCGCTGGGAGGATAACACAAATGTCTTTTTATACTGATTTATCCAAGCAGCGATGCTACCGGTCTTGAGCCTTCATAAGGCAAGTTCACAGTTCTGTATCGAATTTACTTCCAGTGTTTCGATCTGTCTGCTGTCCATCAGAAACCCGACGAGTTTATGCAGTGTGGACGTCCGTTACTGCTCCGCTAGAACTCGGGATCACAGGCTAGTGACGTGTACGACCCGAACGTTTGACGATGTCGAATGAAGCCCGTCCAAGATTCTGGACACGAATTCGCTATACAGGTGGGACTGGCAGACTGTAGGTGATATGATGGTTATTGTCTTCATCTTCGGCAGTCTCCCTAGCGTCGAGATAAGCTTGCTAATTTCCGCTTCGTACAATTCCCAACTGAGCAGCTGAGGCCGTAATGACGATGATGGCGTGAATGCGTGTGGGCATAGTACAGGTCGAAGGTTTATATCCTGAATCGCAATTGATACATCGGTGACATGCGAGAGGAGATCGTTAGGCGTCTTATCTACCCAAGTATATAGCGAGAGCTGAGTCGAGAAGCTGATCGGTCTCTGGTAGAGAAACTTGCGTGCTTCTCGCTCGATCTGACGACAGGTCTGAAGTATCTCTGGGCCTTGGTCAGGCGATGAGAGGATGTTGCGGTAGATCTGCTCCCGCAATTCCGCTGGTAGACTCATTAATTGATTGCTTCGTGGGGAATCAGCCGCCGTGGCTGGTCTTTGAGCCATTCTCGACATCCAGCTACCCGTGTGCGATATGCCGGTATCTGCGATTTTGTTCGAGTGCTAATGCTAGTACGAAGGTTGTGTTGGGCATGCGTGGAAAGGCCTTCAGATGAAGTAGTGCTTAACCAAGATCAAATGTGTGGTGAAGTTCGTCGACAATTCGGTGTGGGATGGGTTGTAATGTGAGCTGTAAAGTGGTATGGAAGTACTAGTATAATTTGATACTAGACTAGAATCTGACAAGACCGATAAACAAAGGTCTTGATTACTGGACGTACCTTGAAATTTATAGAATGCCGGCATGCAAGTAGCGAGCTATGTAGCGAGGCCTCGATTTGGCGTACCATCGAAGTCGTTGCATAGCCGATACCCTATGTTCACTATACAGAACATCGCGACGAGTGTCCAGATCAGTCCAAATCTGAACGCGAATATGTTCGAGTTCAGCAGTATCGGTAAGGAACCGAGCATATGGCGTTATGCTTCGACTGAATGCGGTAAAAGTGCCGCTGATCGATGGCTTGCGACCATTTCCAGAGTACGACACTAGCCCAATGTGGATGCTACATCACCACGTTGATTTTGTAGCGTTCGAGGCCTAGGGCAGAGTAATTCCCGGCATATACCAAGAGTGTGCCGTGCAGATATGCCATGGCTCAAGTCTTCACCCTACTTGAGCATCACCTTACGGAGTCTTTGCCGAATTCCACTCAGATGTAAGTTGAATGATTGGCCATGACCAACTGAAGTGATAGCCTTATCGGACATCGCTAGAGCCCTGCAGTGATCCAAGTCAAGGTCTTGACACGCTGAAGATTGATAGTCCAGTAAAGCTGCAGACACTTTGCGCAGATCGTACGATATGTGGTACCATGTCCTGCGCATCGGTATTGTCTTGCAAGGAAGCGCGGCCCTCACTCGCTTCGTGTTCATGGGGAGATTGGATACCTACTTGCCATGGACGTCTGTCGCGCATGCAGTGATGGAGTTGATCGACTATGGTTTCCAAGAGAGCGTTCCAATACAATGGTTGAGGGCCTGTTTGGAAAACACGTACCCGTGGTTTTGGTGACAGCAGAGATTCTGACGGAAGCGGACAAGACACATTTAAAGTTATGTCGATTAGCCAATAGTTCGCAGTCTGTGGCCGGGAACTCTCAGCTACGTGATATGAATGCTGGGCAGCTTCTTTTTCCTTTTGGGAGCCAGTCCGTTGGTGTTTCGATATGCCGGCAGATGATTCAAACACACGTGGCAGCCTTCGCGATCCGGGGTGCAGCAACGGCTGGTACAGCGATCTGCGGAAACGTGCGTCAGGTTGGCTCGGTCTGGACAAGACACTGTGACGGCGAGATGCGTATTGGTAGTTGATGTGTGATGAAGCTTCATTATTGATGGCGTTCCCATCATCCGATATGAGTGGTGCAGGAGGCGTGCAGTCGACCTTGGGAAGGAGGCGCGACTAGCGGATGACGCTTGCGCAGAGATGGCCCCACTTCAGCCCTGAGGGCACCTGCTCGATATCACATCGCTCCATCCCGACCGCCTGCAAGCCGACGCACCAGAACCTGATCGCATTGATGATTATTACGGCACATTGTGTTGATTTGCTCAAATCTAAGATACTATTCTAGACGTCGAGTCCCTTATTCGCTGCGTTGAGTGGCCTCCTCTGCCCCCCTTGCAGCTGCCTATTGACGTGCGCTTTTCGGCCCAATCCCGCTCAAAAGGGAGGAACATCAGCCATATTCTCTATTAGGCTTTCTTGAAATGGACATGGATCTAAGTCTATGAGGACTCCAGTGCAGTTCAGAACGCCATCACGGTTCGCTTCTTCAAATCGACTGAACGCGGAAAGGGGTCTACTTATCTGGGCCACCAGAATCCCCACCCCGAACAGCTCCCATGCCACAGCCACTACAGCAGCTCCATCGCAAGGTGCCACGTTCATAACAAAAGCAAAGGCAAAGCCTGCTGGCCTGCGGAAGATCGCGCAACGTGTAAACGTTCGATTTCAAAACTCGGCTAGAACCGCGTCGAAGCCTCTCCATGATGCATGCCGTCAGACCACCCACCACGCCTGTCATACCACCAAACGACATGCGCTTTCCAAATCGCGATGAACCCATCAAACATAGATTACTCCAGACAGCCTAGAGCCATCTAAACTGCGAGCACCACCACGTGGAATCACCCATCCCGCATAAGACCGCACGCGAGATATCCGCCTCACAGTCGTACGAGTGGCTTCGCCCAAGCGACACAACACCATCACATGCACACCGACGCCTTCATTGCATTAAAATGCTAGCTGCGGTTGCTGACACACAAGAATGGAATTTCGTAACGAAGTTGATTTCATCTCATATCGGCAGGCTACCGAAGCAGTCATGGCTTCGTTCTCGTCAAAGCAGTGAACTAGCTCCTGCCTGTCGTTGTTCGTACACTAAGGCATGTTTCTCTATACAGCCTCATCATAGGCGACTGAATGTCATCGGCAGGTCTCTTCTCTTTCCTGACGGTCCAGCAAAAGCATTCCGGGCCGCAGAAGTCACACTCCCAGTCATCTCTTCCCCTGCATTCTCGCTTAGAGCCTTCAGTAAGGTTCCTCGTCGCGCTCCTATCCGCACAATTCTCTCTATCTTCACTCCCGTCTTTTCCTCTTGCCTCCTCTTCACCATGCGGCCTCTCAGACCAGGGACATGGCCCCGCGCCAGACGCACGACACGGCCCAAAATACGCCGCCGCATCCCACTCCCCATCTTTCTCCTCCGCTTTCCTCGGCTCAGAGCCCGCATCTGGAACTTCCGCTGATGTTGGTGAAAGAATGAATTGTTTCGGCACATCATGACCAAACAACCTCCACCAATCCGGTGCTAGACCCTTCAAGATGGGATCATGATAGCCTTCCACATACCGGTACCGCGGCGGCGAAGCATTGTCCTCCGAAGAAAAACATTCATGGTGAACAATGCAGTCCCCTTGGTGGTAGAACCGTTCACACCCGTTTTCGTGCTTGCGGCCAAACAGATATTCGTCATGGCGAAGGTGGCAGTCCCCTTGGTGGTAGAACTCCTCACACCCGTTGTCGTGCTTGCGGCCGTACGAGTAGTCTTCATCGGCACGAGCGTATTGTTCATCGTGCCACTCCGCGACTTCCTCTCCCGTAGCAGGATGCGTATACGGATACCAACACCCCGGCTGCCACATATTCGCTTGGGCGTGTGCAAACGTCGGTGGTAGTACCATATACCCCCCTAGCTGTCGTTGAATGCTATCCTCGCTGAAAGCTGGCATGCTTCCATTCGCATATAGCATGCCATTATATTGCCGGTCTTGTTGGTGTCCCGCTTGGTTATACGCCGCGTCCTGGTACAGCATTTCGGGTGCATGGGATCGGGGACTAGGCTTTCGGGAAGACTTTCTGCGGCGGTTGGGGCTGCGCTTTGTCATCTTCGCTCTCTCCTGGTGTGTGGATGGAGATCTGTGGTGAGGGTATGTGGGTGGGGAGAATACGGGTGTGAAGATGGGCGGAGGGCTGTATGGACGGGTGCAGTGTCTTCGGTAAGTAGAGTATCAAGGGGGTACGGTGTAGGAATATAGTCGTGTGTGTTGCAGATTTTATTATACCATTGACGTTGACGAACATGGTCTTGCGGCGTGCCAACCTTGGTAAAGCTGTGAAGAGAACCAAAGTAGCGGATGTAACATGAACCAAAGTTCGACAGGAAAGCATCATCGAATTGACTGCGTGAGACATTCCACATCCACGAAACTGTGATGATGGAGTGGTGCAAGACAAACCAATGCCATTGTCACATATCCAAAGCCGTGACTATGACCTACCAAACGGGCTACCCTAGTTCAACGTCGCCGCGCCGAACCTCCATGAGCGCATGCAGACCACGCACTTTCATCCATACATCTCCATCTAAGCAAGTTTCCCATCCTTGACCTTAAACAACACACTCCCACTCCCGGGCTCACTAACCACAATCGCCCCCTTCAACTTCTCCTCGCTGATATCCGGAAACCTCTTCCTATAGTACTTCTCCACCCACGCCTTCTTAACCGCTTCAACCTTATCTTTCGGCACAAGATGCACACTGCATCCACCCCAGCCCGCACCCGTAAGCCTGCTTCCACAACTGCCAGCCGCGCGAGCTAAATCGCACAATTCGTCCAGCTCGGGACAACTGCAGTCGTAGATTTCGCGGCATGAGTCTTGTGTCGTGTTCATGAGGTCGCCGAGGGACTGGAGGTATGCGCGGTCGTTTGATGGGGGAGATGCGAGGAGCGATCGGAATTTGATCACGCGGAGGGCTTCGGTGAAGACGTGGAGGGCGCGCTGGCGGAGCATGAATTTCTCGGCGCGCACGGGGAACTTGGACATGTAGCGTTCGTTCAATTCGTCTTCTGAGATACCCAGCAGTCCGCTGATTTGCGCGCGTGTGTAGCCGTCTTCTTGGGGGAGGTAGTCTTCGGTATGTTGGATTAGCTTTGTGAGTTGCGTTTCGAAATCTGAGACGGAGATCTTGGTGTTGTCGGAGACGCTCTCTTTGTCTTCAAAGTAGGTGTCGTGGAAGCCGCGGAGGCTGACGCCGAGGGGGGAGGAGTCTGTTGGGAGCTCTTTCTTTAGACCGAATGCTTTGGCTAGGAAGACGGCTGCTAATGTGCATTCGACGACGCGCAGGTTGTAGCATACGGGTGCTGTGACGTGCTTGTCGGCGGCAACGAAACTCTGAGCGGTGACGAAGACGAGCTCGGGGTCGGTCTTGGGGAACTGGATGTTTGTGTAGTTTAGGCTGGGCTTGAACGACACGTATAGAGCCGATCCGCGGAGGGAGAAGACGGAGGCTGCTTGATCCATACTACGACTTGTCAGCTGTGGTAATGCAAAAGTCAGGTAAGACTCACCCTCCAGAGTTGACACCGACTGCGCGCTCCGAGACAATAGCAAGCTCGCACAGTTCCGTCTTGTCAATCTTCTCCTCACCATTCGCAGCCAGCACAGCCAAAGAGCTTGTGCAGACGACGGACGCTGAACTTGAGAGACCGCCACCACTGGGTACTGTACCATCGCATACAATATCCATGCCCACAGATGTGAACTTGCCCCGCTTCTTTTGTAGTAGTTGCGATACACCCTTCAGTCCAGACTTGAAGTAATTGGTCCACTCATGCTCGGTGGCGTCGATTGGGATCTCTCCCTCGGGAATGTCGAATTCGCGGGTGGGGAATTTCTCGGAGTTGAGGTTTGCTATCCGTACGCGCGGCTTCTCTTCAGATGGTCGCACAGCTACGGCCATGATGAAGTCGGCGGTAATGGCCATGGGCAGAACTTCGTACAATGAGTAGTCGATGTGCTGCGATCATTAGCGACAGGTAATAGACTTCTTGCAGGTAATGTACCTCGCCAATGATGTTGACGCGTCCAGGACTCCGAGCGACAAAGTCGGCTTGCTTGCCATAGAGCTCTTTGAACTTGGCGAGTAGGCTCTCCCATCGCTTTGTCTCGACCGGGAGCGAGTCTTCAGGGTAAATGTCGCGTAGCGACGTTGCTGTCGGGACCTCCATTGCGCGATCTAGAAGTTCAGAATCGCAAAAAGCACGAGAAGGAGAAATAGAAAGCAGGTCGAAGGGTAGAAAAAGCAGTATATATTTAATCCCCGGATTGTCGCAAGATCTCAAGTAAATGCACGGCGGGGTCCAACTGACGACAAGTGGGGTTCTCAGACCTTCCCGTTTTGAGAAGCGCATCCGCATCACCAACGGCCCGTGAGCTGCATCGAGCTGCAGGTACGGATTTGAGGTCTCGTGTCGCGGTTGCTCGGGGGAAACACGCCGTGGTAAGATAAGCTATGGATGCCCAGGATGGTAAGATGAGAGAAACTGAGTGAGGCGTTCCGAAATTGCGCGATAAATTATGCTGACCTCAGCACTCGACACCACCATACTGCAAATATACGACCCAGGTGTAAATGTCGAATGGGTATTTCATGTATGCGTTCGAGGTGAGGCGAAGGCGTGTGTGCAATCCCATCAACCCAAGCCTCTACCTCGTCCCCGCGGGAGCCCTCGTCCAATGCCGCTGCCTGCTCGACCTCGTGAGTCGCTGCGACTGATACCACGTCCGGTCTGTCCGCCTACGCCGGTATAGTTCCCTGTGGACGATGTCGAAGCACCGCGTGGCCGCACGCCTCTGCCTCTGCCTCGTGTACCTGCCCTAGGAGCCGCCTCAGCCTTTCTGCGATCCTCTTCTATCTTCCTAGCCGCAGCTTCTCTCCGCGCCTGCTCGTCTGCCGCCCGACGTTGTGCAGCCTGCTGGCGGTGTACCTCTTCCTCCTCGATATCGACCAAATCTTGCGACGCACCCTGCCATTGCGGGTTCAAGATTAGACGCTGATTATGTTCTGTTTGGGAAAGTATGCGCGTCCATGTTTGGAGCAAGGTAGATGCGTTCTGGACGGTGCGTGATACAGTCTATTCATCGTCAGTCTAGAGACTGCGGCAGTTCTACTATTGTCCCTTACAGCCATGTTGTCCTTGGCCTTTTGCAGGCTTTCTACCACGCCCTCGATGACCTTGTTGACGTTTCGTATGCTCTCCAACTCCCTGCGCAATGCTGCCTCGCGCGCCTCTTCTGTCGTGTAATGCGACTCCTTTGACCGTGTCTTTGCTGCGTCATTGTCCGCATCTTTTGTCTGCTTCTTGGTCTTGCGTGCCGCGGGCGTGTCAAACAACGCGTCCGTGTCCGAGTCGGAGAGGTCAAGCGCGCCCAGATTCGGCGGGTCCATGCTGTGTTGACGTGCTGTGTACTGTGTCGGACTCTTCTAGACGAATTGATTTGGTGAGTTTCAACGACTGACAGCGTTGGCGTGTTTGACGTATTCGGTTTGGCGGGGCCAGCGGTTAGCAGGGGTTTGTTGATGTTCCGCGTTGCGCCAAGGAAGGAGCACCAGCCATCTGCACCTGCCGTCCCAACCTCGCGACTTCCTTCATTCCCCGTCGTGACATAGCCCATTGTCTCCACCCGGCTTTGTCCTTCACCTTCACCATCACCAGCCCTACCGCCATCTCTACTTGCGCGCATATCGATACTGCATCCATTGTCATCCCAACGTTGAGGCGCTGCGACATCGAGCTTGCTGTGGCATTGTTTTGATTTTGGATACCCACAATTCGCCCTGTATTGCTACAACAACACCACAACTGCCCTATCCCAAACAAACACCCGCATCATCCAACCCAACATGGAGCGCACGCCGTCCCCGCCCCGCCGCGTCCACACGCCGCCCGCGCCGCTGTATGGAGACAACTACGAGCCGTTTTCACCGCGCCGATCGCGCAGAGTGGCCGCCCAGCACGACGCTCACACTCACCAACAGGAGCGGTCCAGCCCACGGACCAGGCGCGACATCACGCCAACGGCCTCTTCTCACGCCAAGCGTTCTGCAGCCCGCGCAAACGCTTCCTTTGCACTCTCACCCCCGTCGTCGCCTGCATCCCCACAACACCAACACCTCCGCTCCCCACGCTCTACCCGTCGCGCGCCCTTGGACCTCAACCCGCTCGACTCTGACTCCGACACTGCTGCACCAAGCTCGTCCCGGCGCACCCTGTTTGCGAACATGGCTCCTGTATGTTACCTGAGGTGACCGCCTGGGCCGATGCGGTTGACAAATAACCGCGTCGTGTCGAAGCGTCTGCACCATAACATTGATTCAACATGCTAACTTCTCCACAGGGCATGCTCCCCACTCCCGCAAAGACGCCGCGCAAGCGTCGCATCGAAGACGTCAGCTCGACCGCGCGCGTGTTGTTCCCCGCCAACCGACCTACAACCATCGACGAAGCTATGCCGACCCCGCGCAAGGGCCGCAAGACCAAGAACCTCTACACTCTAGAGAGCTTCGCCCAGCAGATGGACGAGAACACCGAAAAGATCCCCATCTACACCGACTCCAAGGAGCGCGTACCCACTCCCGGTGCCCAGACTGAAGACAACCCATTCATCACCGTCAAGGGCAAGGGCAAGGCAAAGGCTTCTCCCCAAAAGTCAAAGAAGGTGGTCGACCGAAAGACAGCCAAGATGGAGGCGGCTGTCGATCGTGACGAAGGCATGGTGTACATCTTCCGGGGCCGCAAGGTCTTCCGCAAGTTCCACGACGACGCACCCTCCGGCGCCTCAGCGGCAGAGGAAGACGACGACCTCTCCGCCGATGACAAGCAAGTCCGCCGCCAGATTGGTTATGAGGCCCGTCGCCCACTCACTCGTTCGTCTATCAAACCCCGTCTTCTATTCCAAGCAGAGATCAAAGAGCGCGACCGCGCAAACGGTATTGAGACCGACGACGAGGAGGCGACCACCGACATCGATGCGTCCGTCGCGACCCCGAGCCGCAAGAAAGGCAAGAACGCCGTCCCAATACCATCGCTACTCACATCGCCGCCGCCTACGACCCGCAAGCTCAAGAAGGGTAAGTCTCTTCAATCTCCGCCAGTGAAACCCCCGCTTATACAGTAGCAGAGATGTCGTTTGATTCATGGTCGCGTGTCAAGTCAGCGCACAGCTCCAGCAGCTCTACCAAGACATCCAAGAAGCGCAGCGGTGAGCCGCTCGAGCGCGAGGCAGCAGACAAGCGGGCTCGCAGTGAGCACTCCACCTCATCCATGTCAATTGACAACATCTAACGGCCTTCAGCCCGTTCGTCTTGAACAAGTCTTCATCGTAGCTTGTGTTGAGATGCCATCACCAAGCGTTCCCAACTCCTCTTTTGCATCAGGTCCTTTGTGACTGATTGTTTGCATAGCGAGCGTTTGCTTTTTGTGTTCTTCGACCTATTCAAGTCGAGGAACAGGATCAGGATACCCACGATTACATTACGAAAAGGTTCGCATTACTGACGGCCTTTAATGTTTGTTTGGTACTGAAGGGTAGTGGACACCTTTCTTTGCTGAGAGGGCATTGTAATCGGTGTTTTCTCTGGGACATTTACTGGACAGCACGCATATGTGCGTTGGCCAGAGTAACTTAGTTAGTAAGTAGGGAATACGGGTTTGACTGCGGGATCACGGTATGCAGTTGCTTGGTATCTGGACGTCTCGATGAACAGACACCGAGCTGGTGTACGGCGATTGGCAGTTGAATTGATGGTAATGGGAGGACATGGAAGGGAACGTAGTATAGATCAAGGAAAATACGAGTGATAACTCTGATGACGATGCTTATTCAACGTGCTGTTCTACCGTGCTATGTGCTATGCTACGGCTATATCGTACACATTCCCATCTCACCAAGAAACGCCCTACTATGCAAATCCCACAAGTACCATACAACATTCCTCCCGCTCACAGGCATCATCTACTTCGCCTTGGGCTTGACACTAAAAAAACTACTCATCTTCTTCATCCCGCTCGTATCCACCTTCTTGAGTGCCTTGACTCCTCTCCCTTCACTCTTCTTCTTCCGCTCCTCATCTTCTTTCTTGCGCTTCTTCTCTTCTCGCTCGGCGATTTTCTCTTCGTCTTCCTCGATTGCTCGTTTGCGGGATATGTTGTCGGAGATGGAGCGCAGGGAGAGGGCTTCGGATTTTAGGGCGGAGATGGCGGAGAGGTGGGTGTCGAGGGGTGTGAAGCGTGGGGTTAGGAGGGTGAGTAAGGGGGTGCGGAGGGAGGGAGGAATGTAGGAGGAGAGGAGGTAGGTTAGGGATGTGCGGAGGCGGAGGAGGTGGGGGATTTCGGGGGGTGTTGTGAGGGTGGGTTTTGAGGGGGCGTCGGAGGGGGGTGTTATGGTTGTTGTGACGCTCGTTTGCGAGGTTTCTGTTGTGCTGTTCTCTTTCTCCGCGTCTACGTCCGCGTCTGGCGTTGGTGACACGGTGGTCAGTGTGCTTTCCTCGCGTTTTATGCTCATGACGGGTATCTCCAGGGCTGTCTTGATGAATCTCTCCTCCATCGACGGCGGAAGTCCCTTCTTCACCATGCGCTCGGCCTTTGCGACAAGGACCTCGAGGAGCTTGGGGTGTGAAAGGCGGTACATGGACTCTTCGCCTGCGTCGACTGTGTCGCATATTCTTCGCATCTTTGTTTCTACCATAGTCTTTAGGGTGGGGTATTGTGATAATAGCGCTTTCCAGTGCGGTGACGAGGATGAGAGTGTGTCGAGATAGTCGTCGAAGGCGAGGAAGTGCTGTTTCGTGTCTTTTGCTGACTTTGGTGTGTGGGCGGGGAGGATGAGGAAGAGGATGTCGATGGGTGTTGCGATGAAGAGGTCGGCGGATTTGGTGATGTAGCCGCTGCCTATCCGTGAGGCGTCTGTTTCTTCTGTGGTGTCATCCTCGCTCTTCTCTCCTGTTATCAACCAACTCTTGAAGTCCTTCTTCGGCGCAGCAATGCGCGTGAACTCGTAGAAGCCCTTTTCAGGGCAGAGGTAGTATCGTGACGGTGTGTCATTTGCGGGATTGTCGAGGCTGACTATGCGCGCGTCTTTGGATGTATCCTTCGGTAGTACCAACAAATTCGGGGGGTTCGATGTGCTTGCGGGCAGCGGTTTGGCTGTGGTGGTGGGTTCGGGTGTGGATTCTTTGGGTGTCGCTTTTGCGGGTTTCGAACGTGTGCGCGCCATTGCGAGGTGTCTGCTAGTCCAATTGGGCATATACAGTCTTGTGAGTGGTGTCTCGAATTCGTGGTGGAATCGGAGTTCAGGCGCGTCGCGTGGGCGCAACCTTACACGCGCAATCCCTGTCACGTCACGGTTTCGGATTAGATTAGTCTGGGGTGAACCACAGTCCGGTGTCAACAAACGCTACGGGGCCGGGCTATGCGCTTGTGAGTCCTGCCTGACGATCGACTGTTTCCCATCTTGCTTTTCCCGCTCTCAGTATTGGCGTTGCTATGGGCCACTGCGAGATAGCGCATCCGATATTGCACCATCACAACAATGATTGTGCGGGAGAGCCCCAAGTCAAAAGGTAAGTCGCCCTTGTGAGTGTGCCGGGCATGCGCTGACTCTCGTGACAGTCAAGAACAACCAGCCCAACTGGCCCCCGCAGTCGCCCGTCGAAGCCCTTCTCAGCTCGCCATCCGGCCGTAAGAGGTACGAGAGCCGCCGCCAGCGCGACTCCGCATCGCCATCCCCCTCGAAACGCCGCCCAATGTCGCGCGGAGGTGTGCCAGCCGGCAGCGATGGAGAGGAGGATGAGGAGACGCTCCAGCTGCAACTCCAGGCCATCGAGGCCAAGCTGAAGCTGAAGGCGCTGCAGAAGAAGAAGAACGAGTCCCAGGATCTGGATCGCAATGGAGCATCATCACGAGCGAGCATGGCCACCAGCATGCGCAGAATCGACCTGCCGCGGCCCGAGACCAGGCAAGAGACCGACGTCGAGGTACCGCGATCACCAGTCCGGATGCGACAGGCGCCAACCGAGCCGAAGAGTCCTGCGCGCGTCATGCTGGGCATAGACAAGGGACTTACAGCCCGCGATGTTAGTCTCAAGCGGCCGGGAAGTGCTGTCAGCGGGCGTATGTCACGGTTAGGCTCGTCGAAAGACGTTGAGCTGCCCAAGATGAAGTCCTTCAGTGAGCGCATCGCAGAGAGCAGGAACAAGGAGAAGGAGCGCGAAGAGAAGGAAGACAAAGCCGAACAGAGACGGAGTAGGGGGTTTGGGCTACAGAATATCGAAGCGCTGAAAGACCGGCCGTCGCTATCACGAACCAGCTCTTCTCAGAGTACCGACACCAAGACCTCGCGCGACATGCCTCCGCCGGCCCTCAGGAATCACAGTCGAACACAAAGTTTACAGAACCGTACATTTGGGGGTCCGCCCACTCCAAGACCAGGCTCCACATTATCTTTCAGGCCTGAGAGCTCACGCCCGACCTCGTCTTCTTCCAAAGCCACGTCCAGCAGCTTTGGCTCCACCCCGACCGCCACAAAGTACGCCGAGATCTCGTCGCGTGACGAAAGCGCCGATGCTCCTAGTTTCGAATCGTTCTCTGGTCTCCACCTCAAGTCGAGAGAAATGCAACACAATGTGGTCACCCGTACCCTAGAAGGCAAGACGGTCCTTACTATACCACAACTCTTGAAGACCGTCAAGGCGCCAGAGTACGATCCGCCAGATTGGGAGAACGATTATGTTGTTCTTGGGGTCATCTGCTCAAAGTCGACACCGCAAAACTCCAAGAACGCAGCAAAGGACCAGACCAAAGGCAACCAGGACAAGAACCTGGATCAAAACGGCAAGTTCATGGTCATCCGTCTGACAGATCTCAAATGGGAGCTCGATCTCTTCCTGTTCGACACTGGCTTCTCGCAGTTCTGGAAACTCCCACTCGGCACGCTTGTTGCTATCCTCAACCCGGACATCATGCCACCACGGAATCGCGACACGGGCAAGTTCTCACTGAAGTTATCAAGTTCCGACGACACTATCCTCGAACTCGGCACCGCGCGAGATCTAGATTTCTGCCATGCACAACGGAAAGACGGCAAAGAATGTGGTCAGTGGATCGACGGTCGCAAGACTGAGTTCTGCGAGTTTCACATCCAACTCCAGGTTGACAAGGCCAAGAAAGGCCGCATGCAAGTCAACACCATGACTGGGTTTGGTGGAGGACCAGGCGGCGGCATGTTTGGTCGACGCGGTGGTCCGAAAGGCGATGAACTCAAGAGAGAAGGCAAGTACCACGACCGCGAACTCCACGAGACTGTCTACATCGCACCACGACCCGGCGGCGCAGCCAAACTCATCGACCGCGACCACCAAAACTGGGAAGGCGGAGCAGGTCGAGAAGATCGCTTTCGCAAACAACTGGCCGAAAAGGAAAAGGAAAGAGAACTAGCAAAGAAGCTCGGCACGATGGGAGACGGCAGTACCGGAGGTGACTACATGAAGCTCAAAGGAGCTGGTACACAAAACCTCCCTGCAAGAGGGTACACATCGTCGCAAGGCTCATCAGGCGCAAAGCCCGACAAGCCAGCCGACGTCGACTTCACCAGTCTACTTAACCGTACGTCAGCCGATGTTTCTTTGGCGCCTGTTAAACGTAAACGCACAGCATCGGCGAAATCTTCCAATTCGAGCGACCCCGTCGGCTGGGGCTTCAAGTACGGCCGTATCCCATCACCGAAGAAGGACACTGCTTTCCCTTCTGCATTCCGCGGTACACGCGAAGCCAGTCCGGCGAAGAAGAAGGCACGTCTCTTGTTAGCTGGAAAAGGCATTCGCGAGCCTGGGCGAGAGAGTCTAGGCGGTCTCGACGCTGGTCTCATTGCTGCCATGGACGACGACGACGATGATGATTTGGAAGTTGTTTAATTCTTTTGAAAAACACTAGGGGAGGCATACACAAAAAAACACGAGAGGGAGGGCGTTTGGGTCACAAAGCTCGCTGATTGGCTAGAGCTAAGCGAGCAACGGGGTGCATTTCGACTTTTCTGGGCTGATGGATACCGAAGGCTTTAGCGTGGAGCGAAGCCGCATAACGACTTTCCTTTTGTTCTACTTGTACAATATTATACCCGCTTTGTTACGCTGAATAGTATACTGCGTTTACTTTTGAAACGGATTGAAGCGCAGGAGAGACGCGTGCTTGCCATTGTCTCTACGGACCATCCCGACGACACACGTGCAGCCACATCATTCCAGGAAAGAGCAGGATCACACCTTCCAAACCCAAATCACTCCAACATGGCAACCCCAAACGTCAAACCCTCGGAGAAGATCTACGCCCTCATAAACTACGAAGACCCCTACGTCCAACCCCTCATCCTCGCAGCCCTCCAAAAGCGCCTCCCCGAATCGTCCTACGAATTCATCACCTCAGTCTCTCAGCTCCCCAGCCCCTCATCCCGCCTTCTCCAATGGGTCCAATACGAATCCATCGACTTTGACCACCTCATGGAAAACTCCTCCACTTCCCTCGCCAACGCCTACGTAATCCGCAAAGCACTCATCCGGAAACATTATCTGAGTACTACGATTGCGAATTGGATTACCAAGTACCCGGATAGTGTGTTGAAGAGGCATGTGAAGCCGAGTGTGGAGTTTGAAGTTGATTACGCAGAGTTCTTGGATGATGCGCTTGTGGAGGCGTGGGAGTTGAAGGAGAGTTGGGCGAGGAATGAGGAATTAGGAGAGGGGCAGGAGGAGAAGAAGGAATGGTGGATTTTGAAACCGGGGATGAGTGAGCGGGGGCAGGGGATTCGGTTGTTTTCGAGTGAGCGGGAGTTGACTGAGATATTTGAGGAGTGGGATCCTGAGAGTGATGATGAGGAAGAAGAGGAAGATGAAGATGAAGAGGGAGATGCGAGAAGTGACGCCGGCGGCGGTGGTGGAAATGGTGAGAGGAAACAAGTACAAGAGAAGGGAGAAGGCAATGGTATCATAACATCACAACTCCGCCACTTCATCGCACAACCTTACATCCACCCACCTCTCCTACTCACACCACCCAATGCTCCTTCGTCAGAACTCCGCAAATTCCACATCCGCACCTACGTCCTCGCCACCAGCGCGCTGCAGGTCTTCGTCTACCGTCCCATGCTCGCCCTCTTCGCCGCACGCCCCTATGTCCCTCCGTGGGACGACGTGTTGCAAGAAAACCGCGACGAAGCTATGCGAGCGCATCTAACGAATACGTGTCTGCAAGAAAGCGGGGACAGAGAAGGCAGCGTAGGCTTATTCTGGGATCTTCCCTCCTCCCTGCCTGCCCAACCCAACGTTACCGACCTAGACGCGGAGCAAAGCTGGAAAGAAGACGTATTCTCTCAAATTCAAACCACTACAGCCGCAACCTTTGAAGCAGCAGCCCGCGGCATGTCAATTCACTTCCAACCCCTCCCCAACTCTTTTGAAATCTTTGGCCTGGATTTCATGGTGGGCATTGAGGAGGATGGTAGCTTGAATACGTATCTGCTGGAGGTGAATGCGTTTCCGGATTTCAGGCAGACGGGCGAGGAGTTGAGTGGTATGATTCAGGGGCTTTTTGAGGGGGTTGTGGAGAAGGGGGTGTTGCCGTTCTTTGGGGTGGGTGGCGAGCGGAAGGATGGAGAGGATGGGATGGTGAAGGTTTTGGATGTTGATCTTGGACGGCGGTGAGGAGGATTTATACGGGCAGGGCAATGTTGTGGGATCGACTGGGGTATAGCAGTAGGCGGTGGAAGTGATGATGATGATGATGATTATCCTCATCATTATCACTACAAACATCGCATTGATTAATCTCTCGAACGAGCAGCACACACCATGGTCTCGCTATTGTCGTTGTTTTGGGAATCCACCAGCTCAGAAAGAGAGAGCACGCCCATGCGCTTGGTGCCGACTTTGTTTTTGGACTCCAGGATTGGAGTTGTTGTAAAGAGGAGAAAGACAAAGACCCTCAAGGTCATTTATACAAGTCTTAGTTTTGTATCAGGAACATGAACGGCTCCCATTCCAGTTTATATAGCGCGAGCAGCGCACTTCATCGTTTTTCGAGCATACTTATGGATCACAACCAAGAAAGGAAGAGCAGAGCACAAGCCATGGTTTACTTCGTTCCACACTTTTTGTTCTTCAGGAAC
Organism: Alternaria sp. BMP 2799; assembly: GCA_023758145.1. Taxonomy (NCBI): domain Eukaryota; kingdom Fungi; phylum Ascomycota; class Dothideomycetes; order Pleosporales; family Pleosporaceae; genus Alternaria; species Alternaria sp. BMP 2799. Next base: position 339,615 of record JAFVLP010000006.1, read on the forward strand.
GGCGATGCAGTAGGGAAGAGAAAGACAGAACGCAAAGCGGTATCTACAAATCTCACAGCTCTTATCCAGGAACATAATCAGTTTCTCTCAAAGTTTGGACAGCGCGAGCAGCGCACTCCATTTCGAAGTTGACGATGCGTTTTGGAAAATAGCTCAGGGAAAAAGAGCAGACCAGAAGCCATGATGTAGATCACCATATGTTTTGGAAGCCGGGCTTAGGGGGTTGTGTTGAAGAGAAAGGCAGACCCGAGAGGTTTATTTATACACGTCCCTGTTCAGCACCAGAAACATATCTTTTGCGCTATCGTATTTATGCAGCGCGAGCACTGCTCTCTCATGTGTTGTTGCGGGAATATGTTTGATGTTTCGACGATCCAGTCCTCTCAACATTCCGGAGCCGCTCAATCTTTTTGATCACTCCCTTTCTCCGCTCCCGGTCATGTACTCGATGATCATGATTTTGAAGCTTCTCAGCGCCATGGAGAGAGAAGAAAAAGGTTTTGATGAAGGAGGTGCAGTCCAACAGACAGTCATTTGGCGTCATACTGTCGGTTTTGATCTGGGGATGCAGATCTTTGGTGTAGAAGAGAGGAGAACAACTCGAAAAGCACATCACTAATCTGTTGTCGAGTCTTTTGGCACGGCCGACATAGAATGTTATCGTGATCGTTTTAAATGTCGAACGGAGGAGCAGCCATGAGTAAGATCCCGCTGAACTTTGGGCCGGACGACATAAGCTTTGCAACCGTTCATTTTTGGTATGAGGGAGGGGACTTAAAAAGAAAAAGAAATCTTGCAGCTTGCACGGCGTTTTATGTCTCCAGAACGAGTCTATTTTCTGGTATAGAAGAGGGGAAGACTGTCGGAAGCGAACATTTGTTTTTCCAGATGCCTATTTTGGATACTGCAACCCGTACATGAAGGCTGCTGTGATTTTGGAAGTCGAACGGAGGAGCAGCCATGGACGCCTGCGCTTGCGTTTCGAACCGAACGACATGGCGCCATCGTCTTCCTAATTTTCGTAAAAAGGAGGAGGCTTTAGGAGAGATGAATCTCGCAGGTTCTACCGCATTTTATGACCTCTGTCCCACGCGGTCACGTGGTATAGCAGAGTGGAGGACTGTCTGGAAAGAAACATTTCGTTGTTGATTTTCTTCCTTGGGCACATGTACAAATGGTATCATGTTTTTTGGGTGGAAGGACGAAACACACATGTCTTCTGCACTTCATGCTCTTGAACCGAACGACTTGAGAGTTTAGATGCCTATTTTCATCAAGCAGAGAAGGAATCTAGCGGAGAACAGGCTCGCAACTTCCACTGCTTTCATAAATCGAGCGTTGGACTGCTTTCTGGCATGAAAGAGGGGTGTTCAGCCAGAAAGGACCATAAGTCCTGTTGTCCTAATCTTTTGAACACAAGCCGCAAACATGTAGGTCTTTTTTGGAGTGATTGTACGAGCGGACATGGCTAGCGATCATTCGGCGTTTTGGACGGAACGACATATACTCGTGGACTCTTTCTTTTTAATAAAACGAAGTATGCTTTGAGAGAAGAGAAAAGCTCGAAGCTTCCACAGCATCTTATACTCTCTGGACTAGGGACACCTTGGCGGTTGGTGGTACTTGGGCAAGGACGTCATGGCCAGGGACGACGGCACTGAGTAAGACATGGCGATGCTGTCATCCTTTTTGCATATTCAACAAGACTGGTGGAAATGAGATAGCCTGTGAATCTAGACCGCGATCATGGATGTAGTTGTGGTTTATTTCAGAACGGTTGCCGTTGCGTATTTGAGTCTGAAGAAGAGCAGCACGCTCACATCGAGCCCAAATGCGCTCTTTTATGAGCTATAAATGCGGAAGATCTATGAGAGAAGCAGCATGCTCCGCTTGCTGTTTGATTTTGGAGTTAAACAACATGGAGATGACATTGCTCAAATTCGATAGATGGAATGCGGACTGGAAGCCCGGGAGGACATGAGGCGGTCATGTTGTGATTTTCGGTCTATCCGGGGAGACCCGAGGAAAATGTCATGGAAGTGGATCTCGCGGAGTGCTGGAAATCACGTTGTTCTTTCGCGTTTCCTGCGTGGCCTCGAGAGAGCCAGAAAGCATGTGCGGTACCTCGCAAAGTTTTGGTCATGTATGCCGCGAAGATGAGTGGAAGACGAACAAGAGGAGAAGACATATGAGTTGTGTGAACCAATTTTGGTGCTCGCTCTCGCAGAAATCAGACATACGCACGTTGCGCAGGCCTTTTGATTTTAGAAATGAGAGTATTGAATAGTTGCGGAAGAAGAGCAGAAGCAGTAGCTTTTATACATCCTCAGCACTGACGCCAGCTCATTTGGAGCTTGTGTCTAGCTTTCCAGTAATTCAAACGTGTCCAAGGGTTTTACATACGCATGCATACTGCGACACCGTGAAAACCGATCCATGCTGTCCATGAACGTGATGCTTAGTGTTAATTTTGGATGCATATCAGATAGAGACAGCAAAAGCAGGAAGTTGCTCATATGATCTTTCACCCCGACTTTCGATATGGTTTCTTTTCCGTCAATCTCGCTGCTCGAGAGAAGATCCGTTCATGCGATGTTAGTGACAAATTTTGATTTTCAGAACATGCCACTCTTTCTCGTTGGCTTAGGAACTGTAGGAGGTTGGAAGCTTTCAACACATCCGGACCTCCTCTATAGCCTTTTGAGGTTTGCGTGTTTCTGATGGTTCAGAAGAGCAGGAAGAAGCAGATGTTTTATAGCAGAAGCGGCAAAGCCGACGGGCCCATCCAAAACAGAGCGTGGAGTTTTTGGGGACTAGCGGATTGAAGTTCTCTCGTCGGTCTGCTGCATTTTAGTCTTGTATGCAGTTTTGATATCGGTATATGCATGTTGAATGCACGGCTCGTATTTCTGACCCGCCCGGAGATGCTCAACACATCAAAGAATGCGATCATTGTCTTGGATAATTTGGAAGCTGCGCAGGAGGCAGACAACATGATTGTGACAATGGCATCTTTTAGCAGAATAGAAGAGTAGTGTGATGAGGAAGAAGGCCAGCCAGATGGCGGGGTTTATATATTGCTGAGACGCTAACAGCCCCGCCTTCGCTCCCGAGGACCGCATCATGACGACTGCCCACACCTCCATGACTCTTTTCCCCATGATACTGGACGATGTCTCTTTTGAGTAGCCTCCACCTTCGGCGCAATGATTGTCGAGAGACTGATGCGTCGGATCTCCGACATGTCTAGAGGCCTGTGGAGGTTTGGAAATGGCAACCGTGAACTCATTGCGCTCATAAAGCAAGGTGCAAACAACGGCTTCGAAGCCCATGGTAGGTCATATCTCATTGTTCTGGTGTTTCAACACAGAAGCAGCATGGAACAGATACTGTCCGCTTTCATGTTCTGCCCAGAACAAGGACACAGCCATGAAACATCTCGGTACTTATTTAGGTGTTTTTGGAAAGACGACAGGTTCTCAAATCATAATGGGTCACAATGGACCTTTTGGAGAATCATGGACAAGGAGTTTGTGGATGAGGAAGAGATGAGCAGTGCCAGGGGAAAGCTTTATACACAGTCTGCCAACACTCCGCAGCGAAGCGACATGACTCAGTGTTCGCGTTAATCAGATCATGTAGCGGTGTATGGATGTTTTTTGGGACCGCAGCAAGTCCATGCATGTTGAATGTGATATTTTCGGAAAGACTGCCAGAACCAGAGAAGGCGGAACCATGGACAAGAAGTTCAATTGTTTTGGTAAAGCAGGGAGAAAGACGTGTAGTGAAGAAACAGAAGGTCGGCAGCCGGAAGGAGGTATTTATACACCAGCCCAGCTCCGGTCGCACGTGACGGTCATAAGAAAAGATGGGTAAGATAACACCAGCGGCTGGTTCATTCACCGCGGTGGTGCATATTTGAGGCGGTACGATGCCGGGCTGTATTTGTTTCACTTCGAAAGCACCACCGGGCACGCACACATGAGAAGTCTACATGCTTCTTTTAATGTACCATGAGCAAATCATGACGAAGCTTTGCGCGAAAGGAACGGAAGTCTTGCCCATGGGTCGAACCAGTTATGATTTTGAAAAATACGGCGTTTTGAAGAATTGCCATTCAAGGAAAGGAGACACAAGGACAGTGAAGCTTATATACTTTCTGTCGAGTCCACAGAGCCATGTCCTAGAAGATCAGATATCTTTGGATTATCGTCTTATACGCCGGAGCGTGCAACTTTTCGAGGGGACGCGACATATCGCTGGGTAGTTCCGATTCTAGCGACACAACTCTCCCCATACCATCTTTGTTGAACAGTTCAAGCAGTTCAGAGTGGTTTGCAGACCGCAGCGAGCATCATAATCTTGGTATTCAGTTTGGAAAAGGCACCGAGGCCATCCATACGTCTAACTGCTGTTTTGGAAGTTTTGAAAGAGAACAGAGAAGAAGGAGCCATTGGACGTGGTATACTAGGTTTTTGGAAATCACTGGAAAGCCAATGTGTTGTAGGAAGGAAGTGTAGAGCCTGATGAAGAGAAGTATTTGTACACGAAACGCTACTCCACACCATGCCGGTGGCCGGTAAGTGTTTTTCTTTTCAGAAGCCACTCAGACATCGAAGGAAACATTGTGGCCTTTTCAGACATGAACTTTCTCTGGGAGATATCCCAAGTATTGCTCCACATCTTCCGAAGAACAGCATGTGTCCTAGTTCGTCGTTTTTAGGAGTGCGCAGTCATGGCAGCAGGAATTATGAGTTTTGAAGATGCTGGGATAAAGAGGAGAGGAGACACAGCACATTGCCAACTTCAACCGTCCTTTTGATAAATCGTTTTTTGGTATTTGGTGTGTGGAAGAAGAGAAGGAACGGCAGCGAAGAGGTGCTTTTATACGCAACACCACAGTCGGAACACCGCGCTAGTGCAATGAACAGTACTAACTATTACTGCCTTCATGAAACTTTTCACTCTCACTTTCGCAGAGACCAGGGCAGCGCGGAAAGCATTGCTGTTGATGCTTTGCCTTTTAGAAACGGCTCTCTCGTCTTTCATATACCAGTTTTACAAGACTTTTGGTAATGCGAAGGCAGAGGCGAAGGGACGAGCTCATGGCTGATGTTTGTACCACATTTTGATGAAGCGAAAGCAACCGCAGAAGCCAGATCATTTCATTGCTGCGACTGTCGTTTGGTAGGGTGATGGAGAGACGGAGAGCTTTCTCATAACAATTCTTTACTTGGGCTTATTGGTAATGCGGCAGCAGAAACGCAGAGCCAAAGACATGGAGGGCTTTCACATGTTTTTGATGTATAACACACGGAGGTGAAGGTATAAAGAAATGAGAGACCCCAGTCCAGGAGGTGTTTATATACACGCTCCCCCAGCTCACAGGGCCGAGAGACCATGTGAGATGATCCTATAGCTTTTGTGAGGGAGGAAAAGAAGCGGAAGACCCATGAAGGGCACGTGATAAATTTTGAGCAATCATTTTCTGGAGCCTGTCCTATTTTGGTGATCTTCGGGGCTGGCAGGAGACAGAAATCATAATAACTCGACTGTGAGCTTTAGAGTGGAGGCGCGCATTCATCCGCGTGTTCTTTCATAGTTTTGGTCGGAAAGAGGAGGAGGCAGACATCGCAGTCTGCACTGCCCTTTTTGGAGTACCAAAATGAATGTGGTGTGATATAGAAGTAAGAAGAGCAGCAGCTGAGCGGGGTTTTATACACCTTCTTCCACTAGCGCAGTCATGAGTTTTGCTATCGTGAGTTTCGCAACGCCGAAGCATAACGCAGATATCTTTCGGTTCTGTGGACATGGCTGCGAGCTTGACCGATTTATAGTGTTTCCAACCGTCCAGGCAGCCATAAAATACAATCGAACAGGATTTTGGAGGCCAACAGGCAGGACAACATTCAGGATGTTCGTAGGCGCTTTGGTGGATCACACCCACACATCGATGTGTAGGCGCGGCATTTTGTGACCGAGGAGGCAGAAGAACACCATGTAAGTTCCTTTGTCTTGTTTTGGAAAAACACCAGAGGTGTGTGGATAGAGAAGACAGGAAGACAGGGCAAAGACGAGGTTTTTATACTCCAACTACCGCACAAGCACCGCTTATGGTCGATGAAATGGCATTTTTGGTGGGTTACACCTACACATGGCGGAATGGTCTAGGCATTTCGAGACCGAGGAGGCAGACGAACAACATCAAGTACAGCCATACCGTTTTGGAAAGACACTAGAGGTGTGTGGGATAATAAAGACAGGAAGAACCGGCAAAGACGAAGTTTTTATATTCCCAGTCCCACAAAGCACCGCTCATGGTCGAAGAGGTGGCAGGTTTGGTGGACCACAATCACACATGGTGTTTTTGGGTGGGAATTTTAAGAAGGAAGGAGGCCGGAGAACGCCATGTAATACTTCACTTCGTACTTTTGGTAAACAGACCCGGAGAGGTGTGGGATAAAGAAGACAGGAAGAGCCAGCGAAGACGAGGTTTTTATACACCACCCACGCGCCAAGCACTGCTCATCTTGAAGATGGCTGGTGATTTCTGGATTGTTCCTGTGTTGTGGAACCAGGGATGAGGTAGACACATCCCAAATGGTGCTGGAATGTTTGTGGAAGCAGAAGTTCTCTCATCCACTGCTTTGTCGATGTTTTTGGAAGTCGAAGAAGAGAAGGACGAGCACATGGAGTTGCTATTCTTCTTGTTCGTTTCCGGAGCGACACACGCGCACATCGGTTGAATTGTAGGGCGTTTTTGAAGGCCACGGAAGGAGGAGCGCGCACCATCGACATTGATTGTGACGTTTTGGTAGAATTTATCAAGGAGGAGGAGAAGCGCACACCATATGATTCCACTTAAGTTATTTTTGTAAGAACCACAGAAAGCTGTGTGATGTAGAAGACAAGAAGCCAGAGGTTGCAGTGAAGTTTTTATATCCGCCAGACAGACACATGGACGCGTCGAAAAGATGTTTTCTCACAGCATCCTGGTAAGGCCATGTGCTTTTGGAGAGAGAGAGAGAGCTCATGGCATTTCGCTAGCGTAGTTTGACTGCTTCTCAGTCATCAGTGGCATGTCGAGTGATTTTTGAACACCACATGTCTCTCTTTCTACAGCCTTTGAGAACAGCGACCAGCCATGATAGTGACGAAGAACTCCTCTCGAACGGCCATGCACAACTTCAACTGAGGGTTCTCGACTCCTCCCACTGCCATGGCGTCCATAGCGATATGTTTTTGGTGCTTCCAGAAACGGAGACATGTCGAGGTGATCATCGTGTTTTCGAAAAGACAGGACAGTCGCCAGCACATGCCTCAAGAACTCGTCTATTTTGGATAGATGGCAGTGTTTTGAGAAGACGCAAGAGGAAGTGCACACCATCTGGGTGAACCTCGTATGTTTTGGAGAAGATGTTGAAGCAGCGCAAGAAGGACACCTCATTAGTTGGTGGCATGTATATTTTAGACAAAATGATGGGCAGGCGAAGGAAGGAGCGCACACCATACATCATATCTGAGGCTGTTTTTTGGAGAAATAATGAATTGACGCAGGAGGAGGCGCACACCATGTCACTGAACCTGGAACTTTTTGGAGAAACCCGGAGGAAGAAGCGGAGGCAGAAGCACACCCCATCGAAAACAGTCGTGAGGAATTTTGAAAAAATGATGGAGAGGCGCAGGAGGGAGCGCACACCATGGGATCACACTGTCTCCATTTTTGGTAAAACCTTAATGAGGGTGAGTGATAAGAGACAAGAAGAGAGGGAGTAAAGAGAGGTATTTATACACGACCAGCGGTGCACGTGCTACAACTAAGAGAAGAAGTTCAGACGATTCGAAATCTCCAAATCCTTATGTCTTCTAAAGATGCTTCATCTAGCATATTGTAAGCCATAGCAATGTTTAGTATACATAATACCCATGCCCCGCGCTTTGTGCCATCCCGACACACCTAGACGCCATACCCACTATACCCTCTCTACTTCTTCCCCCTCCCCTTGGATTTACTCCTCGTATTCCGACTCGGCGGCGGTGTATCCTCACCACTGCTGTCCGCCTCAGCCTCAACAACCACACCCTCATCTTCGATCTCCACCTGCTCCATTTCCTTCACACCCCCATTTCCACTCAGCCTATCCTTCGCCTTCCGCTCCGCCTCCCAATCCCTCACAAGCCTCGTAACATCATCTTCCCGCGGCTTCTCCTTCCCATTCCACGCACTGCACCCCCCGCATCTCCACCTGCCAACATCTTCGAGCGTCCGGGCGCCAGGTGGTGCCTGCCCGTTTACGAGTCGGCACTCTGAACAGATCAAGACGAAGCGGTTCTTAGCCTGTGTTTCGTCTTCGCCGAGGAGAGCGTCGAGGATGCGGTCGTACCAGTGGGTTTGTGTGAAGGCGGCGGGGGAGTCGGCGGTGTATTGCTTGGTTAGGTCGACGGCGCCGGTGTTGAATGCGTTTGGTGCGAATTCAGCGCCTGGGGCTTCGGGTGGGGGTAGTTGCTGTGGCGGGGATGGGCCCTGGGGGGACGAGACGTTCGAGGGGGGTTTCTGTGGGGTATGCGGGAGTTGCTGGGGCTGGGGTCGCTGGATGTTTGCTGTTGGGGGAGGAGGCATGCCAGTGCGGGGACCTGGCGGCGGCGCTGGCTTTTGAGGGCCTTGCGACTTTCTGCGATCGGGCGAGTTACCCTGTTGTGGCTGCTCGGGTTGTTTGGGCGAGGCGCCGTATTTCTCGAGCAATTGTTGGGTCGAGTTGTACTTGGTGGCTTCCTTGAGGCGCTCAATGGTAGCGTCACGTTCCTTATTCAGCTTCTTGAGGTAGGCTTCAGTGTTGCGGATGCGGTAGTCGAAGTAGCTCATGAGCGCGTAGCGGATCCCGTAGATCCTGGAGAGTCAGACATGTTCGTTGCTGCGATGACGATGGACATACAAGACAGGCCCGCCAGCCACCACACTTCCCTCAATGGGACCCCAATTCTGCCAGCCCGTCACGAAAGTGAGCACGACCGCGACCAGGATATACGCGAAGCCGGTATACAGCGTCCACATGACGCGAGCGCGTCGCGAGAGCTGCTTCTGTTTGTCATTGCGCGCAGCGGCCCTGTTGATCTTGCCAGTAAGAGTGTTGAGCGTCCTCTCGAACGAGGCGGCATCTTCGCTACCCTGTCACAGTCAGCAAGCGTATTAGCGCGTAGTTAGATTCGACGTACCTTCCAAGGCCAGAAGGACACCATGTTGGCTCTGGTAGATCGCAGCCCGGTGTGGGAGCTAGATTTCTACCGTTGAGGCCACCGAAGCGTTGCTCATGTGTGGACCACTTTCAGCTGCGCGACGTCAGCGGGTGTCGGATCGCCAGCCGGGGGGACCCTGGCGGGAACGATGTCACGTGTGGCAACTTTCCTTGCGGAAGTTCCGAGCGGAACTGATCGTTCTTTGCAACGCTCTATTCACTACATACCGCCCCGAATCTACACGAAATGGCGTTAGTAGCATACCGGAACCTGCTGCGATCCGCGCGCATTGCCTTTCAAGGTACGTATTGCGACGCTGAACATCTTCTAGCGCTCACACAGCACAGGCGACATGAACACGCTCTTCGCCGCCCGCACCGAAGCCCGTAACAAGTTCGAGGCGAACCGCAACCTACGAATCGGAAGCGAAGAGTTGCAATCGTCATTAGTGCACGCGGAGGAAGTAGCCAAATTCCTACGGGAAAATGTGGTTCAAGGCCAGGCAGCGGACCCAGAGGGCGAAAGCTACAGTATGCTTCTTGCATGATTGTATAAAAGCTGGATAGCTAACGCAGGCAGAACTACGGATACACGAGCATACCGAACGAGGCGACAACGAGGATATCAAAAAGGGCAAGGGAAAGAGTACATTTGGAGGCACAAAATGCTGTTCCTCCTAGGCTTTTATGCACACCGAATGAATCATGATACCCATACAGTCCCAAACGCCGAGCCAATGCAAGAAATAAAGACCTAGTTTCCAGCCAAACTAGCGTATTGAACATCGTCATCAGCTCCCGGTGGAGGTGCAACGACCATGCTGTCCAGGCTGTTCTGTGGTGCAGCCTCAATGGCGGCTTGGGAAGCAGCCGCCCGTCGTGATGAGCCCGCTACTTGCCTTCCTTCCTTTGCGTATTGCATCCTGACGTTCTGATCCAAGCTGTCCAACTGCTTCGGCTTGCCCCAGGTAACGCGCATAGGGCAGCCCTTGATGACCACCTTGCCCTTTATTGTACCTGCTGCTGTCTCGGCGTCTTCCCGCTTAACGAAGTTGACGTATGCGCAATGCGCTCGATGTGAGCATACCAGCGACCGAAGTTGACCGTATTGTGAAAAGTGCTTGCGGAGCTCGTGTTCGGGAAGGTCGTCTTCCACACCCGTGACGAAAAGCGATGCGACGTTGGGGTCTGAAGGTGGCAGCCAGTCTTGCGGGTTTGGCTCCGCGGATGCACCACCCATGCGGCCTCCTCTTCCAGGCCTCATGCTTCCTCGCGCCGGTGTACCTCGTGAATCTCGCGTTCTGATCGGTCCGGGGACGTGACTGCTCTCGCCTCCTGCGCCGCCTCCGCCTGGCGCGGGTAACGCTTTTTGCCCACTCTCGCCCTCCTCAGCCTCTATCCGTCGCTGCTTCTTGTAGTAGGGCTCACTCTGCGCCAGACGCTTGAGGAGGTCGCGCGCCTTCTCATCCGTCTTCTCGTATGCCTCCATCGCTCCACGTCCCTCCTCAATCTCCCTCTCGTGCTCCTGCGCATAGTACTGTCGGTTGATATCGCTCTGTGGGCCGGGCGCCACCATCTTCAGCGCAGCATCACGGACTACGATGGGCAGACCGAACGACAAATCGAGCATGCAGTGCTGGCAGCAGTTCTTGAGGCGGGCGCATGTGAGGCAAATATTGGTTCGCTTTTGTCGCGCGGTGCGGTCGGCCTTCCAGCGGAAGATGGTGAAGGGTCGCGTGCAGATCTTGCACTCTGCGCCGTAGTCCTCCTTCAGCATCTGCACATACGTGCTATCCGGCAGGCATTTCTCGCAGACGGACGGAAAGTCGGTAGTTTCCCAACCCGATCCTACAAAAGTTAGTATATGCTATGCGCAGTGGAAAAAGACATGACGTACGGTTCAGGTCGCTCTTGATTTGCGGCGGCATGGTGAGGCCTGCTGGGTAGGGTGTGCGACAGTGGCTGAGTTTTGAATGTAATCTCGCGACTTCGCCGAGCGAATCTGGGGACGTCGAGTACGCGTAGTGGGGCGCGGTGGTTGTTGCGACAGATGGTATGGGAGTGACGGTAGAAATCTAGGCACTGCGCTATACGCCTCTTACGGTCTTGGCTTTCACGCGCTCGGGTGGCGACGACCGACCGCTAGCGCTGTTGACCAGGGCCGCGTACAGAGTCGGTCGTGATTGGGCGACGCCAGTTACCCCCTAAGAAATTCAAGTCCCAATCTCCTACCCATACCGCTCTTTCCTCTCCGGGGTCGTCTTTATAAAGTTTCAGGGTCCTGTCCTCTTCGAATTGTTTATTCTACTATCCGTTTCATTCCCTTCACTCCCCGCATAAACCCATATCACTCTTAATACCCATCATGTCTCCCATTGCGCTCGAAAAGGAAGACCATTCTCGCGATGCCGAGTTCAACAAGGCCATGCACGGCAAGTCTGCAAAGGCTCGCGGTGGTATGACCGCCATGTTGCAAAAGGACAAGGCTGCCCAGCAAGCCGCTGTCGACGAGTACTTCAAGCATTGGGACAACAAGGCCGCTGGCGATGAGACCGAGGAGACCCGCAAGGTACGCATATGTGGCATTGTTGTATACCGTGTTTACTAACAGACCCAGGAACGACGAGATGAATACGCTACCCTCACAAGACATTACTACAACCTCGCAACCGACCTGTACGAGTACGGCTGGGGACAGTCTTTCCACTTCGCCCGCTACGCCTATGGCGAGTCTTTCTACAAGGCTATTGCCCGCCACGAGCACTACCTTGCCCACAAGATGAACCTCCAGGACAACATGCGCGTCTTGGATGTCGGCTGCGGTGTCGGTGGACCCGCCCGCGAGATTGTCAAGTTCGCTGGTGTCAACGTCGTTGGATTGAACAACAACGACTACCAGATTGAGCGTGCCACCGCCTACGCCGAGAAGGAGGGTCTCTCAGACAAGCTCAAGTTCACCAAGGGTGACTTCATGGTATGATACACCCTCACATCCTAAGTACCCCACACTAACTAGTGGTAGCAAATGTCTTTCCCCGACAACTCTTTCGATGCCGTCTACGCCATCGAGGCCACTGTCCACGCACCATCGCTCGAGGGCATCTACAGCGAGATCTTCCGCGTTCTCAAGCCCGGCGGTGTCTTCGGTGTCTACGAGTGGCTCATGACCGACAAGTACGACAACGACAACCCCCACCACCGCGAGATCCGTCTCGGAATCGAGATTGGTGACGGTATCTCCAACATGGAGAAGATTGAGGTCGCGCTCGATGCTATGAAGAAGGCCGGTTTCGTGATGGAGCACAACGAGGATCTGGCAGACAGGGACGACCCTTACCCATGGTACTGGCCGCTCTCTGGCCAGCTGAAGTACATCAGCACCATTGGCGACATCCCCACCATCCTTCGCATGACCAAGGTCGGACGTGGCCTCATCCACAAGTTCGTCGGTGGTCTTGAGGTGATCGGTCTCGCCCCCAAGGGTACCCAAAAGACTGCCGACAGTCTTGCCCTCGCAGCCGACTGCCTTGTTGCTGGTGGCAGGGAGAAGCTCTTCACACCCATGTACCTTATGGTCGGAAGGAAACCCGCCGACGCATAAGTTTTCAATTCTCGCCCTTTGCATTAGACTTCTCTTCGCATCTAGGACCTTGTTGGTCTGCGAGCTATTCCTTCGATATAGGAGCATCATCTCCTGGCATTTGCATCACGCGCATTGGAGACGCGCATATATACTGTAATATTTGGAAGTAGGGCACGGTCTAGGGACGGTCATGGTAACGCGAAATGTGGTGCTATAGAGAATAGAGAAAGTAATCCTCATCTGAGTGTTTTGATCATTATCGTACAATTTGCAAGCGACTGTTGCATCATCATCCAGTAAATGCTGTATGGATGGGTTGACTGTGGTGAAAGCGACGTTGTTGAGGCGGACCATCCAGGGACCATCCAGACGCACGTCGGGTGTTCTCGCTATAGTGTGGTCCCTGCTCAAGAGCTTTGATCGTTAGCGCCGGCCCCAACGACTCGGATCTTCGCATCAAGAAATTGTCCAGCAAGCCCCAGCAACCACCACAAGCCTCAGCGGCCATCACTCGCCCACGGCACTTCCTCACCACACCTTCACCCTCATACACACACCACAATGGCTGCTTCAAGGCTCCTCCGACCCGCCTCCCGCCTCGTCTCGGCGTCGCGGCCAGCGCCCGCCTTCCGACCAGCTTTCCGCGCCGCAGCCATTACACCGTCAATTGCGAGGAGAGGATATGCGTCGGGCCAGAAGGAGATGACAGTGCGAGAGGCGCTCAACGAGGCCATGGCCGAGGAGATGGAGCGCAACGACAAGGTTTTCGTGCTCGGGGAGGAAGTCGCGCAATACAACGGAGCGTACGTCCCACCATGAAGAAGAGAGATGTCGTATCTGCGATAAGAAAGAGGAGGGTCCAATTGGGCAGAGAATACATCCCAGGCTATACACAACGGAATATCAATGGACGGTGCTGACTGAGCCACAGCTACAAGGTCACAAAGGGCCTGCTCGACCGCTTCGGTGAGAAGAGGGTAATCGACTCTCCCATCACAGAGTCAGGTTTCGCCGGTCTGACCGTCGGTGCTGCGCTCGCTGGTCTCCACCCCATTGTGAGTTTCTCAGTCTCCGCAACACAAAAAGCAAATCTGACAGCGACGACAGTGCGAGTTTATGACCTTCAACTTCGCCATGCAGGCCATTGACCAGATTATCAACTCCGCCGCAAAGACCCACTACATGTCCGGTGGTATCCAGCCCTGCAACATCACCTTCCGTGGTCCCAACGGTTTCGCGTCCGGTGTCGCTGCCCAGCATTCGCAAGACTACACTGCGTGGTACGGAAGTATTCCTGGACTCAAGGTCGTTTCGCCATACAGCGCCGAGGACGCCAAGGGTCTGTTGAAGGCTGCCATCCGCGACCCTAACCCGGTCGTGGTTCTCGAGAACGAGTAGGTCACAATAGTTGCAAGACGGGAGACTGTGTACTAACACCCACAGACTTCTTTACGGTCTGTCTTTCCCCATGAGCGAGGAGGCCCAGAGAGACGACTTCGTCATTCCCGTAAGAAGCCCCACCATCATCCCACTCTATCTTCATTCTAACAGACCCGCAGTTCGGAAAGGCCAAGATCGAGCGCCCCGGCAAGGACCTCACCATCGTCACCCTCTCCCGCTGCGTCGGCCAATCCCTCGTCGCCGCCGAACAACTCAAATCCAAGTACGGCGTCGAAGCCGAAGTCATCAACCTGCGCTCCATCAAGCCCCTCGACGTCGAGGCCATTGTCAAGTCCGTCAAGAAGACCGGCCACATGCTCTGCGTAGAGTCTGGATTCCCATCCTTCGGTGTCGCGTCTGAGATTATGGCGCTTACTTGCGAGTACGCCTTCGACTACTTGGAGGCGCCCCCTGCCCGCGTCACTGGTGCTGAGGTGCCCACACCATATGCCCAGAAGCTCGAGGAGATGAGCTTCCCCAGTGAGAGCTTGATTGTGGATTATGCTGCTAAGCTCCTTAGGGTATAAATGGAGTATGAATGGAAGAGGGGTAGTGCGGTAGCCATTCTAGCGTTCTTGTGGATTCAGGTTTGGCGAAGGAACCGGGGTTTTGTATGATCAGACTATGACCATTTTCGGCTGAAGGTAGACACACGTAGGTGCTGGGTTAGAGCATTTTCGATTGCATGTACGAGTATTCCTATTGCAACTCCATCTAACGACTTTGAAACACGAAGTCCTATGTGGCTTTTCTCGTGGCGTTGTTGAGGTGAGTGGAACGGAAGACCGTGGCTGACACGTGTGAGCTCAGATCGTTCTCTCACCTCGAAGCTGGGAGTGTAGTATGCCTGCTTCGGAGTTTTTCATATGTCTACTTCTTCATCACAGTCTCACTTTAGTTGCTTCTTTCTTTTCTACACCTGCTCACTTGTTCAACGTTATGCCTCCACAGGATGCATTGCTGCAGACCGAGGTCGCTACGAAAGAGAAATGTTGATGGCTGCAATGTTCAGCAGCTGCGCTAAAGCTGGTATGCCGCTCATATCGAATTGCGCATGTGCTCTCTACGAGCAGGATACACGATGATTTACTCAGATGGGCACGCACCGGCACGGAATCTGGCCCGAGAAAGAGCATGGCAAAGTCGAGCGGCTGCGCGCTAGCCAGGCCGGAAACGATGAAGCTATCGGTTTTCATCTTCACTTTCATCGATGAAGCCGCGTGTCACGATAACGGGTGCCGCGTGGCCTAGGAGCTTCTTCTGACGCTGCGCTCTCCGTACCTTACACCACGGCCTGGCACGACAACACGACATTGTGCAAACACGCAACGAGTACTCACGGCGTCTTCGCTGTCAGTTCGGGCAAGATGCCGCAACACCACTATACCATAGACTGGGTCGAAGTCGGAGATGAGTTCACTGACTACTCCTACGAATACGAGTCTCCAAGCTATGAAGAAGAGGATGAGTACTTCTACGACGGTTACGGAATGCGGCACACCTCTGCAGAATTACGCTCTCGCCGGATAAGTGCACGCGATGCCGCACACGGACGTTTTCACAACGAGGGCGAAGGATTGGTAAATGCTGATCAAAGCTGTGTCTACAACGACAACCAGACACAAGACGGGCCTGGAGAGCATCAGCCGTATACAGCCCCTGTCCTTGCGATGCTAGAAAGACTACGGCGTCCTGATCACCCTCGTCCAAACGTACCCGAAGAACATCATTCCTCCAGCGAGAGTGAAGTATCCAGCAATGCGGATGAACTGTACTGCTCACCTGATTATCCAACTTCAAACGACACGCAGCAGGCGCATCACGGTCACGAGGATGTGTTGAGCGAGACCGAGGAGAAGGAGGTAGTTCCTGTATGTTTGCTCGCAACTTTAAACGAATGTGAGACTGACACTGAAATACTAGGAGAGTCCAGAGTCGGCCGGAACGTCTACCACAGAAGACAGATCACAGCTAGCAAAGACCACAAAAGACGGCATCGCTTTTTGCGAGAAAGCTAAGAGTGACAGCGACACCAAGAAAAACGACGCGATCAAAGACGCACACCAATCCTTCAACGCCGAAATCGAGTCAATGAACGAATGGTACGAAAACATCAAGGCAGAAGAAGTCATCCTGGGCAAAAGAATAGTCTTACACGTTCGCCTGCCTACGAACCAGGCCGTCACTCCAGCTCATAACGCGCTTGTCGAGGAAGATGTAAAGGAAATGATGCTCATCGCCGACTCGTTCAAGGCTGTCAAGACAAAGAAAGCAGATATCCGAGCGACTCTACAAGCCCGAATTGAGAAGGCCGAGGAGGTATATGACGGAGAGTGCGCCGCATGGGACCAGCAGATGGTATGCCTTCGCAACATGGCTGAGCTCTCTGGCATTGAGCTAGATTGGGAGGAAGCGGAAGTTGATCTCTTGAACGAGCGGGTAGCCCAAGTCATCCGCCTCCAATCGTCAACGCCAGCCCACTCTACTTTACAAGCCCGAGAGCCTGCGTCCAGCCATGCCCGATCGAAGCCAAGCACTGCCGCAAACTCAGGCAGGCGCCAAAAGGTTGAAGCAACGAGCAACACGGTTCAGAAGGACTGTTCCAACTGCAACCACTTACAAGAAGAACTACGTATCGTAAGTACAACAAGATCCAGGCTTGCAATCCACTAATCATAAAGCAGGCACTCGCAACAATAACCCATCTCCAAGACAAAGCCCCCATGCCGGACCTCCGCAAGTTCGTCAAGCACGGCGAGCAAATCCTCTCTAAGCTCTCCGCGCAATGCGACGCAGCCCACGAAGTCTTCGCCAAAGAACAGCAGAACGAACTGCGCACCGCAGAGGCTGCTTCTCAAGACCTCGACAAGGAGTACAACAGGATCAAGGCCATCTACATCGGCATCGGCGATCTCTGGGAGCACGAGAACGAAGAGCTTTGGAATAAGACGTATGACTTGTGTCGTGCGGAGCTGGTGCGTATCAAGGAAGAGCAGAAGGTGCTTAAGAACCACAGTGCTAGGGATGAGGAGAAAGTGGTGAAGCGGCAGTGGGATGGGGAGAAGATGTTGATGAAGCAGATCAAGTACTACGAGGCGATTCTGAAGCTGGCGAAGAGTGAGGTTATCAGTCGGTGGGGGGATGTTGGTGGGCTTGAGGAGGACTCTGATGATTCGGATTCTAACTAGAGACTGCGCGACTCCACGAGCTGATGAGGTCGCATAGCAGAAGTTAGCACCATCAACATGATGTCAGCTCTACATGTGCAGAACTGTGAAATCGGTGGTTTGTGTCTTCGCGTTCACCTTCACTTTTGACCAAGCGAGTTCGCGCTAGTCGCACTTGCTCTTTTTGGAAGGCTCTCTGACTCCGACCAACACAACACGACCACAACACCAACCGAAACGAATATTGCGACGCCGCCCGCGAAGGTCGCGCTAACCAGCCATGTCGTCGGACGCCATCATCGCAGGCCTCAAGCAAGGCAATGCTATCGAGTTAGGCGTACTCCAGACCATGAAAGAAGGACTCAACACCGTTGTCGATGGAATGATCAACGAGTGTCTAAACCGTAGCGATGGGCTGAGTGAGCTGATGGAGAAATTAAAGCTGGTAAGACTTTTGATCATTGAGCTTCCAACGACCACTCACTAGTACTCAGGATCGTTCGACCGCTTCCTACACGACTACAACTCTCACGTCAGAACAGAAAGCACTTCTCAAGAACGGCATCGAGCGAGGCATCCGCGACTGCGATACTGCATACCAGGACGACTTATCGAAGTTCGTCGACAAACTCAAGGAAATCAGTGCAGATAGCTTGGAAGAAGTGAAAGCATGGAAGGAAGCTGCGGAGCTTGAAGAATTACACGCCATGGATACCAAGCTAAGGATGGACTTAATCATCGGACTCCCCTACAATTGGCACATAAGCTCCTTCGTCATGGCCGAAGGTCATAAGGAGAATGTTCGCAAAGCAAGATATGATGAACTTCTCGCGGCCGAGGATGCGCGTATAGTTGAGAAGGCCAAGAAGCGGGCGTCTGACGCCCTTAATACTTCATACAGCCTCATAAACGTTCTTGTTAACCAGCTGCGCAGTCTCTGGACAGTTGCCGAGATTGGAGACATCGATCTGGACAGCACAACAGATTTCAGGATCCCAAAATTTAGATGGCTGGGAGGACTGGTTGAGGTATATCGTACCCATTTGGGAGAGTCTCGTCCTTCTATCAAAGGCAATCTCCTCCCGCGAGCTTAGGAAAGACGTTGGCATCATAGTCAGCTATCGACGTGCAATACTACCACCTTCCAACTAGACGACTTCATTGTGAGAACTAGGCAGGCTTCCAAATAGCTCAAATGAACAATGGCTCATTCGATTCATGCGATCGTTCGTGGTAATGTGAGATGTGAGGTCCGCGATAGATTGCTCAGCGAGTGTACTTTTGCTGCAAAGAACACCATGCACGGTAAGCGAGATATCAACAGCAGCACGAGTAATCTCAACGTCTCAGAACACAACTTCAACGTGGTGATGATGTGTTGAGGCGGACACCATGACATGTCCATGGACCCTCGATCAACCATATCCTCTGGTTGGCGGTATCCCCACTCACGGTACCAGACTTCAAAGCTTTCGGTGGACATCTTGACGTTGCACTTGACAGCTGTACTCAGGAACGTCCGTTGCTCTCCTTTGCAAACCCATTCTTGATCTTCAACGGCAAAGACTTCGTGTTGCATTCGCCCAGTATGCCCAAGATGGGTTTGATCAGTACAGTGAGTAACGCATATGGCTTACCAACATTGACATACATCTCTTGCATTCACGTCACGTCTAATCTCGATACATTTCCTCGCATCGTTGTCCAACAAGGCCACTTACTGACAAAACGACAGATCCGAAAGCGCCACCAAGAACGCAAAGACAAAAAGAAGGCAGTCCGCCAGACCGCACAACGGAACGAAGAAGTACAAACCGACACCAACCAGGCACATACCGAGCCCACAACACCCACTCCAACCCAGAACCTCCCCTTCACAGGCCCCACTCGATTCTTCTCCCTCCGCCGCAAACGCGGCGTAAGCATCGGCATGTCCACCTACGAGCAACTCCCCGACGGCGTAGAGCCAGCGCTCATCGACCACTCCTGCCACCTAATGCAACGTCCCAGCGGAGAAGAGCTACCCCGTAAATCCCCCTTCGCCACACCCCCACCCGCCGACGCAGCCTCAACCCCAGACCAAGACACCAGCCCAAAAACCTGGCTCAGCCGCGTAGGCGGCTCCCTCCGCCGCAAGCCAAGCGGCATACGCTCCGCCTTCTCATACACGCTGCCTCGGAACTGGAAGACCAACAACAACAACCCCAGCACCGGCGTCAGTGCAAAAGCCCTCGCAGAGACAGCGCACGAGTACAAAAAGTCCCAAATCCAGCGTCTCGATCCCAGCGCCATCGACGCCGCCAACGACGACGGCCGTGGACGAAGCCCCCTCCCGCACCACTGGCGCAGCGAACAATCCAGTTCCTCGGTCTCACATTCACGCGATGGAGTCGTGAACAGGATGAGCGATACTACTACTACTACTACTACTACTATGGAAGGGAGTGAGATGGGTGATTGGATTGATCCTGATGAAGAGACGAGGGAGCAGGAGTTTGAGGACTGGATCGTGCATAATAGGTTGTTTGTTGAGGGGGAGGGGCTGGATGAGGCGAGTAGAAGGGTGTCGAGGGTGAGTGCGCTGTCGAAGAGGAGGTATAGTGATTATTAGAGGATGGGGTTGGGGTATACGATGGGGTTTGGGGGATGTTAGGGTAGCTGGTGGTGGGGTTTGAGGTATACATGGGTGCGCGTCTTGATGTGAGCAGTGTACATGTGCGTTCCTGGGGTCTACGTGAAGCTGGGGTGAAGGTGAAGGCGAGGCACATCGAGATCCCTGTCTTTAGTCAACTTATCGTTATTGTGATTTTTGTTGGCGTTCCGGGGTGAAGGAGAGGTTTTCGTGAGTCCGCTATTGTTCAGTTGGTATTGTAGAAAGTGGAAGTGAAGACAGCAACGTACCTATTGTAACAATAGCAGCTATCGTCAGCCATCTCATCTTCGCGCAGAAGCCAGTACTATATAAACAGCTCATCCGCCTCCACCTCTTGCTCTTTAGCAAATACCACACCTGCTCAATTTTCAAGACATTTCCAAGTTCCCTCTTCCCACCATCATCACCACCACCACAACAGCAACAATGCTGTCCCCGCAGAACAAGCTGCGCATCTTCCTGAGTCTGGTGCTCATCACAATCTTCGCCGCGAGCTCAAATGAGCTACGCATCGCCATCGGCACCCTCTTCTCTTGGGCCCTAGGCCACGTCCTCATCCGCCGACTCTCCCTGTCGATCTCCTTTCGACAAGCCCACAACACCTACATGATGGTGTCGTTTGGTCTGCTGGCGGGCCTAAACGACCCATTTTGGGAAAACACCTTCGGCCGCCTCCTCGACCTCTTCTTCGACCGATGCCGCTTCGACCCAGACGTGCCTGGGTCGGGCTTCACAGACTGGCACGAAACCTTCCGCCGCCGAAAGGCATACGAGATCGATCTCGTTTGGCAATTCCTCCGCGCCGCACTCTTCTGGTCCTTCGTCGCCGTTTTCTTCGCCGTTGCCGTTCCGCTTGTCTTCTGGTTCACTCGCGAGAGTGAGACCACGAAACTGGAGCGCGCCTTCGCATACATGAGGGATCACCCTGGCGAGCGACCTCCCTGGATGTGCAAGCAGCCAGAGGCCACAGTGATGTCCAAGAGGGACACAAGATACAATCGCCTGAGCAGCGAGCTCATCTTCGTGTGTGGCCCTGGTGGTGGGCTGGAGACGGTGATCGATGGCGACATCGAGGGCGCGATCTCTCGCCGGCGGGCACTGAGGCCGAGGTTCGCATGAGCGCTGGTCGCCATGCTGGTGGGGTTGTGTTGGGCGGTGGGCCATCCTGGCGCTGGTCGTTGGGATGGTCAGGGTGTCTTGTTTTGTCCTGCTTGAGTTTGGGTTTGGGTTCGAGTGTTGTCGACGGCGGGCTGTCCTGGCGCTGGTCGCTGGGTAGTCCAGACCGGTCGGTACTCATCAGGTAGACTGGTGGATGGAGTAGTACTTCGGGGTTGTGTCCGTCGTCCTACGGTTGGATATGTTTGTAAGACCCAGTCTGGCTTGTCCCGATTGCAGTTTTCGAATGCATCTTTCTTTCTTCCCTCCCGCTACAATGTTCTCCTCAAATCTGCGTGAAGGCCTCTACCAACCTCCTCTTCATATTCAAACCGTGTGTCCGGGCTCATGGGGTTGCGATTAGTGGGGACGGGCATCTGGATCGCTTCACATACGTGCTCCAGCAGATCGGGAAGTAGTTCATTGACTTTGGCTAGCAGCAAAGGTATGAACTTAGACGAGCCGCCCGGTAGCTTTGCTATCAACAGCATCAACTGGGTCAAGTAATCTGGGGGGCTGAGTTCGGCATGTGATGCAGACCGAGGCACGAAATGAAGAACGTCCGCTAAAGCGCAGGCTATGTCGAATACCTTCTCCGTCTAAGGTTGTTAGCAATGAGACAAGCTTGCGGCTGAATGACGTACCATGCCGACGCCATGTATCTGCAGACTCTGAACGGGTAGCTTCATCGAGAGAATGGTCAAGTCTTTGCCAACCAGAATCGGGTATCTGAATGTTAAGCAATCGTAAACAGACTCTGTAGAGAGAAACCCGAAGCGGGGAAACAGCTCCCACAATTTGATCAGTAGCCAGAACTGCGATATGCGAACATTTGCAATCTCTTCGTTCGAAAGTTCGAGATCAGTGGGCAGCGCGGTGCGAACACCGTTCTCGAGCTGGATTAACCACTCTTTACTGCAGTTTTGCGCAGCACCGTTCCACACTGCGAAAAATACTTCATCGAGCGGTCGGAAGACTGATGCGAGGTGGAGCAAGCCAAGATCATCATGACCATCGAGTGGGTAGCTTGAGGAAGTGACAGATAGTGTGATGGGCCGATTTCTACGAACGCCATGCGCTCTAACAACTAGTAAGCAATCCACTCATCACGATGCCCATGGGTACTGAGAATCGTCGCTGTCTTCGCTCGCAGGTGGAATTGGATAGACGAGAAATAGACAAATGATATCATAAAGTTGAAAGTGCATATGATGGACCACGATGCATTGAAGTGGGGGAACAGACGTAGGAAAGACGGGAAGTATTCAGCGTACCTTTCTGACACTACCAGAATCCAAAACAGCCGTGTCCTTGTCTTCATGTCGAACCAATCCCTGTCCTCGTCTTTAAGCATCATAAATAAGGTTGTCGCTTCTCTCAAGTAGAACCATGCTTGACGATAGTCGCCTCGGCCAGCGTAAGCTCCGTAAAGAAAGAAGGAGGTATAGACTGATCGATGGTCAAGCTGCGTAATCCTATCTCGCTGCAGCGAGAGCAAGGTATGGTCTAAGTAGTAGATTTGTGAGTCCGTTTGTGAAGACTGTGTAGATCCGCAATTGGCATTAGTGGAGGCTTCCGCAAAGTTTGCCATGTATGCGCAAAAGGCATATATGAGCTGTCGAGATGTCGGCGAAGTCTGCATTTGCATGAACTCTTCTCGCAGTCTTTCGGCTGGTATGAGAGCTACTATCCTGTATATGCGCTCCTCGTAGACGTCAACCAACGTTTGGAAGACTTCCCGTGTCAATTCCACAGCGGTGGTAATGACCGCGGTCGGGGCAGCATCCTGTGGGTCGCAGACGTCGGCATCGTTATGGGGTATCGCTCTCAATTCGTTGAGTACGTTAGCCCTGGAACCTGTGCGACCTCCTTGACCCCGTGGTGCGTTGAAGGTGCAAGCTAGTTTTGCCGATAAACATCCTGCGCAAGGTTGCGCGCCATTGCACTTGGTTTTGCGGCGACGACACGGGTCACATGCCTTTGTAACTTGTTTCCGGTAGACTGTTCTAGACACAGCGTTCTGCATCAAGCTCGAGTGTCTACGTGGGGTTCATGATGTTAATCAGAAATGTGAGGAAGCGCGGTGAGGGATGGCCGCAGGGAGCCCGTGGGCCGGTCAGACGCGTCGCGTGATGCCGAGGCTGCTTACGTCATGCCAACACACTAATCTCTAAGCAGATGCGCGTCACGGAAGAGGAAAGACATCGTCAACACTAACAAGCGTCTGTGAACGCAGCTCATCAGCTTTTGAGACGCGTGAAGCTACTATACCAGCACCGTCATTATGGCTATTTTCACTCCTTCCATTCTGAGCCCATGGCAGCCTTCTCTTCCGCGACACGCCCATGCCCGTACGGGTCGACCTGCGTGCTAGCAAACTTCCGTGCGCTGACTCTCTGCTCGAATAACATATCGAGCTCTCCATACGTCCGGCCTTTCGGCTCTGGGAGCCTGAAGTACACCCACACCACAACGCATCCGCAGGTACCTGCCCAGAAGAACGCCGTCTTCGCTCCCCAGGCCCAGTTGGCATCTCCAAGCTGGTAGTTCGTCAATACATTGACCACAATATTCGAGATATTGTACAGCGCTCGCGCGAGTACGATCGTCTTGGCCTTCAATCTTGTGGACGACATCTCCGATACGATTGAGTACGTCACTGGACCGATCGTGAAGTCGTAAACGAAGACAAAGAGGATCAACACCGCGCCAATAGCCCAGTTGGAGGCTTGGGTACCGGCAAAAGAACATGATCCAACGATTCCCAGGATGATGAAGAGTGTGCAGCCGCCGGAGAAATGGATCGTTCGTCGACCGAACTTCTGCATGAGGTACCACGAGCCAGCAGTACCGACGAGGCCAAGGGCGAGTGAGATCATCGACATGTTGAAAGATTGTACGGTGGGGAGGCCCGCCTTCTGCATGAAGTATGCGCTACTTGATGTTAGCCCAGAGTTCTTACTGACTTCACGTCTAATACTGACAAGTAGCCCATGATGTTAGTCCCGCAAATTGTCTGAGCAATCCAGGTGAAGCATACGATCTCGGTTCGTCGGAGATCTGTTCCTTTGAATAGGTCCGTCCATCGGGTACCTTCTGACATGTTCTTTTCCATTTCGTTTGTATGCTCAATCATGGCGATCGTTTCGTCGGCGTTGAATTTCGGGTCTTTTTCCGGCGAGGTCAGACGAAGCAATGCAGCTTTCGCGCCCATTTTGTCGCCTCTACGAACATGCCACCACGGGCTTTCAGGTGCAAGAAAGACACCAACCATGATCGGTATGGGCCAGACCCATTGCACGGCAAAAGGGATGCGATACGCCCATTGGTCTGAGCGTTGGACGCAGCCTCGGTTTACACCTGCAGCTATAAATTGCCCCATCACCCAGCACCTGGAAGGTCATTAGCATCTGGTCTCGGAGAAAGTGAAAGCTAGTGCTTACATGTTGACGAACGTGGTCAGAATCGGCCTCAGACGTACAGGTGCAACTTCCGATGCATACTGCGTTGTGAGGGTCTGAAACATGCCCCACGGGATCCCGCAGAAGACTTCGCCGATGACCAGAGTCTGAACATTGGGTGCAAAGAACAGGATAAAGATGAAAGCAGTCATCGATATCAGGGCACCTATCATGGTCTTCCGATACCCATACCGCTCGCTAACGAAGCCGTTGATGACAAGACCGATAACCTCGCCAGCTCGTGCTCCGTTGGATCTGACGCTATCAGCCACAACAAAACCTCGGGTGACGTTCCATTGATACTCACAGTGCGCTCTGCCAACTGGCTTGAACACTGTACTTGCCAGTAGCAGCGTTCAGAACTCCGTACTTGCGATTGAACTGAGGGCTGCCGTACAAACTCCCCAGCAATGCGAGATCGTAGCCTTCCATGATCAGAGCACTCGACAGAACGACTGACCAACCGACGGCTTTTGGGTAAAGTTTGATCGCCTGAACGAGGCTCATAGATTTCTCATCGTCAGCTGCATGTTGTGCCTCCTCATTCGGCGCTGCGAGCTGTGTCGCCGTAGGTTGCTCAAAGTCCTTGTCTGTCATTGTCGCAATGAGTGGCAACTCGGGTGAAAGAGACTGGAAGCGATGCCATATGATTGAGGAGGCGTGACAGGCTTATAAACATCTCCGAGCCCAGATGATCATGGTCAGAACAGGGTTGCCTTTGATGCGGGTTAGCGAGGGCCCAGCACCTCGGACCTCCCCATGGTGCCCCAGCTTCGGTATGATAATCGCTCACACTACGCCCAAAATTACTCCAACGGCATCACAGAACGCCAAGTTTCTCGTAACCACGAGTTCTTTTGTTGTCGAATGATTGGAAGCAGCGCGGATAGCCTATAGTGGTTCGGCGAACCGATTGATTTTCACGGAGCCAAGGCGGAGGCGATGCGGAAGCAACACGGAAGGAACACGGACGCCACATTGCGGGGCTAACACGACTCGCACCAGGGTGCCAATCTTTTACAAGCAGTCACTAGACCGACGAATGAGAGGGACTATCAAAATGGACTGCGTGACGACGATCATTGGGACGGAGTACAGACCAAAGTGTAGTTTTCTGGAGCCTGCAACGACTTCTCTCCTTCATCTCCCACTCCGTACACCAAGCGGTCATCATCTTGCTACTGCCTGGCTTCCACCAGTGACTTCTCATCAATCCATGGACCGTACCCGCTTACGAATAGCCTGCATCCGCCAAGTCCTACAATCACAGATACCCGAAGCTCAGTACACATAATTTGTCCGTCACCTATTATGTCACCACATGTGGACCTCTCTTACCACAAACGCGTGTGGTGGAAGGAAGCAGCATTCTATCAAATCTACCCGGCATCTTTCAAGGACAGCGATGGCGATGGCTGGGGAGATATCCCGGGTATACTTGAGAAGATCAGCTACATCGCGTCCCTTGGTGTAGATGTGGTTTGGCTATCGCCCATGTTCGATTCACCGCAGATTGATATGGTAAGGAAACGATGTATGAGATATATAGACCGTCGCTGACCTCGCGCCTAAATATTTCAGGGCTACGATGTTTCCGACTATGAAGGCGTTTATGCACCGTACGGCACTGTCAAGGATGTAGAGAAACTCATCAAGGCCTGCCACGATAACGATATGAAGATCATCCTCGACCTAGTTGTAAACCATACAAGCGATCAGCACGCTTGGTTTCGGGAAAGCCGGAGTTCCAGAGATAATCCGAAAAGAGACTGGTACTTCTGGCAACCAGCACGCTACGACGAGCAAGGCAACCGCATGCCGCCCACCAACTACCGCTCATATTTCGCTGGTGGAACCTGGACTTGGGATGAGCACACAGAAGAGTACTACCTCCACCTCTACGACAAGTCCCAACCAGACCTAAACTGGGAGAACGAAGACTGCCGGCAAGCGATCTACGACTCAGCAATGCGCTTCTGGCTCAACAAAGGCATCGACGGCTTCCGCGTAGACACTGTAAACAAGTATTCCAAAGTCCTCCCTTTCACAGACGCGCCCATCACCGACCCAGCCAGCTCCATCCAACCCGCCGCCCAAATGTGGTGCAACGGGCCCCGGATCCACGAGTTCATCAAAGAAATGAACCGCACAGTCCTCTCCCACTACCGCACCTACGATAACCAACCCGTCGTAACAGTCGGCGAACTCTCCTTATGTCCAGATCCCTCCTCCGTCCTCCCCTACATCAGCGCCGCACAAAAAGAACTAGACATGGTTTTCCAATTCGACATCACGCACCTCGGCCAAGGCCCACCAGGCTCTGACAACAAGTACGATTACGCTACTTGGACATTACCAGACATGAAGCGCATAGTAGAAAAATGGCAATGCTTTATCGAAGGCACAGACGCATGGACAACCGTCTTCAACGAGAACCACGACAACGGCCGCAGCATCTCCCGTTTCGCCAACGACGCGCCCGAATGGCGGGTCGCCAGCGGAAAACTACTCGCTTTGTGGCTAATCGGTCAATCCGGCAGTTTGTTCCTGTATCAAGGCCAGGAAATCGGTATGATCAACGCGCCGTCATCATGGGACATAGAGAGCGAATACAAAGACGTCGAAAGCCAGAACTACTGGGCTGAAGCTGTGCGGTTAGCGGAGAACGGGACGGATCCTACGCGTAAGGAACGGATTAAGAGGGGCTTACAGCGCATGGCTAGGGATCATGCGCGGTTGCCTTTTCAATGGGACGACAGTACCAATAGTGGGTTTTCGACGGGAAAGCCGTGGATGAGGGTGCATGATGAGTATCATAGTATAAATGCGGCAGCGCAGGAGAAGGATGAGGGGAGTGTGCTTTCGTTTTATAAGTACGTTCTGAAGCTCAGGAAGGAGCATAAGGATGTTTTCGTGTATGGGTCGTTTGAGCTGGTGGATCCGGAGGGGAGGGATCTATTTGTGTATCGGAAGAGGTGTGAGGGGAAGATGGCGCTGGTTGTGTTGAACTTCACGACCGAGGAAAGGGGGATGGAGTGTGATGTCGAGGGCTTAAAGCTGCTTGTGAGTTCGTATGGGAAGGCGGCGGGACAAGTACTGCGTCCGCTGGAAGGGAGGATTTACATCGACTACTAAGAAAGTGGAGTCGAGTGTTCTTGCGAGAAAGTGTAGACTATTGTCGATGCGCTATCAAGGGTATACTACAATGCAAAACTCGCACCACACGTTCCTCTTACTGTCCTACCCATCGTCCAACGATCGGAAGGTACTTGTACAACTCATCATACTCTTTGCCTACCCAGCCTACCATCTTGCCGTCTCGTCCAACGACGCCCAGACCACCCGCAAGCCATAGAGCAGTCAAAGCCGCGCTAATGCCGTTAATAGTGTACCATCTCCTCTTCCGGATCAACGCTCTGTTCTCTTCCGTGTGCTTGACCTGGCTAGGTGCGAAACCCAACCATTTTGCAGCACCCCAGACGAAATGCCACACGCCGACTCCAACCAGTGCTGTAAAACCAGTGAAGGAAACAGCAGGGTGCAGTGCAAAGCCATGGGAGATATATTGCAGATTGATCAGCGAAGAGTCTCCATGCGCATACAACGGAAGAATCCTCGTAGTCCAGATATGGAAACTAGCAAAAGGCACCAAAGCATAACCCAACGCACTCGTCCCGCTCAGTGCTGGCCAAGGAATCGTGCGCTTATCCGTTCGTGTCTCAGCGCCATATCGTTTCAGCGCTTGTCGCCTTCGCCATAGCCGTAGTGCGATTCCAGATGTAACGTGTGCGACGAGGGGGAGGCCAACGAGGAGGGGTTCCGTGAGCGCGGATTGGTAGTATGGTCGTGTGAGCAGGAGGTAGCGGTTTGATTCGAGGACGGAGCGTGTGGCGAGCGGTATTATGGAGACGTTTGTTATGTGGAGGGCGGCGAAGGCTGTGAAGGTGTAGGAGGAGTACTTTTGTATGCGGAGGACTGGGGGGTGGTGGTCAGCATTGTAGCTTCTTGGATAAAAGATTGTGGGAAGACGTACGCCACCAAGCAGGCCCGTGATCACCTAACCGCAATCCCAAAGTGTTCATCCTCCTTATCCCTCTCATCTCCTCCGTCTCTTTCTCAGGCCGTTCCTCATCCGGAACCGGGAAATATTGATTTACTTTCAACTCTTCTGGCGTGTCGACGGGCGAAGGGTCGACTTCGGTGAGGCCCATGACGCCGAACTCGTCGTCCTCTACCGGTGGCAGACCCGGGCTCTTCTCCATCTTGTGGTTCGTGTCGTGGTGTTGCGTGGTAAGGGAAATGCTACGTTGCTGAGACATGGAATGACGTTGATTCGGTGAAGATATAAGTGGGGCGCTGCATGCTTGAGCCGAGGCGCGTGCTGTTGAGCCGCAACACCAATTGTTCTATCATCACACGCGATTACGCGACTGAACGACTCAACGACCCCGGTATCACACGATCCGACGAATCGCTCACGGAGCTGCTATCACTGGTGATATACCACGTCGCTTACATCCCTTCGACGCGGCAAATTTAACATAGACGCGACCATGCCACCCGTACGTCTCCCCCAGCCCTACCCTCACCCACGCATCACTAACACCCCTCCTAGCGAAACAACCCCCTCCCAGCGGCCGTCCGCCTCTTCAACTGCACAATCTGCGACAAAGGCTACCCACGGCAACTCGACTACGAAAACCACCTCCGCTCCTACGACCACAACCACCGCCAACGTCTCGCCGACATGAAGAAACTGACTGCCTCTAACGACACCGAAAGCAATAAACCGAAACAGGGTTTGGAGATGCGCAGTATAGATGTGGAGAACGCGAATAAGAAGCCGGGGGTTGGAAGTCGGTTTACGAAGATTGGGGGTGGTGGTGGTGGTGCCGCGGCGGGCGGGAGGTTTAAGAAGGTTGGGGTTGCGGTTGGTGGGAAAGAGGGGGTGGAGGAGAAGGCTGAGGGGGTGGTGGTGAAGACGGAGGATATGCCTGAGAAGAGTGTTGAGGTACCGGTTGCGGCTGCGATGCCTGTTGCAGAGGCTGAGGTCAGGAAGGAAGAGGACACTGTCATGGCGGATGAGGAAAAGGCAGACGAGATTATATGGGAGGAGTATGACTTCACAAAGCCAACTGGATGCGATCACGCGAGTTGTCCTGGCTGTAAGACGGATGGCATCTGGAGTGGTGGATGGGTGGCTGTGGATGCTGTTTGAAAGACACGCGTTCATCGTTCTTATCTTGACGTTTACACTGTCACTGTACTCATACCCAGGATAAGGTCATAGTTGGGACCTTTCTACATTGCATAGCATCGGCGTTCAGGGAGTCGGTACCCAGTCCACGCTCACGTCATTTCAGAAATCTGTAAGTGTGTTTCTATTAGTCTACAATCCCTTCCCCCAGGACCTTTCCCATTCTTTGATTCTCGCGTCACGGCGGGCTGCATTTGTGCCTAATTGCTGTTCCGGCTGACCACAAGAGTAGGGATCATTTACAATCGCTGCTTCTCTATCCAGTAGTCCAGCTCATCTCAAATCCTGCCCATCCGCCTATCCGGGGCCCACGGCACGAAAGAAATATTTATAACATCTACGCTGCATTCAAAAAAGCGCGCACAAGGATAGCGAGTTCTTCTACAAGAGTCATTCGCCGTGTCCGTCAGCCGACCACCCGTGGTATGCTTGAACGTGTTAGGCACGATCAGGCTCACGAATGCAGATAAGCCTGTCCACGTACACTCCAGACGCCTCTAATATCGTCTCGTGATCTTTCCATATCTGGGCCGCCCTTTATCGACACGGTAATATACTTGTGACGGTCGCCCAGTAAATCATCGGCTCGAGCAGTGCCATTCATACTATTCACCGTGGTCGAGGAAGACATGGTGCTGTCCGGAGTGGGTCAACGTTGGGGGTAATCCGGGATGTGCATAAACGCGCTCACTCGCTTTTAGCATGCATTCTTAGTGCTGATTACTTCAACAGAAGACCGGAGGCGGCAGCTATTCAGAGATCAATTCGCAGTCTACACTCATCACGGTTTGGATATCTGTAAGTCCAGTTGAAATGCTCAATGGTTGATTGAAATTCTGTTTTATCCAGTGAGGTCGTTTGACATCGTAGGTACAGCCAGATGGCCTCTCGAGAAGAGAAGTATCGTCAACACAAGAGCTTACAGCTAGATGGTTTGCTTCCACAAGAACCTCCAGAGGGCGGCACTAATCTCGCGAGTTCCTCCACAGCAGCCTCTCAATGCCTAGTCAACACAACGAACGAAGAAGCTTCCGACCGCTGCTCCGACTAACCAATAGCCTGCAGAGCCTCTTATCCGCTCTCAGACAGCACCCAGTATCCCAGGTCCCTCCAGTTCTTGCCCTCGCGTAGAGTGCTCGGCAAGGGTACCATACGAATGATGTACTCGCCGTTGTGGCTGGCGAAGTGGGCACATGGCTCGAGGGCTCTAACGCATCTGTCATCAGCCGTGTTCCTGAACGAACCGCCTTCGCTGAAGCTCTGGTCTGTTCTACGCGAACCACGGACGACGAGGTTTCGGATGCACCAAGGCATTTCCGGGTTTCTTATGTAATGTCCTGGGTTGTTGGTGATGGTTGCGTAATACTCCCTCCTGCCCTTGAAAGCCGACCACATCTCCTTGTAGCGTCGCTTCAGCTCAGCCTGGACCAGGACTGGAAGGTCATCAATGTCCTTCAAGATAGTTTTACCCCCCTCGCGGCGAACGCGTAAGTAGATCGGAAGATCTGCTGGCTCACGCTCCTCTTTGACCTTGGCCTGGGCATTGGCCGGTTGGCCATCGACCTCAGGTTCTGGTAGATGATTGTCCTCGGGCTCTGACTCTTCGTCGTCGCTGACCATGTCGATGATCTCCGGCTCTTTGTGGACCATGACAGACACTGCGGCATCTTCAGCCTCTCGCTTGATGGACGCATCACCCTTTGCTCGCTTGGAGTGATCGGTAGTAACAGGGGAATGACCCCGCTTCTTGGGAATAGCGGCAGATTCTGGTGCTGGAAACACCTGCTGTTGGGTAACGGGAACAGTGACGAGGATTGGCGGTAGTGGAGCTAAAAGTCATAAGCTTGGGTCAGTAAGTTCACCGGATGTGACAAGATGTAACGTACCTAGATTCCCATCGTTCCTGCCAATGGACAGTGACAGCATGCTCCGCAGCTGGTCAGGAGGGAGGTTCTCCAGGATAGTATCGCAATGCTCCTTGGGGATGGATTGGAGGGCCTTGAGCAGGCCGTCATTTCGATCGTTGACACCCATAGCGCCTTATCGAGTTCAAAGACGGTAGAAGACTCTCTGCAGCGGGTCAAGAGATTGGAGATAGCGATGAGGGATTGTCAAAAAGAGCGCCTCTCACTGACAATGTTGTTGTCAAACGGTGTGCTGGCGACTAGGCAACCTTAGCACCGCACCCTTGCGGAAGGAGCGGTGGACTCACGGTCACCTAGCCGACCGAAACGCTAAGCAGCTGGTAGCAAACGGACAGACCGTAGCGTTAATAAGATAGTCTACTCCATCTTACACAGGATTTTCCTAACTTAGAAGCGCTGCTCCATTTCCAGCTGCTAGATTCCAAAACGCTTCTAACGTTTGCATAGCTTACACTAATTAACTTTCCAAGTGTTAACAGGTTCACTTCCTTACTTAGAAGGCCATCGTCTCTTTCTTCCCTATAGCTTCACCGCTCACTATGCAGTCAAGCATCGAAAACTATGCCATAGTGTCTTCACTAATAGATTTCGCGCAGTGCTAACTAGTTCACAGTGAGTTATAGTCGCTGTTATGAACTCTGAATAGACTGAGACACATCGGAATGCTAATACACTTCAGCAATCTAGTGCTCCCTATCATTGGAACAGCAGAGCGTGCTCAGCTCAGTCCCAGCCCCGAAATGTCAACCGAAGGTGGTAAGCCCATCAGTAGCTCGCTCATAACCTTCCCACTCCCGAGTGACAATGTCACACCATCATCGAAATGAGCGGTGTTCAAGAACAAACCACCGGGGCTGTACCGACCATCCTGATCATCTGAATTTGGAGCCGATGGAAGCGGTACCTCTTGAAAGTTGTCACTCACACCAAGCAACTCCCAGTCCACCTTCGCTATAATAGGATGTCCAACCGTCGAAAGCGGCCTATAACACCTCCCCACCGCAAAAACATCCAACTCCTCATCCTCCGGCACCCTCAGATACCCCTTCACAATCTCCTTCATTCTCTCAATCTCCCCCGGTTGCGCATGCACATCCTCCGCAAGTCCAGGAAGTTCTTCCGGTGTAGCACCCCACCCACCAACATACAACTCACCTCCGGGGAAACTGGTGATGTCAAGACCCTGTCTACCCGGAACATCGCTTTGGAAAAAGACTTGTTGACTTCCCTTTTTGTCGTCCCCTGGCTTCCAGTTAGGTGTGCGGACGCGGAAATGGTTTCCGGCTGAGGCTGTGGAGTTCATTGGGAGTTGGGAAGATGCGTGAGGGAAGAGTGTTGAGAAGACGTGTGGGGACCAGGGTCCTGCTGCTATGACTAGGCTTTTGCAGGGTATGCTGAGAGGGTCGCGATCTTGTTGCTTGATCTGGATGCTTGTGAAGTGTTTCGATTCTGGTGCCGCCTGAACTGATGTTGCGCTCGCGTTGAACAGGAACTCAACGCCCAGCTTCTTGCACTCGCTGAAGAGAAAGTGGCAGAATCGAGCGGGATCACTTAGCGGTTAGCCCAAGTCATCGTGATAGAGAGGTAGACATACAGATGCGATGCATGAGGGGGACCAGCCATGCGTTGCACTGACCAGTTGCTCCTGGGTTTGATCCAGTGCGGAAGCGCAGACAAAGGCTGTTCAACAGGAGGACTTGAACCCCAAGTATCAGGTGGCTTAGTTGCACCCGTGAAGTTGTCGGGTATGATGCGATAGATGGTAGACTCGCTAAAGCCAAACTCCTTTATTCCCTTCGTGGTAGCAAGTTCCTGAAAGAGCCTGTAGGACAGAACACCCAAATCAGCGACACCGCTCGCGAAGCCGAAATCTCCAAGTCCACCCGTCGCTTGACCGGAAGCAGCAGGACTGATGTGCGCAGCTCGTTCGATGACGATGATCTTGCCAGACGACCTGGATGTCGCGTTGGCGGTCTCTCGGTGAGCGAGTGCGAGCTGGTAGGCCGTCGCGAGGCCAATGACACCTGCTCCCAAAATGACAGTATCATCCCCCATCAATCCATCTCTTTGAGGAGCTAGAGGTTGCTGAGCGTTGGACCAGGTTGTGTCCATAGTAGGAGAGGCCAGGGTGCGGGGCCGCCACAATGCAAGGAGAAGGAAGTAGCCTATGAGGTGCATGACAACATGCATTGCTGCAACAAGTCGAGACCGGAGTATCGCTTTGAGAGTCCCGAAATCCTGCGATCGTCAATGCCGAATATAGTTCTTGTTTTGCGGGAAAGTCTGCGATGGCGGTCGACGTACGCTGTTAGGTCTGAGCTCAAGCGGCACGTTCACCGTTTGGCGTATGCTCAGTGGTCAGGACAGCGTTTGTGTGAGTCCACAAGAATTCGGGTCTTCACTGCTCTCAGTGACATGTAGGTATCCCTACTCTTCGCTATCCATTTCGCATACTATTATACAAAGTTCATTTCAACTTCGTCGACTCAGCTCCATGACCCTTCTCATCTCCGTGCACTCAGCATGCACGAGATATCTCACCCACACACAAACCCATCTACTTCCACTCCCAGCACTCCTCCACCATCCACACAAAGTCCTGGAACTTGACAACCGCACCCACACTCAAGATCTCAGGCCTGAAGGTAACGCCACAAGGCAAGAAGCCATCACCCACCCTCACAGTCCTGTTCCACCTTTCCACCTCTGACTTTGCGCCATTCCCACCGACCTTCTCCTTCGCAGTCTTTCCCTCGCCATCTTCCCACTCCCATCGCTCAACGGTAACCTTGTCGCCCCACATGATAATACCCTGGCAGTACTGTCCCAGCCTCACAACCACACCTCTGACGCCCGCGTGGTCAGCCTGGCACCGCATAACCACACATACCATACTGCCCTTCTCATTCGTAGATACGGCGTCGACGTCCCTCCACATCTCCTCGTGAGTCTTGACCGCACCAAGTGCCGGATGGTATCCGTGTCCGTGCTCCAGCGTCAATCCGGGAGCGATGGGATACATGTCGCCCTCATCAACAGGAATGTTCTTGTGGCCAACCGGGAAGCGCGAGTCGAGCCAGTGAGTCCAAGTAGAGTGTGTGACGTTGACCCAAGTTTCTTCTTTAAGCTTCTTGGCAGATTTCCCGTGCTGTGGGCCGGTGGGAGGGGGTGTGATTGGTACGCTGGTGGAAGTGCCGGTGAAGGCCCAGTCTAGGTGTGCGGAGTTGCCTACGTTGGTGCTCTCCTTGATGGGCGCAGGACCAGCGCTGTTGGGGTTGATGGCGTCCTTGGAGAACGACTTGTAGATGCGAATGTCGACGAAGGTGTGGTTAGGGCTTGTCAGTACCAAAGTAGATGTAGGCTCGAACTGGTGAGATGGTAGGTTCAGCGGGTTCTTCTGAGGGAGGTGGATGGAGTAAGGGATCTCGGTGTTTGGCGGCAGAGGGTAAGGGAGGAAGTAGATATACTCGCGCTTGCTAATGTTGGCGGCACTGGGGTCTTGGAGGACGGGCTTGGGACCGTGAGTTGTAGTGATGGTGAAGGAACCCCCGCCATCGTCTGGCTGTGCCGGAGCTTGGAGAGAAGGTGAGGCGCCCTTGTTGATTGCTGAGGATGCCATGGCGTCGGTTTCGGTGCCGGAGTCTGGGGGTGTGTAGATGATGGGGCTGGTGTTGGTGCTTGATTGATCGCTGAGATCACACGGTTCTTCGTTTGCTTGTGCCGCGGCGGGGTGATTCTTGGCCTTGATCACCATTTTGGATTTGAGTCTGATTTCTTTTCGAGGGGGAAAGGTCAGAGAGACTAACAGTTACCGTGATATTGAGATAGGCGTGAAAGCGAAAAGGACGTTGAGATCTAGACAATGAGTCAGCACTTCAGGGCTTTGCATCAATATCTCTCAGACTTCAACGATCTGAGGAGGATACATCGGCTTTTTTCGGTGTACGTGGATGCCAATACAACACTAAGATGTATACGATGCGGAAGTTGAGCGCGCAGGAATTATCCTTGCGGGAGCGTGCCTCCTACAGGCTTACAGGGGATTTTTGGAGGGACTTACCAAGTGAGTGCTTGAAGACTTCGTAGCGTATACCTTGCACGTTTTACGTGGTGTTGTGGTGTTGTGACAGATACGGTGTAAGGTGGGGGAGCTCATAGCAACAACAACCGCGCTAGCGACGTCCGTTTGCGCAAGGTGATCATCAATACTAGAATTCGAGGTGAATGTCAATTTCATACTGCTCGGTCAAATGACACATCACGAATAATCCTAGCGTATCCTAAGGCAAAGAGTGGATATTGCCGGAAGAGACTGTAGAAGGAGTGACGAAGAGATAAATGGGAGGGAGGCACGGCTTGCATTTGCAAAACTAGGTATCATTCACATGCTGTCATTTATGTTGACAGACCTAACCATGACGCCGCCCAAGCTGGGAAAGCCCACGCTGGGAATACCCATTGCCGAATCGTAATCCTGACTTTTGTATTGTCGTAAGCCATAGCAAAGAACCAAGCAGCTACTTCAGTGAATAGCTTATTTCTTCTTGGAGTCGGCCTCCTCGGCCTTAGCCTTCGCGCGCTTCTCACGGACACCGACAAGGCGGGCCTCGGAGCGGGCATCACGGAGCTTGCGGTAGGCGTTCTCGGTGGCCTCGTAGTTGCCAATGGGGCCCTCCTCGAGTTGGATGACGTTCTTGATGGGCAGAGCAGCGGCGGTGGACTGGACGAGGTTGTCGGCGCTCTTGGCGGCCTTGACGTCCTCGGCGGAAGCGTCACCAGACTTGGTCTTGCCGTTGCGGCGGGGGAAGAGGATAAGGCGCTTGCGGTACTCCTGGAGGCGCTCGACGTTGGCCTTGAGGCCCTCCTCGGAGAGGTTCTGGCGGCGAGGGTCGACAGAGATACCGATGGTGCGGGCGAACTTGCGGGGGATACCGGCGGCTGCTATATGTTAGGAGCGCTTTGCGCGATTGGGTAGAGCAACATACCCTTCAGCTCAGCAAGAGAGAAACCACGGCCGGGGCGGACACGGCGGTTGTACTTGATGGTAGGGCAGCGGACGACGGGCCTGAGCTTGTCGACGGGCCTGGGGGCTACCTTCGCAGCCTTGGCAACGCGAGCATTGCGTCTGGACTTCTTCTTGCCAGGCTATCGTACTGTCAGAAATCTGAACACAGGCGCCACTACTCTCAGCGACGTGAGAGGGGAATTACCTGGTCGAAGTGGCAGCGGACGTAGCGTTGCCTGGAGAATGTTAGCCCAATGTCATCAACGTGCCCAGTGTCCCAATCGCGAACTCACCAGTCCTTGTGGAAATGGTTCTTCTGAATCTGCTGGTTGTGCTTGATCGCCATTGTGTCGGATTGTCTGCCCTAATCAGCCTTCGCCCTTCGCTCGTGGAGGTGTGTGGGAGCGCGCAGTGTCGACGGCGAGTTGGTATAATTGCGCTCGTTCGATTGCGCACTCTGAGAATGGTAAACGTACCTCGATGGCTGACCTGTGGGTTAGTTATCGTACGGCTGTCGAGGAAGAAATCTCGAAGTTCGCTCGCCAATTTCGACAGCCTTCCTAGCGCTAGTGGGCCAACCGAGTTTTCGGCGGCACGTTCTGCCGACGCCGACACTAGCGCGATGGATCGGCTTGCGCTGCAACACCAATGACAACCCGCTGCTGGAACACAGTCTTCTGTCGCGAAAGTTACCGTGGTGTCCTGGTCGATTGAAATGTGGTTACTTTGAGCATACTCATCATTCTTATCGCTGTACTGGGTGCTTTACTCCTTCAACGATGATGTGAAACTTGATCACTCTGATACAATTGACTGGGAACGGTTGTTTTTGGAAGTATCGCGACATCCATTCGAAATAAACTGAACACAATAATCTAAACATCCCTATAGTACTCTCCTGTAGTGAGCACACAATGTACACGAAGACATTACAAAACGCTAAAATGTATCCAAAGAAGTGAAACCGCACAAGTGCACTCTAGACCCAACCCGGTACAGCAAGAACCTTCAAACCACCACCCTAATATGAAGAATCAAGGATCAAAATCCACCATCATCCGCATCGAAGAACTCAGTGTTGGAGCTCTGTGCACTCGTCCAACTCTCCCTGGGAATCTTGTCTCTGAGCCAAGTCAGAACAGCGTCAGTACCCTTCTGCAGCACCTGTCGATTAGGTACCCTGAACTTGTTTCCTTCTACTTCAAAGCCTGTCAGGGTGCCTTGCAGCAATCCGATTCGCGGTTCCAGACGCTCGATGTCGTTGTTGCCCAGGTTCACAATCCTAAGGTTGTGCAAGCTTTCGGGCGATACCTCGGAGATCCTGTTGTCGGATGCGAGAAGGGTGGTAAGCGCGGGAAAGGCTACATGGAGCGTTGGAAGGGCACCGGCGAGACGGTTGATCGATACGTCCAGCGTCACGAGGAGAGGCGCTGTGAGGTATGTTGTCAGATGCGTCAGGGAGTTGATCTTGTTGCTGGCGAGACGGAGATCGCGCAGTTGGGGAAGTTCGATGGGTGCTGACAGAGGAACTTCGATACTGTTCCTAGACAGATCGAGTAATGTCAGGTGTTCGAACTGCGCCGCTATAGAGGGAATGATCTCAAACTTGTTGCGCTGCAGATGCAATTGACGCAGGCCGTTGACCATGACATCCATAGTGACTTCATCCATCTCTAGTTCAGACATACTCTTGTCCGCGAGGTCCAACGTTCCTGACGGTGTGAGTTGCCACTTTGGCTGGGCCTCTTCGGTGACGCCGTTCTCAAATCCGTCATCCACATCGGCCGACACCTCAGCTGGTAGACGCGATGCCAGATCGCGCTTGATATCATCGGTGCCCATAGTAAGAAATTTGCGATCGCGCAACGGGTTAGCTGCAACTGTGAGATGTTCCAGATGTTCCATCAAGGCAATCTTCTCATCAAGCTGAGTGATATCGTTGCCCGTGAAGTCTGCAGTACGTAGTTGTTGAAGCATCACGAAACCCTCTGGTAAGGTTGAGAGTTTATTGTCGCCGACTAGCAGGGTCGTCATACTGATCCAGGTCGATACTTCAGGAAACGACGTAAGTCTGTTCGTGGAGACATTGAGTGTCTTGAGAGCAGGCAATTCAACCACGTCGCCATCGCACAGGGACGTGAGAGAGTTTTGTGCAACGTTGAGTTCCTGTAGATGAGGTACTGAGCTCAAGCTGAGAAGTGTACCCTCCAGACGGTTCTTCGACGCTTGAAGCTCGACAAGGGTTGCAGAAAAGACCTCGCTCGGAAGGGATCGCAACTGGTTGTCCGACACATTAAGTGTCCGCAACTGCGTCAAACGCTGCATGTCTGCCGGTATGCTTGTCAACTTGTTCGATTGCAGCTCGAGGACCTCTAATGCTGTGAGATCGCATATCGCTGATGAGAGATCTCCGTTGAGATCGTTTTCGGCTAGCTTCAATTCCCTCAAGGTTGGGATCTGAGCGATTACGTCCAACATCTCCATAGGCAACTTGTTCCGTGACTTGGCAACATTAGCTACAGGATCTGATGGATTTTACTGATAGTGTGACTTACAAGGTTCAACTTCGAGAGCTGCGTAAGTCGTCTCAAGCCTACGGGCAACTCTCGCAACATGTTGCCGTGAAAGTCGATGCTCTGTACACCTCCAAATTGAGGTCCAGCCTCATCCGAATCAATCATGTCTTCAACTGATACATCAGGGAACATGCTGTCGGGAAGAATCTCAAGCTCGTTGTCTGCAGCCAGGATAGTGGACAGGTCTACTACCTCGCCCCAGGCCACCTTGGTATCGTTGGGGTCGTAAATGTACATGGAAAGTACGTCGTCAGGAATCTCCTTGAGTCCCATCGCAGCGATGTTGAGGCGGCCATCTGATCGGGCGGTATCGATCCGTCTGCGCAGCACAGACTTGCCACCCTTGGGGCGCTGGTTGAAGGGATCGTCATCGAGACCAAAGTCAAAGGTCGCAATCTCGGCAGGATCGGGCACGATGACATCGGTAGGTGGAGTGCTGTTCCTCACCGGCTCAGCCTTTGCCTGCTTTGCAGCTGCCCTGGCCTTTGCGATCTGTTCTCTCAGGGCATTGGACGAGCTGGCGGGTTTCGGCGGTGCCTCAGCTGGGGCTTCTTCGACGTCTGCCTTCTTCGCAGCTCTTGCTTTCGCGATCTGGTCGCGCAGGGCAGTGGAAGAGCTTGGAACCTTTCGGACGGTATCAGGTGTCTTCTTGACCGGAGTATCTCGGGCTGGTGAGGATGTAGCAGTGCCGGGCGGTGATATTGCTTGACCGAAGACGTTGTTGAGGGACGGCCGAGATCGGGGTGTTCGCATGCCCGTGAGACTCTTGCTATTCGTCAGCGGACGCGGTTTAGGTGTGTTCTGTAGGTTCTGCGCCGGAGCCAACGGCTGCTTCTTCACAGTCGACATAGGCTGTAGCATCGAAGTACGTCTACTTGGCGTTGCAGCGGGTGTGCTAACATTTGCACTAACGCTTCTCTTTCCAGGTGCAGTCATAGACAGCCTGTTGGAGGGAGCACCAAACCGCTTGGGTGTAGCTGGTATTGGGTGCGGGGCACCATCACTCGTAGATGGCCTGCTGCCGTTGCTGTTCGACATGGCGGATCCGGGTCGCACCGGAGGGGCCATGCTGTTGTCGGCATTGAAGAAGCTCGATCTACGTCTTCCTTTGCCGGGTGCTGGCGAGGATGGCAGGTTGGACAGAGTCTCTGCCGTCCGTTCTGAGAGCGATGGGCGGCCCTTCCTCTTCTCCGGCTTCACAGGACTGATTGGACTGGACAAATCGTCGATAGCTGAGTCCGCATGTTCCGGTTCGGGGTCGTTGTCACGGAATCCGGCTCTCGAGCTTGCCCGCGAGGATGCCCTCGAGGCTGACCTAAAGCCCTCTAGGCTTCCCAATGTATCATCTTCCTTGGCGGGAGCGATCGAGGATGAGCGCGATGCATTCGTCTGACGCGACGGCGGACGGGCAAATGGCCGCTTGAAGACGGGCGCATCGCTGGTACTTGAGGCGGCGGTCGAGGTCCGCCTTGAGCCGAAGTTGGGAATGCCGCTCGCCCTGCGGTTCGACGAGGGCGCGATGGATGAGCGTTTGGAGGCTGTATTGTCAGGCACAGGGCTCGAGGCCGTCAGGGGGTTGCTGGAGTAAGCAAGGGATGCTCTCGACGTCTTCTTCTGCAGCGTCGACGTGGTCGGGCGCGATATGGACGACAGCGACGGCTTCTTGCGCAATTGCTCCGTCGAGGCGGGCGCGCGCAGCTGGGAATGGCTGTTGGACGGCCTGAGCACAGGGAGTCGCGACGCCGGTGCCGGCCGTGGGATCCCAGACGGGCGCGGAATGGACGAGGACTGGTCCATGGTGATGCTGTCAGACAGCGCGCTATACGATGCAACGCCTAAGGGTTGGGAAGTCGTTCATGCAAGACGGCACAGGCGAAACACACGTCCAACCAGATTAAGGGTCCTCCACTTGTCGCCAGAATGCTTTTCGAGAACCAATTCTCCGCGCCGGGTGCAGAGGGGCGTCTGAGCGAGCGGGAGGCGACCGTTGCCCCGTGAAACCAAAGGGAGAGCCATGTTTCTGTTGCGCTGACAGGTCGGGCCTAGCGCCGGTTGGTATTGAGCAGGGACGCCCGGCGGGTCCTTCCTCAACCTCGCTCCACGCGCCTTCCGCACCGACGACATCGTCACCCACACACCCAACACACCCGTTACGAGCGCCCTGTCTTCTGCAA
Source organism: Alternaria sp. BMP 2799 (assembly GCA_023758145.1). Classification (NCBI taxonomy): domain Eukaryota; kingdom Fungi; phylum Ascomycota; class Dothideomycetes; order Pleosporales; family Pleosporaceae; genus Alternaria; species Alternaria sp. BMP 2799. Next base: position 381,244 of record JAFVLP010000006.1, read on the forward strand.
ACACCTGTTCGCTGCCGTTTGCACGCTATCACGGTCGCATAACCCCCGCGACTTCTTTTTGCCAAACGCGCATCGACGCGCACCCCTGCACCCACCGTATCGTATTCGTCACCTCTACCGCGTCGCCCACCACGCCAGCTCCCCCAGCTCTTTGACACCTCTCCCCCCGCGTGTCACAGTTGGACTGGACAAAGCGCAATTCTTCTCGACCAAACACCGCCTCCATATCTTTCTGACGTGTGTCGCACTGTGTGGGCCAATTGCGCCTGAGGCAGAATGGAGTCCCACGGAACGCAGTACCAGGACTCGTTGATGCCTACGACTGAGAACGCACAACCCGAAACACCACCCAAGCTTTGTTCTCCATCGCCCGCTGAGTCGGCAGCGCTCGCAATGTCAAAACTTGCTTCCCCAGACCACAAGTTTACCTCCCCCGCACCCCGGACTACCTCTTCCATGACCCCTCCACCCTCTTCTCAGATCCCAAACATGCGTGCAGTCATGAGGACGCCTACTCCCCCGACTCCACAGCTCACGTCTCCCCCACCAACCAGCAAACTGCCCAATCAGCCGTCTGCTTTGACAGACATGGGTGCAGGTCTCTACCCGCAGGACCAAGTCAACAGTGCTTCTGCTGAGGAGCTGAGAACCATGGTCAACACCATCTCCAATGCATTACGCGACATGCGACTCTCCGCAGCCCACTACAAGCTTCAGTACAACATGGCTGTAATGGAGAGTCAGGAGTCTGCCAGCCGCATGGCTGTCGAGCTAGCCATGGCTCAGAGAGAGCTTGACGTCCTGCAGCAAGCTGAAGAGAAGCGCCGCAATAACATGGTCACCCCAGAGCAGACCTATCAAGAGTCCGCAAATGCAGCCAATGCTGTCTTGCTATCAGAGATGGGCCGCCAGAACCAGATGCTGCAGAGTGAGAACGAAGAGCTTCGCGACATGCTTGAGCAGCAAAAACGTCTTACCGAGCACCGTGAGGGCGAGCTTGCTAGCCTATTGGATGAGAACGACCGTCTGAAGACGAGGATTCGTAAGAATCGCGACCACATCGCACCTCTTCTTGAGCAGATCGAGCAGTCCTCACCGCGGTCGAATTACGGCACGCCTCATCAGCCAACTCCCAGAAACCGCGTCAACCGTGTGCCACCTGCTCTGTCCGAGGAAAGCAGAAGTCAGAACAACTTCGAAGCTCTTCTCCTAGCCGACAAGATGCTGAGTCAGGAGGTCGCTACTGCGCCCACGACCCCCATCAGGCAACACGCACCCAGATCACGCTTCAGTCACCAGCGAGGCGCGCAGTCCATGTCATCGCTGCCACAGACCCCGAACCGCAGAGCTGCCTACCCTCAGGTACCCCGCACACCGCCACTTTTCGTGCCAACCAACATCCCCCAATCCGCACCACCAGCGCACTACCAAGCCAAGCCATCCAACACCCGTCGCCAAAGCAGCAACTCCACCATCACCGCCTCCAGCGTCGACGAAGAAGAAGCCTTCACCGACCGCGAGGAAGACGAAGTCCCCGAATCCCAGGCCAGCCAAATGGCACGCAACCTCCTGCAAAGAGCACCACCCACCAAAGGCATGATGTCTGCCCCACCGTCAGCCCAGCCAACCAACCTCGTCCAAAGCAAAATCTTCGGCCAAGTCAAGAAAGGCTCCGGTCTAACCCGTGCCGGCGAGCTAAAGCGCGGCCGCATGCCTTCGACAGCGGATCTCCGCACTCAGACAAGTCCGCCGAAGCGCGGACGCGTCGATCAAGGTGTAGGTCTCGGCATTGGCGGCTTGCTGCGAGAGTAGAAGAACATTGTTCCTGACCATATGCGGCAGGGAGTTTATCAAGCTTATTGAAAGTTTGGTGGTTTTTTACGATTCTGATGATTCTGGGCGGCCCAACTTTCTGAGGGAGGGGTCGTGTTTTTGCTTTTTGCCTTTTTGCGCTTTTTCTGATTTTGGATAGCAAGGTTTGGATACCCTTCATGCAAATGGATGCTGTTTGAGCATGGCGCTAGCTAGCGCGGCTGACTTTGAGGTTGGCTGATAACCTTTATGATTGTTTATGGATTATGGCGGTTGACATGTGGGCTTTCTTGGATACCATGTGGAGGGAAGTGGGGGGAGGGAGGTTTAGTCTAGACAGAACTTGAAGTCAATGTATATGCGCATTATCCGCTCACACGAAAGATCATGGACTCTGAATGAATGTGCTCTGTTTCTACCGATCTCAATCCTCCAACACTCTGCTCGCCGTCTCATGCCCTTCAACCCATTATCTTCACCCACTTCCTCCCCTCACTCCCCTTCTCCATCAGATCAAGAGCCTCATGCCACTCCACCGCCTCCTTGAACCCCACAAACCCCTCCTCCACACTCTTCCCCTCAACAAACCCCTCATACAACATCCCCACATTCTTCGCCATCGGCGCCAACCCCCTAACCACCTCCTCATACTCCACCTCCACCGTCTCCACACCATCCCTCTCATGATCATACACCTCGATCTTCTCTCCACCCATACCAAGATTCAGCATCGTGGCAGAAGTAAATCGTATCTCACCCCTCGTGCCGAAAACGCGCCATACGAGACCGGGCGTGTCTTTGAAGGTTTTGCCGTGGCGTAAGGCCATGGAGATGGGTGCGGCGTTGTTAAGGAGAATGCCTTGAAGCATGACGTGATCGGGTGTTTCGCGCTTGGCGATGCGGTCGAAACTCATGTCTGCTTTGAGCAGTTTTGTCTCGGGCCAGCGGGTGGTTAATAGCGCGGAACACTCTTCTAGGCCTCCCAGGGCGTGGAACACTGCATCTGCGGTATGGCCAACGATGATGCTGAGGAAATTCCCGCCGCTCTCTTTCTTAGTCATGAAGTCGTTGGCGGGGGGTTCGACGTCACCGGGCCATCCCATTTCGAAAGTTAACGTGGAGCTGAGGATCTCACCGATGGTCTTGTCCGCGATGAGCTGCTTCATCTTGCGGATGAAGGGGCTGGAGCGAGATTGCAGACCGACGATAGTCTTGGATCCGCTCTTCTGGGCTGCGGCGTGCATTTCCTGGGCTTGGGGCAGGTTGGACGCGAGGGGCCATTCGACGAAGACGTCTTTGCCTGCTTTGATACTTGGCATAAGCAGGGCGTAGTGTCTGTCTACTCGGACGGAGCAGACAACGAGGTCGACATCTGGGTCTTGAGCTAGATCATCGGGGCTGCCGTAGGATTTGGTGGTTGGAGGCAGATTGTAGCGTTTGATAGCGGCTTTGGCGGATGAAACGCTGGAGTTGCAAAGGGCGGTGATTTCGTAGTGCGGTGAGGCCAAGAGGTAGGGAAGATGAGCACTGCGTGCGTGGATCAGTTTGGAATGGGATCGGGAGTTGGGAAGTAGTGTATATACCTGGCTGCCCAGCTGTCTCCTGGACTGGCGGAGATTTCGCCAGTGACGGAACTGAGGCCGATGAGTCCTACTTTGATAGGCATATTGATGAGTTGAGGGTTTTGCTGTTGATGAATGTGCTGTTGTAAGGTGATGATGATGGGATGTAAGATCTATCCTACCAACGATCGATATATAAATCAACAGAGCGGTGCCGTTTGTTCGTCCGGTTTCAACTTGCCTAGAATCTAGATACATGGCCAGAACCATGAGAGGCACGCAATACGGTCTATACGGTGGTACTAACTGATAGACGCATGGGGTATGTAGTGCGGAGTTAGGATATTGTTGCTACATGTCAGGCTAGCCAGGGTACGATTATGTACTTTCTGACTATCTGACATCTCTGACATGTCAACGTATCGACAGCGCCCGACTTGTCTCCACTGGATGTCTCAAGAAACCACCGCGGAGGGTTTCTTCTCATCTATGCTGAACCTAATGAGTAGGACTAGTATGTCTGTCGGTGCCAGATCTCGGACGAGTAAACCGGAGGATCCGGTGGGTACTTAGCGGAGTGGATTTACTCCGCCGATGAAGGAAAAGCGCGTTCAGTGTAGCCGCTCAAGAGGTGATAGACACTGAAATGTTCGGCATTACTACGGCTTTTTCAGTCATGAAGGTTGCTGTGCGAAAGCGCCACGCAGGATGTAGGGACTTCGAGGGCAGGCGTGTTCGGCTAGCACGAAGTCGGCCCGACACCTTCCCCTCATTAGTCATCTCAACGCGCCCCAGACGCGGGCGCGTCCTTTTCGTGCTTTTCCGTGTGCTCTGACGTAACTCGAGCACCACGAAGGAGCCTTCTCCGTGGAAACGTACCATCGTTTTCCAGTATGGCTAGGCAATGTAAAGCTGCATGCCACGATGTTGCACGCTGGTGCTGAGCCAACGCCATCGGCTCTCTTCGTCACGCAGCCACGAACCTTTCCATACCTCGTCTTAGGTCACAACAGATTGTCTAGATGAACACAATACGCAACGCGATGAGTTCTAGTGCAGCGCGTAAACATTTCAGCAATGTATTCCCTTGGATCACATCACCCTTCATCGTCGGAGCGCCAATGCGCGTCATGTCTGGTCCGCGCCTAGCTCTTGCAGTGTCCAAGGCAGGTGGCCTAGGATTCATTGGGCCTGGCGCGAAACCCGAAGACACCGCTACGGATCTGAAGAAATTGCGCAGACTGCTGAAGGACGTCCCAGGCTCTACTTTCCCAGACGCACATCTGGCTGGAAAGCGATTACCGGTGGGTGTTGGCTTCCAGCTCTGGAATGGGGATCTCAATTCAGCAACCAAGGCAGTGAAAGAACACCATCCTTGCGCTGCGTGGCTGTTCGCGCCTCGACATGGGCAGGAAGAGTTGGATGAATGGACGGCGCGCCTCCGCGAGGTAGCACCTGAGATCCATATCTGGATCCAGGTCGGGACCCTGAAGGAGTCTTTAGAAGCTGCAAAAAGCGACCATCCGCCAGATGTGCTGGTCATCCAAGGTGCGGAAGCAGGCGGACACGGGAGAGCAACAGATGGCATGGGCATCATGACGCTCTTCCCTGAAGTCGCAGATGGCATCCGCGATTCCGGAATTTCACTGATAGCTGCTGGAGGCATCGCCGACGGTCGCGGTGTAGCTGCTGCACTTGCTCTTGGGGCACACGGTGTGGCTATGGGTACGCGATTTCTTGCATCTACCGAAACGCGGATCAGCAAAGGCTATCAAAACGAAGTTGTACGCGCTACGGATGGTGCTCAGAGCACTACGAAGACTATGCTGTACAATCATCTGCGAGGTACGGTGGGCTGGCCAGAGCAGTATAGCCCGCGCGGTATTACGAACAAGAGCTGGCATGATTACCAAGCAGGTGTTCCGTTCGAGGAACTGAAGAAGCTTCATGAAAAGGCTGAGAAGTCGGGTGATGCAGGGTGGGGTCCGGAGGGAAGGCTGGCTACGTATGCTGGGGCTGCGGTAGGCCTTGTGCATAGTGTTGAGGATGCTGGAAGCTTGGTCAAGAGGTTGCAGAACGAGGCGAAGACGATTATACGAGGGCTACACGCTGATGTTTAGATTGTCACATCGAAACTGTCGATGCGTTTTTTCAAGAATGTGGCCTTTGCTACGTGCTAATTACCTTCTGTATGAAGACAGTCTCCGATCTCTTCAGTCCGATGGAGCGTCCTCATCAGCTTCTGCGTGCTGAACTTCGTAGCCTGCTTGGTTGTCCCTCTGCACAACCCCAGAAGAGTGCGTTTGCTCCGAAGCAGACTCCTGCGTCTGCTCGGATGAGTTATTGCCCAGCTCCTTGAGTGCATGACTGCCAAACAGCTGACGCCAAGAATCTTTCGTTATGTTTGCCACCGCTTTGTTCCTGATTCTGTTCATGATTATCGCTGCATGCATCTCAATCACAGTTCTTTGAGGTCCTTCATATGCTGCTAATCATCAGTTCGTACCACATACCATCTTCCGCAGGAGACTTACTATCCGTCGAATCGAGTATACCGGATGCAACGCAGTCACCGAGCATACCTATGAGTATAGCAACCCTGACGTTCCTCCTCCAAGTCTGGTCCCTGCCAGGCTTCTCGTCAATAAGCTCCCAATGGTCAGCAAATTTGTGCATAAGCTCCCCTGTGCTCACTAAAGTACACAAACAAGATTAGCATGAAGTCGACAGTCCTTGGCTTACTGGGGCGCGACTCACACTCGCTGAAGTCAACGTGTTCCTCATACTCGAGATACTCCCTCAACCAATCCAAATAGTCATATCTGCCCTTCAGCGTTAGGTCGAGCTGTAGGATTCTACCGATGATATGGTCGAGCTGCCCGTTAGTTAGCTGCTCTATAAAGGCGCTGCGAGCATTATTGAAGCATAGGGCATTACTTATATTTATGGCCTCTGTTAAACTAAGCAGTGTGTCTACGAAGGCTGTGATGCGAGCAACCTTGAGGGGTGATTCTGGGTCATAAAATGTCGTTATCTTACGCTGCGCGATATGATTGAGCGAAAGGGCTGATCGTATTTAGTCGCTTTAAGTCTCTGCTCTGTCGTTTAGGTTTGCTGTATTTATTGGATTACAAGACCGAATTAACTGCAAACCGTAAACATTTGGGTTGCCTTAATCGAAGAATGTAGGCATTTGGCTCTTTGAACGACCTTAGGATGCCACTATTATATTCACGTTAAAAGGCAAAATCTCCTATACACGAACCGCGTGAGGCATAGACTAACTACATACATCGACATTCTAGGTGTGATATTAGAAAATTAACGTTTTAGAGTATCGAGATACGCCGCTACGAGTAAACAATTAGGAATTTGAACATAACCCAAACGCTATTCTAAACTCTGAGCTAACATTCCCGTGATGTTGAAGCATGTGGGCATTGCTACGTGCTAACTACCTCCTATTTCAAGAAACCCCCCGTTCCGTTCCGTCCGATTGATCCTCGTTATCGTCTTCCACGGAAGGCTGTTCGTAGCGTGCTTGATGCGTAGTCGGGAAGTGTTCCCCTGCTCTGATGTTAACTTGAGCACTTGCTCTGATATCAATTTTTTTATTTGCTCTAACGTTGGGTATCCAGGCCGTTCGGATCTGCTGAGATCCGAGATCCTCCTAATGACCTCGTCGGACTGTGCGGCTGTGAGATGCCATATGAAAGTGGCGCGAGCGTGATTGAAACAGGGCCAATCGCTCGTTAATGTGGCTTCTGTCAGGCTTGTGAGTATGTTCAGAGCTGCTGTGATGTCAGAGTCACTGAGAGATGGGTCTAGTTGGCGATGAGTTGCCATCGTATGCTCTGCGATGGGGTAGACGGGCGCGAAAGTGATCACGTTGGTCGCTTTTTAAATTCTAAGGGATTGGGTAGGTTTGCTGTAGCCATCGTATCACATGCTCGATTCGATGGAAACATGGAGAATCTGAGTTGTCCCCAATCGAAGGGTGTAGACAACTGACTGTTCTGTAAAGCACTGTGGTAGCAGTTGTATGATGATATGAAATAGTCAACGGATTTCCATGCCTCTAGGTGACCAACAGCCATTAAAATCTGAATATTGTAGATTACCCAAACGCCATCCTAGCATCTGAGCCAACACACTCATCAATAATCATACCCCCACCCACTCTGCCCTACCCTCCCCACTCCCTCCCCATTACTCAATGCCCTCGCAACCTGGAAGCCCTGCGTCAAAACGCCCACCGCATTATCCACACCCACATGCCCACTTCTAAACGTGCCAGGCACAGGCGGATCTCCACTCCTCTGCATAACTGCCCTCATCATCTCCTCACTCGCCTCGCCTTCATATCTCTCCAACACCAGTCTCCTAATCGCCACATGCCACTCACCCATCCACTCCTCCTCACTCACAGTCGTATATTCCTTCCTACCCATAGTATTCGTTCGCGAAAACGGCCATTCAGCTCTAACAACGCTCCAGCGCCGCGTCGCGAAGAACAAGACCGGCCAACTGAAGATCCACAGGAACGTCAAGTAGAAGACCCATCGCACCCATGTCTTCAGCCTCCAAGCATTCACACGGTGGCTCGTGTAGAAATCGACGTTTGCGTCTTCGACGGGGAAGGTTATGGAGATGTTGCCGCGGTAGTTTGTAGATCGGATTATGCCTTCGATGCGGCTGCGCAGGTATGCTTCATCCAGACCCGTGACGTCGCGTCGCACACGGAAGATGCGAAGTGCGCGTGGGGAGGCGCAGTATCTGTGGCACCACTCCGTCAAGCCCGGTTTCTGAGTCCCGCCCACCTCAATATCTTGTTTTGAGCCCGGTGCCCTACACTTGAGAATCGTGCCGCGATGCGTTTTCTCGCTGTTCTCAGCCGTCGTGAGGGACATGGTGCCGAAGTTATTGGGAAGGTAGTTTGCGTGGATGTATTTCGACAGGTTGATGACGAGCCGGAAGTCGGTTATGGTGCGCGACTTGGTCTCGTTATTCTTCTTGGTGGTTTCGCGGTGCGTGCCCATTATGTAGATGAGGGGTGTTGGGGCGGCTTCGGCAAGGAGGCGGATGGAGTTTTCGAGGGCGGCGGGGTCGTTGTCGTAGAGCGGGTCTTGGACGTTTATCGTGGTGTTTACGACGGGGTTTCCGTTCTTGAACGAAGGTTTGGCGTGGTTCGTTGATGTGGTTGGGGGCGCGATGTGGTGGATGGGCATCGAGGATGCGGGTGTGCCGCTGGCTCCTGCTTCGCTGTCGGTGTAGGAGGGCGGAAGCCCGGAGATCTCAGGCGCATCGTCGTATGTGTAATCGTCCGGGGTGGTGTGCAGTGAGACGGCGTCAGGGTCGTCGCGGTAGCTGGGTGGGGGGTCGGAAGGTCTGCCCATGGTGTATGTTCTCGAGCGTGCGAAGAAATGTCAAAGGAAAATATGTAGAGAGTAATATGATAGAAATCGCGATTGAGATGAAGAAGGAAAGACGATACTTGGGTGTGGATGAGGCGTTCAAGGGGCCGGTGAGGCGGAGCAGGAGTCTCAGCCCTCCTCTCCAGGCAGCCACGCACCTATTGGTCTATGCGGAACCACTATGCACGCTTTGGACGTTGTTTGCTGCATGTTAATGTTGGTATATTGATAGCACCATTATGTGCGCCGATTCATTAGTTTCACGACAATGTGCATCTATTATACTCGCTGTATACATTGAGTAGTGATAGTCGTGACAGGCGACGCGGGGAAGTCGCGCGGTGACGCTAAATTTAAGCTTAACTCCGAAGCCAAAAATTTGGAGCTCGACGCGACAGAACCGTGGATGCGCCGTGACTCTTTACTCAAGCCACAACTATTGCCGGATTTAGATCGACCTCCACACTCACCTCCAATCTGGCCTCCATTCTGATCTGGACACGCTGCTCACGCGCCTTCCGAGTCCCTCCACGCCTTCCCCGCAGAGCATGGGCAACCAGTAGCTCTTTCCCACGCGCATTCCACACCTCCCTCGCCATGGCTTCCTCCGACGTCCCCATGACCGACGCAACTGTGCAGACTATTGATGCGACGCCGCAAGCCGACCAACATATCAGCCACGACGGCAAAGAATACACCACTATCAAGGAAGGCCTCGCGCATATTCTCGTCCCCCATGACATCCCTACGTCCACCGACCCAAGGCTGTCCAAAGAGGAACATGCAAAGCAACAAGTCTTCTACAATCCCATCCAGCAGTTCAATCGCGATTTGACTGTACTTGCGATCAAGACGTTCGGCCTGGACTCAATACAACGGAAACTGAAGAAGCACGAGCAATTCAAACAGAAGAGGGAACGCACGCGACAGCGGATACAAGCGGAACGGGCTGCGGGAGATACTACGAATCGTGGGAATGGTGAGACTGAGGCTCCTACCACAGATGAAAGTCTGTCTAAAAAGAGGAAGCTTGTAGAGGCTAATGGTGAAGAAGGTGCGGTCCACCCAAAGAGGCAGAAGACGTTAGATAAATACGGTGCCGCCGAGCAAGAAGAAGAGGGTGGAGATGATCAGGACGATGCTACTGGTGCGAATGGAGGACGGACGCCCTGGAGACCATCCTTCAAGATCCTCGATGCCCTATCCGCGACCGGTCTCCGTGCCCTACGATTCGCGAAAGAAGTCCCATTTGCAACCGCCGTTACAGCAAACGACATGTCACAGAATGCTGTCGACTCCATAAAGCTCAATGTAAAGCACAATAAACTCGAGGAGACGGTAACAGCGAAGACTGGTAATGCCATAGCCTACATGTACAGCTATTGCGACAAGAAAGGCTACGATGTCATTGACCTTGACCCATACGGCACTGCCGCTCCCTTCATCGACGCGGCCATACAAGCCATCAACGACGATGGATTATTGTGTGTAACTTGCACCGACTCTGCCATCTTTGCGTCACACGGCTACCTCGAGAAGACCTACTCGCAGTACGGCGGACTACCATTCAAGGGAGAGCCCTGTCACGAAGGCGGGTTACGCCTGGTTCTACACGCCATCGCAACCTCGGCCGGTCGATACGGCATGGCTATCGAGCCCCTACTTTCCCTCTCCATCGACTACTACATACGGGTCTTCGTACGAGTGCGCAAAGCGCCCACCGACGTCAAGCTCCTCGCCGGCAAAACCATGCTTGTCTACCATTGCGAAAGCGGCTGCGGTGCATGGACTACCCAGTTCCTTGCTCGCAACAAAGTGCTGAAGAACAAGAACGGCGACCCAATGTACAAGCACGGCTTTGCACAAGGGCCCTCCGCGGACCAACACTGCGAGCACTGCGGCCACAAGACCCACCTGTCAGGACCAATGTACGGCGGGCCGTTGCATAATGTCGGTTTTATCGAAAGAGTACTAGCGCAGCTAAACGAAGTTGACAAGCAGACGTACGCGACAACGGACCGTATCGAAGGAATGCTGCATACAGCATTGGAGGAGATCACATTTGGCACCAAGCTGGACAAGTCAAATGGGGGAAAGACTCAGGTCCTAGATCCCCTCATTCCGAAGTCCGATCCTGCAGAGGTCGACCACCATCCCTTCTTTATCATCCCAAGTTCGGTAGCGAAGATAGTTCACTGTTCAGCGCCGCCGTTGGCGGCAATGCGTGGTGCGCTGCGACATGCGGGGTTTAGGGTGACGATGAGCCATTGCAAACCTGGCTCCATCAAGACCGACGCATCGTGGAAGGACATCTGGCACATCATGCTCGAATGGGTGCGGCAAAGAGCGCCGCTGAAGAATCTGCCCAAAGCAGGAAGCCCAGGCGCCGCCATTCTTGCAAAGTCCAACGCAACAGGGTACACAAAAACGTCAACTGCCGACATAGCACCTGCCCAAGTACCGGCCGATCCGGCGCCTGAAGCGCAACGCAATGGAGAAAGCAACGGCGATGGTTCGGCGACGACGACCTCCGCAAAAGATCTGCCAGCTTACCTCAACACCAAGTTCGAGGTCAACTTTGACGAGAAGCTCGGCAAGGATCACGACAGGGGCAAATACGTCCGCTACCAGCTTGCGCCCAGGGAGAATTGGGGTCCGATGTCGCGCGCGAAATAATTCTATCATCAGCGAATACAATACCAGGTTCACTATTGCCATCCCATCCCAGCTCGCACGTTTTATCGATCGCTCCACAAACTGCATGTGCGCTGTGCGCTGTTGCGTTGTTTTCCCGCATCCTCTCCAATAATCATCTCGCGTGGCACCCATGATGTTCGCCGTTCGTCAAACATCGGCGCGCGTTGCGCAGATCTAACGTCATCGTCCGCATGTGCTTAGGTAAGGGGTAGACATGCAAGCTGCATCGGTAATGCCCCCATCTTCCTTGTCCATATTATCGCAGATGCACGTTTATTTATTTTTTGGCGGCCAGAGCTTTTTTTCCACATCTACGATCCACATGCTGCTGCATGCATGGAGCGCGCTCACATGGACGCATCGGTAGGCGGCCAAGCGGAGATGGGCCTGCTTCTGTACCTGCAGAATTCGATGTTTACCCGAGCCTGGGGTCACCGTGCGAGTGCGATTTGAATTGCTGGGTTGGCCGCTCCGCGGGGGCGAGTATCTGGATGTACCGGTCGAGATTTCTCAGCAACAAATGTAGACCAGGTGTATGCTTAAGCGTTGAGCTACTCCCAAAGAGCACTGGCGACATCGCCGAAGCCTTGGAAGGAACCCGGTTTTGTTAATTATCGTTGTTGATCTCTTGCGGGGCGGGAGCACTAGCGGCTCAAAACTTAAACGCTCCACCATGTCATCACGTCGTCACGTTGTCTGCACGCGGCAAATCGTGGAAAACACGCTCCATCGCGCCCCTGCACGCACGCGTTCACGCAGCGCCCAGGTTTTCCCAGCAGGCATTACGGTGCACTGAGCAGGCAAGATTCAGCAGCGCGTCTTCTGATTCGTCCGAAATGTCTTCCCGATGCCAATCCCGAGATTCCCAGGTGTCTGTTAGGGTTTTAAGTAGTAATGTTTAATATATGTTCTATAGGAGAGCAAAGGCAGCTAAACTATAAGTATAAATACTATAACTATAGTTACTTATTCTTAGAGGTAAAAATTTTACGTAAGCTATACTTAACTTCTTTCTATTACTATAAAATCTCTACTAATATTATTATATTTACTAGTTACTATACGCTATAAATTAAACACTTCTTACTTTTTTAGCTTATTTTAGCTATAATAAGTTTAGTAATATAGTTATAGTTAAGAATAATCTTAGCCTACGTTACTAACTTACATTAGGCATAATCTTCTAGTTAGGAGCTTAGCATAGCTTATACTAATTAGGCATTAAAGCGATTGCTATTAAGCTGGTGCCCGCGTACGCAATCCCGAGATTCCCATGTTGTGGCCGACTTTTCGATATTCGCGGCTTGCACTACCGCATCCGTTCAGTCATGAAATCATAGCTGTTAACCTCTTTTGGCGGCGACGCTTGTGGTCATCGATATGAAATCAGTAGGAAGTAGCGTTGACGCGATGCGGTCAATGATGCGCGATGCGTGTATATAATCATTACAGACGCCGTTCATTATCCCAGCCGCACAACACCTCGACCCGACAATCGACTTCAAGATGTTGACCAAGAGTTTCTTCACCACTTCGGTACTCGCAGCTTTTGCTGCTGCCGCTCCTGCGCCCCAGGACGGCTACAGCGCTGCTAAGCCGACTGAAGACGTCCCAGGCTACACCAACGCGGATGCCAGCTTCTCCGTTACCTTCACGCCAGCTGCCACACCCGCTTCGGTTTTTGGTCCTGACTCTCAGGTTGCTGCCATCCCCACCGCACCTGGCTCAGCTCCTCCCCGAAGGAGTTCAGATGTCACTGGCGCAACCAGTCATGGCCCATACGATGGCACTCCCACCACCACTGGAGCTGCTAAGGCGCCTACTACCATCGGCACCGCTATCGCCCCCATGCCCCCAAACCCCACCGCTACCTACTACAACACCAATGGCAAGCCCCAGAACCCCATGCCCATTCCCTATACGCCCGCTGGTGGTCTCGGTACCAACGGCAGTGAGCCCCGCTACATGGTGAACAGCGACTTCGACTACGAGTCCATCACCCTGGGTCTTTACCAGGAATGGATCGAACTCGACCTGTTCAACAACGGTCTCGCCATCTTCTCTGCAGAGGATTTCCTCGACGCTGGTCTGACTGCTGAGGACCGCGCCTACATTGCCTTCATGGCCCAGCAAGAGAGTGGCCACGCCACCCTCTTGACGAACATGCTCGGCGAGACTGCTCCTCCCCAGTGCACCTACAACTACCCTTACCGCACCGTCCGCGAGTTCATCGACTTCAACCAGAAGCTCACCCGCTGGGGCGAGTCTGGCGTCTGGGGCTTCCTCGCCCACCTGGACTCCCGCGAGGTTGCCTCCCTCCTCTCCCAGTCCATTGCCACCGAGGCCCGCCAGCAAATGTCTTTCCGCCAAATGCTCGGCCTTGCACCCCAGCCCGTATGGTTCGAGACCGGTATCCCGCAGTCTTGGGCATGGACCTATCTGGCACCCTACATCAGCTCGTGCCCTGAGAACACAACCCGTCTCGCATGGCAAAACTTCCCCACGTTGCTCATCGACAACCAGGCCAACCCCAACCGCTTCTCGCCCAACGATACCAAGCCCCACGAGGTAGTTGGCGACCGCATCGCTGACCCCTCTGACTCTACCATCCCCGCCGATGAGTCCTGCGTCAACATCAACGGTACCGAGCACCCAGGCTACTCCTGCGGCCCTGCCATCGCGCGCAACCACAGCGAACCCCTGTCCTTCCCCGGCAAGAAGATCAACTTCACCTGGGAGAAGCCTGGTCAGGCTGTCGGCCCCAACAACTCTTACGTCACGGATACCAGTGCCGGCGCCCCCGCGTACGTTGCCTGGGTCAGCCAGCTGAACTTGACATACACGCCCCTTGAGGTCACCGGCGAGAACACTGGTTTCACATACCAGCCCGCTGCTGAGGTCTACGAGGGTGACCCATCCGTCAACGGTACCATGTTCGTTGCGCTGACTGATGCCAACCCGTTCTTGACTCCCTTCAACTTGAGCATGATCAACCCTCACGTTGTTGCTCTTGGTCTGTACCAGGCTGGTTAAGTCTGTGCGATGAGGGATGAGGAGTTAAATGTGCCGATGCTACCGTAGCATTGTCAACATGTAAAGTTATTGGATGAGGCCTATGAGCCATGTAATTAGTTGAGAAGATGAGGATGTTGTATGATAGCTGGTGGATGGATGATTGAGAAAGAAAGTAATGCGTAATGATACCAATTTGTCATCATCAAAAGACCTTTGAAGTTTTCTCATGTGATGTGCGACATTGCTCTCACTACATCGCTTCACACTTACTTAGTTTATGTGCGCTTGGCAGAGCATATAAAAGTTGGCTTTCTCCCCCTCTTTCATATTTTCTCATGGTCATTCAAGCCTTTACTCTTTTCTCCAAAAAGAGCGCAAATGGGTCGTATGGCCGTCTCTGCGTCCGCCTTTTCCTTCAAAAGTATCGAGCACACATTACATGTGTCCAGACAGCCAACGTCCAGCAATGCATGTTTGCCGAGACTTCCAAAAAGTACAATCGCAATATACATGCTTGTCTGTGACCCCAAAACTCTCTGTACACCTATGTATGAGCGCTGCGCTCGCCCCTTCAAAAACACTATCAAATCGTTCTATGTCTCGGGTTTTTCGTATAAAACTCCTACGACGACGCGCTTCCACTTCTCCTCTTTACTGGTCTCACTCCAACAATGTAAGCTAAAAGTTCCAAAACGGGATGCAGTTGTTGTGATGTCTGTCCCTGCCTTCTCTGCTGTTCCTCAAACTGCAGCAACTGTCGCGTTGCTGTATCACCAAAATGGCATCAACGAAGGATCATGCCTGTTCCAACCCCGAAACTACCTGACCCGTTGGCGATGAGAGCTGTTGCGGTCGCTCTTTTCACGATTTGTCAAAATGGAACTTGGTCTCCAGGCTGCTACATAAAACCACCCCCGGCAATAAACGTTCATACGTATTCTCCAACACCTGCAGAGAAACCGCCATTTATTCCAAAACTTGACGAAGCAGACTCATGTTTGCTTCTGGCTTTTCGTCTTCTTATCCATCAAAAGTTCTTGCGCAATACGATATGTGCGAGCAAAACTCCCCGGAGATCTTCAAATGTGTGTCCGACAACAAACAGTTCATACACTTCCTGATGAGAGTCATGCGCTCGTCTTCCTCGAAAATCCTCGCATCATCTATATAAGATGCTTCGCTTCCTTGTATCTTAAACCATTACCGCACTCCTCTCTTCTACTCCGAAATTCGAGATGCTCTGGAACATGATTCCTGGTTCTCCAAAGTCTACAGAGGCTGAAGCGATGGGCAGTCTGCTCTCCCCTCGTGTCAACGAGAATATACCTGATCAACAGGCTATGTCTCACAAATATTGGTTATCACGTTACTCCCTTCTACTCTAAAACACTTCTACCTCCGTTCATGATTCCTGGGGATCTCAAATTGTCACGACACGAGCAAATGGGCTTTCTGCTCCCTCCCCGTGTTATTAAATTGTACCTGCTCTTCCACTACGTTCCATACGTACTGTATTCCTCTTTTCTACTCTGAAAAAGAGAAGATTTCAGTTTATGAGTCCTGCTTCTTCAAAACAAACATCGTACTGACATGACATATGGGCGGCCTGCTCTCCTTTTGTGTGGACAGAAGTCCAAAAGAAAGCGATTGCGCTATATCGTTAAAATTGTCATAAAGGCATCGCCCACCAGACGGCCAAAAGCTAAAACAGACTAGTTACAATCGGATGAGAACTGTGCGTTTGAAGCCCCGCACGAGGCTACCTGGCATCTGGCCTTCTATATGAAGTGCGCACGACACTATCCTCCTTTCTTCCCTCTACCTTCACGTACTTCAAAACTCTGGAGCTGACCTTCAAAAACCTTCAGTTGCCTCCCGATGACCGTTTCTGCTTGTTTCTCGTGTTGTATTAACTGCTCAAATGCGATCTTCCTCAAACACCAAAAGTCGCGCAAACCCAGACGATGTTCTGCGGAGAATAAAACACTATCAAAACCCAACATGAGAGCTTTGCGCTTCGCCTGTTTCCAATCTTTCCAGAAACTAACTCTTGGAGTATGGTGTTCCATATAAAGTGCGACTGACACTATCGTCCTTTCTTCCTTCCCAACTTCACGTACTTCAAAACGTGCGTGGTAAATTGAAAAAATGAAGGCCAGAGCAGCATGTTCGCTTTTCTCCCTCTTCTGCGTAGCATCAAATGCGCAGCAGCAATCTTTCCAACTCACCAAAAGAGATGCAGGACTTGACAATGCTCTGCGGAGGTCAAAAAGAGAATCGAACGTGGCATGAGGGTCGCGCTTCGCCTTTCTCAAATCTTCTTAATAACCTTTCCTCCGTTTCTGGTATTGCCTATAAAACATCTACTATACTGCCTTCCTACCCTCACTCCTGTATCGCACATCTCCAAACGTGAGTGATGAAGTCCAAAACTATGAAGTTTATCATTCATGGCCGTTTCTGCTCCTCTCGTTCGGTTGATCGAGACATACGACCCTGTCCTGCATTGCCAAAAATGTACCATTCTGCGTACATGTTCTGCCGAGTCCAAAAGAGCTCCCCGGTCGACTTATGGGGGCCGCGCATCCGCCATTCTTAGATCTTCTGAGGAGGTATTGCTCTGATTCTGGCGTTTCTTGGAGAATAACCACAATAACATCTCTCTACTTCCAATTTTATTCTGAAGCTTGCATACTTCAGAAGTCGCGAAATGGGTTCTAAAGAAGCTGGTGGCAAATGCATGACCATTTGCGCTCCTCCCGCCCCATCATCTCGACTATACAGTAGTGCGCTATTTCATCGAAAGATCTCGCCATCGCATGCATGGTTCTGCGGAGTTCGAGGAGAAACTAAGGTTATACATGATGAGAACTGCGCGTTCGCCTTCCCGGATCCCTTCCAAATCACCGATTCGAAACATGCATGTCTTTCGCTTGAGTCGACCACGCATCCAAGGCCATACCGGACATCTAAATCGGCAACGTCGCATTAGCGGGCAAGCAACTACCCCTCTCCATCTCAATCCTCGCCGTAGCATTGACCACCAGTCCCGCCAACGGACTAGTTCCGCACTTCAAACCCAGTACAAAAGCCTGGCTGTGCTGTTCCCTTTGTCAGTCGAATACTCCCTCAAATACAAAAAGAAAGACACGAGAAAGCGACGGAGGTTCGAAAAATGAAAGAGAAAAACGCCATGGGCGGGTGGAGACGGAAACGTACCACATCCGCCAAGAACGGCGCCGTATGCGTATGATCCATTGGATACTCCTTATCCACCACCTCCTTTCCCAGTAGCTTTTGCGCTTGCGCTGCGTAACTTCCATGCTGCACTAAGTACACATGTGATGCTGGACCGCCTAATTCGAGGGCCGATAGCCTGTGTTGAATTTAAGTCAGACTCGTTCTTTGCTCCTCAAAATCGCAAATGGTAGACATTGATGTGGTCGGCCGGGTGATGTTACATACATATTGTAGTAGGCAAATCTTCCGGGAGTGAAGCTGTAACTTCCAGACTCCCAGACATTGGTGGGGAGTTGTGATGAGATGACGATGCCGGATGCGCCCAAGGAGAGGAAAGTGGATGCGGCGGTCTTGATGTAGGACGGGAATGTGTGGACAACTTCCGTAGCGTTGCTGTTGCACGGGTGAATATGTTAGTCAATCTTCATGGGTATGGCTATCGGATGGCGTACTTGAATGTCACGTCACACGTCTCATCGCCCACACCAGGGCAAGGCGGCCGACCTTTATCTCCTGTTGAGCTGGTCGACCCATTTTGAAGCGTGCCGGCGTCATTGATGCCGAACTCGATTATGACCCAGTCGCCGGGTTGGAGGGCTTTGGCTATTCTGTCGAAACGGCCTTCGCGTGTGAACTATGTTCGCTACGTATTAGCCAATTCTGTCCACAATTCTGTGCTGTGGAAGAAGTCGAGAGAGTGGACGTACCGAGCGAGCGGAACGTCCGGCATAAGCGGAGTTGTTGACTTTCGCGTTGGCGCCGAAAGAGTATTGGAGATATTGGCCCCAGCCTTCTGTGCCATTGTGACCGCCATCCGGTGCGGTTGTAGAGTCGCCTGCAATCCAGATGGTTGGTACGGTCGCTCTTGTAGCTGCGCCTGCATATCTTTCGGAGAGGCTTTGGGGTAGCGCCGAGGCCGCGGTGCCGAAGCCCAGAAGATACGGTAACGATGTTTGGAACTTCATACTGAAACGAGAGACTCAAAATCACCAAGCAGCTGATCTGATGTGGCTGAGATATGAATACGTGTATGCTTCACACGATCGTGAGTGTTGCGCCAAGCGCTCAGTACTTATACCGACACCTCCTGGCATCCCCAACGCCACCGGAAGATATCATCTCTTTGGCTTGTCGCAAGGGGTTTAGCAACGCCATCAGCAGGCTAGTCTCATCTCCGCACTTCAAACACGTTAGAAGTTGCGGAAATAGCATCAAGATATGACGCCGAAGCGGAGTCCCCGCATCGTCAAGGGTCAACCCGCACTCGGGTATCGGGGCAGCAATTACCGAACAGTCCGAATCTTCCGTCGCTCGAAAGGATGATAAGAAGAACGCGATGCGCGAAATGAAAACGCGTGGTGTTGATGCGTCTGCGATGCATAAGATGCGCAAGGCGTGGCGCGAAGACGAGGTAGCTGACGTCACCGGTATATGCCGGCAAACGAGGGTGCGGAAAGCACGGGCGCTGGTGCTGGTATAAAACCAGATCTTCTCACGCTGAGTGTCCTGTCCACCGACTTCATTTTGCGCTGTTCTGCATGCCAAAAAAGATGATGAAGCTGATGATGGGTGGTGCGCCTCCCTTCGCCGTTCATGCTACCGAAAGCCACACTCAAACTGGCCATGTCTTCATGTCTCTTCATCTTCTCGAGTTCCGCTTGCAAGATCGGACATGTCAGCTGCATTTATACAAAAAGCGATTGGACATCGACAAATGTTTCTGCAAGACTGCCGCCTTTCCACTACAAAAGTTTCTGCTGTCTGGCTACCATCTACCTCAATCAACACGCAAATCATTATGGTTTCCTAAAGATCGAGAACGTGCCACCATGTGGCGGCATCCTGCCTGCCAGGCGTTTCCAGATACATCCATCATCGAAAAATAGAGCCGAACGTAACATGGTTCTGGGCCGAGTACATCAAAATGCACACGATAACACCGCATAGCGGCAGGCTCCTTCGACTTGCCAGGTTACCTTCCAGCGTTCGTGGGCTGACGTTCGATATAAAACGCTACTCTTTCTCTCCTCCATCTTCTTCCATCAAAACTGCGCTTTCGCTGTTCTTCAAAACGCTAGACCGTCTAACCATGTCTTTCGGCCACTTGTGGCTTGCACTACACCTTTCGAAAAAGACAGGAGCTCCTACCGATGACTTTGCAGCGGTTAAGAAACAACTACCCTACCTTTACATGCGGAATGAACTTTCAGATGTTTTCAAAAGTGCATTATACTAAGCGCATGATACCGATGCGCAGTATAAAAACTTCTAATCGTTCGGCTTTGTTTTCTTCACAACTTCAGTCGACCATTTCTATAGAATTTCCAAAGCTTCAACACCATCATAGCATGTTCGCGTGCATACTACCCTCGAGCACTTCGAAGTTTATCATCGCAAGTCTATGCCTGCACAACGTCCAAAAAGATGCATGCTCTGTCGCCATGTGGGACGTGCGCTTAGCCTCCCATGCTGTATAAATACCTGCCGCTTCCCTTCTCACTCCTCCAGATCATGGAGTACATGGTTCTGAGGCGATTATACCAAAGTAATCTTCATCACAACGCATGTCTCTGGGAGGTGCGTCAATGTCTTCTCTAGTACTCAATGCAAAAGGTTAGTTCAAAGATCTGATGTGTTTCCTTGTTCAAAAAATGGGTATTCACGCAACCATGTCACCAAGTTACGAATCAGAACCAGTATATGAGAGAAGAGCCCGTGAGTATTTGATAGGGCTGCGGAAAGTAATAGCGTATCCTGATGAAACATCGTTCCCAATCATGCATGCAGAAGCGCAGCCCGTGTCACAAACGCCTCGTTCGCCATCCATACCAACCCCTCGTATGCGCCATCCTCCCATGTCAATCATCCCAAAGTACAAGTAACATCGCCAAGCCCTGACATCTCCCTCACAGCCTTCTCAACCTCACCCGCCTTCATAACACTCACGAACTTAGCCGTGAAAGAATCCCCACCCGTGTAGCTGAACTCATCGTCGCCAAACTTATCCTTGAGCGAAGCTTCGTCACCCCAACCAGATCCAGTGACCTCCCATTTCCCGCCGCCAAGGCCTTGATTGAGAACCTTGCAGGCCGCAGTGTTCGGGGGTGGTGCCGGTGCTTCTGGTGCTGGCTCGGGTTCTGGCTCGGTGTCGGGAGCGGGGCGGTTGTGGACGTTGCATACTTCCTGGGGTGTTGTTAATTCATGGTCTTCGTCGGGATTTGAAGGTGACGAACATTCTTCAGATCTTCATTGACGACCTCGCCACCCTCAATGATCGGGCGGCCTGGAACCGACTTCTCGGGTGTTAGGGCTCGCTTTGTGAAGAGAGAACGCTTGGCTGCCGCATCAGGAAAATCGCACAGTCTGTGGCCGAGTTAGTTCGTGATGATTTGAGGCAAGGAAGATATCGTACGTATTCTGCGCCAGATTGTATGGTACTTTGAGGCTCTCCTTGTCGGGCTTTGGCGATGTAGGATATTCCTCGCCTTCTTTAAACGGGTTGTCGTTCCTGACTTCAGAGTTCTTCAACATGAACTTCTTCATGTCTGCCGGTGCGGTGTCGTCGCCCCAGTTGCTGCTCAGTCCCGGGATGCTGAAGAGATATGCAGCGAGTCCGGCCTTCCGTCATTAGCGCCTTGTGTTGGGTTGGAGTTGTTGCCGAATACTTACTATGGCTGGTGCCGCAGCGGAAGTTCCATCAACTGGTGCAGTGGAGTCATCCTTGTCGTCATGCTTCGCACCAACAACTTGAACTGCGTCGGCGTATACATCGACTTGGCCGCCTTGGCCCTCCATGCCTTGGACTGTATGTGCGTAATACTTCCCGGTCTGGTCCACGCCACCCACAGTGATCATTTCAAACCTATCGTCGGTGCCATAGGTTTGCGGTATGAGGGAATCCAGAGTGCGATGTTCTCCATCATTACCCGCGGCGATAACAAGCGTGACACCGTCTTTCTTGCATTCCGCGAGTGCATACTCCAATACCGCAATCTTACCAGGATGCTGTTCTATGTCCCAGCCTGAACTGTTGTTAGTGTGGTCTAGGACGAGGTCGTGGAAGGCAACACTTACCATAAGATAGGTTGATAATATACCTTGCATTAGGGTCGGGATGTTCAAGCCGTTGTTTCCTAATGTCCTTTCTTGTCCACGCGAAGGCATACTCTAGCGCTGAGTCCGTAACGCCGCGTGGTTTAAGATCAGGTGAGTCCGGGTTCAAAGGGTTCTTGGCCCAATTCCTCATCTTCACGACAACAAGATTCGCTTTCGAAGCCACACCACTGACGTATCCGGCTGCGATACTCGCAACCATAGTGCCGTGACCAGTGACATCTGTCATATCCTCTGGGCCTTGTTGATCTGGCGTGAGCCCAATACCAGCGAATGTGTATCGGTTAGCAACAGTAAAGTCTCGAACCTCGCGCTCCGAAGCATCGAATTCTTGGTGGCTCTTACGATAACCACTATCGAGGACGTAGATGGTTTGACCTTTGCCGAGTGAAGGTTCGAACACATAGTTCGGTAGCTTTGTGGGGTCGTTTCTCTGGTTCCTGGCTGATAGCAACATGAGATGAGCTGCACTCTCATCCCTCTGGTTGAGTGCCTGAGCTTTGACATGGAGTGAACTTGGAAGTAGTGAACTCGGATCTTCCTGCGGAGGGATGACGCGCAGCTCGCCATCGTCTTCAGTAATTCGCTCGATGAATCTTATGATAGGATCCTGGCGGACAATAGCGGCTTCTGCGTCAGTGAGATTCAGATATTGACAAGAAACATATTCGAGTTCATCGAAAGCGATTATGTCGCCTTCCTTGTCACCAAGCGGCGGCTTCTTGGCCCACTCTTCGTATTGGGCTCTGTTGATGCCGTCAATGGTGCTGAGAAGATAGGCTCTGGGAATATCTTCCTCTCTCTTGACGCGCTTCGTAGTCTCCATGGTCCCTGCTGGAGAGGCGTCATTTGAATCCTGCTGGCATGTATCTCCCTCGTTTCCCTTGTTGTCTGAGGGGGCGCATGATGATTTTACCACGGGGTTGGCCGAATCGATGGGGCTGGTTGATCCAGTTCCCACTTCGTCATTGGTAGCCATCATGTGATGGAGGGAGACAGCAGGCCCAGTTGTAGCGGCTCCAATAGTGATGTGTGTAAGGAAGACTGCGATTGCTCCCAGAACAACGCGCGAGATGTGAACCATGTCGGAAGCCTTGGCGAAGCGGGGAAGTTCACAGCGAATCGGATAAAGAGGTGCTCAATTGCCGCGAACACCCAATCGGAGAAGCAGTATTCTGATGGATGCGAAAATCGTGATGTGTACAAGGTGGTATGAGTGTAGTCGTTGCTGAATGTGCGTGTATGGTCTCGCTTTTGGAGCGTCGTGCCTTGTTCATATATTCAAACATATGAACAGAAATAGAGCACTCACTTTGACCAGCCTACAATGACAACCGGAATGGATCCATGCCGACGAGAAAACAGTACTGTTCAGATGCCTGACGCCTCCCTCAGGTTTAAAATTGCCAGCCTGTTCTGACGCCGAGGGGCGTAAGGCATATTCGAGGTACTTTATCTTTGGATCAGAACAACATAACGGTCCTGCGGCACGGAAGTTTGAATGGACGCTGCATAGGACGACTGAAAGATATCTTTATCTTGGAAAAAGGTCCGTCTCGATCAACGTGAGCCATGCTCAACGGGTTAAAGAGAAGTCCAGCTGTCCGCTAGACTCGCATCTTTTAGCCAGATCGCCCAAATAGTCTGAGTTCGACGAGCTGGAGAAGCGACCGCGACAGAGTTGCTGCGCAGAGCCTCCAAAGATCTGCGTAACAACATTGTTGAAACGTACGTTCGCCTTGCCGTCGAGTATCAGGTATTTGCGTTCGCTGATGTCAGCGAGGTACGTCGGATCGCGGACCTGAATAGCATCAGCGTCTCGCGAAGGCAGATTATGTTCTCATCGACTTGTTGTTTCAAGAGCCTGTGTGGGGGCTGCAATGATGACGTGAGTGTTTGCGATGGTCTCGGTCGTCGCAACGTCCTGTCCTTCTCTTTCTCATACTGCGTGCCGCGTAGCGGCTACCCATTACACGCGCCGCACCTGATAAAAGACCTAACCCAACCCAGAAACAGACCGCAATCTGAGTCAAAGGCGTACTCTATTCTGCCTTCGCACCCGATAATGTGAAGCTGGAGGTCGTCGTGAGCCCCAATCGAAGTTGCCGTGGGGATCGCCGGACGCCGGCATCGTGATCTCTAAACCGAGTAAATACGAGTACCTCTCGCGTCACATCACTCCGTGGCCCTTCAAAGACATGCCCAGGTCGCTGTGGCACAGATCACACGTGAAAACGCGTCGGCAGCTGAGCGTGTCGAGAAAGTAGGAGCGCGACCCGACGCGGCTCTGCGGAAGATCGATGATGGCGGGGAATTAGCGCAACAATGCGGAGCCTCCGCCTGCCGGCAGAGCCACATTTATGAAAAGCTCTGCCAACGGATGACATCGGCGATCTAGAACTCGGCATGGCATCTCAACATGTTATCGGAGATATATCCTTCTGCATCAGCCACTATTCTGCGGGCAGAACAGCAATTACTTGACGCCTGCTACCACATACATTGATCGCACAGCTACACCACTTTAATCACCGCAACGAACAACTCTTGAGATGGCGACAGACGATATCCAGATCCCGCAACACGTGGGCCTCTCAGAAGCACCCCGCGATGTCGAAGCCATCAAGAAGCAAGAAAAGGCCGCTCTGCTGCCACACTGGGATTCCGGCATCGCATTCAAGCTCGGCTACAACCTCCGCACACGCCTGCTTACATTTGAGCGACCGGCTGTTGTAGATATTTCTACCATCAGCACGCCAGGTCATGTGCTTTTCCACGCCGTGAGTACCATGATCAACGCGTGTAATTGCTATGCTGATATGAAGCAGGTAACCCACTCCGGCACAGCCCTAGACAACGACTTCTGGGTCAGCCGCAAACGCGCAGCCGTCATCCGCTTCAACGCAAGCACGTGGCGTCTGCAGAACCAGTTCGAGGGCGATGAGGAGAAGTTGAAGGCCAAGATGGGGCTTGGCGAGACGGCGAAAGATTATGCGATTCACGGTGGTGGCGTGCCGATTTACATCAAGAACTGTGATGGGCCGGTTGCGGTGGTCGTGGTGAGTGGGTTGAAGCAGTGGGATGATCATCAGGTTGTGATTGAGGAGTTGGGTAAGCTTTGTGAGGAGATGGAGAAGGGTACTGCGGGTACGCCGATCTAGGGGGAAGAGGGGTATATAAGTAGAGCTGATTTGAATCGAGTCTTCTTTCTATCATCTACGCGGAACTGACGTTCTCCAAAAAGCGATCGCATCTCAGATATGGGCACGAATTTGACCAAAGCATCTGACATGTGGTTCTTGGATCCGGTCGAAAGCTCTTCCTTTCCAAAACTCGTCTCAGCATTTCGTATGTGCCGCATTGGCGTCCCGTAAACTCATCGACGGAACCGATGGGACTGGTAATCACTTCGAAAGGTTCTAGAAGCCTCGCGTTAAACACAAACCATTGCCAAACTCAGGCGACACTTCCAACATTAAAGTATTCAGAACACTTTTCCATGTGGCTGCTTTCTTCTCCCTCCGTGCGAGCAAAGACAAATTCATATTCCTTCCAACTTCTAAAACCTCACGGAAGTCCACAAATGGGAGTGCCTGGACTTTTCGAAAAGTAATCCTTGCAAACGCAATGTCTTTCGGCACGACAGAAATCTACGCATTCCAAAAGTCACACGTTACCGGTCGATGTCTCTCGACACCTCGATCCAATCTAGCGCACTACAGCTTCGGGCCAGATATAAAAGTTTGCCCAAGCGCCCGGCTTTCTTCCCTCCATCATCCACTCCTTTGCACAAGGATACCAAAAAAATCCCAGAGAAATGCCATGGGCTTCCTGTGCTTCTCTTCCAAAAACCTCGAAAACTGCCCTCATGTGCAGATTTCCAAGCTCTCTTCCCTCTATTTCAGAGCTTCATCGAGATGAATACTTCGTTTCATCATCTACTTAAAACCTCCGATTGCAAAAACTATCTATACGACAAACCATGGATAGCAAAATACGAGAAGCGACGCTCCATGTTTCTCCTGTTCTTCGCGGCGGTCTCACTCATCAAAACGAAAAACGAGTTGGCATATGTGCTGTGCTGGCGGCTATGGAAACAACGGGACTAGCCAGACATGTGGCGCACCATGATGGCATGAAACTATCTACTATACCAAAGACCCTCTTCAAGGTCCGCAGAACCCGAAAACTGGTTTTATATGACCGATGTTCCCTGCCAGCAAGTTTCCAAAAATCCTCACTTCATACCGCATGACCGCCCGTTCCTGACCTTACTTAAGTTCCATCTTCCTCACCATAAGTTTCGCTGTGTTCATTACTCTTCCATCTGTTCAAGACCTAGAAGCATCTGGTATACGCGAATGTGTGGGCCTTCCAAAACACAACGTGTAACACGATATGGCTTTTGTCGTCCGCACCTTGCTCAAACTCAAAAACCTTTAGGGACTCGGTATGTCTCTCGGCAGGTCCACTGAGATTATCACAGCCATAAGACGACGTCGTCCGGCGACGTACAAATACCCTCGGAACTCTCTTCCTCTTCCACTTCATTATACACTCGCTCACGTTTGAGTGTTCAAAACTACCATGGCCGATTATGATGGGTTGTTCCTGTTCTTTTCCAAAAGTCCAACAACCAAGGCCTGATGGCTACTTTCCCGCACTCGGCGCGTTTATCCAAAACTCTCGTTCAGTCTACCGCACTCCGAAAAGACGCTTTTAATATGGCTCATGATTGGGAAACGCCGCCGAACAGAACGATGTGTCTCCAAAAGTGACTTCTGGCAAGTTTATGATCAAGTTCGCGTCTTAAGATTTGATCAAAACGACATGCCAAAGCGCGGGATGTGGGCAACTCCAGCGTCGGTATAAAAGGGCTTTGCAGCACTCCACTCTTCCTCTCAGCCTCGCCAGTGTTGTTCAAAGTACTATCCAAAAATTACCACGAGATCTTCATGGCTCTGCCAAACTTGTGAGATTTGCTATGCTACATGACGTTCTTCTCGTGCGAGTGAACTTGTGCGACAAACGGAATTGCAGAGTATGATTGCATCGATGGCAGGCGATGTACTTGATGTAAGATTATGCTGTATGCTGCACAACACATTGACGCTGGATCTGATGCTTTTGGAGTATAGAAGACTGTTGTTTTGTGTTATAGCCACAAACGTATCATCGAGATCGATAGCTGAACCGCACCGAGAGGCAGCGCCATGCGCGAAAGATCGTCGTCTTTCCTGAAGGAGACATGGCTCTCTTCCCGAGCAATTTTGGAAACATGAGCAGATGATCACCTCATTTTGGTAATTGATCGAGAAGATGTTGGATTTGAGGAGGGAAGAAGCATGGACGAGAGAGAACAGCTTATATAGCCATCCAGAGTCACGAGCTTTCATATTTGCATGGCCAGATCGCCATAGCATTGGAGTAAGTCCCAACTCAAACATTCGGATATCGTATACTATGTAGAGAACGAAAAGATCTTTTAATAGTAAAGTATGAGTCTGGTAGTACTGAAAGGCGGAGCTATAGTCGGTGACTTCCTCAGCTTTTGCGGAGAACATAGTCAGATGAAAGTCCTCATTTGGAAGTCATTTCTTACTCCTCGTCTTTTTGGAAAGAGGAGAAGAGATTTTGGTGTATGAGAGGAAGAGAGAGAATACAATTGCGAGGTGCGTTTTATACGATGCACAGTAGCAGGCTTCCAGCATTACATCTGCAACGCCGCCACAATGAATGTGAGGTTAGTGTGAGATTTTGAAATGCCATATCCCATGTAGAAGATCGCAGAGGCTTTGATTTTGAAGTAAGAAGCTGATCGGACGAGCAGGCAGAGCCATCGTTGGGAGTTTTTGAAATTTTGGAAGAGAACATGAGGGAGGAGTCCGGAGATTTTGAAATCATGTCTGAGTCTTCCTCAGCTTTTGGGAATGAGGAGGAAATTCTGGATGTGAAGAAAGACA
This sequence comes from Alternaria sp. BMP 2799, assembly GCA_023758145.1. Classification (NCBI taxonomy): domain Eukaryota; kingdom Fungi; phylum Ascomycota; class Dothideomycetes; order Pleosporales; family Pleosporaceae; genus Alternaria; species Alternaria sp. BMP 2799. The sequence continues at coordinate 409,060 of JAFVLP010000006.1, forward strand.
AGAGCAGGAAGCTCGAAAGACGCCTTTTATACCCTCCACACTACCCGCTAGGCCTATCAAAGTCTCCCCGACAAAGCGATGTGTTCATATATCATATTCGACACTCGCATAATCCATCATAATCCACCCCCACCCACATCCCATCCAAAACAAAGCACACAAACTTTTCGGTCCTGACCAAGGGTGCCATCTTCTCCAAGACATGGTCGGGGATCAAGCAACTCGTAGGGTATACGCGAAAAGATCAAAACGCCGAAATCGACAGCCCATATCTAGGCATACCAAATTTAACCCTCCTCAGTGTCCATCGTGTCACGACCTCTTCCTCTGCCTCCGCCGCGTCCTCCTCTCGATCCACCACGACCACCGCGTCCACCCCTGCTACCTCTTTGCTCGTGGTAGTCTTTCATTTCTCTGACTGCGATCCTCTGTGCATCACCAACGCGCTCAGCGTATACCATCGCTTCGTCCTTGTTGATAGCCTCTTCCGGGATCTTCTTGCCAAGCGCATTCTCAATCCTTAGCCAGATCTCAAGATCGTACTGTGTAACGAACGATACCGCCTTACCCGACTTTCCCGCTCTTGCTGTTCGACCAACACGATGGACGTAAGTCTGAGAGTCACTCGGCAGATCGAAGTTGACGACGAGATCAACGGCGGGGATATCGAGACCGCGGGCTGCAACGTCGGTGGCAACGAGGATGTCGCGGCTCTTTGACTTGAACTTGTTGAGGGCGCCTAGACGGGCGGACTGGCCTAGTTGGCCGTGTAGCGGGATGGCGCCGAAGCCGAGTGTGCGGAGGAGGATGGAGATACGCTGTGTTTCGTTGACGGTGCGCGTGAAGATGATGGTGGGGTGGCCGATGTTGTCGTTGAGGAGGTGGATGAGGTAGAGGTCCTTCCACTTGAAGGGGAGGAAGATGTAGCGCTGGAGTAGGGTCGAGACGACTTGGTGCGAAGAGCTGCTGATGCTCACACGGACTGGGTTCTGTAATGCGGCGCGTTGAAGACTCTCGACCTTGGAGGACATGGTCGCGGAGAAAAGGTATGTGTGTCGTCCCTCCCTGGGTAGGACCTTCAGGATCTTGTCTAGTACGGGGCCGAAATCGAGGTCGAGCAGGCGATCGGCTTCGTCGAGGACCATGTACTTCAGATGCTTCAGACTGAAGCCCTTGGTGTTTTCCAGATCTACGCGGATGTGGTCAGTACAGATGTCACGTATGGTTCGTATATGTGCGTGACTCACGATCAAGCAGACGTCCAGGTGTCGCCACTACGATGTGAGGCTTCTTGGACAGCGATATGGCCTGAGGTACCATATCCATTCCTCCCACCAACGTCGCGCACTTGACGTTGATGATGCTACCCAAAGCATCCACCTGTTGTGCGATTTGGTATGCCAACTCTCGTGTTGGGGCCAGAATGAGACCAAACAGCGGCTGTGGCTTCTCAAGCAGCGACTGAAGGATAGGTAGAACGAACGCCGCCGTCTTTCCAGAACCCGTCTCGGCCAATCCGATTACATCCCTACCCTGAAGGGCCAGAGGTATAGCTTGCTCCTGAATAGGAGTCGGGTGCACGTATTTCAAGTTTTCGACTGCATCGCAGAGCTCTTCGCGCACGCCTAGATCGGCGAAGGTCTTCTTCGGTTCGTTCGCAGCGGGTTGCGCTTCTTCGCTCGTTGCGTCGAGGGTGGTAGAGGGCCCTGCTTCGTCTTTTGAACTGCTGTCGCCTACTACATCTTGGCCTTCTTCGGCATCGGTTGACTCCCTCTCTTCGGCGTCATCGTCATCGCCGGACTCGGATTCCGGTGGTGGTGCAGGCTTCTTCTGGGCTTTCTTCGCAGGTGCATTCGATGGTCGCACTTTCTTCGACGACGCACCGGCGGCGGTAGTCGCATCCGCGTGAAGCTTTCTTTTCGTGACGCCAGGCATGTTGTGGTTGTGGTTGTTGAGTCTGGAAAAGTTGTGCCACAGAATCACGGTACCGCGGTTTGGAACCAAAGAAACCGCGAAATCTTGGCGGACCCACCTAAAAGTTCGAAAGCCGCAGCTCTAGTTTGCGACTGCATGCGCAAAAGCCATTCGTTCGTCAACACCAACACGCCATCCTCCGACTTAGTGGAGTGAAACATAAGATCGCATCGCAAGAATAACGTATCCTGTCACCGACAATACCCGCCAATACTCCAACTCGGTCAGAGACAACTGAGTTTTCGCAATGGCTCGTGGAAAAGGAACCGCGAGGAAGAAGCAGTCGGTGCGCGACAAGGAGCTTTCCAAGAAGCCGATAGCCGGAACACCCAAATCTATGGTCATTCGTATCGGCGCGCAAGAGTGAGTTTTCCAGGTCGAGGAAACTTTCGCCTCGGTTGTTAACGAAGTACAGGGTTGGAAGATCCGTCTCAGACCTCGTAAACGATGTGCGCCACTGCCTGGAGCCCGATACCGCTATTCGGCTGAAGGAGCGAAGGGCGAATAAGCTCAAGGTACGACATACTCAGTCAACAGCATGACCAAAGTTAACAACCTCCAAGGACTTCCTCGTCATGTGTGGACCGCTCGGTGTCAGCCATCTTCTCCTCTTCTCCCGCTCAGAAGTCGGCAACGTCAATCTCAGACTATGCCGTGTCCCCCGCGGACCTACCCTCCATTTCCGAGTCGAAAACTACAGTCTCTGCAAAGACATTCTCAAGTCAATGAGACGCCCACGAGCTGGCGCAAACGACTTCCTGGTTGCGCCTCTGCTTGTCATGAACAACTTCCTTACCAGCGATGCGGAAAGAGAACGACTCGGGGACAAGGCACCTCCTAAGCATCTCGAGAAGCTTGTGACGGACATGTTCCAGGGCTTGTTCCCGCCGATCCAACCGCACACTACCCCTCTACACTCGATTAAGCGCGTCCTCCTTCTCAACCGTGAGCCTCCCTCGGAAGAGAATGGCTCCGTCACAATCAGCCTGCGACATTACGCAATCACAACCAAAGTCACAGGCGTACCGAAAGCCATCCGCCGGCTATACGCAGCTGAGAAGCTCATTGGCAGCAAGGAGAGAAAGAAGAGCGCACTGCCCAACCTGGGCAAGCTCGAGGTAAGCAGTCACTCCTCAAAATCTATGTTGAACATTCACTAACCCCACCTCCAGGACGTCGCAGACTACATGCTCGACCCCTCAGCCGCGGGCTACACATCCGCGTCCGACACGGAACAAGACACCGACGCCGAAGTCGAAGTCGCGCAACCCGTCCGCCAAAAAGTCCTCTCCCGCAAAGAAAAAGAAAAGCTAAAAGCCGGCGACGAAACCTCGCACGCCCGCGCCCGCGGCTCAAAACCCCGCGTCGAGAAGCGCGCCGTCAAGCTCGTTGAACTGGGTCCTCGCATGAAGTTGCGCCTCACAAAAGTCGAAGAAGACGTCTGTGGCGGCAAGATCATGTGGCATGAATACATCAAGAAGAGTAAGAAAGAGGAGCAGGAGTTGGAGAAGAAGTGGACGCAGAGGAATAAGGAGAAAGAAGAGAGGAGACGTGTTCAGAAGGAGAATGTGGAGAAGAAGCGCAAGGAGAGGGCTGCTGCTAGGGGGGAGACTGGTGAGGGTGAGGGCGAAGGCGAGGAGGAGGAGGATGAGGAGATGGATGACGATCTTTTGGATGCGTATGATATGGATGATGACGTCTGGCAGGATGCTGCTGATGCTGGTGAGGAAGAAGATGAAGATGAGGACGAGGAGATGGAGGATGAGTGATGTGGTCTGATAGAAAAGTCTTAATGATACCCTGAATGTTCAACGTTTCGTCTCGAAGTACAACCAATCCATGACATCTCTATCGAGCGGGTATCAAATCTCATACAACTCAATGAAGTCCCTCTCATCCCTTCATCTTCTTAATCAAAACCCTCTCCCCATCCGCACTCAACTCCCACCCCACACCCTCCTGCACCAACTCCTCCCAGTTCCTCTCCACACACCTCTCCACAAACGCCCTATCCGCACTCAAATACGTCCTTCCCAAACACTTCAGCGCGTGTACCCTCACCCCTCCATCCGCCCACTCCATAACCCTCCTCTGATACCCATCCACACTCCTTCTCACCCGCCAGAACCCCACGTAGTCATCCGCGACCAGACACCTTAACACCTTCTCCACCCGCCAGTCTTTATATCCATATCGTAGTTTCGTAGCGCGCGCACCGGAGTAGTCGGATTGCCGACATGCTTGGTCGAGGATGAGCAGGCCGACGACTTCGTGCAGGGTCGATGGGGATAGGGGGTTTACGGGATGGATTTTCCCTAGGAGAGAGAGGAGAGAGGGGAGATAGGAGGACCAGTCGTGGCAGAGGATGCTGACGTGGATGGCGAAGGTGTAGGCGCGCAGGGCGAAGGCGTCGGTTCGTGAGGACGCGGTTATGGCTTCGCGGAGCTTGCGCAGCGAGGCGAGGACGGTGGAGAGTTCTTGTATGGAGGGCGTGAAGGCTTTTTGGGGGATGGGGTTGTGTGGTGTGTTTGTGGATGTTGAGGCGAGAGGGGGGCGGGTGGTGGGTTGTTGACGGGCTTCTGGGGGTGCGTGTTTGGAGAGGGAGAGCGAGGAGAAGGAGGATGTGAGTTTGGAATTCGCGGTGGGCGCTGTCGTCGTCGTCTTGGTTGTCGTGGTTGTGTCGGGAGGGGGAATGCTGACGGATATGAAGAGGCGGTCGAGTTCGTCGCGGTTGAGGGCGCAGAGTTTCATGTAGCGTTCTATTATGCGGTTGAAGTAGATTTCTTGTGTTTTGAAGTCGTTTAGCCTGTATCCTTGTTAGCCATTGTGAGTGGACGTATGAATGAGAGGAATGTACCGTGTCTCTCCTTTGGAAGGCAGTCCGTATGTCTCCAGGACATCTTCGCGGACTGGCTTGAGGCGGTTCCATGCACCTGAGGCCGCGCGACGGCTGCTGGGTCGGCCGGGATCTGAGGACTTCATTGCGCTGGTGGTGGGGTCGGGCGTTCTGGTGGAGAGCGCGGGAGGTCAAGTAATGTCAAAGACTCGAGTGAGCATGGCTGTATATCACCTAGCGTGGTTGCGACACATGGTGTGCGGTAGTGAATGCAATCGCGTTGGAGGGCGAGGAAGGTGGGATGGAGGGGCAGTGCCCGAGCTCGAGAGCTCGACGCGTCGGATATGCCCTGTCTCGTGACAACAGCGAGACCACCTGGACATTGACGATATTGCCCGTAAAAATCGACTGAGCTGTTACATTGCTTTACGTCCGAAGCGACGTGTTGTTCTCGCAAGCCTGACCGGACGCGGCATAGTCTACCTAGTTCGCGTGTAGTCCCTGAGGGCATTCGCGGGTTCTCCGAGGCCGCTTCATGACATGTGAACTTCCAACAAATCTTCATATATAGCAGTCCCTCCCCTCTCATATGTTGAATTGACAAAGATCAACCAAACAACCCCAATATGGAAGCAGCCAAAGAAGCAACCTCAAAAGCCGCGCAAACCGGGAAAGAGCTGGAGCAAAAGGTTGAAGAAAAGTTGATACTACTATGGGACGAACTCTCGCCATGGCAGCAAGACAATCACTACATTCAATCGGGATACCGCGCTCAATCCAACTCATTCGTCAAATCCTGGAAGAGTCTCGGATATCTACACAACGAAACCGTCAACATCTACACCCATCTCATCGGCGCTGTGATGGCTGCCATCTCGTCCATCGCGCTGTACAACACGTTGTCACCTCGCTATGATACAGCGACTCAGGAAGACGTCTGGGCCTTCAGCTGCTACTTTGCAGGAGCTGTAGCATGTCTGGGCATGAGCGCGACATACCATACGATACAAAACCACTCGCACGAAGTCGCTGTATGGGGAAACAAACTCGACTATCTGGGCATCGTCTTCTTGATCTGGGGCAGCTTCGTACCCATCGTATACTATGCTTTTGGCAGGGAACCGGAACTACAGAAGACCTACTGGACCATGATCACGACGCTGGCTGCCGGCACGTCTGTCGCAGCCACACATCCCAAGTTCCGCACTCCGGCATTGCGACCCTTCCGAGCGCTCATGTTTGTACTCATGGGTCTCTCCGCCGTCTTCCCTGTACTTCACGGCGTTCAACTGTACGGTGTCGAACATCTGCGCAAGAGCATTGGCTTGGATTGGGTCCTCTTGCAGGGCGCGCTGTATATTGCTGGTGCCGCTATCTATGCTGCGAGGGTACCCGAGAAATGGAGCCCTGGGAAGTACGATATCTGGGGCTCAAGCCATCAGATCTTTCACGTCTTGGTTGTTCTTGCGGCAGCTAGTCATCTCGTGGCTTTGGTAACGGCATTTGACTACGCACATATGCACAGGATGGACAAGGTGATAGATGGTATGGGAGGCAAAATTTGGACATGAGTACACGATGGTATGGCAAAGCGCAGTAAATTAGAATGCTTAACACCTTCAATGACCGACTCAAGAGTGTAGTCTGCTCCTCTTCGAAACCCTATTCAGAATGCGATGCCGTGAAGGAAGCGATCGACAAGGATGTATTTCGAGAACGCGCACAGACCAGCCGATGACGCCGTGGCTCGATCGCCAGCCACCTTCCCCATAGATTGCACAGATTGGCAGTTTGTGGGTCAGGGCAGCCAATCACGCCTCAGCACCGCAGCTTCCGATCTTCGAGCTCTCTTTCCCAGCACTCAGGTTCCCGGCTTCCATTCTTCTTTTCTCTTCCACACCGCCCGTCGCGTCTCTTCCAACTGCTTGCGCATCATTTCTACGCATCACCGTATCCATCGCACCTTTACGCGCATCAATTGCTGTTCCGCCCCGCTTTCGCGACTTTACACGCGGTTTTGCGCACCATAACGTCATCTCTTACCACCTGCCACGGCTAAGCTACGTTACACACAATGACCGACACCGAGATCCAACAAGGAGATAAGGGTACGTGCCTCTCAATTCTCAATCCGAGACCCCTTCAGCTGTTCAGTGGCTGCGCATCGCGAGGTTCCGCCAGGCGCATTGCGCTCACCGGCGCGTAACGATTGCCCATCGGCGCGCGTCTTCCTTGTCGCGATCGGTATAATCGCAAAAGACTCAGGAACTCAATGCTAACGTGTGAGCAGTCTCATGGAACTGGGGCTCCGGACAGCCCGGTGGCACCGCTGCCGAGGTCAAGGACCAAGGCGAGATCGCCATTGAATCCAAGAAGGGCAACACCATCAAAAAGAATGCCTCGCCCGACAACCCCGCTGTGCACGTCGAGCGCTCTGGAAACGATGTCGTGAAGCGCGCTTCCGAACTTCAGATCGACGAGAAGGCCGGTGGCGCTAACGGCGACTCCAAGGAAGAGGACAAGTCGGCAGAGTCAGAGAAGAAGGATGACGACAAGTCGGCTGACTCAGATAAGAAGGAGGACGAGAAGACCTCCGAAGCCGAGAAGAAGGACGAGGAGATGAAGGACGCGCCTGACAGTGAGGAGAAGAAGGAAGAAGCGCAGACCAACGGCGAGTCCAAGGCTGAAGAGACTAAGGAGGACTCGAAGGAAGAGTCAAAAGAAGAGGCCAAGGACGACGCGACAGAAGACAAGTCCGACGAAAAGGACGAGGAACCCCAGGCCGGCGACAAGCGCAAGGCTGACGAGGTAGCCGCGGATAAGACCAACGGCGCCGACGCTGATGCCGATGAGAAGCCCGCCGAGAAGAAGGCAAAGACCGACGAGGCTGACGACGATGAAGCCGAGGACAAGGACGAACCCGAGACAAAGCCCACCCCCAAGAAGGGCGGCCGTGCCAAGAAGGAGAAGAAGGAACCCGCAAAGAAGAAGGCACCCAAGAAGGCTGCCACCGCCGACGGCACACCACGCCGCAGCGGCAGGACCACTAAGAACACCGCATCAATGGCGGAAGACTAGATGCGCGGGACACGATACGAAAGTCTCCTCATAGGTTCAAAATGCATATAGTCACGGATTGGCGACGCAAAGGATAACAATGAAACGACCATGGAAAAATGGATACTGGGTGGAACGGAAAGGAAAAGGATCTGTATTCATCGGTGGCAGGCGCTCATAAGGGATGGATTTCGCACTCTCATTTCCGTTTTTGAGGTTCTGCTTTTACTTCGGTATCGTACGGATGCTTTTCTGGGCTTGTATGTAACTGTAACATGGAATGAATCAACAAAGTTAACATGATGTCTTTGATCCGCTTGAATGTCTTCGATGGAGCACAATAATGATAGCACGACGCCGGCGATGTGCTAATATATCATGGTTCTTATGATCTCACTCCTTTCTTCACATTTCATCACAGATCACGCAGAGACAATACCACAATCTTCAGAAAAACTGCTTGTATTAAACGGCATGACTATCTACTACTTGCGCCGCACTGCTGCTTGAAATCTGTAATATACGTCAGTAACCTGCCCCGAACGTAATGAAGCGACGTGACATGTATGTGTAGATCTCTCATTCAGACAGGAAATACTCATTCAATAAAGGCCGTGAAACCTTCTCCGATCCGTCTTGAAACTTGTGATTTGTATTGTGATCATCATTGCGAGATGGGGGTGTGGGGGGTGTAGGGAGAGAGAAGAGAAAGGTGTACTTACTTGGGAGGACTGAGGGTGGTTGGGTCTGCGGTTAATTTTGGGATTGTGGCTGCGCTCTCGGGCAGTTGAGATCATGGTCGTGTTTTACGCGTCGCGATGTATTGATCGCGCATGAGACGCGATTGTAAGGAATCTCATCAGCTCATGTCGTATGTGTCGCCGGGGTGTGGTGAGAGAAGGCTGAGAGGAGCTGCAGAGTTCTTGCGCGTTTTCAAGCGAAGAGTCTTGGCGGGCAGGGCCCATGCGTCCTCCTTGTCTGCCCCACCTTCCTTCATCACGATACTCACTTTTATCATCCGTGACTTTCGTTCGCACTCATCGCCTGATTATTGGATTGTTAATCCTCTGAGTTGCACGTCATACTGCCCTTCACCCATGGTTTGACTCCCATCGGATTCGCGCCTTTGTGTTCTCCAACGCTTTCCAAGGCTGCCTGCCTTGTTGCGCCTCGCTGCCTTCAATGTAACGTCCACGACGAAGGGGAACGTCCTGCCTCAACCGCCCAGAGCTCGAAAAATTGTGAACGCGCAGATAGTTAGAGCATGCCCCCGTACGGCGTATCATCTCCATTATGCGGCTTCTGCACGCACGCACATTGGAGCTGAAGACGTTCGTCGACAATATCCCACCATATGCCATCCTTTCGCACTGCTGGGAGGATGAAGAAGTCGTCTTCTCTGATATTGCTGATCTGGAGCAAGCTAAGAAGAAAAGGGGGTTTGCGAAGATCGAGAAGACCTGTGAACTTGCTGTCGCAGATGGGTTGGAATATGCTTGGGTTGATACTTGCTGCATCGACAAGAGCAGCAGCGCTGAGCTTTCAGAAGCTATCAACAGCATGTTTGCGTGGTATAGGAACTCGGACCATTGCTATGCGTATCTCTCCGACGTCGAGTTCGAAGGTGCATTCGCGGAAGTTCAATCGGCAAGGTATCGCATCGCCTTTTCACGCAGCAGATGGTTTGAACGTGCTTGGACGTTGCAAGAGCTACTGGCTCCTAGGAATTTCCATTCTGATAGTGACCACAACTTGTACAATCCATTCTTTCCAAATAGACTCCCATCTGGTCGATTCGATGGTATGAAGTTCTATTCTCGCGATTGGCAACTTCTTGGACGCAAGGTCAACCTTAGCAGACACATATCAAAGATCACTGGTATCCCCATGGACTACCTCGACGGTCAGAGCTTGGAAACCGCGAGTATCAGTATGCGGATGTCATGGGCTGCAGACAGGCAGGCGACAAGATCTGAAGACATCGCTTACAGCCTACTGGGTATTTTCGATGTCAACATGCCTTTGCTATATGGCGAGGGGAGAACAAAAGCGTTTAGAAGGTTGCAGGAAGAAATCATGAAGATCTCAGAAGACGAGACACTCTTTGCATGGGAGGCCCCATACCGTTGGAAGGCTATATACCGTACGAATGAGTTGACCGCAGACGTACTCGCGTCCACTCCAAACGATTTTCGGGAAACACGAAGCTTGATACCGTTCGCTTCGGACGATCCTGTGCCTCCTTCCACGATGACCCACAGAGGCCTACGCATATGGCAAACGCTCTTCCACACTCACCAACTCGACAAGCATGAATGCGGAATGATTCGGCCTGTTCGCTCTCCAGTCATGATCTGGCCAGATCGCGATGTCGTTTGGGGGATTTTAAGATGCCATGTGGCTCACGACTTTCAGCACTTTGTAATCGTCCCTTTGCTGCATTTATCTGGTGATCTTTATGTAAGAGATATCAGTATTAGCGTGTCATTAATCCCATCTGGATGCGTACCTCCTTCGGCGCTTCCTAGAGAAATCTACATCCGGAACGTTCGTACATCAACCATCGCGAACGATTTCCGGCGACGATGGGGATTTCTTATTCGCAAACCTCCAGAAGGCATTGAGATACGACGATGCTTCCCCAAAGAAGCTTGGAATGAAAAAGACAACATCCTGCAGGGTAAGAACAATGACATTGGACCTTCGTCCTGGCACGCATCCCTAGAACTGGACTTCACCCTCACCACTAAAGCAGGTCAGACTGCTGAATACATGATGTTCTTATCCATTGGATGCAAACATGATGCCTTGACAGAAAAACCACAACCCTGGTGTTATGTTCATGACGCTATCTGGAGGCAAGGTACCATGAATCTGGAAGCATTCCATGCTATTTCATCGTCGAAGCCTGCACAGCACGAGGTTCGGCGTTTCCGAGCGGGAAATATGACTAGAACAGACCTCAGTCTCAAGGTGTCCATCACACCAGCCAAAGTCCTTTCGCAAGACATGTTTGTCGTAGACCTTCAATACGGAGAGCTCCAGCAGTATTTCGCTACAGCCATACCTGGTGCACATGAGCAGCAGCTGCCTCCCAGTGTATTTCACTCCAGTCCTTCGATGCACGATGTTCCGTTGGTGACAATTCCAAGCATCTCGGAACTCTTGGCTATGGGCTCTGATTCTCCAAGTTTTCATACACAGCCTTGATGTTGACATATACATAGGTGGAAGAGGAGTAAAAATGGGAGGCTTCTGGATGTAGCATAACGAAGATGTTTGTATTTGAGACTGAACATGTCTACTCTGGGTCTAAAGCCCACCTGGATGCGCACAGCCCTATCAATCGCAGATCCCTAACATTGAAAGACTCGAATTTGCACAACCCACGCTCACCGAAGACGCCCAGAATGCAGATCGATGGTATTAGCACGAGCGAACTATGTCACGTTAGCGAGTTAAACTTACGGAAAGCGCAGCGTACTTACCTTCGTCTTGTGCACCAACTTCCAGATGATGATCGGCACGATAAAAAGTGGAATGCCAATGTACGACGCGATGAAATCACCCGTACTCCAGTTGCCCTTCAAGAAGACAGGGAAACCAGTGATCAACGTAATGATAGTAGATCCGATGAATCCATACCACGCGGTAAAGGGTTGGAAGGGGCTCTTCCACGGCAAGCTATCTCGGCTGAGTCCTTGCGCTTTCATAGCAGCATGGAAGCGGATGAAGCAGAAGCATAGGGTTGCCCATGCGATCAGGCCTGCAACTGTGCTGAGACTCACTAGCCATCCAAATGCTTGCGCCGCGCCTCCCTCGCCCAGGCTGAGATAAGCCAGAGGTCCAAAGAGCCAAGACGCCAGAACCGCGTAGTATGGTACTCCGTTCTTCCAAGTGCGACCGAAGATTTGTGGAAGCTGGCGATCTGTGGTCATGGCAACAATGATACGGGATCCAACCCAGCAGTAAGAGTTGCCTGCCGACCAAGCAGAGATGAGAATGCAGGCGTTGACGATCGAAGGAAGGACGCTGATGCCGGCCTGTTTGATCGCGATGACCCACGGCGATGAGTTAGCATTTCCAGTACCTGACACGAGGCCTAGATTCCTAGGGTCGACGATAATTCCAATCAGAAGAGCGCCTAGGATGTAGAAAAGGGCGATGCGGAATGTGACCCGTTTGGCCGACTTCGGGATGGCAGAGTGAGGGTTGATGCTCTCAGCAGCGGTGATAACAACCACCTCGACACCGATGAAGGAAAACGCTGCATTGACAAACGAAGCTAGGAATCCGAGGAAGTGACCTGTTGGCCCAGAGATGCCGTTGTAGTCCACCCATGCGCCTGGATTGTTCCAGTAGCGGAAGCCAATTGTTTCACCGTTTGGCGCGCCTCCGGAGGTAATGACGATGGAAACCAGAATGAGTCCAAGGAAGCATGCAATCTTGATTGCACCAGCGACGACTTCAGATTCACCAAACCAACGTACACTCAGCAAGTTGGTAGCCAGGATGAGAACAAGACTGATGGATATGACAACAGCAGGCGACATATCAGTCCAATAGCCCACCAGAATCGCGGATGCTGAGCATTCCGCAGCAATGGATATAGTGTAACAATACCCATAGCTGATAGCGAGCGAGAAACCCACTGCGGGATCGATGAACCGGCTCGCAAAATGCGGAAACGAACCAGCAGTAGGGATCTGATGCACAGTAAGCAACTACCTCTTGAAACCCAACATCAAAGAGTACAAACCACAGTAGCCAACTCCGCAATACTCTGCATAACACACCAAAGCACACTCCCCACAACCAAATACGCAAGCAACAGACCCGCAGGCCCAGCACTCGCATACGCCGATCCCGTTCCGATGAAAAGTCCCGTGCCAATTCCCGAACAGAACCCTATCATGGTAACATGATAATTCTTGAGCCGCCGCTGCGTAGCACCATGCCCACCGACATTGAGTTGCGGTTCGAGAATGGGTTTACCGTCGTCGGAGCCATGGTGGTCGATGTGTGGTGAGCTTTCGATGTCGTGCTGGCGAATCTGATCCAACATTGTCGACTACGATGTGACCGCGGAGACAAGGCTCTGGGGTATTGTTGGAGAACGCACAGGCGGTAGTGTGGCGGGGATGTTACCCAGGTAATGTCAGTGACCGCACTATGAAGTTGTCCTTGGTGCTATGTACTGTGCTTTACTCTTCTGCCCGTTCGTTCCGCAAATTCTTTTCGGCGCTATCAAAGCACGTCATGTAAATCTGTTGTGAGCCTGGACCACCATGTGGTGGCGCGGAATGCAGTTGGGAAGTACTATGCGAATACCTAGGTACCCATCATGGTGCGTGGTTTTGGGGGTTTACACCTCGCCGCAGCATATAAGCGGCCAGACGTCTATCAGGCATTATCGATAGACTTACTCAGTTGTAGACCCTTTCTTGACAGGTGTAAAGCGTAGCCATGTGATTTGTTAGATGAACTAGTTTCCACTAAATCGTGAATTTTCGGAAGGGGCCGATCTTAGCGCGATGAAGTTTTCTTGATGTTCGCACTACCAGGGCAGTTTTACGCTAGTTCAAAACGCTCAACAACGCAATTGTGGGTAAAATCATAGCGTGCTCGTTTCCTAGCATGACGAATTCATCTATCAAATCGCTCAGACCTTTACTTTCAGCGTCCAACGCCTTCCCAAACATGCCCACCGACTGAACAAAAAGCTGATCAGACTCAAACCGAGAATTGCGCAGAAGAACGCTACCATGGGCTGGGGTCCGACTGTTTCAACAAGCTCTCCGCTGATTGGAATGCAGACCAGCGTTGCGAGGGATGCGATGAAGTACATGCTTCCATAGTATCGGCCAAATTCCTCTGCTCTGCATAGCTGTCCTACGCATGCGGGTGTCAACGCCATCCAGGAACCTGTTCCAAAACCGAAGAGCGCTGCGAAAGCGTACAGTGCTGGAAGCGATGTTGTACCGAGAGGCAACCATAGGGCTAGCATCCAGAGCAAGGTGAAGACGATCATGATGAACAGAGTGTTGAATCGACCAATCTTATCCGCGGCATACCCAGGTAGCAAGCGTCCAAGGCAGGAGACACCGTTGAGCACAGCGATGAGGTAGAAGCCAGTGTCAGGCGGGAAGTTCGTACTCAGCGTTGCGTATGTGGGCATGATGCCCAGTCCGCCGAAGAGAACGACCTCGAAACCGAAGACACTCAAGGTGAACAAGCTCAACCTCAGATCGCCGTAGATAGAGAGCGAGATGATGGCTTTCTTCTTTGCAGCGGCAGATGGCGGTATGCGAGCTTTCATCAGAGTGTTGGCGATGATGAAACAGAAGAGGAAAACGAAGCCCAATATCCGCAGCGACCATGTATAGCCGTACTTCGGAAGAGTAGTCCGCAAGACCAACGGAATCGTCAGACCACCAGCAGAGCTACCCATCATGGCAATGCCTTGCGTAAGACCTCGTCGCTCCTTGAACCAATGCGCAACTACCGCGAGACTCGTAGTCGTAAGCATCGCGCCGGAAAATCCTCCCAGTACGCCGCAGCAGAGAATCATTTGCCAGAACTTGTCGCATTCAGCAAGCAGAAAGATCATCAGGAGGAACATGACACTTCCGGTCAAAGCAATCCATCGCGGCCCGTACCGGTCGAAGAGCGGTCCAACCCAAATACCCAGCGCAAGTGACAGGTAGACAAAGACCGACGGGATCCATCCGATATCACGTGCCGACATGTACGAAAGCTGGTTCTGGCCCCAGTAGTCCTGAAGCGTGCCAATAGACACCATGAAGCCGAAAGAAGGGAACAGCATTAACCACGCCGATGCGACAACGAGCCACGCGCGTAGCCCACCTTCGGGGAAATCGTCTTCAGCGTCAACAACGGGTATCCCAGGCTCTTCGTCTAGCTCATCAATGGGCTGCGTCCGATGCGACCGTGTGCGCCCATGCGATCTGACTTCCATCTCCTGATGCGCAGACTGCTTCGCCTCGCTGCCCGCCTTCGATCGACCCGTCATCTTCGACACCGTCCTCCTCAATCCATCCCAAATCTCATCAGGCTCCTCATAAGCATAGGGTCTTCCGTCGCTCGTAGTCGGAATGTCCTGCATCTGGACAACAGGGTTGGCGATTGGATCCATCTTGAACAAAGACCACTTCTTCTACCCTTTTATCGTCTTTCGAAAGATAAACAACAGCAGATTGCGTCAAGCGCTCGTAGCGTGAACCAGAAAGATGTCTTATCCGTTCGTTCAGAAGTTTGGTCGTCGACCACAAGAATCTACTGTGCCTTATACAACAGACAACACCCGGATTCGCATGCCTCATCGAGTAGAGTAGCTTGGCGCAAAAAACGCATCTATGACAGCGACCAGACGCATAGGGCGTGTTAACGCTCGATGCGCCCTACCCTATCGGCGGAGCGACGGTTAGTGGAGCGGCGTGTCTGGGCCTGCCCCGCCTTCAACCGTTGATTCGCATCTTCGGAGCTTTTTGGCATACTCCGATTATTCCTAGATGCACTTGCTCGTACTCCGAGATCGCCATGGTGGAGAAAAAGGGCGGAAGGCGTGTGAAGTTTGCCAGGGCGCGGTGTGGGTTGGGTTTGGTCGAAATCGTGATTTTCGCGAGGGTTGCACTTGCGATGCCGGCACAAGGCCGCGGAGTTGGTGGCTGGTGCATTACTAAGCCACTTTGGCAATGACTGAGTTGAGTGCATTTCATTGTTCTACGATGCTACTACAAGATTCCGCTTTATTACTTACAAGGTTGCGCTTCATTCTGGTACAGCCGTAATGACGGAATGATACCTCACTTCGTCATAGCAATGCACATCCGCGATCTTCAGTCCCGCGCTCCCCAACAACTTCACCCAGTCCTCTTTGCTCCGCTCGATGCCACCTAGCGACGCCATCATCGCAAGGTCCATCATAGCGACCTGCCAAGGCACCTTCGTCTCCGGTAGCACCACCTCATCGATCAAGATGCGCGATTCCGGACTCATGGCAGGAACGATGTTCGCGAGAATGCGAACACAGTCTTCATCCGTCCAGTCATGCATGATATGCCTGAGATAGTAGAACTTCGCTTCGCGAATAGGTTGCGGGGTGAAGAAGTCATGGGCTTGGAACTCGATACCGTCCACGTGAGGCGCATGCGCAAGTGTTGAAGGCACATCCTGAACGACGATGCGGCCGCGTAGTTCGGGAAACTTCTTCTTGAATGCAACGGAGTGCTGACCAAAGCCTCCGCCAATGTCGACCAAGAGGGCAGAGTCGTCCGCGGGCTTGAAGTCGCCGACAACGTCTTGAGCAGGGTATGAAGACACCCAGCTATCGACAGAGTCGAGCACCATGATGTGACCGAGTGCTTTCATCTGCTCGCCATCCTGCTTCATCCACTCGAATGGTGTGAGGTCCGTCTTGATAGCCGCATGGAAAGGCAGATCTTTGGAATCGGTGATGTCTTGGTACTTGTGCTCTTTCAGATAGCCAGGCAGCGCTTGCATAACCGGCAAATGGAGTTTCGACAGATGCGGCGCTGCGCCGTTGACGTGCGGGTTGGCGAACACGCGCGTCGCACGGTTTGCTGCAAAGGTATCCTTCTCAACTTCTGCGATGAGTCCGAACGATGCCATAGACCGGAGCAGATGCGCGAGTAGATTGGGCGCAGCGCCAGTCTTCTGTTGGAACTCATCGTGTGTTACTGGTGTTGTCGATGAGGAGAGCGTGATAAAGATGTTGAGATCGATACCGACGTCGATGAGGGCCCATTGAAGAGGCTGGCTACGGATCAGTAAATGCATGCAGTTGATGGGGGAGACTTACTGCCATAGCTAGACTGAACATCATCTCCCAGTCGCTGTAGAGATCCTTCTGCAGGTCCCGGATCTGTTCCTGGATTTGTTGTCTTTCTCGGGCATCGCCCTTGGCGTATGCCTGGCGGATCTGATCTGCTGCTGCTTCCATAATTGTTGGCTTGAAGCTGTACACTAGGGTGTGTGCTGGAAGGAAGAGGCGTTGGAATTGCTGAGTTGATTCACATCCATTGTCGCAGGCTTCGATCTTTATACTCTAGCTATGCTCGAACGACTGTCTCGGTTTCCTCGGTCGTATATTCCGTCTTCCGCTCAAGAGCTTTTTGTTGACCGAGATGTGCGAGATTCAGGTTGGTAGTGTGGAGATGTCCGTAGGCAGCAGCGAGATGGCCGAAAAGACCGAGAAGACCAGTACGGGTTCCTCCAATGCACAATCTGCTGCTGGTACCTTCCAGAAAGCCTTCTCTCGGCTTTTAAGTTCCCTTTGGATACATGTTAATCCGTCCACGATGGATTGAGGCTAAACGATGATGGTGAGTCCCACTGCCTAAATAGGAAGGTTTTGCTTGGGCGTAGATGACGGCACTCAATGCCGCCAAGGTCGCCAATGTCCGGGTTGGCCCAATGTCCCCCCATGACGCCCATGCCTGCCACGCCTAGCATTCATGTTATGCTCACCACGCTCGTCCAACGCCAGCGACCTGTACTTCACCAAAGCCAAGCCTCATAACGCAACATTACACTTCCAGTATGAAGTATCCTGAAGCGCGCGCGCAATATTATGCATCTCACTCGAGCATCTAGCGACGGTCGTTGTTGCGGACACGAACGGAATGAACGTCGCCCTTTAGGCTGGGTCAAACCGACAAGGCCTCAGCATGTGTGCATATCGTGGGAACACCTGAAAGGTGGTATCAGGACAGGCTGGCCATAAGATTATAGTTGAGTGTGTCCAGTACTCTTCCTCCAGAACGCTGCCGTGCTGTTGAAGCCCGTCATGTTGACGTTGCAGTCACGTCTGTGGCGGATTGCCAATGCGCAGCGGACCGGATGTGACGGATATTGGCTATACTCCCGCACGACTAAGATGTCTTCGCATCCTGATGTCTTCCAAGTCTTCGAGGGTGTCTTGCTGACATGTCAATGCGTCCATGGAGAAGGGTTTTCGGACGCAGGCGCTATGATCGCTGGCAAGCTTAGCGTTCGAGATTCAAGTGGAGCTCATTATTCCGCCGACGCTTGAGAAATACCGCCATTCAGACGAAAGCGCTAGACTCAACACATGCAGCACCAAGCATTCGGGCGGTCTCGTATACATGGCTTGGGAGGCTTATCTTCACAAATTTTGAGCCGCATGTTGTAGCGTCGCGCAACGAAAACACCATTAAGAATGCTCGCAAAGGCCGCAACGGCTCTGTCTCATGAGTATGCAGCAACCGAGTCGGACAGTAGGCCTGAACGATCCCAAAGACGAACAAATGACTGGTGGAAGAACAGATAAATGGGTCTGCGGAGGCCAAAGGTGGAGTCTGGGGTCGGACAGGTTCCTCCACATGATAACGACGCAATACTCGGGGACAGCACTGCCGGTGGTGCCACCCTCGGCGTCTGGTGTTTTGATCTAGGTATTTATTGAAAAGCCTACCTCGCTCTTTTTGTACGCAGACAAGTCAACCCAGAAAGCTGCGACGACATAACCAAGATGCCGTCCAAATTCTTCAAGAACCGCAGGGTCTATCTACTGACCAGTGTTGCCTACATGGGCTCGCTGCTGTTCGGTAGGCGCTCGCTGTCTCCGTTCCTGAGCAAGAGCTAACACTGTGGAAGGTTATGACACCGGAGTAATGGGCAGCGTGCTCGCACTCAAAGCTTTCAAACAGGACTTCGGCTTGCCAACAGACTCATCTGGATTCTCCGACTCGAAGAATGCATCGGTATCATCAAACGTCGTATCGCTTCTTACCGCAGGTTGCTTTTTCGGTGCCATCGGGGCTGCTTGGATCAACGAACGGTTCGGTCGACGATTGTCTCTTATGGGCTTCTCCCTCGTCTTCCTTATCGGTGCCGCAATCCAGACTGTCGCTCATCATGAGATTGGCGTGATCTACGCAGGTCGCGTCATCGCAGGGCTCGGCATTGGAGGCATGTCATCCATCACCCCGGTATTCGTCTCGGAAAATGCTCCTCCAGCTCTTCGAGGACGTATCGCTGGTCTCTTCCAGGAGTTCCTGGTCATTGGTAGTACTTTCGCGTACTGGCTAGATTACGGTGTTGCGCTTCACATGCCCACGTCAACGAAGCAATGGAGAGTGCCCGTATCGATTCAACTCATCCCAGGTGGTTTCATGTTGATCGGACTTTTCTTCCTCAAGGAGTCACCGCGGTGGCTGATGTCAAAGGGTCGACAAGAGGAAGCTGCGCAATCGCTTGCGTTCATTCGCTGCGAGCAACCCGATAGCGCTGAGCTCCAAAAGGAGCTAGCTGAGATTCGCGCTGCAGTTGAGGAAGAGTTGAACCAGACTGAGGGCATAACATGGAAGGAGGTTCTCCTTCCCGGCAACCGATACCGATTTATCACTGGTTTTGTGCTCATGTTCTGGCAGCAGTTCAGCGGAACAAACTCAATCGGTAAGATGAAGACTTCAGAGCTGAACTTCGCCATCTGACCCTCCTTCAGGCTACTACGCTCCTCAAATCTTCCAGACCATTGGTGTATCAGCAGCCAACGCTTCTTTGTTCGCAACGGGTATCTATGGCACAGTCAAAGTCATTACGACTGGAATCTTCTTGATCGTTGGTATCGACTTCATTGGCCGGAAATACTCGCTCATGGCTGGCGCGGCATGGATGGCGTCCATGATGTTCATCATCGGTGCTGTTCTTGCTACAAACCCACCCAACCCAGATTCTGGATCTGTCTCTCCGGCCTCCATCGCCATGGTCGCCATGATCTACCTTTATGTCATCGGCTACTCGGCTTCTTGGGGTCCCGTTCCATGGGTTTACCTAGGGGAGATTTTCCCAACGCGACTTCGTTCGTACGGTGTGGGAATGGGAGCAGCAACACAATGGCTCTTCAATTTCGTCATTACAAAGATTACACCTGCGGCAATCAACTCCATCGGGTAAGAGACTGACTGCACGAATCGCATGCAAAACATACACTGACACTATCCTTTGCAGGTGGAAAACCTTCCTTATGTTTGGAATCTTCTGCCTTTCCATGGGCATCTTTGCTACATTTTTCATCAAAGAGACGAAGGGAAAGACGCTTGAGGAGATCGATATCCTGTTCGGTGACGTGTCGGCTGAGCAGCGTCGCCAGGATGTCGAGGCCGGCATGAAGGAGGAACAGCGAAAGCACTCGGTGAAGTACATGGAGGACGCTACCGAGCTCGAGAATAGAGCGGGCAAGGACTGAATGGTGCTTTCAGGACGAATAGCGAGCTTTGAGGGTGTTCGTAGATCATGTAAAATGCTTCATCAGACAACGAGAGACCTGTTCAACTAGCTGTGGCCGGATTTCAATGATGACGACAGCCTTTGTGTTGAATGGCGAGTTGCGGAGTTGCTGTGATGGTGGCTGACGGGTATCTCGGAACCTTCCGAGAAGCGGAACAAAGGCGCTTAGTCAGTGCCCAAGTGGGCTAGCGTCGTTATCAAGGGGCAATCGCAAAAAGTCTCCCACAACTCAATGGGCTCTCTCGTCTTCGCATCACGGTCATCACGATTTTCCTCAAATTTTGGGCGCTGCATCGCTATTCATCATCCTCCCATCCCCCATGCTTCCTTCCCCACACCCATTTGCATCATGTGCTCAAGGAGGCTAAGCTACGCGCGGAGTGTGGGGAGACAACCAAGTCAGCTTATGTGCGTTCAAAAGCTCTTATCGCCAGTATGCGGACGTAGTTCAACGTGATTCGCTTGTTACGACCAACGGGAAGACTTAACATGCAGCCTCGCAGCCATCAACATCGACTGTTTACCATGAAGCCGGGACCACTGTATGATTACGGACGCCACAAACGCCTCACTCATTTCACGATATGCGCGACGTATTGATCACAAGCGTTGTACAGCAAAATCAGACCGGGTAAGCTCCATGGCTGCATGCTGACTGCGCGTCCGATATGGAAACACGCCTGGTCCGGGCCGTATCGGATAGCCAAGAAGAAGACTAGGCCGCATCATACAGGACAGTACGAGTCAAGATATGGATTTTACAGTCTTTGTACCACCCCAAGACTCTGGCCATCGACAGCTTGGATGTTTGTGGGTCATACCATGAGCAGTAGAGGAGAGAGGTGTTGCCAGTACAGTTCCCAAAAGTCTGTATAAGGCCTCGTGATGGCACCCTCTAAGAGGATAAGTTTGGTCCTGTAAACTCTCCAGCATCATTAATCGCGATTCTGCATTTGCGCTTTCCAAAATGGTCTCCGGGCTCTCGCTTCTTTCGATCCTTCTTGTGACGCAAGCTGCTTTTGCGTACAACTTCGCATACGAAAGTATACAACTGACCGACTTGGATGTTGGGAACAAGCCTGATTTAGCTTTTGGCAACGCAAGCACGGGCAATATACCTTCGTGCAAGAGCTACCCAGGCTATGAAGGCTGGCCATCATCGACGCAGTGGAGTGCCTTGAACATCAGTCTTGGAGGCACATTGCTTAAGGGTATTCCACCCGCTGCTGCCTGCTATGAGGGCGAGTACAAGGATACCGCAAAGTGTTCAAACGTTAGGCGACGTCAAAGCGATGCTCTCTTCGCGTATGTAGTTGCAAACCTTACCCTTGGTTGAAAGCTAACTTACTTCATCTAGCAAGGAAGACCCACTGGTACCGTTTGGGCAGTGGACTTTACACAATCCATGCCCCGTACCTGCAGCTAGCGCCACGCCTCCCCTGTCTGGCTGCAAACTCCTCAGCTTTCCTGCATTTGTCGTCAATGCTACCACAGTCAAAGACGTGCAGCTCGCAGTCAACTTTGCCAGGAACAACAATATCCGGTTGACGATCAAGTACGTCCTCAGGAAAGATACCAGTCCCAAACTGATAGTTGTAGGAATACCGGTCATGACTTCCTCGGCCGAAACACTGGCGGTGGCGCACTCCAGGTCTGGGTGCATCGCATGAAAGCATTCGAGTACTTACCGACTTACAAAGTTGGTCAGTACAATGGCCAAGCAGCCCGAGTTGGAGCGGCACTCGAACAACATGAAGTGTATGACGCCATGAGTGCACATGATATAACGCTTCTAGCTCCTGGGTCTTCTACTGTTGGAGCTTATGGCGGTTACATGCAAGGCGGAGGATTCTCGTACATCACGTCAAAGTATGGCCTCATGGCTGATCAGGTGCTTGCTCTAGAGATTGTCACTGCAGATGGCAGGTTTGTGCATGCAGATCCGACGGAGAATGCGGACCTGTTCTTCGCTATTAGAGGTGGTGGACCCGGTAAGCTTCCACAGTACCATCACAACTATTTTCGGTACTGACCAATAGCAAAGGAAACTTCGGTATCGTTACATCTGCCATCGTAAAAGCGTATCCGCCTACGACGGTCGCACGAAGTGACTTCACATTCCAGACCGGCCCAGTGTCCAGTAACGACAAGACCACCGTTCGCGTGTCTAATGAAACCTTTTGGAAAGGTATGAAGGTCTACTTCTCGCACAATCTACGCATCAATGATGCCAAAGGTATCATGTCAAATTACATCACGACAACCGCTCGCACCTTCACTCTTTCCAGCCAAATTACCAAGCCGGGCGTCACCGTCGAAGAAATGAAAAAGCTCATGGCACCGCTCATCAAAGATCTCAACGATGTTGGCATTTCACTCGTCAACCCCGAGCCAAAGTTCTGGAGCACATATGCAAAGTTCGGTACCCAGCCCGGTGGCCCAAGCGGTGGTACTAGTAACAGCCGTCTTGTGAGCCGGCTTGTTCCCCGATCCAACTTCGAAGACCCAACCTCCCAAGCCTTCAATACCACCATGGCGGCGATCCGCTCATTCGTGGAAGAGGGCGGCTACAGCTTCCACTCCGTCGACTACGCACCAACATACGAAACAGCCGGCTATCCAGGCTCCGACTCGGCGGTCTCGCCGCACCTGCGCAACGCAGTCATGCACATGACCGGCTTCGATAGTCGGCAGTACGATGCTAGCCTCTCTGATGAGCTTTGGAAGTCATCGCATGCTCGCCTCAACTCGTACGTGCAGAAGCTCAGAGATGCGACGCCGCTCAGCGGCGCTTATATGAACGAGGCGGATGTTGAGGAGCCGAACTTTCAGTGTAGTATGTATGGTGATAACTACGATAGGTTGCTGAAGATCAAGAAGGAAAGAGATCCTTGGGCGTTGTTCTATGCGGTTACGGGTGTGGGTAGCGAGAGTTGGTTCGTTGAAGGGACGGGAGGACTCCCCACTCAGCAGGGACGACTATGTAGGGTTGATGCATAGGGTACATGGGGTTGATAGCTTGCCAGATGTTGTACATGGGCTGTCATTCACGTAGACACGATACGAAACCGAGGAAGGCGGGAACGCACCATACGACTATTAGCAATACGGATAAGGAGATCGTTGCGACATACAATGTCTTATTAGGTGTACATGCTTTGAGACACTTGACTATCTATAATGACGTGCATGCTCATACCAGTCTTGCCCAAATACCACAGGCCATGTAACAGGAAGTCTTTGAGACCTAGACATCGTGACTTTGGAGAACTGACTTAGCAGACGAGAACCATGGCAATCAGGGATACCATCTGCCTTTCTCCAGTTGATCCACCAACTTCTCGATGAGGTCCCTCTCCTTCTTGTATAAGCGCATCGTCCTCTTCCAAGTTGCGCCGCCTCGCTTGTGTCGATGGATGTTGCCAAGCCAGTGCTCCACATCGACTGAATCGTAGCTTTGTAGAGCCATTCGTACCGCTATGATGAACATATGTGCGAAGTCGAGCATTGTGACACCGGACGAATTGAGAAAGCTTTGAGCCATGTCCGGGCCTCCAGGTAACCAGATAGCAACAGTGAGCTTGGTGACGGCAGGTGAACAGATTTGGACGGTATTCCAGGTTTGTTTCGACTGGTCGGCGCTCCTAGCATGGACCACAGTCTCGAGGAATGCTCGGATATGTGTGAAGTAATCGCAAGCCTCAGGGTAGTTGTCGCCAAGAGCGAAGATGAGGTGTTTTCCGTGGCCGGTGAAGACAACTGAGCCTTTTCCTTTCCACGATCGGCGAAGGAGCGGATTCGCACGTGACATGTCGAGCAGAGACTCGTAGGGACGCGAGTCGTAATCGCTGCCATCGTACATGCGCTCTTCACGGCCCATGTTAGTGGTCAAGCGCATCAACTCTTCGTCGCTGTCCAGCCTCTCGAAGTAATCTTGGATAGCCTGTTTGTATTGACCGCGACGAGACATCGGGTTGTCTGCGAAGAAGGCGCGAAGAGTAGCCGGTGTAACCACTGTCATGTGGCTAATACTCCTAGTATGTCGCGATTGACTCCAGTCTGCAACTAGAGGTTTGCCCAAGTCAAGAAGGCCCGCCCCCAGAAACAGTCGACGGTCTGTCTTCTCTTCGCTCATGTTGTCGGCGATCAAGAAGCACTTCTTCTTGATTGCGGTTGATCCCTGCACACAGTCTCGCCAGAACTTTGAGACCGCTTGGGCGTTCCTGAGGATATCGCCGGGGCTCAGGTTGCAGAGCACATTCTCGAGAAGTTCGGTGACGCCCAACACATCCCCGGGAAGGTGGCCGTGTGCGAACGGTGGAGAGATCGTGTTGTCCATAGCGATTGATGTAAGCTTGTCGATAGTAGAATGAGATGGGTGGATAGGACGCGCAGGTTGTATTTTGAGAGTGAAATAGTCCAGGTGTGCGACAATCGTTTGTATGGACTGCCAAGCCTGAGCACGAGCCAGCAAAGTGAAAGACAACTGCTGAGACAAACTAGCGTGTGCAGTGAGACTGCTTGTACTAATCCAGACTTGGCTCAGGCTTTGCTCAAGTAGAAGTAACCATCTGGGTCCAGTAGTCTCGTGAGCTCGTTAGCCGCGGCGAGATCTTGATGGGGAACGTAGAGCGCGTTAGAACGCCCAGCACATTCGAGCCGCTCGACGAAGTACCTGGCGAGAAGTATCAGAAGATCGTCAACCAGTACACCAGTAGCGCGACGGAAGCTTTTGAAGCGATGGACAAAGTGTACCCGGGTAGAGCGGTTGGAGATCTCCCAGTGCATAACCAAGCTGATGGTGGTGAAAGCGGGATTTGAGAGCAGAGATTTGATCCAACTAGCAGTGGGGCTTCTCTGTACCTGGAACAATATGTCCTCAATCGCTCGCGAGACTAAGGTAGAGGAGAGGCCCAATTTCGAAATGGGTAAGGGGTCCTCCATGAAGACTATTGCATGGGAGCCAAAGCCAGTCCAAAAGAACCCATTTTTAATCCAAAGATTGCTGGCGATGAATGGGTGTATGGCTGATGGACGGACTTGGGTGATAGGCGCTTCCCAGTCCCAACTTCGACTTCCGTGTTTTAACCTTGGGAACCGATCTTTGCCTGATGGAATCAAAGCTCTGCTGACCGCAGCTTGATCTATGTAGTAAGATTCCGCAGGAACAAAACATCTGATGTCTGCGAGGTTCAGAAAGATAAAAGGTCGGTATTTGTATCCAGGAATAAGGACTCCTCCGCGCCCCTCATGAGATCCATACGCGGGAAAGATATTGCTTAAGGAGTGGTAGAGCTTGCTATCGGCTTCATCTTCTTCGACTCGGTTGGCATCAAGAAAGATGATCTGTCTGAGAACGGACGATCTGTTGATGCAGTTATAGAAGGTACGAGACACCATCTGTTTGTTCAACAAAGCATCCGTCGGGCTAAGGTGTTGCAAAATATTCTCGAGGAGTTCCGCGATGCCCAGGGCTTGTTGAGTAGCGGTAAGCGTTGACGCCATCTTGACGGTGGAAAAGTGTAGGTGATGAGCTATACTTTCGACTTCTGTGGAATTTGTGGACGACGTATCGAGAGCAGGTCGGCACAGGAATGAGAAAGTGGAGGCCAGGAAGGAAATTTCAGCACGTCGTGACTGTGTCATCAGCGTACGGTGCGGGTGGCTTCCTCTCGCTACCAAGGAATGTCAACAGGCCTTTCAAACCCGCACAGCTCGCAAAGACGAGCATGCCGCGCGAAACATCGGTAGCGCAGCAATTCGCCATGCGTTGGAAGCGGTACCGATATATTCCACATGGTGAGGCTGGGCAAGAACGCGCTGCACGAACGCGTAACGGTTGCGATCATCGCTCAAATCGATGCAACATCGTACATGCGCGTTAAATTCGCGATAAAGACGAGGCGATAATGATGGTATGTTATAGAGGAAGAGATGCGAAGGAGTAGTACGTTCGATCGAATTAAAGTGACGCGATGCACGCGTCTCAGGAATTAGCGCCGGAGTTTTGCCGATCTCCGAACGAAGCCACGAGCTGCGTGCCATCCCCTCCCACCTTCAACCCCCAGCAGCGAGCCTACACCTGCTTCCATCCCCGATAGTCAATACACGTATCATTCAGGCTACGCAGATGGTCCCTCTGCTCTATCACCATCGATTACATCCATAAAAGACCATCACGATGTACCGCAGTCTTACAACACCAGCATCACCGCCGTCATCACACCGGCCGCCCATCCCACCATCCTAGCACTGATATCAGCCCCAGCATTATCCCACGGCGTCTGTTCCTCCGGTACGCGGCTCCCCTCTACTGTGTTGTTCGCGTTCATACACACGAACTCGACGCTGGTCTGCACCAGATTCGAATCTGGGTCAACAAATCGTCCCAGTAGCACGACTGGAATCGTCTGGCGCGTTAAGAGATCATACGTCTCATTCGCAGGGGCGTAGAAGTTATCGGACGGGCTGATGCCTGCGTTTGTCCCGAACGTGTTGTAATTGTCTGGAATTTGCACCTCCTCGGGCATGTTGTTGTAGGCGCACGTGCCGTTGGTCACGTCTTGACGGACCGTATCTGTGCGAACTTGTCAGCTATATGTACAAAGGCTGTAGCTCCCGAGCCGCAAGTCAATCGTATCTGTTCTGTGCGGGAGAAGAAACAAGAAAGAGAATAAGGGAGGTTTGTACAGATGCAAGGGAAGGAACGTACTGTGTGAACCGCCACTCAACATTGGACACGCCTTCTTGAACTCATCTGATACGGACGAAGTATCTTTACTAGGACAGTAACTCGAGGTATCACTAAGTGCCTTGTTCAGGTGGTCCATGCAGTCGGAGCTGATCACACCGCTACAGCTATTCTCTCCTCCGGCTTCTAACGTCGCATTGATGTTGCTCCACTGATACTTGCAGAGCTCGGTATTGTTGGGCACGTTTCCAGGTACGGAGATGTAAACATGTCCTCTGAGATCGTCATAGCGAGATCCAACGATGACAGAGACATACCACGGGTCGTCGCCGGCGTAGGAGGAGTTCCAAGTAAATTCGTGCTGGCCGGTTGAGTTCACGGCCGTGAATTCGTCGAAAAAGCCTCGACAGGAGGAGTTTTGCGCATTGACGACCGCTGTGGTGAGGAGTCCTGATATCGTAAGGAGCAGCAACTTTGGGTTGTCAGAGGTCCACATATTGACGTAGCATAAGGGTAAAGCCGTAGACGTTTGATCGTTTGGACTTGCGAGAATGCATCTATATGTACGTGGCGCGGTTAGGCACCCTATGGGAATGACGCACTAGCCGAGACTGTGGTTAAAACGGACGCGATCGACAGAGCTCGGCATGCCTTACCCGTCTAAACGAATATTGTGTGGCAGTAAATCCATGTCGCAATGAAGTTAACAATTTGCAGTTAACTGCGCTACGCCGGCGGAGAGCAGTGCCCGTAAGCGCTGGGGCCGACTCAATCCTGCGCTAACGGATACTCCGACGGCGCAATAGTACTACAACATGAAGGTTTCCCCGCAACAATGCTATACATAAGGAACTACGATACATTGTTGTCTTACACTAGAAGGAGAACAACAACGACAGCAAGAAAAAGGAAGAGACGCCATCCATCAAAACCCAGCAATCAACCTGCTCCTTGCCATACCGCCTACATCGCTCTTGCGCTTCGGCTTCTGCGGCAGGTCATCAACAATGAAGTCACCAAGTCCATCTTCATCGTCGTCATCGGCGTGCGCATCCTTCATGTCGTTGGCAACACTCATCTTGACAAATTTCCTATTGCTTGATGACGCCTTGCTGGCGCCAGTCTTCCTCGAGCGGGAAGCAGCCGCCGGTACATGCTTGGATTTGGCCTTCTTGGGGGCAGAAGCGCAACCAGAATCGATATTGTCGCTTCTCTTTCGCTTCCGCTGCTCTTGCTCTTTGGCTTTAGCAGCCTTGTTCTCAGCCTGCTTCTTCTCCCATACCAGCTTCTCCGCCTTGACGTGCGCATCTCGTTTTGCATTCTTATGCATCTCACGGGTCGCTTTTTGCTGCTTCGCCTCCGCTTCAGTTCGCTTGCGCTTCACCTCTTGATTGTAAAGCTTCACTTCGCCCTGTGCAAAGTCGGCGGCTCTGAAACGGCAACCGAGTACCTCCATTAGCTTGGCGTAGGCCTCGTCGTCGATGGCCAAGATGTTTACGAGGTATGTCTTCTCCCCGTTGTCGATCTCAAGCCCTCGAATGTGCGCTTCCTCGAGAAGCTCTTGTGGCTTCATTACCTCGTATGAGGGTTTTGATAGGCGCTTTGGCTCCCTCCATGGGTTGGGCGCAACAGCCAGGTACCGATTGATGGCTTGATGCTGTTGCGGGTGACGAGCGACTGTGCGCTGTCGAAGTGATGGCGCCGAAGTTGATGTAGTCTCCGCGACGGTACGCTTTCGCGCAGTCGCTGACTTGACCTGGGTTGTATTCTTTTTAACGGATGGTTCTACGCCGTTGATCTCTGCGATGAGCGATGTAAACATCTTGCTAGTGTGAAGGTTAGCTAAGAAGGATGAGTGTTTGTTGTTACGGCGACTGGGTCGTTGAAAGTGATCCAAGAGGTTCAGAAGCGGTCAGTTGAAAAGGGGAGACAAGCAGGCGGCGATGAGGGAAGAGCCTACATTCATTAGGGAGAGCTCCCACTCAGGTTAGTGGGTGCAGGTGATGTGATACCAAGTCTTTGGAAGTGAAAGTGAATGTACCACGTTCGGAGAGTGCTGCAGATCACGGGAAACGAGAAAGTGGGGAGATCATTTTCACAGCGTAGGCAACATTGTGGTCATCAACGGCATTGTAAGAGGTTTGGTAGCAACATTGGTTAAGTGAAGACGACTTCGTCGGCGAAACTGTGGAACGACTACACCAACACCAATGAGCTTTCTGTGATGACCCCCACCAACTTCAAAACAAGCGGTTCACCTTCAAGCCCCTGATCTTTCACCATCTCAGCCTACCACCTGACCTCCCTCCTACGAAGAGGCGACAGCAATATCCATGGCTTCACCTTCATCCTCCTCCTCATACGCCCTACACTGGGCGATCCATGCCCTCCTGTCCTCCTCCTCCCCCAACCTCCTCTGCTCCTTCCCCTCTTTCCACGCCTTCCTCTCCTCAGTCATGACGCACACCAATCTGATCCTCAGTTTCCATTCACTCAAGCTCTTTTCCTCTCCCTCGTCGAGGTGTTCTCGTTTGAGGAGTTCATGCTGCATTTGCAGCTTCGTCATTTCGTTCCAGCGCGACAGGCGCGACAGTGTGGCGCCTTGATGGTAGTATAGTGTGTCTGCTAGATGGTGCAGACTCACTCCGCGGCGCCGTTGTTGCATCAAGATGCGATGTTGAGCGGGGTGAAGCGTCGCGAAGACGGCTTGGAGAGTGCGGTAGGGGAGGAACTTGAAAGCGAGTTTGATGAGCTTTTCGGGTGCCAGTCCGTGGACGGTTGATAGGCGTTGGCAAGACATGTTGTGGTTTTGGGTTGTGCTTGCTTGTATTGTGGATGTGGTTGCGTGTTGCAAGAAGAGTTTGGAATAGTATGTCTTTGGGCTTTGGGACATGTGTGGAGATAATCGAATGGAAGGATGGAGGAGGCAGGAGATGTGAGTTTATATACTATCTGAAGAACATTGTAGAAGAGAAATGGTATCGCGTGCGTTCCGTGTTTGCGCATCCAAAACATGAGCAGATAGACTCATCCTGACCATATGACCTTGTACCTCTACCAGTAGTAAGTATTCTTATTCCTCTTAGACAGCCAGTCGCAAGACCAAAGAATAATCCAGCATATCCAAGTGGCACTTTAAGCGAGCAAAACACATCAGTACCAGACACGCAGTGACTCACAATGCGTAGCATTGAGTCAAGGTGAGGATCGTTATTTGGTTCAGGCTCCTGCTACCGGACAATGACTACAGTCTGGCAGTAGACTAGTCTATCTTGCCAAAGCCGACACACGGTTCACCATGCGAGACCATGGTTGCCAAAGCAATGTAGTCTTCGTGTATCGCACGAAGCCTTTCGGAAAGGTAGCCTATAGAACTGCTGCCAATATTGATGTTCAGCGCAAATGTGCTCTCGGTCATCACCTCCGTGCGCGAACAGATGACGCGCTCGAGCTTAGCGAACTGAGATTGCGATCACGAGGCCTATCCAGCAACCTCTTTCCTCGCTCTTTCCATTATCTGCAGTCTGGTTGAGGGACGCGATCATCGATAGAGGATCATTTTGTTGCGACGTTGTTAAATTACTAAGATACAAGCTTTCTGTCTAACATACTATAACCATGGTACCGTGGTGACCCGACGCACACGAGCGACTCAAACGTTCCGAAGTCCGCATGTACTCAACATGAGAACTGACATATTATAAGAAAGAGAAGCTAACACCGGATACGTATGTATTCCTATCGGCGACTTGTGAAGCGCAAATATTCGTCTCCACCATTCTGTCCCACTTAAATACGCTCTTGCACCCCTTCTAAGAGCTCTCCTACTAGTCCTCCTCATCATAGAACGCATACTCTACCGACTCGGTAATCAACTCGCGCGCCGCAGAAAGAACCTGCGTAACAGCCTGAACAACCGTGCTCGTAGTCGTCGGCGCATACGCAGACGCAGTAGCAGCCACGGTGATTGTTGGCGTAGCCGCCAGCGTAGTACTCGGCTCGTGAGACTTGGGTGGCCAGACAAACGAGTTTGGGATAATGGGCAGAGAGGCGAAACCAAGTTGCTTCATCTCGGGCTCGCAGTCTTCGCCTTGACAGCGCACGAGACCGAATTCGGTGCGCAGCTCTTCTTCGGTGGGTAGGCGAGACGAGTTTCCTTCGTCGACGTAGAGGTCTTCGGGGCTGAAGCCGAGGCCTCGCTTCATCTTGACGGCGGGGGGCCCCGGAGGGTAGCCCAGGCCAGCATAGTCTGGGTTTCCGTAGTTTGCCGTATGTCTCTTGCGGGGACGGTTGGCTGCACGATCGTACCAAGGATCGTTGGTCATGAGAGCGAAACCCGGGTCGTCCACGAGGTCCTTGGGCCAGCACGGATTGGCCGTGATCCCTTGATCGACAATATCTCTCGGCATGTTTGAGAATTCCAGGCTGAAAATCTGGAGCTGTGCGTACTCCGTGTGGTCCCATTTCTCGACGACTTTGCCATTATCACACTTGACTTTTTCAACCAGGCTCTTTACCGTCTTAGTAGCCACTTTGTCGTCGCAGATACGGCTGAACAGGTGCCCGGCGTCGCCGTTTTGCCCAGAGGGAATGAGGCGAATCCACACATTTCTATCGCGAGCTTGCCAAATCACGGCGGGTGGGAATTCGTCCCGCTGGCAGGACAGGTTTGGGTCACCTTGCATGTGACCCTTGATCCACTCGGTCTTGTGTTGGGTGTAATAAGAATCTTTAACCTCGCGAATGTTAATGCCATCTTTACCATCGCACGTCAATCTTCTGAGAGCAGGTCGACGGCTTATAACAGAACTGTAGTGCAGACAAGCCTGGCCCATGGAAATCTCCCCGCTGTCTTCACTGTAGATACAAGTCCTAACCTTGATATCTTCATGAGGATCTCCCTGTATTCTGTTGATCTTTGTTAAGGGTCTTAATGGGCGGGCACGTTCCGCGAGCTTGGGGTCGACCTTGGAGCACCTTGCCGCAGGTTTCGTGAAGGTGGCGGGTGGATCGCGGTCCTTTTTGGAAGTCAACGGTTTGTCGAGCTTCACATCGTAATCCTTTCCGCGGAACTTGAAGACGGATTTGCCTGCTTTTGCAATGCCCTTGGCGCAAACTTTAGCAAGAGCTGGAACGGCGGCTTGGACGGCGAGTCGTATGATCCATCCTGCATCACTCAAGTTAGAAAACAGCTCAGGTCAAAGAATGGAGCAACTCACCAATAAGGGGGATAAAGGTAAGCGGTGTCAAGGCGGCCGTGATGGCAATTCTGCAAAAGGCCGTGGCAGCGACCTCCAAGGCTAACGCTTCGGCTGCTTCCAAAGCGGCCTCTTTGGCCTTGTCCTTGACCTCATCTTCGACCTGCTCTTTAGTAATAGGGGGCTTGAAGCCAGCACAGCAGTAACTCTGTGTTCCTCCAGAGCATGTCTGATCCTCGGTGCTCGAGTGGTGATTGGTGTTCTGCGTGATCTCCGTTTCATCTTTGGCACAGCCACCGGTGCAGCTCAGGCCAAGACCACGGTAGCCGCGCCATCGGCACTTGCCCATATTAGTGCCTTTGGCGCAGCACAGCCGACGGAACTGTCCTTTGCCACAACGGTCCATTGTTGAAAGCGTCCCGGGTTGGCCGTTCGTTTGCGAAGCCTCGTATTCTCCTGACGCGCATTTCTCGCCGCATGGCGTCGTGTAGCAAACGCCCTGGGCGGCTTCGTCTTGGATGAAAATCTCGGCTGCTGCAATGTCGTCTTCGGTCCATTCGTCGGGGTAATTCAGGCTTTTGTCGTTCTGGTCGACTTGATCGATAGCCCAAACCATGAGTCCATCTGCAAACGCATCGTCAGTATGGAAGTTGCACATGTTTTTGTCACTCCTTACGCAAGCACCGCGAGTTCGCGAATTCTGCCTTCTGCCTAAAAGTATCTTGGTCGTCGTACGAAACCCATTGATCATTGTCCCATTGTATCCCTGTCGCGATGATTAGCGAAGCGTTTGTGGAGCTTTTTCTGCTCTTTCCTCGTACATTTGACTCCGGCTTTCAGATCATGGACCGGCTTGAGGTTCTTCTCCTTGATGAGCTCTTGGATCTCTTGTAGAGTAAGAATGCCGGAAGCCTTCGAACACCGACCCTCTTTGGCACCTCCAGAGAACGTGCATGAGCCGTCTGGCTTGTTGCAGCTCGGATCGGTGAGGGTAAACGAGCGGCCGTAATCTGCCCAACAAGTCAGATGATGTAGACGCAGAATGTGAGCAAAAGCAAACTTACAGCCTTTTCCCAAGACAACTTTGTTTGGTTTGACCCCCGCGCGCCAGAGGAGGTCCAAGGCCATGTTGATCTCAGTGATGTTGGTGTGAGTTGCGAGTTTGGGCCCAGTGTATTTCGATGCGGCGTCCCAGACACCGTGAAGGTCATATGACATCACGTTGAGCCAATCAACAGACTCTTGATGCTTGGACACGTCGAAGTGTTGCAGGTACCAATAGGATGCCGGCAGCGTTATGGTATAGCCGTACGTTCCACGAAAGGCATCCTTGATGTCTTTCGACAGCAGAACGAAGTTGGCTGAATCGCCGGCCTTGCCTCCGCGATCATCTTCCAAATGTCAGTACTGGGTGAAAGCGACGGAGATGCAAATCTTGGCTCACCAGCGGTAGGGTATTCCCAGTCCAAGTCAGCTCCATCGAATCCGTATGTGTCCATAAACTTGATGAGCTTGTTGATGAAGGTCTTGCGATTTGCTGCTGTACTGGCCATGTTGCTGAAAGCCTGTTGGTATGGGCCGGCTAGATTACTAAAGTCAGTAAATACTAGTGGGTTCGAACAAGTATCACTTACGATCGTTGAAGGACCATCCACCCACGCTGACCCAAGTTTGAAGTCCAGGCTTCTTCTCTTTCAACTTGGTGAAGCGACTCAGCAGCTTGCCCGCGTTCTTGTCCATTGGAACAATGTCGAAAGTGGTGGGATGGAAGAAGACAAAGGCAAAATTGAGGTGCGTAAAACCATCAAGATTGAGGTCTTCGGGAGACACCTTGCTGCATGCCCTAGTGTTGGCCCACGATTCGTAGTAGCCAATGTTTATGCCATCGACGCTACCACCATCTTTGCTGCAAGATGGTCGCTTGACGTCGCCGCAGCCTCCAAAGTCCTTCTGGCATCCCTTGTCGCAAAATAAGGATGTCGAACCGCAAAACCTACGTGCCAACGTCAGCTGCGAGAAAGGAGCGGTCGAGGTAATCACACGTACCCAAACTCGGAGCAACAGACTCCGAGCGGACACTGCTGCTTGCCAGGCTTGCCGTACTGGCCGCACTCTGCTTTGGCATCGCAGTTAGAGGAGCAGTTTCCGGCTCCGCACTCCGAAGGAGAGTATCCGCACAGTCCGGAGACCTATCTCATATCAGTGTTTGGTCTTGGATCAATACCAGCTACTTACACTACTACAGCATGCACCATTCACACATGGCGTTTGATCGTTGCAGGTACCGGTAGGAAGATCCAGAGCCTGAGCTGGGATATCGTTCCTCAAGATACCAAATGCCGAATTGACAAGGAAGTACGATTGTTCCACCTCGCCGTCGAATGTCTCGTTCTGGAAAGCAGAGCCATTTTGACCGCTCACAAGGCTAATTTTGAGCCAAAGGCCGAGGACTAAGCCCTGAAGAAGTGCAGACCGCATATTGAGTGACCGAATGTAAGGGGAACTTGGGGGTGCGTTTTCTCACTGCTCAAGAAGTATGGCGAAAGCCGTTAGGAAATGTGAATGAGAGGAGAATGTGGTCCGTATTGCCAAACGCTTCGGCGTCCCGGGTAGACCCGCCATAATCGCATCGATACTGTTCTCGCCAAAGTAGATCAACACTCGCACATGTCGTTGTAGGTATTGGGCTTGCGCCACCGTCCATGTCGCCTAACGCTAGAGTACGGTCCGGTAGATGAAAATCCAGACGGAGGATCCTTAGATTGAAGCTCCTTCCAAAAGAGAACAACCTCCGGCATGCTAGTGCACAAGTTGATACTCAATGCTAGCGTGAGGCGTGGGTCTTCCGACGATAAGACTGGGCGGAACATGGATTAGACAAAAATCGAGCGGGACATCCGTGCCAGCCTCGCCACGGGCATAACCGCGCAACCGCCTAAATGCGCGACAGCCTAAGACAGGCGGCACATAGACGCCAGGATGCGTGCGAGCGGGTTCCATGCCGCATATCCACTATGTATGCAAGGTACTGAAGGATGCCAAGGATCTAGCTGACCACCTTCCAAGTTCCCGCACGGCTGCTAATTGATTAATTAGCCAAAGTGAAGATCAGAGAAAGTTGTAACTCCGGCGGAGCATTGCATACTAGTGTCCACTCCTATCGCCCTGCAATGACTTATTTCTGGCGTTCTGATGGCTCGGCCGGGGTATCCGCGGAGACCAAACCTCGGAAGGCTGGTTATGCTACCTCGACCAATCCCCAATTCAAGCACTCTCTCATCGCCGCATACTCAGCTCTAAGAAACGGTCGAATTCGTCCTCTACTTAGGTCGAAGTTCTTTGCAGATAGATTCAGCGGCCACAATGTTTTCTCACAACCCTGTTCGCCGCGTGCTGATCAACGTAGGCTTGATGGCTTCCGCCTCAGCCTTTAACCTCTATCCCCTTATTCCGGCAGAAACCATGTCGCAAATTCTAGGGATATCTTCCGGATGTGTATCCGCCTTGTATGTCTTCTCTTCCCAAGCATGCTTCATGAATATCAACTGATTCCTTTCAGAAACACCACGCTGCCATGCGATAACGACTTGATGCAATGGACGCACAAGGTCGACGAAGTGTACTGGCAACCAGCCGATGTTACCACACTTTGCACCGCAAGCTGTATGTCCGATGCAGCAGACTGGCGGCAGAATGTCGCAACAGCTTGCGTTGACGACTATTACCGCTCGGGCGACCGATACGTGCCCGCCGAATCGCTGAGCGGTCGTATCTTGGAGGGACTTGATATGGCTTGTATGCGCTCATCGTCTAATGAGTGGTGCCTAGTCGAGTCCTACGAATGGACTGGCTCAGATGTGATCCAAATGGATTGCGAAGCAAACCCCAATGACCCATGGTGTCTCAATCGCGCCGACTTTGGCGCAAACCAGAGCCGAATGTCAACGTTATACGATGACGACTTGTTGTGCTCCGAGTGCTTTCTCAAGATGTTGCATGCCCGCGTAACATCGGATTACCTGCAAGACACAGAGTTTGGCGACTATCTCGTCGAACAGTTTCAAGATGTCCAAGACGTTTGCAAGACTACTGTTGGCGAGCTCGTTACCAGGATTGGCCCAGCCTATGCGCGCGTGACGGATGAGCCCGAGATGGCACTCCCGTCAACTACCGTATCGACTACTAGTAGCGCGCCCACACCCACGTCGACAGTATGCAGAGGCCGCATGGTGGATCTACGACCCGATCGTGAAGAGGAGCTCAATTGTGATGAGATTGCGGAGAAGTACCAGATCGCCTCGCTGGAAGCGGCTGTTGCAACGAAGAATGAGTTCTGCGATGCGGATGGAGAGGTGTGCATACCTCTTGCTTGCACATTGTACCGAGTCTTGACCAACGACACGTGGTAAGTATCTCTGCTACACACTCTCTCGTATCAGCTGCTCACTACTGTGAATTAGTGAGTCAATTGCTCAAGGTCTTTCGAACACGACAAATGAAGTCACGCTCGCTCAGCTCGCAAGCTGGAACCCCAACATTATGGGTGCTTGTGACCACCTATTGGTTGGTCAGGCAATCTGCTTAACGTATGTCAGCCCTGTAGTCTCCCATCCATTGAATAGAAGCTGACAAGTATACCTTTAGTCCTCCAGGCGGTGCTTGGATCAGTCCACCAGCCTCAGAAATCCCCGACGATGGCGAGGGACCAATTCGCGGCGGTCCAGGAAGTACGGCATCCCTTCCCATAATCGAAGACGGTGGAGAAATACCTGCCGATAGCATACAAGAGGGTATAGCATCCGGTTGTACCCGCTGGATCATGGCCAATGACACCCAGGCCGCATGTTGGAAGCTTGCATACGATGCCAAGATCAGCGTACAGAGATTGTGGGAGCTGAATCCGGTGCTCGGTAGTGCTGGCGAGCGATGTGCTTCGCAAGTCTGGCTCGGCTACTACTATTGCGTTGCCACGAGTGGTGATGGCACGTCGCCATCACCTACATCTACGAAGCCTAGCACGAGCCCAAGTTCGACAGCGCCGATCACAAAGCCAACACAAACACAGTCGGGTATCGATCCTAATTGCAACAAGTTTGCGACAGGAGCAAGCTGTTGGGAGATTGCCAACAGTGCCGGAATTGAGCTGTCACAGCTGTATGGATGGAATACTGTGTTGGGCGCTAACGGAGAGAACTGCGGAACTCAGATCTGGGCCGGATATTACTACTGTGTTGGCACTGCCACCCCCACGACAAGCCAGCCGGCAACAAGCACGGTGGTTGCCCCGCTCCCTACGCAGACTCAGGGAGGCTTCCCCGCAAACTGTAAGCGGTGGATGGTTACTAAGAGTGGCGATACCTGCTGGAGTATCGGTAACGACAACGGTATTGCCCTCGAAGTGCTGTATGCCTTGAACCCGGTCCTGGGCTCTGACGGAGAGAACTGTGGAACTCAGATCTGGCCAGAGTATGCTTACTGTCTTGCTATATAACTTCGTACATGAGGCTGTTTGTTCGTCTCGAACGTTCGGAAGCGGTGGTAATGCGTGTGACCGACCCAAATAAGAAGATAGGAGAATGCGTAGTCATCTATCGTGAGATTTGTCACTTTGTGCTGTCAGCGCTTCCATTCTTGGAACGCAAATCATACGTCTTGTCAACTGCTATAAAACGCCTTTGTGCATGTTTCCTCGCGGCTTCTTCTTTCCGTTCCGCTTCTTTGCGTTTAGCGTCGAGACGTTCTTGTTCGAGAGCTTTGAGATACTCTGCCTTTCTGAAAGCTGAGGGCCAACCATACTCTTTCAGCAAGCGCTTGGGTAGCTGTTCATTTGCTTGATGAGTCTTCCGGTCACGTTCGCCGAGAGGATCGCACTCACCTTTGCATTGTTGTCTCGATGATCCACCATCTCGTTGTACCATGCATCGCTACCTCGCGTCAATGGTACAGGAACGGTGACCAAGGTTTCGATCTCGTCGTAGAGCTCATCGAAGTACTGCTGAACCTCTCGAGGCTTTGCGGCCTGCCGCCAAAACTGGTCATCTGGTGCACTACGGTCTACAATGAACGGTCCCATGGGCCAGATTATCCCTAGTGAAACCTGTCAATATCCGGTGATGCACGTTGTATGCGGCTCATACCTTGGTCCGTATCTATCATCCACACTGTCGCTTCGTTGCCCTGACTCAACGGTATCATTCCAGCAGGTATTTCCTGCCCCTCTCCGCATGGCGACATACGCCTGATAGCCTTCTTTTTGTCCGCATCTTTCAGCCAGCCATAATTGCGAAGGTAATTGCATGCTTCCGTTACAATATAGACCTCGTATTTAGAGTCACCCATATTCTTGCTCAGATAAGGCAAGTGACGCAAGAGATCAATGACTCTGTCCGACCGTTTCCACTCTTGTAATGTGTCAACAGCGAGCTGCTCATCAGTCCAACCTTCAGGCGGCGGGCGGAGGATCGTGTCCGGGTCGAGGTAGGCCATGCGCACGAGCAAATCATAGTGCCTCTCGATGCAACTGACGACTACATCGCGATTGTAAGGCATGGTGTGGATGATGGGGTTGTAGTGTAACGCTAGACAACTGGAACGTGGCTAGATCAATTCTACCCGTGGTCCGCGTGAACATCGGCAAAAGTTGCCGCCGACGACCTCGGTCTGTTTGTCCTGTTTGCACGCGACGGCCTAACTTTATGGCCAGACAGCAACACTGAAACACTCCAACCCATAAGACAAGATACGCCCAACTCTTTCCAAGCTAATCGCATAACAATTAAAACACTTTCACGAAACCGCCATATCGCCGACATCCTCGAAACCGTCCCTTTCGCCGAAACCATCAGACCAGCGGTCAACGCCGCATACAAACGGACCTCACGAGCGGGCGCACAAGACACAGGGAGAACAATATGGGCGGCTACTTATCGACATTTACAAAGCTGATATGGGCGAAGAAGGAGATACGGATATTGATTCTGGGGCTGGTATGAACACCTCAGCATGGCCAGTATGGGAGGCATGGCGCTGATTACAAATGCAGGATAACGCTGGAAAGACGACGCTACTATACAGACTGAAGGTACGCGATATCTGGCATGACCACATGGAAATATATAAATTCTGGGTCTGGATACGAGGTATACGGAGGCTAACAACCCCTCCAGATTGGCGAGGTAGTCACAACGATACCGACAATAGGCTTCAACGTCGAATCCGTCACATACAAGAACCTCAATTTCAACGTCTGGGTAAGTCCACCTCCCTCCCAATCACCCACAACCACCATCTAACACCCACCCCCCAGGACCTCGGCGGCCAAACCTCCATCCGCCCCTACTGGCGCTGCTACTACGCCAATACCGCCGCCGTAATCTTCGTAATCGACAGCACAGACATCGAGCGCCTGACCACCGCCAGCGAAGAACTGCGCGCCATGCTCAACGAAGAAGAGCTGCGCGACGCCGCCCTCCTCGTCTTCGCAAACAAACAAGATCAACCGGGCGCCAAGGGCGCGGGCGAGATCAGCGAAGCACTCAAGTTGGGGGAGCTCAAAGATAGGAATTGGAGTATTGTGGCTTGTAGTGCGGTGGATGGGCGGGGTGTCCAGGAGGGTATGGATTGGCTGGTGGGGAATGTTGGGGAGCAGAGTTAAGGAGGGGACAGGAGGGGATATGAGGATATACGTGCGATGGGGATGAGGATGAGACGGGAGCGGGGACATATGACGCGGCACATACGCGTCAGAAACGGATTATTATACCAGCATAATGGCGTCTCGGCGCTAGGGTTGTGAATACGGGGTGGGGAGTCAACGTCAGTAATTGCATGCGCGTTCTTGATGTCGATGGAAATGGAGATGCATTATATCGTGTGACGACGCGTCTAATAAACCTCCCACGTCAGATCTCTACCTGGTCTTAGCCGCCCCTCAGTCCAATCCTTGCCAAAGACGTACGCGCTGCTGATCTCTTCTTCGTCGATGCCCAAGTGATCTTCGCCATCTCTTCCTTGGAACCAGCCCAACGCGTAAGTCTTCCCGCTCTTCTCGAGGTGCTTGGTCATCTCCCTTGAGTTCAGCTTTTCCGTGTCGATGAAGCTGAAGAGCATCTTGGACTGGTGGATGAACGCGAGGACAGAGGCCATGGTGCCGATTTCTCTGGGCATGAACTTCTGACTGCGCTTCGCGTACGTAAGGAGAGCGATGCAAATGAGATAGATCAGGATGAACATGGTGAGAATGAAGCTCCACCAGAAGCTGCGAAACGTTTGATCCGTGTTCCATCGATCATTCGACTCGCTGTTGTCACCATCGTGGTCGTCATCCTGATCTTGGCCGCCGAATCCGGGTATGAATTTCTTACCATCGACGCTGAGCGAACTTACGCAGACGGTCAGTATCTCGGCAAGGATGGACCCAAAGGCGACGAGCATGACAAGGTAATGCCCATTGAGGAAGGCTTCGAAGGGGAGCCAGAGAGGATTCGTGCCAGCATAGTCGAGAGTCAGAGTCTTGGCGGGGGCGTGTCGAAGAGAAAGCAGGTAAAAAGGTTGTAGCATGCGAACATCGCTGTTCATGGTGTTCCAGAGTATGCGTATGACAGTCGCTATCCCTGTCATCATCCAGGGCAGCGTTTGTGTGATGATGCCCGTCTCCTCAACGAACGTGAGGAGCGGTACCGTAATGGTGAACAAGAAGAGAAAGCCAATGAAGGGTACGCCCGCCCACATGCGAAGCATGAGCGGCCTAGGATCAGAGCCTTGCTCGTGTATCTTCTCCTTGCTCTTTATGTACTCTCCTTGCCATAGCGAGCTTTTGTGCAAGATATATCTTCTTTGGCGAAGCTGCTTATGTATCTGTGGCAAGGAAGCCTGATCGAGCCCTTTGAAATCAGTAAGAATGTGGCTTTTCGTAGCCATGGCCGCAATGCCTGCGATGCCCTTGGGGTCCGACTGCAAGCCGCTCTTTCTTTGCATCGCGTACATCAGCGCCCCGCCACAAGCTGCGACAATCAAAAGGCACGCTGAAAGCGCTCTAGACCAGGCCGGTTCGACTCTCACAGCCTTCCAGTCGCCAAGATTACGGTCCTTCTCGTCTGGCCACATAGTCATAGAAGCACTCTGCAAGACAGGTACAAGACTGCTAGCGACCAATGTGCCCAACGAGCTGTAAATGACAGCGTATTGTCTGTGACGAAGTGCTCTCAGTGGTACTAGGAAGCTCAAGAACGTCAAGTAGTCCATATTCAGCGATTCCCCTGCTGTCGCGCCTGTCTTCTTGGATAGCTGGTAAAATGGCTCCAGGCGTTTGACCTCGAAATCCGACATTTGCCAGAGAACGCCATAGAAGACCGAAATCATAATGGGCGCGTATTGCCAGGTGAAGTATTCCGCGACAGACAAGCTGTTAACCTTCTTGAACTTCCACAACCCACCATTTTTTGGATGATCTCTGACATCGCGTAAGGAAATCTGGCAGAGATATTCCT
The DNA here is from genome assembly GCA_023758145.1 of Alternaria sp. BMP 2799. Classification (NCBI taxonomy): domain Eukaryota; kingdom Fungi; phylum Ascomycota; class Dothideomycetes; order Pleosporales; family Pleosporaceae; genus Alternaria; species Alternaria sp. BMP 2799. The sequence goes on from JAFVLP010000006.1 coordinate 450,598, forward strand.
GTACACCAGCGAGTGCAAGTGCAAGAATAATGAGCATAAGGATCCACCACGAGCTCATAGTAAGGGGCCGCCATGCAGGCATCTGGGGATCTGCATGCGTGTTAGATGCTATCTCTAGGCACATACAATGTATGGGAAACTTGCCTTCAGGAAAAAAGTAGCTAGTCTGTGCACCACTGGAAATGAGACCAGCCTCAGCCGTCAAAGTTCTCATAGAGTCGAAGTCGCGAGCAACTCCTGTGAATTCGCTGATATCGACTGGAACATCTGCTGCAACAGCAACAACTTTGCCGGTATTTTCAGCCTCGTCTTGTGCTTTTCTAGCCTGCTCGTCTACTACATCCGCTCTTGTCAAAATTCGTCGGTGACCTGGAAAGAAGCCTGGTACTGGTCCAGCTGGGGTGTGCTCAAACGGAACATGGAGTACAGAAGTCATGCCAGATCCGAGTTGCGCCTCGAGACGCTCAAATTCTGCGGCGTGACTAGCTTCATCCATGTCTCTGTCACGCTCTTGCCCTTCGTGTATGTCCTGTGTCCGCGATTGCGCCTCGAATGTTTTCAGCGGCAGACCGCCTAGCGAGCTCAGATCGTATCCGACTGCCTCGTCCCCCTCGTCGACTCCCACAAGCCGTCTTCTGCTGGGTTGTGATTCTTCATCATCCAGTCGGTTGTAACGTCCCCCATGAGAGGCTCCCCTGTGCAAAGATGCGATTCGGTCGAGGACCCGTTTGGTCCTACTGTTGCTCTTGCCCAACGACGGTGATGCGCGATCTTGAGTAAACACGCTCGCGACAGGGTTGTATGATGTTTCTTGGGCAAAAGAGGGCGGCGCTGGAGCGCGGGGTATGCGATACGAGGGTTCTGCGGCCGGTAGCAGAGGCGAAGGAAACGACTGACGTCTTGATGCAGGGGTGCTGCTAGGAGATGCGATTGAGGCGACTGAGGACGGTCGGGACGGAAAGAGTTGCGAGAGCCTGTCGGAGGCGCCAGACGTGTTCTTGCGACGCAGCGGTGGCCGAGCGTGGATGGGTGGGGTATCGCCAGTTGTTGGAGAGCCAACGCGCAAAGCAGAAGGGACTGTGATATCGGAGGTCCTCCTACTGTTCGGGGAGCCAATTTGGAGGGGCGATGGTACTCCTTCGACGGATGGTGACCGCATTTCGTTTCGAGTATGCGCGGCGTGCGCTCACGTTCTTGTACTGTACAATGATATTTGCAATGTGTAGCGACCGTAGGACGAAAGTGAACGAAGTCAAAGGAAAGAGAGAAGCCACAAAAAAAGGCGGGAAATCACCAAATCGCACAGGATGTTGCACGAGGCTGGCGGTACCTTGCAGCCTATGCGTTGCACCGGTCAGCCTGGTTCCATCACACCAATATGCGCCCACGGATGCTTTCGCCCTACTCAGGCAGGAAAAACTGCTCTAGTGCAGTACACCATGTGCAGTCCAGGCGAAGCGAACGGCTGTCGTGGAATCAAGCTCGCCGTGGCTTTGATTTGCGCTGGCGTCGCGGGGCTTGACGAGCCGCTCAGCCCTGTGCTGATCAACCCGCGTGACTCCAGATTGAAGGCTGATAGCCTGATATTCGATGTCAGAAGGACGGCGTTGCGCAAAGGCGTCAGTAGCGATGAAGGAGCTCAGATTGTTGAGCGTAACAATAAAGAATGCATTGCTTTACAGGCTGCAGCAATGCCATCACAACAATCGACCGGTCAGGATTTGGGGGCCAGCTGAGCTAAAAATACGGCGCTGTGCCGCTGCGGTCGAATGGCGTTCGAGTCTCGCCTGGCATTGCCGTCTGAGGCATGCCTGTGGCTTGCGATGGGGGCCAAAAACATCGGCATATCGTGTTGGGCACAACGACGGTCGCACGACGAAATACAGATTCGACGATGTTGGTGTTGAGCAATTGGAGAAAGAAGGTCCGGATTCGGAGCTTGAGGAAGCTCCTCTAATCGGCCCCGCTAGGGACGTCACGTGTACGTCCCTCTGGGCAGGCGCTGACGGTAACAGCAAACCCTTTGAGGCGACAACAACATCAGATTACCTAGCGAGGCTGCGCGACGACACTCCCGACTGTGCGCAATACATGTACAACGGCTGTCAGTTCTTTGAGGATCGTCAGGAACTGAACGGTCGCACCACCGTTTGCACCCCAGACACGCGCACGCACCTGGCGACACGTGGTGTTGTACACAGACGACGTTCTCAACGGGATCAAAATATGCTCAATTAACTAGCCAAGATTACTATCCTACGTTGCAGGCTTTACTTCGGTCGTCTGCACAAATGGCTCATCTTACTCAACATTACCTCTTGCGCATCTGCAGCATCGGTCCCTTCCTGCCGGCCACGAAGATGTCGTAAATCTGGTATTGATCCTCCGTCTGTCGCCCAGGCTTTCCATTTCGGTTGCCTCCACCAAGTCTGTTCTCTGAATCAGGCCGAACCTCGTACATCCAGAGTGTCTTGGCAATGACAAGTCGCATCTCCAGCCAGGCAAGGTTCTTTCCAACGCAACCCCTAGTTCCATATGAAAACGCACAGAAACCGTTCTCCGCCAATGCCACACTCTCAGCCGAGGATCCTTCCTTTCCAGTCTCGTCTACGATCCAGCGCTCAGGGCGGAACTCGAAGGGTTCCGGGAAGACGTTCTCATTGTAGCTGAGGCAGTAAAGGCCGGTGCTGACGTGGAGGCCAGCGGGGAAGTAGTGATCACCGACAGTTGTTCCGCCAGGGAGTACCTCACGGCTGGGCTCTGCTGCGACTGGTGGTGTCATGCGCATGGCTTCATTAAGGAACGCGGTGAGGTATTTGCAGGACATGATCTTGATACCAGACTTGATCTCCTCGTAGCTTGAGAAGACCGACTTGACCTCTTCAGCAATCTTAGCCTGTACCTCCAGTCGACGAGCCAGGTAGAAGAAGGCTGCAGACATTACGACAGATGTCGTATCGGAACCAGCAATGGTCAGCAACTCGCACTCAGCGAAGAGCTCATGCTCGCTGTAGCCACGCTTGCCAGTTTCGGGGTCGACGGCCTTGAAGAGCCAGTGAAAGAAGTCCTTCCGGACCTCACCCTCAGGCTTGGGATTCTTCTCCAATTCGTGTTCGACCGCGGACCGTTTCTCAAGGCATCCTTCAACGAAGTCCTGCCACTTCTTGACTACTGGCGGTGAGGCGACCTCTAGGAGCTTGTCGAGCCCACGAGGCTTCATCCATACCCAAGCGTTGGCTAACGGGCCGAAAGCAATCTTTGGAATGTCAGCATGGTCGATCAATGATCTGATGCAGGGGACTAACTGGATGGAGAATTTCCATGAATTGAACCATGACTTCGGGGATGTGGCGGAGATCGCTTCCAGGCTCCTTCATGTCGAAGTTCTTACCGAAGCACAAGTCACCAAGGATGTCGAAAACAAGCCAGTTCATCCAGTCACACATGTTGATAGAGGCCGTCCACTCGCCAGCCTTTGGCGCTTGTTGACCAATCAACTCCAGCCAACGATCGATGTTCGCGTGAAGGAAGACCTCAGCATCTCGCAGCGCCGCCTCTGAGAAAGCGTAGTTCAGCACACGACGCTTGCGCGAGTGCACCTCAACACTGGTGGTGCTCCATGTGTTGATAGTGTGGACATTGCGTGGCCACACTTCGTAGTAGAGACCTTTCTTAACATTTCCCTTTGGTCCAAAGATCTTCTTGAAAGCAGCAGGCGTGTTGAGCACGACACTGTCTGGACGATACCGGAACTCGGGTCCTGCCAATCGTTAACAACTTACTGACTCTGCGGATGAAATCAGGCCACCATACCATACTTCTCCTGCAGACTATACAGCCAAACGTGTCGGTCGCCAGTACGAGTATGCCACCATGACGGGAACACAGTCAAGCGGGCCCAGAACGGCCCCGGGAACGCCGCGAGTGGATGGAAATAGAGGCGATAGATTCCAGTAACGATTACGTAGGTCGATACTAACAGAGCTGACAACACGAGAAGCCCTGGGTATGACCCATTGCCTTGGATATCTGTAATTGCCATCATGCACCTGGCTTATTCAGAGAAGAAGGAAAGTTTGACAGGAATCCGAAAGCGAAATGCAGAGCGTGGGGCCTCTTTTACGCCTTTCCATATGCTCGCCGACTCTGCAAATCGCACATGGTTGAACCTGTCGTGCTCCGCGGCATCTGAACCCTCACGGCTCCCAAATTAGTGCCCGTTGATTGGTCTCCTAAAACCTTAGGTCGCTAACTAGCAGCCGGGGCACCTGTCAGAAACGACTCTGAAATGTGGAGTTTTGCTTCTCGGCTGGGCTAAGAAAGGACCGATGGCGAGCCGCACCTCCCGCACCAGCTATCCATAACACATAGTTTGACTATCAAACAGCTACTCATGCTTACTGAGCGACGCCACTATCACAATGCATCACTAACTCTTTGTTTTGCTGGTTGTAATAAGCCCGCATATCGCGTTCCTCGCATCCACGTGGAAGATGGCGCATGTGCCGGACGCCCGCGAATAGGTGGGTCTCTCGCTAAGCCCCATGGGACTTTCACTGCATTTGCCCTGGTCAGGTTTGAGACAATAACTTGATGGGCCTCGACAGGGTCTATACGGCTTCTCGACTCGTTGTTGCACTACTAAAACTACCAAGACGACGGCGTGAGTCCCTCTCGCTCCCACGGCACAGCATAGCGTGTGAGGGTCCTTCCGCTTCCGCGACCCATGCCGTTGCATGCAAGGCGTATGATTGGCAAACGGTGATTGCCCTCCAACGAGAGCTTAGCACGTTTTGGTTCCTACGCCGCCACAAAGCTTGCACACACGTTTGCGGCTTGCCGCCCCTACCAGATGCCCTGCAAATTCGGCATGGTAGGATTCCGGCAATGCACGACATCCACAGGAATGAACGCCACGAAGCAGACGCAGTGCGTGTTCATCCGAGGAGCCGCAAGGCGTCTGATATCTTCATCGCTTATGTCCGCCATCGATTGGTTCGTAATCCATTGCCGAAGCCTCATTTCTGACTCGCAACAGACGGCCAAGCTAAACCATTTACGGCCAAAACGACGGCCAGGCACATGCGCTCAACACCAGGAAGTGGGATGATCTGCTCGAGTCGGCCATTTAGAATAACGCACAGCTCGGAGTTTATCCTGCCACGGCTACCCCGGAGGATTTTGATCGACGAGCGCAGTGATTGTCGGTTTGGGTACACACGCAGACGCCAGACTCGACCCCGCGGCGACAGATAAACAAATACGTTCTTATTTCTTTTTTCGCAAGATGCAAAAACCTACCCCTCTCATACTGATCATTTGTCTCAAGCCGCGACGCGCTTGCTGAACGAGAGGGTGTGCGATGCAGGCGTAGATTGAAGTCTTGCATAATTGAAGTGGAGTTGACTTCCCATTTCGTTCTCGCGGTAGCACGACGCCGTCTCCGTTGGGAGCGAGTGCCGGATCATCCCCCACCCACTCACATGTGAAGACGAGGGACCCTTCAGGCCGACCAGGACCCCCTAACCTGTAACTGACGATCCACTTCCCAGATGCTCCCCGTGTGTCAGTGCCTCGCTTCTTGACTTTATGCTTTGCCCAACAGCTCCAGCATGTCGGATTATTACTTCTCTCTGCCGGATGCTGCAATGGCCATTGGCTGATGCACAGCTAAACAAGCAAGTAAACCGTCATGGGTTTGAAGGGTGGTGATTTACAGACCTAAAGGGGGTCTCCCGCGACCGGGAGCGGCGGTAGCGGTAGGTGGATTGGGAACATCTGGGGAGTTCTGGTCAGGGCGTCTGCATGGGAGGTGAGGAAAGGTTTTTCTTTCCTTCTGGGCATCGCGTGCCTTGTGCCGTGTTCTTGTTCCTGATATATCATGGGTGCGTGTCTCGCGTTTTCCATGTGAGAGTTTCGTGCATCACCGTCAACGCCACTGCGACGTCTTGTTTCTCGCTGTTTGTGATATACCTGGTGTATACGCCGTCGAGGATAGGAAAGAGAGTGTGTATATGAATTGTGCATCATGGCGCCTATCATCGATCCACAGGAGAGCGTGTAAGTTTGTTCGGCAGTGTCTACTCGCCCTTTCTTTGTCCTCTACCCTTTCCATACCCAGTCTCCGTGGTCCTCCGCGGTTCACCCAACCCATGTCTTATCACGACCAGAAAACAGTTTCTTGGGTAACATGCAGCTGACATTCTCTCCAGACAATCCTACCGCCGTCGTCTCGATGGAGTGGCGATATCGACTTATATCTTGATCATGCTGCTCGTCCCCCTCAAGGTCTACTGTCGGAAACGGCACGGGGGATGGCGCAATGTTCAGATGGACGACTACATGTCCATGGTGGCACTGGCTGTGGCTAACGGCTTTTTCTACGTGTGCATAATAGGTACGTATCTTTCGCCCCTGGACACAGATCGTAGGCTAACACTCAGTGCTTGCAGGCATGCGGGAGTCACTGGGACTACACATCAATGAGATCACGAACCCGTTGCAAATCATCGCTTTCTTACGGAATATCTACATCGGCCAGATCCTGTATACGCTCAGCATCACGAGCATCAAGCTATCGGTTCTCGCTTTCTACTGGCGGCTCTTCGAGATCAAGTCCCGGATTACCATCTATGTTGTAACCGCCGCCTCCATCGCATGGTGTATTGCTATCGTAAGTCACTTATCGCACCAACACTGACACCCTCAGTGCATTAGGCTAACAGTACCGCCTTACAGATGCTCTGCGTAATCTTCAACTGCCTCCCAGTACGCGCCGCCTGGGACATAACCATCACGCAAAAGACCTGCATCGAAACACGCGATATCTACCTCGGCGGCTCCGTCCCCAACGTAATCCTCGACTTCTTCATCGTCATCATGCCCATCCCGCACGTCTGGCGTCTGCACGCGCCCCTCGCCCAGCGCATCGTTCTAGCCGGCATGTTCGCGCTCGGCACCTTCATCGCCGTCGTCTCGCTCGTGCGCCTGATCATCTTCCTGCAAATCCCCATCTCGGCCCAGGGCGACGTAACCTACAACTTCCGCGAGATCATCGTGTGGTCGATTGTTGAGATCAACATCGGCCTCACGTGTGCTTGTTTGCCTAGCCTGAAACCGGCTTTCCGCTGGATCGGCCTCGATAAATTGTTCTCTTTTGCTTCTTCGCGGCCGAGCGATATGAAGAGTCCCGGTCCGAGCTCGAATGGCGGACTGGATGGGTATATGCATGACTCGAAGAACTCCGGTGGGAGGCACAGGAAGAAGGGTGCGACGGGTGGGCTGTTTTCCACGCTCGCGGGTATGAGTCGGTTGGAGGATGAGGAGGAGTTCAAGTTCGTTGGGGAGGATACACAGGGGAAGCATAATGTGGAGATTGAGATGGGGAGGGTTAGCGATGATAGTGCGCAGAGGACTGCGACGGGTGGGATCAGTGTGCAGAAGAATTGGAGTGTGCTGGTTGATGAGAGGAGGGTGGGTCAACACCGGTAGTCACAGGTGGAACACACAAGGAGGTGTTTTGTACAAAAAGAAAAGGTTGGATATATGGGTACACTAATCACACGACGAATAACGAGGTCATGTTATATACATCTTATCATGTCAACAAGCTACATTGATACGCTCGTCTGTTGGGGATTCCAAGCTTGAGTGTTTGACGTCTTGTTGTTGCATGCGTCGGTGTCGGTGAAATGAATACAGTGAAGGAAAATTGCATGAATGCGATGCGTGCGCAAGAGCTGGAGGTCGCGAGGCGCGAAGTATAGGGTATCACAAAACGCTAATCCACAACAGTCTCGAACCCAATCTCCAGCTCAACCGAACGGTGCGAAGGACCGCAAGGAAATCTTCTTGCCCTTTGCAAAATACCCAGGGTACGTCGGTAGGTCATCTCGGATTCCTTGGATCCTCGGTCGATGCGCACCCTTCCGTCCATGGACATATCTTCGGGCAACTGGAAGATGAGGAAACTGCAGTCGGCTTTCGTCTGATTGCATATGAGACCGAAGAAGTCTTCACATGTTGTTTCCTTTCCGGTAAACATCAAACTGCCGTAAGACCAAGTCGGTCCAGGGCCGATTGGCTGGCCCGGTGGTTTGGTGCGATAAATTCGTAATTCAACTTTAAAGGGCGACGGCTCGGGTGAATGCGCGCTTGTCCGGCGGGTCGAACATCCTATCTTGGTGCCCATCACCGAATCTCTAGACGTATCGGAGTCATCATCTGTTTGGTCTTCCTCGGAACGTGCGCGTTGAGGAGCGGGTTCGTCTGCTGTTGTAGTCGTACCAGTGCTGCGTCTCTTCCTCACTGGTATCTTCTCGCTTAGGGCTACGAATCTGCAACCTTGAAACCAAGGCTTATTATCGATATTTAGGTCTCTTTTCTGGTATGTCAGGGCTTTCATGTATATCCTGTTTATAAAGGTCTCTATGTCGGTGCGATACTGCCTGCATAGAATCATGCCCAGTAGGTGTTTCTTGATGCTGGTTCCATTAGCTCGCACCCAGTACCTGGATAAGCGGACTTACGTGGTACTGTCTCTCGGATAGATCAAATCAGCCGGATATCGAGTACCCTCTTGTGGTTTTCGGAGATGCTCTCTACTTCCTTGACCAGGCTCAGGCCAGATCAGGGGAGCATACTCGACTAACAGCTGGTCTAGCTCTTTATCGAGGAGCATGGGATCGTATCGATTGATGACAGTATTTGCATCGTGTGCATTGCGTAGTAGTAGACCAAGCAGAGCCGGGACCTCGAGTTCGTAGAGTGCAGTGGCGGGTTCATACCTGAACACTGGTTTTCTCATAATGAAGCTCGGGTCAAATCTCTCCCTCCCATACGTCTGAAGTCCAAGAGATTCTATATGATGAGAAACGCCGATTGCGCCTTTTTGCCGCCCCATTGTTGGGTATAGTGGTGATTTGATGGACAAAAAACCGCTTGCCAATTGTGATGTGTACACCGCAGCTGGCGACGTCGGTGTCAAGCGGTGAGAGCTTGCGAATAGATTCCGGACGTGGTGGTGATGGAGTGGGCAGCGGTTTAATGCAAGGCGTTCTCCATCTAGACTCCGGTCGAGACAGACGCGTCCTCGCTCCTTCGTTGTTTACTTGACGCGTCCTCAATTGGCAAGGAGGAGCCACATTCCAATGCCGCGTGCTATACGTATCGCGACACGGTTGTTCGCGTTAAAGTGAAGGGAGATGGGATGTACCATGGCGGTGCTGCGACGGAGTTAAATGCCATGCAGAATTGTGGGCCAATTAAAGCCCTGCACGGACGCTAGCGCGCGCAGCCGCATGGTGCAACAACAGACCGCCATCACCACCTACCAGTCGCTATCCGACATCTCGCCGGCATGCCACCCAAACACTCGGGCATGCCGCCCCAGCCCCAAAGAGCACGGAAGAGTGTGCGCACACCCGTGTCGAGGGCCCCGTCAACAAGCTGCAAGCGCGCCCGCGAGCCCAGTCTCGACAACAACAGCCCTCAGCCTGGTGACGCAATCCGGTTGCAAACACCCTCCAACTCAAATGAAATAAACACCAATTCCAAGGCGGCATCTCCAGAAAGCGATGCGCAGCCGGCACGTCGTAGCGCGTCGAGCGAACTGACTTCGCCAATGATGTCACCTAGGCTGCGTGCACTGCAGGCATCTATGGAAGAATCTCGAAACACCAGTCCTAGGAAAAACTCCATCTCGTATGGTTGCTTCAACTCGCAACCTCATCTGAAAGGCCATTTTTATTCGGCCAATCAGCTCTTTGCGCGGGGCGTTTGGATTGGCTACCTGGCTCCGGAAAGGCAAACCCAGTCATTCCGTGGGCTACCCTCCTTTCACGACTTGAAGGCCAATTACAAGAAGTTCAACCCTCCACACCCTCCTATAGTATCAGGGAGTCCTAGGGAGAATCGCAACGCTGTCTGCCGAGGCTGTGCTAGGGAAGACTCAGCTGTTATTGCCTTCAGCGAAGTGCAGTTCGGACCGAAGGTCGTGAGTTGTACCGAAATGCATACAGTCCATGTCGTCCAGATTGTTGACAACATACAGAAGGTCGTTATCATGCCGCTCGATGGCGACGATGACGCTGGGGTCTTTGCCATTATGCTACCTCAGACGAGTGATAGGTCTTTGCAAGGTCTCCAAGCCTATCGCCCCTACGAGGTAAGACTCGGATCAACGAATAGTACATGGAAAAAACATACTGACCTCACATCTAATGATGCAGATCAGTGGAGGTGGTCTGGGAGACAAGTTCGCCAACAATTTCATGATGCTCACACTTCGCAATCCTGACAGCGATGCTGGCACATTAGAGACCGTGCTCTCAGTGTTGTCTCCGCAAGAGCGAGCTGACATCGCCTCGAAGCTTAGGGGACTACCGGAACCAAGACAGCGTCTCTCTTCTACCCCCAAGCTATCGAAATCCACTGATGAAGATGCTGCACCTTCAGCACCGAATGCCGCACCTCCAGCATCGAATGCCATGGCAAAGGTCGATGACGATGAAAGCGATGCTCATACTAAGCAACCCGCCGCGAGGAAGCGGAGAAAGCTTAGCGAAAATAGGACCCAGATGTCGAACGTGATCGAGGTTGTTCCCAAGGAAAGCAGTACATTCCCTTCACAGTTGCAACCACAACAACAACCGACGCCACAACCTGTACCTGAGCCACAGCCAGAGCCGGAACCCCAACCCCAACCGCAGCCACAGATACATACACAGACTCAACGAACGTCAGAAACACCTGTTGACGATTTCAAACAGCATGCTCCAACGCCCGCGGATACATTCAAACCTCCGCATCAAGTCATCAAGCGCACAAACTCTACCAGCATCATCTCTCTTGATTTGACCGACGAACAAGCCGAGCGCGTGTATTTCATTTGGTCGGTCGACGACGAAGGCATGGAAATGGAGTTTTATCACACGCTACGCGAATGCAAGTCTTTTGGAGGCCTGCTCGGCCTGCTGGAGGAAGAGAGTGAGGACCTACCCTCTGTTGCGAGCATATTGGAGAAAACCAAAACCTGGAAACTGACATACGATCTTGGTGACGGTATCAGCAAAGCGATCGTAGCCCGCAAAGGCACGGAGACCGCATTCGATCGTCTACAGACTACACTTGCTCAATCGTCTATTTGGGCAGACAATCCTCAAGCAAAAGTCGATATCGTACTCAAGTCTTTGAGCCGGCCAAACCCTGCTTGAGCGACATGAGCAACGGTCATCGATGATTCTCTTCCTAGAATTCCAGCCTCGGCGTTCTTCGAAGGTGTGCTCTTTCTCACTTTCTCTAGCATCTGTATACCATTGAGTACATCGATGGCTTTTTTGCGTTGTCCTACATATACCCCGATCATTCTTGATCTTTCGCGTGCGAGTTGGTCGAAAGCATCGATACCAGGCTGGCGGTTGTATAGCACTGGTGCTCCATGAGGCTGGGCAGGATCCAGGCAACTCATAAAATGTTTATTCATATGAATACTAATGACGATCTCTATATGGCTTTTCCTCACAAAACTTCCAGAGCCTCTGTTTGAGCGTGTGCACATGCTACAGCACATCCGATGATGTAGTGATTCCCCATTGCCTGTACACCAGCGAGGTCTGCCCGCCACTGCGCATCCGATGTCAGTCGCGCCAATAAGTGGAAAAGAAAGCGCAGTAGTATGCATGGACTTGAGCCACCAAACATCACTGTCAGCAGCGGTGAGCTGCATTTCGCCACCCCATAGACGAACAACAATGTGCACAATGCCTTGTGTAAGTGATTTGGGGGGATCGTCGGCTAACGCGATATTCCAGCCAATCGGCAGCAACTGCCCTCTGGTTCCGCCTGCCATTCCCAGGCGGGTGCCGCTAACCCTGTAGACGAGCTTTCATACGCCGCTATGGTTTCTTCATCCGACTCTTATCATCTATCGTGTTCTCGATTCATCTTTAAGAATGTCGTTCGTTTCCCTTGCGCGCCCCATCACTGACTCGTACATGCTCTAGACGGCCCTTTGGCGAAATTGCACGATCTGGCTGCCCCAGTCCTGAGAGCATCTGCATGTAATCATACCCGAGAAAATCAGCACTACACATCACGCCTCCCTTGCATACTCGCGACACCACAACGCTCGGAACCCATACGACCGTCTACGGACGCATCGTTAGTCTACATTCAATTCACCTGGCGAAATTTCGCGATCCATGCATCTAGCCCAGACGCCATGGACGGCTCAGCTATCACATACGCAACGTCCAAGGACTGGTTGGACATTATGAAGAATCGATCAAAAGTGCGTATGCACGAGCTGATCGAGCGTCTTGGACTGCGCGCAAAGTGGTCATCGAACAAACGCGGTAAAACAAACTTTGAATCCGCCCTCGTACGCGAGCTTGTTGCAGACATGGGCGATGTTGTCTCCACGTTACCGAAAGAGCCGGATGAGCTGATGAAATTTCTGAGCGACGAGGGAAGTTTGAAGGAGCAAGTCGATGGCTTGCTTGAGAAACATGGCGCCAAGGTCTGGGGAAGAGTGGGCGATCGCGAGCACCTAATCACCGCGAATGAACCCGGAGTCGAAGAGGGACTTTACCCGCGGGATCTTTACTTGGAGAACGAGGAAGACAGAGCACTGTAAGTACATAAGTTTGAGAGCACATCTATCTCGAATTTGGGTCTCGCAATACGGCCGAATAGCTACTGACCCACCACGCAGAATCCACAAACTTCTCCATTGGTGGATCGGGCTGAAGGCATGCAACGTCATTCTTGCGCGCGAACGCCTGGATCGCGAGAGACGAAAGAAGGCAGAAAACCGCCAGGCGCGAGCTGATGCCGAGTTTTCTGGCCAGCAAGAAGGCGGCACGCCAGCATCATTTGTTGCGCTTGCGCCAAACTCGGTGTTGCACGACGGCGATACAGCGTCACGTGGAAGCCCAATGTCGTCAAGTGCAATGCTCACACCTCCGGAATCTGGGGAAAGTCCCACTATGGGACCGCGGGAAGGAGGTGGGTTTACAGCTGTCAATGGCGGTGGGCATGCAACGAATGGCAATGCCGCCTTTACATCGGCGAAAGCCCACGAACAACAGGCTACACAACAATCCAACATCGCCGAGGGTGTCTGGAACAAACTCACAGCTGAAGCGAACAAGTCTCGATATCTCAGTACGATGTCAGGCCCTGCTGCTACCCACGCTGCACATCCTACCGAGACCAAAGCAGCGGCACAACAGCAAATCACCGACGCGACCCAAGCGGCTGCTGATCGACAAGTCAGCGTCCAAATGGCCGCGCTGGTAGCAAGCTTTCGGTCAGATGACGGTGTGCCAGAAGAGCTCCCGCAGCCAAACAACAGCATACCCTACCGTGGTTTAGACTACGACGGCTTACGGGCGCTGCGGCAGTACATATATGGAGAAGAGCGAGGTGTTTCAATGGACGAGGAAGCGCTCCTCAACCAACTCGAAAGAACATGGCGAGAAGGCGTTCGAGCCGACTACAATAAGATGATTGAGAACATTCCCGTTTTCATTGCGAGAGAACGAGCATTTCTGACCTGGGTGGAACTCAAGCGCCACCTGGCAGCTCTATTACGAGCAAACGAACGTACGTTTTACCAACTGCATTTGCATCTGATCTATCTATACTTATCCTACTGCAGGTTGGTCAGCCGAAGGCCACACAGCCGCCGAGATCGAGAGGCGCATCCAACAGCACCGCACGCTCATGGGCTGCACGCAAACCATCATCGCCAATTTTGAAGACGTGGGTCGAGGATTTGGTCTCGGCCCCAACGTCGCCGTCGACCGCGATGAGCTCCTGCGACAGGCCATCGTGGTGTTGGCCGGAGAAAAGTACGCAGTAGAAATGCAGTGGAAGCCAGTAGATTTTACGCAAGTAATGGGCTGGCTACACGACCACCTGGAGAGCTTCCGCAAGGAAGAAGAGGAAGATGGAAAGGGTATGCTCTGGTATATTGGCGAGTCACGACGCTAGTCACAATAACCACGATGGAGATACGCACGTATCGTGCGCGCGGGCAGCTGTAGTCGCAAAAACTGTGTACGAGGATCATACAGGCGTTCAGGTTTTCAGGGCGACGATCGATCGCCAGGGTCGAGGCCCCCACTAGTAGGTGTCCAATTCGGGAAAATAAGCTATTCGGGTAGGTCAGCCGTAGAGTGGTGGTTTCAGCTACTTGATCATGTTACAGGACCGTGTAGGATTACACTAGCTCAGCTGTGCCACACCTCATCACCATGCAGTACGGGACTCTGCGACGCGTGATTTGCTTTAGTTTGCGATCGCCTGGAACGCGCGAGCGCATAGTGAGGGCGCGACTGTACGCAACTTCGATAGTTCGGCAGCTAGTATCCGAATGAATACACGGCTCGGCAGCACTTCGCAGTATACCTTTTCGCTTAGTGTATTCCCTGCAGCCAAGGGGCGTTGTCTTCAGGCTCCGCACTGCGCCGTAAATCTCCCTAATGCCACGTTCCTATTTTAGAGTGCAGTGCAGTGACCGCGCCGCACATTCGTCACATTGCCTCACATTTTTTTCTTTCGAGTTGTGGCGTTTATCAGATCTCGCTGTACCTCCCATCAATATTATGCGGCGCGCAGTCTAGACGGGAACCGGTTGCACAGTTGAGTAATCCCAGCTCGGTAGTACAAATCTATGGGTGAGGGACGAGCGCGTCATAGATGCATGTGTAGTTGTAACTCCTGACCATGATACCAACGACATCTATCCCCGGCTATACGAAACCGTGATAGTGCCGCTTATTCGCTGATTGCATGTGGCGGCTAATGGAGGCTTTGAGTAAGAGGATCGGATGTTTTGGCCTATGCGAGTAAGAGTTGTGCTGCTAGCGACATATTCATTTGTACCTCGTGTATGATGATTGACCCCTGCGATAGATATGATTAGCATAATGCAGCAAATGAGCACCACGCTCATAGTGCAAGTGTCGTACAATGAACAGGCAAGGGCAAAGGAGACCCGCTGGGTGTGAACGAATGAGGATGGGGCGGTACTATGATTACACCTGATGGGGATTTATTGGCGTGCGAGTCATTAACTTCGGAGTGCGGACGCGTATTACCTCTGCACATGTTTTGTTGCGGCCCCTGCCGGATCATTGTCTCGCTACTGGACACACCTCTTTTCTGGGTATCTTTTCGACGCAGCGTACCGTCGTTCGCCTTCTACACGTCACCGGCATCAATCATCATCACCAATCCTTCTTTCGCCGCCCAACGCCCCCCTCATCAGCGCCTGTCGGTCCCTACTCCAGAGTACAATTGCTGCGCAGTTTGTTCTTCTTGTGTGTACAGGGGCATTCAATTCTTTGTCTAGTTTGGTAGCACGATCGGCATCTGAGACTGGACAAAGTTTTTCTTGGGGTAGCAGCAGCTGGCAATAAGAAAACTTTGTTCCAAGACGGCCTAGTGGAACGTACTCCTTTTACCTTTGCCGAGCGAGCTACCATCAATCACCCCAACCTTGGAACGTCGAGAGCGGATCCATCACACTTTGGCGCACGCGCCATTGATTGTCATTCCCCATCCCATCCGCTTACTTTTCCATCGTCATTTTCCTACTTCCCATTTCAACTGTTGACGTGCCCGTCGTCACCCATGTGGCGCCATGAGCTCAAAGGATAACTTGGCCCTGGATCTGGAGCACGGCGTGCGACGCTGGGATCGCGCTCGCTGGATATCCGTCTTCAGCTCGCATAACCCGACTATACGCGAGGTGACGGAATGCTTGGGCCTGGGCTTATCGGCGTCTTCGTCCACGACCAACCGCGGCATTCCGAAGTTCGACAACCCAGACTATCGCAAGCTCTCGAGTGAGGTGACGAAGCTGTCCAAGGAATTGCCAAAAGAAAGAGATTTGTTGCTGGATTTCGCGGCGGATCCGAGTTCCCTGAACCAGGAGCTCGAGGACCTGCTAGCGAGTTACGGACCCGCTATTTGGGGCAGGGATGCGGATCGCAGCTGTTTACTCACGCCGGATGCGACCAAGAAGACGTATAACAAAGATCTGTTTTACGAGGAGCCGGAGCATAAGGATATGTAAGTTGGCGTGGTCAGGTGTCAGGTGTCAGAACGCGCGCTAAACCTATTTTAGTCTCAAGATTCATCTGCACCGGTGGATCATCATCAAAGCTTGCTATTACATTCGCAACATGAAGTTGAAGAGACCATCGGGGGCGAATGAGTATGATCAGCTTGCCGATATTGATGCCGAAGGCCTTGTAAGTTTTGATGAGATGCTTGGTGTTGTCATGGCTAATAAACGGTAGTCACCACATGGGACGCCACAGTCACTCACACCACCTGATCCGGATACTGTTGCAGGTGCTGACCTAGACGTTAAACCTATTAATCTGAAGAAGCGCAAGAGCAATGCTCACCTCACCATGTCCGACGATGAAGATCCTGAGGCTTCGCCTATCAAAAGGCCGTACAGCACGATGCCTGTGAGCCGTAAGGGCAGCCCAAGGAAGTCACTCAAGTCACTGTATCCTGCCGGCCCGGGCAGCATGGAGAACATACCTCCTATGCCGACGCACATGCATCGTTTCTCGCCAGCACCAGGAACCGCATCCGAACCCTCGCGGATACAGCTCAGTCCTCTATCTAACAACGACTTGAACGGCGTGTCAAGGCCTCCGGCTATCACGCAAAGCTCCGCGCCCGCAGGCTTCACCGCTGTCAACAATGGTGGTTTTACTGCTGTTAACAACACGCCTCCGCCTAGCGAGCCACCTCGAGAGCCGACAAGGGAAGCATCCCGAGAACCGTCGAGAGAAGTGCACCGACCCCCTCCTGGTATTGGACATCGTCACAGCAACAGTTACACGAGCCCATATGAGCCGTCTTCACGCAGTGCTGCCATGGCTCGATCTGCTACGGAAACTCCTCGTTCTGCACCGCCAGCCACTCCTACACCAGCTTCGAATCAAGGGTTTCAAGCAGTAAACGCATCTTCGGCAGCTAATGGAGCAGGTGGATATATGAAGAGGGAGTCTCCTGCCGTCCAGCCTCAGCATACACAGATCGCTCCACAACCACAGCAGTCGCAACCGCAACCTCAGGCACCACCACAGCAGCAACAGACACCGTCCCACCCTTCACACCCACACCAGGCATCACCGCATACACATCATCCTCAGCACACACAGCTACCGTCACATCCGCATATTCAAGCTCAGCAACAGCCTCCACCCCAACCACCAAGTCGATCTAATACCCCGAGCCACCCCTTCGGCCGTTCTCTTGCACCACACCCTCGCAGCAGATCTAGTACACCACATGCGCAGGCCGCACCTAATCAGCCTATCATGGCACCTAATAAGCAGGTTACCTCTGCACCCGCGATGCAAAGCGCCCCCGCATACGGCATACAACTCGTTCCTACTACACAAGACGCACCGCCCGCGCTCTCGAGCAAACCCCGAGCACCCTCAAACCACAGCCAACCCGCCACCGCCGTACCCCAACACACCTCACCGCACCAACCCGTGCTGAAAAGCCACCAACAACCACCGCAACCCCCCGAAACCGCACACGTTGTCCAGCCCCCACAACCCCAAACCTTCCCCCGCGGCTCCGTCTCGACAGCCGACCTCCGCCTCCTCCAATGCGAAGTCACCGCCGGCCTCTTCACCTTCTTCTACCCACGCTCCACAATGCCGCCCGACGAAGCCAGCCTCCTCGTCCGCATGCACACACTCTGGTACCACGGCGAGCCGCTCTTCCGCACCGAACTATCCACACACTACGATCTCGTCTCCAAGATCCTCACCGCATGGCTGCACGAACGTCAAGCTATTGCTTCGTTGCGGCACAGCATGGCCGCCAACCCTGGCGTGTCTCACATTGGCCTCGTGGATCGGTTGCTTGCTATGAACGATCTTAGGGCTATGCGGTTGAAGTGGAAGAATATGAGTAGTATTGATGGATTGAGTCCTGAGGATCTACTTTGCATGGCTTTTAGGGTTATGACGAATACGGAGGGGAGCGAGTATATGTTTAAAGATGGGTTGGCGAGGCTGGAGTTGGGTGTGTTTGAGTTTTTGAGGAGTGAGGATGCGAAGATTGTTATGCAGCGGAGGGATACGAGGGCGGGGTGATGTGGAGTCGGTTCAGTAGGGGGTTGAGGTGGTTCTCCGACTGCTTTCCTCCTGCTCGTTTCTTCATCTTCTCCCCATTCTCAGTTTCTTTGCTTCTGCGATCTGCTTCGGTTCTCGTACCCGTTCGCATGCGCATTTCTCTTTCCTCGATTCCGATCTTTCGCTTACCTTTGTACTAATGCCACTTAGCGTGGGTGGATGGGAGTCCTTGCGCATGTTCTCTTCGTTTTCTGGCGTTGAACTTGCTTTTAAAACGTATTAGCGATGGCGTTTGGGACATTACCTCTTTCGTTCGACTGTTTCTTTTTCTGTGTTCAATACGAAAAGCGGGTTGTGGGTTTCGATATTAGCTTGTGTTACTAAATTGGTATGAATAGTTGTTGTAATCGGGTGGTGGGATCGAGATTGGGTGCGTGGTAATGATTGTGCGATGCGGAGTAGCGTAGTCGACTCCCATCGGAGAATGAAGCTTGTATTAATCTGTCAAGAAATGAATATACCCAAGTTGTGAAAACGTTTTGTGTGATGCTGTACCCGACGAGACTGCATCTTCCACTCGCGCAATGACCAGATGCGATCATCCATTGGCGGTCTGGACCTATGAGGTCGTCTGACCACACGTCCTCACGTGCACCCTCCGACCCGGCCTAAGCGCATCATCGCCAGTGTCGCCCACCCACACATCCCGACTAAGACACAACGACACCCTCTTCACGCGGCCTCGCCCCTTGCGCCCCCCTTCAGCCTTGTCATGCGAACATGGCAGGGATTAAACCTGTCCCGCTGCGATGCGCCTTCCCGGCGGCGCGCCCGCCGTAGCTGCTTCCGGAACCTTGTTCCTTCACATCTGCCTCATGACACCCTCCAGGCGCGCCAATCCGGGCACTCACCGGTAGTGCCCACGCACCTTCACTGCCATGAGCGGCCTCGTGAATGCCCCACGCGCTCGCTGCAGCCGCACACTATTTTATAGCCGTGTACCGTGGACAGCCATATGATTCCACACTCTATCGCTTATCCTGTACTACGCGCGTAGTTTTGGCGCCATGGTGCTGAGACTCTTTGTGCCGCCTGGTATGTCTCGCCGAAGACCATGTGGAGAAGTTGTTGCTAACAAATGGTGTAGGCGAAGGGCAACACCGCCTTACTCCCAAACGCCCTGATCCCATCGGTGCGAACGCGACACCTCAGTACGCCGTCATTTCCTCGACCGCCCTTGCCGCCGCGTATACGTCCTTCGCCTCGAGATATGCACAAAGTGTGACCCCTACGAGGCCGATATCGCGGCCAGCGGTGTTCATACGGGCTTCGGCGAGGCTTGGAGTTTGGGCAGGCGTGGCTGGAGCGGCGCTGAACTGGTATTACTACTCCGCTTTTGCGGATGTGTTGGTGTCGACGAATATACCGAAAATCAAGCCCTGGAAGCTGTATGAGAGGACGAAGAAATATACCGTTGACGATGGTGCTTTGGCAGGCGCGGCATTGGGGCTGGCTGTCTCGGTGCCTTCGCTGTTTATGCGCCGGCCTGCCATACCCAGGTGGACGCGCTGCTTAGGCATGACGAATATCGGCGCTTGCGCAGGTGTTCTGGGAGCGCATGCATACTTTCAGTACACCGGAGAGAGGCAGGAGGCATACAAACAGTTCGGTCGACATGTCAAGCGACGATCATTCGAGTTCTGGAACATCTTCTGGGATCCGGAGCTCATGGCGAGCCTCGACCCCATCATGCAGCAATACGTCTCACACAACAGCCTCTGGTACACACGGTGGCTGTCAGATGAGGCCTTTGAGCGAGCAGAACAGGACGTGCAACTCGAAAACAGCAGCAGTGAGCCTGTGACAGATGCTGCAACACCTGTCGAGCAACAGCCACCATTCTACACTACACCCTTCGATTATGCCGAAGACCTGCGACGCATCGACATTGAAAGCACGCTGGCTACTATGGAAACCATGGAAGCGGACAAGAGGGAACTACTCCGGGAGGCCGAATACCTACTTTACATAAATGCACAGCAAAAATACGACCACTGCCACATGGAGTCTACGGACGAGGATGGACGTCAAGACCTCCTCCGACAAATCCAGCTCGTCGACATAGCATACGTCAGTCTTCGCAACGCGGCCCACGACATCGACGTCAAGCTCACACAATGGCGCATTAGCCTCCGACACAAAACAATTTGGGAAGCAGGCCAAACCACCGCGACAGGGATGGATAGGCCTGCCGACTGGGTACCCGAGCCGCAATGTTCATCACCCACTACCGAAGCCATCGTCCCCGCCACGCACAAACCGACATACTCAATGGGCGAGTTAGAACGAATACATGGGCAGATTTCTGGAGAGGTCAAGACATTTGAGGATGGTTGGAAAGATGACAGACAACCGAGGGATAAGAGGGAGAGGTGGAAGAAGGATGCTGAGGATGGGAGAAAGTTTTTGAGAGCGGCGGATGCTGTATTATTAAGGTTGCAGAAGGCGAGGGAGAGGGTTGAGGGAAGCGGTTCGGTCGTGGAAGCGGGAGTGGATAGCGGGATGGTGATGAAAGAGAAAGAAGGAGAGGACGAACGTGGAAGCGGGGCGAGAGATGGTATTGTTCCGGCAACAACGGCTGAAGTCGCGGAGTTACAAGAAGGTCCCTTGCTTACTAGAAACCAGGTTGAGAAGTCGAGTGTGCATGGAGTACAAGGGACGAAAACGTCTGCTGGGGCTTTGGATAAGGATAAGTCGTGAGAGTAGGCTTGGTGAGGATAGAGTTGGGTTTACTATTCGTTGTTCAAGTTATGGTTGAGATGGTACCGAAGAAATCGTACCAGAAGCGTGGAATCAACGCAGTTGATACTCGTTGCGTGTGGCTCTGCTGTTGATGATTGTATAGTATTGATTTGGCTTGTCCTTCTGATGATGGATTGAGAGGGCGCTGGACGTCTCGTCAGGCGTATGTCTATGTATGTGGTGTAAGTCACTACCATTACTCATTCTTCCACCTCTTCATCATATTACGTATCTGCCTCGAGGTCACTGTTACGTCTTCAGCATGCCAGAATATCAATCTCCCCTTCTTTCATCCTCTCTTCCTTTGTGTGTTCTTGTTCACGTTCACCCCACGACTACATTGCTCACCTCCCTCTCGAACGTCGTGTTACCAGATCTCCTAGAGTCTACATTCGTCCTCGCGATCTTGGCCGCGCTCGCGCAGTTGTTCACATCGCTGCCCGGCTCGCCGGAGGGTCGCGCTTCCGCCCATCTATCGCCACCCACCGCAGTTGCCAAGCGGATGGCATGAGGAGCTTTGCTCCGGGTGTGACTACTTGGCTATGTTCCTGGGTAGAATCGTGATATTTGAAATGGTCGAGTTTCAGAGATCAAAATCGTGGCACGAAAAATATCTGAATTGCGCATTATCCTTTTACCTCAGCATCTATGTGTTCACGAATGCAACGAATGCACCACTCCACTCCAGCCTCGTCTTCGGCCCTTCACCTTAGCCACTGGGACATTTACCACAAAAGTCTACATATTAGTACCGGTTCTAACCACGTTTGAACCTAGTGCTAGCGTAAGCTGCACTGTCCATCTTGTCTCTTGCCCTACCCACGCCTGCTGTCGCGTTGTCGATCTTGATACCAGCCTCAAATGAACAAATGAACCGGCGATTTGGTTCTCGGGGACTTTGATTCCCACCATCGCAATCACAATCACCATGACCGGCAGTTACCTTGACTACCGTGAGATCAGCGGACTGTCAGCTTGAAACATGGACAGCTCGCTCAAACTTTCCATGGACGTACTGTACTCGCGTTTCTCCCGTCATGTCAAACCTCTCCAGCTAGCCGCGCAATCTGTACTGCGGTCTACTCTCATGAGAGCAGGAATACGGAACCAGCTAGCTGTGTGAAGCTAGCATGCGGATTAACTGCGGCTTTACAACTGAGGGAATGAGGGAGGAACCACTGTTAATACAAAACGACGCGCACTAGACCTCGGGTTATTACTCATGCGACGTGTGCGTGCACTGCCTGTGGACCTGAGTTGGTTGCGGTTGATATATATACGCTTGCGTCCCGTTGCGCAAGGCTGGCTGGCTGTCTTCGGATACCTAGGTAATCATTACACGTTCGTTAAAACAACAACCATGAAACTCTTCGCTCCCATTATCCTCGCTCTCGCCGCCGCGTCCGAAGCCGCGTTTTGTAACGGTGGTTGGGGTTTACCGGGTGGTTCTACATGTCCTGGTGCCTACGTAAGTCTAGTCCGAATCCCCTCCTCTCATCCTCTCCTCCTCTCCCTTCTCCCTTCCCCCAAAAAAACATACCCTTCAGAACAAAACAATTGCTAACGTCCTCCCAGCCAAACTCCTTCTGCGTAAGTCCCCAACACCAATGACAACACCAACGCAAACGAAACTAGTTTCCCACTCTAACCCGACATGTGTTGTAGTGCCAGAGTCCTGGAGCGCCGAGCAGGAACTTTCCTACGTTTAGGAATTGCGTTTACCCTGGTAGTGGGGGGAGGCCGAGTTTGAATGGGTGTGGTGCTGGTGGTGTAAGTACTTTGATCTTGGGTGTTGTGGATTTTGGGCAGAATGAGGCTAACAGTTTGGGTGTGTAGACTATTAGCTGCGTAAGTGATGGAGTGAGGGTTGAGAGTGATGGTGTGCTAATGAGGGTAGTGCGGTTGATTTCGTCGCTTGATACCGTCGCTCGATGTGGTGGATTACTGAATCGGACTCGCATTTGCGGGATTGGCAATGAAGATGCTTGGGCAGAAATACCTTTAGACATTAGACCTTACTTAATCGATAGATTGCGCTTCATCAGGTCATTGCGTAATGAATGCGTCCACTCCCTCGGTACAGTGAACTTGTGCTTGCAAGAACGATGTGCGTCGATGAATCAGCGAAGTTACTTAGACCGAGACCGATGTATTCTCAAAAGCACTCAGGAGGTATTCACGTATCGGCGGTACGACTAGACCCACCTCCAGTGGGTATAGATATTCACATTCCAGCTCTTTGTTTCTCTTCTTTACACCATTACCTTCCTGTCTACAATACCAAAACGGTCATGATTTCGACAAATGTCCTTTCTGTTCTTTCTAAAACATTATCCAGATGACGCATGACGTCTTTTTCAAGTTCTAAACACTACATCGATGTATAACTCCAAAAAGGTCGAGATTGACCTGATGACTATTTCTGTCTTCTTGTATTCTGTCATGCCGACTAGCTTGATGTTCAGTGATTATAAAACACCTCATTCCGACTTCTCACTTCTCTCTCCTCCACACTTAACTTCCTGTCTTCAAACTCGAAAACATGGAAACATGGATCAATGTCTGCTCTGTTCTTTCAAAACAAGAAACATGAGGAACCATGTCGTCTTTTCCAAAATCCGAGCCCGGGTCCAATGTAAAAATCGAAAACTACCAAAAGGGCATCCATGATGGTGCGTGCGTCTGAAAGCACATCGCAAGCAACCAATGCAACAAGGTCTGCCTTCTCTTTTCATAGCAAGTCTTTGCTATGGAATCTACCGCGTTTTCTCTCATCGACTAGCTTGATCTTTGCTGTGTATAAAAGACTCTTTTCTGGCTGCTCACTCCTCCTTTCTACACGTTCATATTCTCCCCTCAAAATCATAATAAAAACACGTCACGCAAGTCAACATGCCTGATTTTTTTCTCAATAAGAAAAGGAGATTCTGATATGCTGAGTCGTGTTGTCTTTCGTCGCGGTATGAACTGCGTACAAAAAAAGGCACCACTTCCATCCATGTGTGGGCGTGCTTCCAAAAGAAACACATTGCATCCTCATGTGAGAGTGTCTGTCTTCTCGACTCAAGCAATCCTATTACATTTACACTACTTCTAAAATATGAACGCGGCCCAAAACCCAATTACCCTCCTACCAATTCTATCATACACCTTGCTCCCTCATTCCACATACCCTCTCATCCCCACCTACTTCGCGCAAACCTGTCCCTTAGCAGCAGCAAGGTTCTTCTGATTCTGCATCGTCCCATCCATAACCTCCTGGACCAACATCGCAATAACCGGCGCATCCGCGCCCGTCCCCTTCAGGCTCTGCACCTGACCAATCTCCTTGGTCTGGGCTCCAGCAACAATAGCCAGGCCATCGGCAGCGGGCGACTTGATCTGCGCGGCCAGCTTCTGGTTGTTGGCGCGGATGTCGACGCCGCGCTTTTGGATGGAGAGCACGGATTGCTGGGTCGTGTTGAAGCCCGCGGTGCCGGCTTGGAGCTTTAGGGCGTAGACGCTGGGTGGGGGTTAGTGGTGGGTATGGGGAGGGGAGACGGGGGAAGACGGACCCTTTGAGCTCGGCGGCTTGGATGTCGAGGTTGGCTTGGATGCCCTTTGTGAGCTTGGATTGGATGTCGGCGCAGTTGCCGCCAGCGCCCTGGCCAGCTTGAGGAGCTTGACCGGCTTGAGGAGCTTGACCGGCCTGAGGAGCTTGGCCAGCCTGAGGAGCTTGTGGTGCCTGGGGACCCTGAGCAGGACGAGGTGCCTGCGGTGCCTGAGGAGCTTGAGGGGCCTGGGGCGCTTGCTGAGCTGCCGGTGCAGCGAGAGCGGCACCGAGGAGGCAGAGGATGGCGAAGGTCTTCATGTTGAGCTGTGTATAAAGCGAAAGAGGCGATATGGAGTATTAGAACAAAGATAGATGGTGTTGAAAGAATGTATGGAAACTAAAAGCAAGCTCACACCAGGTGAGTAGCGATCGTAAGAAGTAGGCGGAGTATGTGAGAGATGATTTGGAATGAACACTTCCATCCTTCGACATCCCATCCCTCTCTTATACATCCTCCACTGCCCTTCCCGTCCCGTCCCAACTCACCCGCCCAATACATCCGCACGTCAGCAAACTCGGACCGACACAACTCTCATCACCTCGCCACGCAACGCTCTCACAACATGCACCTCAGCACCACCACCCGCCAACCTTATTACCTACCTTTACCTACCGACCGGAAACGGACCTTCTTCACATCCTTCCATCGCTACATCACAAAGGAGAACAGTCAATGCGGAGTTTCCAACTCTTCCTTTCGATTCGCGCGGTCAGAAAAAATTGGAGACGGCCGTGAGACGGGAAACGGGGGAGTCAGCGTCGCAGATCTGGAGTGGAAACAAATCGGGCCGTGGTGGGCCGGTGGATGCGGTGCGCGAGGCTTGTGAAAGCTTGTCAGATGGCTGAGCGAAACGTTCGAGAAGGTGTTCGAGACGTGTTCGTGATGGGTTGACGTGTGCGGGATAGAGTTGGGGATGGTGTGGTGGAGTTTGAGGATGCGGGTGCGCGGCGAGGATGGGGCTAGGCTGCTTTGGGTTGGCGCGGGGCTGGGGGACGCTTACTTCTGGACTCTGAGTCTGCTGCATCTTTTTCTCTACTACAACACTTGAGCGCTCTTCAAAATTCTCAAAAGCTAGTAGGACACGTTGCATGCTGCTGTTCTCCGATGTCTCTGTCACTGCTACTTTTCACGTGCGCATGTTCTCTTTACTCAAAACCATCATCGAACAGCTCATGGCGCTGCTGAGCTGCGTGCCCCAATCCACTCTGCATCGACGCAACTATATGGCCTCAAATCCAAACATCGAGAATTACCTCCCATGTCCTGTTCTCTGTCTTCCGACCAACATTTCCCGCCTGCGCACGGCATGCACTCTTACCATCTCCATGACGCTAGTGCCGCGAGAACTCTATAAAGTCGTCCTTCCATACTCCCCTCTACTTCTTTCTTACGCCATATCTTCATATTTATTTCCAAAATGAAGAACCAAAATGACGATCCACATTCACCATGTGGAGACTTTTCTTCTGTCTTCAAAACTCAAAGCAAAGCGTCTGATGTAAAGTCTTGTCCGACCGACTTTGTATACCGAAACTTGGTAGGTCATTGTCGATGAGCGCGCCCGCGGATTCTGAAAGTCGTAGAGCAACAAAAAAATTATGCTGTAGCCTGGAATGTCGGCTTCCTCTTTTTCTCCAAAAATACTATCGTTTCCGAACATGACAAGGCTCACCCGATCGACATTGCATACCAAAACCGAGAAATCAGGTTCGCATGAGTGCGCTAGCGAATTTTGAAACGTGTAGAGAAACTGAAAGAAGTATCCGCTCTCCAGAATGGCAACTTCTTTTTCTTCTTTCTCAAAACTGATGTTGCCCAGCTAGTATAAGAAGGCTCTTGCAACCGACATTGCACACCAAAAATGTATTGGAAGAGGCTATGAGTGCGTTTGTGGACTCTGAAACGTATTGACTACGTCTACATGTGGTCTCTGCCTCTTTTCTTTTCTCCAGAGTTT
This sequence comes from Alternaria sp. BMP 2799, assembly GCA_023758145.1. Taxonomy (NCBI): domain Eukaryota; kingdom Fungi; phylum Ascomycota; class Dothideomycetes; order Pleosporales; family Pleosporaceae; genus Alternaria; species Alternaria sp. BMP 2799. Next base: position 477,072 of record JAFVLP010000006.1, read on the forward strand.
ATCTCCCTAAAATATACCTCTGCATTTGCCATGTCCGTCCAGCAGCCCGTCCCACCAAAAACCACTCCATAGTATCTAATGTGCAAAGCAGCGGCAACTCGAACTCATGCCTCAAACGCACCAGGCAACTCTGGAATATCAAAAATGAATCAATGACCAGATATGTGTCGTTTTCTCCTCTTTGCTTCAACTACAAGAAATAGCTTGGCATGGAGAAGGCCGCGACTAGTGTGGGTGGATACATAGACCCCCTCTTCCTCCCTTCTTCCTCTTACTATCTTCTCTCTTTTTGAGTATCCTAAATATCGAAAACTCAAGATGATGATTGGATGGCTGCGCCGTCTTCATTTTTAAAAAACCAAAGCCCCCGATCAATGTGTCTGCCTCTCTTCCTCCTTCAATTTCTTGGCACCTTCTACATACTTGAGTATTCAAGATACCAAAAACTCCACACAACCCTGCCATGTGTGCGTCGTCTTCTCAAAAACGCAGCTGCAGCCAACATGAGCAAGTGCCTGCCTCTCTTCCTCTCTCCGACATTTCGATATCTTCTCCATACTTGACTACTCAAACTACCAAAGACGCTCAATACCTATGGCATGGCTGCGCCGTCTTCTCCAGAAATCTAGAGGACTGTGGCTCATGAGTCTGCTTGTCTTCCTCTTCTTCGATGAAACATCAAAACATGCAAATCCATTTTCGCATGAGGAAACATCCTTCTCCGGCGATACTGAATACTCGCTCAAACTTGAGCATGGAGACTTCCTCTTCTTCCGAGCTGCAACATACAAGAACAAAAACACTATCTCGGAAAGCACATGTGTCCGCGGTCCAGCAAGAGCCTTCAAACACCAAAATCGGCATTCCCCACCCGGATGATTTCTTCCAAAAACTGGCTCGCATGTCCTTCATGTCTTCGCCTGCGGTCCTCTCCGCCTCTACATCTTCAAAATCTCAAGCAGAAAAGGTCATGACCTGTTTGAAAGTACCAATCAAACAACGACATGAAGCTTTGTTGCAAGTCCAGCGTCACCATATGCTCGATCAAAACACTAAGATTCAAAGTTCCGCTATCGAGAATCATTCACAAGATCGTGATCATGACATCGTATGATCCTGCCGGGTGTATAAGAACTCTTCAGTCACCCTTACAAGTTGAATTTGACTGAGAAGGATATCATGGGCTGGATATGATGTGGAGTGATGATGATCATCATCACTATCTCGTCCTAGTGACGAGACAGCAGCTCGATCAGGATACCTCCCAACAAAATCATGTCATACATCAACCACATATCACCATCTGAACAACATTGCAATTATACTTTTTATTATCAAGCGCATACTAAGCTACGTGAGACGCCATCCATCCATCCCAATTCCGAAGGAATAAGAAAAACTACAAGACCCTCCTCAAGCCTACCAGGAGGTCGCAGAGGGGATATCGCCGTGATGCTAATGTTACAGGTTTCCATTTTCCGCCTATCCGTACGCAGATCGTAAGGTCGTGAAGTGATGCGTATGGCAGTCATATCGAGAGAAGATATGACCGAACGCTACTTGTCGGGTACTGTGAGGTGCTTACAACTCCTGCTTAGCAGAGCTGGCGCTAGCGGCGGCAGCATCGTATCCGCTCTGGGCAGACTTGGAGGCAACCGACGACGCGCTGGAAGCAGAGGATGAGGCAGCGGCGTTAGCGCTGGCAGCGGACTTGGAGATGGAGGAAGAGGATGAGGACGCGGCCTTGCCAGCAGCGCCGCTGAGGGAGCTGGCGCTGGAAGCGGCGCGGACGGAAGCAGAGCTGGCGCTGGATCCAGCAGCGTCGGTAGCGGAGGTAACGCTGGCCTGAGCGAGACCGATCTGCTGCTTGATCAAGTCGGTGTAGTAGGCGAAGCCACCGGTGGCAGCAGCGTACTGTTGACCGACGTTGGAGGTAGCAGCGCCGTAAGCAGAAGCACCAGAGGCAGAGACGGAGCCGGCAGATGCAGAGGCGCTGTCACCGTAAAGGCGGGCACGGTGCTTGCGGGCGAGAGCGATGAGCTCGTTGCGCTTGGAGCCCTGGGGAACCTTGATACCGTTCTTGTCAGCCCACTCCTTGATCTGGCTGTCAGACCAGGAGTCGAGAAGGGCGTCGCTGAGGCTTTGCTGGGCGTTGGCAGCAGCGGAAGAGACGGAAGCGTAGGCGCTCTGGGACTGCTGGCTGGCGAGACGAGACTGGCGACGGAGAGCAGCGATCATCGAGTCGCGGGTGTTGGGCTGGGGGACGTTGTAGCCGCGCTCATCGAACCAAGACTTAAGGTCAGAGTCAGACCAGGAAGCGTAGAGCCAGTCACCGGGGTAGTTGGCAGTCTCCTTGGCCTTCTCGGCTACGGACTGGTAGTTGTTACGGACGGCAGCGAGGAGAGAGTCACGCTGGCGGGGCTGGGGGACGGGAATGCCGTGCTTGTCGGCGAAAGCCTTGAGCTGAGAGTCGGACCAACTGCACATTGTTAGTACTGTGCTAGAGGCAGGTTTATGGACACTCACGAATCGAAGATCCAGTCCTTGACACTACCATAGGCCTGGTTCGCGGAGTCCTCGGTCTCGGTCCAGTACACCTTGACCTGCTCAGCGAGGCTCTTGGCGTCCTTCTCGGTGCCCTTCTTCGCCTGCTGGCCCTTGAGGGTCAGGTAGTTCTGAAGGGTCTGCGCATCCCAGCTGGTGTAGGGGGTGACAACCTTGTCGTTCCAGTTGGCCTTGACAGTCGACTGGAGGTTCTTGCGGTCAGAGGGGCTGGGGTGGGGAACGCCGTGGTCGCTGAGCCAGCGCTCAAGCTCTGTCTCGTGCCACTTGTCGTAGACTGCTTCCTGGCGTCAGTATACTGCTGCATGGCGCTGTGGACAAATCAAAACAAACGGGAGGGGTTATGTACTATACGCACCGGCGCTTCCAAACCAGCTGTTGGCCGTTGCCGTGGCAGCAAGGGACACCACGAAGGTGGATGTAAGGGAGAACCTCATGATGTGTGGCTGCCGAAGTGAGGATGTGCTTGATATCGATTAATGAAGCAAAGACGAGGGTGTGAAGGTTAGGCAAACTCGGCAGAGGGGGTGAGGGCTAGAGGGTAGTGGTGGGCAGCGAGTTTATGAGGGGAGGGAACAGACAATGGCGGGTAGATTGTGTGCGTGCGAGTGACGTAGTGCTGCACGTATGGAGCTTGGGCAAACAAGATCCCCAACGCGCCTGCCTCGCAGAGCAGCCAATGAGGAGCTATGGCCACATGCAACCGCGTCTTTTGGCTGTGCGCAATTGTGAGATCGCCTTTCAGGAGCACGGTCTAGGCCCTGCATATGCTTGACGTTTTCGCAGTAAGAGAGCTCCGAGGCCTGTCACTCTTGTTTACAAAGGCAGAGAGCATCATCGTGGCACAAGTCGTGCGAAATAGCGCCCCTCTGCCGGGCGTTGTGTCGCGATGGCATTTCAAAAAAATCCCATCACGTCGACAAATGCGGGGGCGATCCACACGCTAGCCCCCTACGTCATCCCCAAACATGCACAAAACTTATGAAGCCAAGCCTACTTTCAGCGCCCCGACGATGGATAGATAGCACAGGACGCGATATCTCTGGTTGCTTATGCTTGATGAATGTTGTACATTTCATGAGACTTCTACGAGTCAATTCCAGCTAATTGTACACCATGCTCATCTTGTCCGAACATTCACCCGCCCCTTGCTTATCCTCGTACGCCTTCGGAGCCGCTTCGTCCACCTTCGCCTGCAGATGTGTTAGCAATATGCCAATGCCCTTCGTCAAGCTATGACATACCTTTCCAGAAGCCGCCGGGGACCTTGTCCTTCTCTGCCTCTTCGTTGCTGACCTTCTCATGCGCCTGTTCCGCCCTGTTATCCATGTCCTTGTTGTGTTGCTTGACGTCCTCGCTCTGCTCCTCAGAAGCCGGCGGGTTTTCGTTGAGTATTTTGGGTTTCGCACCTTTGACTTCGTTGGGCGAGGGCTTGTTGTCTTGGCCCTGCTTGACGGCTGGCTCTTTGTTGTCCTTCATCTGGCGGGCCGATGTCGAGAACTCGCGCTTGCCGGAAGAGCTCTTGGGAGCCGGTGACTCGGATGTAGGCTTGGGAGAGTCATTCTGGCTGGCGTTGCTGTCCTTGTTCGGCGACGACGAAGATTTGCCCTGGGCGACCTTGGGAGGTGCGGGGCCGGGGTGCTCGAGGTTCTCGCTGGGGTTGGCGCCCTGCTTCTCGGGCTTCTCTCCAGCTGGGTTGCCCTTACCAGAGCCGTAATCTGAAGTCGCGAAACGAACTTGGACGCGGGCACGGGGAGCCGCCGAGAGGGCTGCGGGCCGTAGTGCTGCCGAGCGCAGCATCGACATGGGTCGTAGGAAGCTCATGGTGTGAATTGGTGAGATGCAATTGGAAGTGACAAAGATTCCTGTATTGTGAGGTGTGTAGTTTAACGTTGAGTTTGCCCGCCAAACGTAGGGTCCAGAGCTGCAATAAGTCCAAGCTCGTTGTTGACGTCATGGTTTCCTCAAGTGCTAAGCTTCCAGCCGCAACGCACGTCACAGGAGGCTCGCATAACCACATCTGCAGTGCCGCAGCGACGATCAACTAGCCTCTCAAACACCAGCCATTCACACGATACTGCACTTCAGCCGCTGTTTAGTGTAGATAAGACCTTGGTTGGGGGACTTTGAAGCCTGTTATGGTGACGGAGAGGCGCATTGCATCTCAAGCGTCTCTTCGGCATGAGCAGAACACATGCCAATGGCTTGCGATAACGCGGAGCGAGCAGCGAGCCATCACTAATGGTACGACAGTCGCCTTCATGTGCACAAAAGGTTCACACTCTCATAGCATGGGACTATCCTACCACTCACAATAAACAGCAATATGAACCTTCCTCTCTAGACCCGGATATTGACAATCCGTGATATCATCAGGGTTGTCTTTCTCATCAGCCTTCTTACATCCCACAGTCTTCCCAAATCCCATACTAGGACAATGGAGCACACCCGGATTGGTCCCGTCGCTTTGGTATTCGCAGTCCTCTTCTCCGAATAGCGGCATAGTGAAAGTGCCGTGCGGCCACGGTGGCTTCGATAGTGCAGAGGGATCCGACCATTGCCGCGAGACGTCGTTGAGTACGGGAACGCTGCAGCCGTCCGCCTGCATGTTCGGTTTGACCTCGAAGAAGGTCCAGTTGTTGTAGTCTTCGTCATTGCCTTTTGTGTTCCGGAAGATCACCGATAATGCCTTTGTCGGAGGCTCGGTTTGAGGTGGTGGCGGAGGTTGCGATGCAGGGGATGGCTTAGGCACTGCTGAAGGTGTTTTCGTCGTGCTAGGCTGTGCCGGTTTCCACGTAAGAAACGGAGTCTCCGACGTCAAAGAAGACTTTGAAGTTGGTGATGATGTGGCTATTGATGAGGGCGGTGGGCTTGAGCTTTCGCTGGTTTTGTCGCTCATTGATGGCTTGACCGATGTCTGCAGGGTGGACGGAGTAGGCACAGTCGAAGCTGGTGATTGAAGGGGCGATACCGATGATACCGACAAGCTGTTGCTAGGTCGAGCACAAGTGTCGCCATCTTGACGTTTCATCAAAGCCTCGAACTCTTTCCACTCTGCTTCGTCCGCATCCGTCACCTCTCTTCCTCTGAGCAAGCGCAGGTCTTTACCACTGGATGCGACGGACCGTTTCTTTGCCTGCACAACCTGATCTGGGAATGGCTGCCATGTGTCTTTATAACGGTAGGTAGGAGCATCCTCAAACCAAAGCTCTATCGCCGCAGCTTGCTGCTGATTGCAACCGCCTTCTGTTGGTACGAGGGCGGCTGCCACGGGGTCATATTGAATGTAAATCTTGCCTTTCGGGGTCAGATCATCCCGATTATTTTCCTCAGCCGGAGAGTAGGGTATGATCAGTGCGTCATTCCGTCCAAGGATGTTGTCTAACAGATTTTTGATCTTGTTTACTTCGTATGGATAGTTGATGTCGTCGCTGGCCGGGTTGATAGCGAAATCTCTATACGGCGTAATGATGAACGCACGTACTTTGTTCTCTGCAATGTTTTCGAAGCCTTCGCCGGGCACAGTGAAAACTGTAAGGGGGTGGGAAAACTCCGGACTACCATTTCGGAGAACATCCAATACATCACTTTGGAAAAGCTGTGGCTGTTCCATGGAAGGTTTTTCCCAGATGTGGGTAAGAAACATGCGTTTGCGGGAGATGACCACGACGGATGTGCAACCCCATAGGTTGACCAGGTGCCAATCGTCCGCTGTATCCTCCAGTGGGAACGACAGCCCAGTCGTTCCTCGGCCCTGTTCAAGAGAGCCGTAAGGGTTAAGGCTATCGCGGATCTGATCAAGGAGCCATGCCCCAACATCACCTGACAGAGTTAGTCGACGTCAGTGGAAGCTGAGTATTACATATGGGCGATGCATGTTAGTAGCTTCCAATAGCTTTAAAAGGATACAACCAGCTATGAGACAAGTCACATACCGTTGTGTTCAGGCCCATACGGGCTCGAAAGACTTCGCTTCGAGACATGACTAGTAGGGTGGCCGGTTTCCACTGGTGCAAGCCCTTCCGCGCTCAACTGAGGGTTGCGGAAGTGCGATACAGCAATGGTCGTGGTTGAGGAGATAGCAATGCTTTCAAAAGCTGTGGGAAATTCGGTCGGTGCAGGTACGCTAGTCGCCAATCTTCGCATCTTTCCATTACAGTTGTCGCAGTCGGGGGCACATCTCTGTCTAGTAGCCGTTGTTGTAGACGTAACCGTGGATGAAGAAGTGGAACCAGTAACATCGCATTTGGTGATGGGTGCACCGCAGACTGTGGTGCAGACATCACCTTGCGCCCGCTTGTTTGGCCCTCCTTTGGTCGTAGTTGCAGTCGCTGTACATGCAATGTTGCAGTCGCTAACGGTCGTTAGAGTGCATGTAGAGGAGGAAGTCTGCGTAGGTTCTTCAGTCTCAGATACTGAGTCAGATGGCTCGGAGGCTTCGTCTGGAACCACTTCGTTGAGAGCATCGAGCAACGGCTTGAGGTCATCTTGTAAGCCCTTGACAGTATTCACTGCGGCTGTCGTTCCGCCGATAACTGCATCCTTCACCTTGTTGGTAGTGTTGATGACACAGTTGACGAGCGAGAATGCTGTCTTGAACAATCCGCCGAGTAAATCGCGCTCACTGAGAACATCGTGCAATTCATGATTTCGTTCGCTTCTTCGGCGTTCTCCAGACCCACATGGCTCAACTCCGTCTGTTGGCTTTGGTAGCTTGGCCAAGAAGCCAACTGCGTCGGGTATGATATTGTCCAGCTCGTCTGTCACCTCGGTGACATGAGCGACAGGATCTTCTATCCAATTTTGGAGAATAGGAAAAACGCCCAAGATGGCTATGGATAAATCCGACGCACTCGACTGGACTTCGGTTCCAGTGGGTACCAAGGTAGTTACTGGCAAAGGAGGAATAGTGATTCCGGGAGGAAGTAATGGGCTATTTGATGTTGCGAGTATTGTGGAGGCAGTGTTCGACGCTGAACTGACTACAGTAGGCTGTACGGTTGGATAGAGGCTTGTCTCACCACTGGTTGTAACCCCCGTAAAGGAACTTGATGTAGTCGTTAGATTGCTAGCACTGGATACCGCTGGGGGAAACGTGGCGGTACTCGACGAGACTGGGGATGGAGTGTAAGACGAAGTGATAGACGAAACTGAAGGGGGGCCGGAAGGTTGGGAAGAAGTAGTAAGTCCTCCAGTTGAGGCCTTCGACGAAGATGCGATTGTGCTGGTATCCACGACGGTATCGTTCGTCTGCGTCGCCAAAGAGAGACTAGGGAACGAAAGGCTCGAGGAAGCCGTCGTATGTGGTCCATTGAGTGGAGTGGAAGGTTCGACGATAGTGGTGCTTGTGCTGTTGGCCGGCACCGGAAATGGGGCCTGACTCTGGAAGATCACGCTGCTGCTTCCGGTACCCGTACTGATCTGTGCCTCGATGAAAGCCGAATGAGAGAAAAGTAAAGCGAATGCATTACCGCGGTGTAGGAGTTTCATGACGACGTAATGATGCTGGAAGAATGGAACGATAGGGAGAATACTTTGAAAACTCCTAGAATCATGATCTTTGTTCAGCTTTATGTGTCATCTGGATGGTCAGCATGCTTGCGCTTTCATCCACCTACAGTCCAATTTAGATATTCTTACATACGCTCCGTGTAGTAATTTCGTGCATTTCCGAAGCGCTTGCAAAGGATTGTCGTTGATGTTCTAAAATCGGGACTCAGGACACGTATTCTGCCTTGCATCTCGATGTCCATTTCTGCGCCGCGAAGCAACGGTATAGCGAAGGAGCGATGTTGTCAGATCGGTCAGCGAATCAAAACAAAGAAAGAGGCGGATGTTTGGTCTCCGAAGAGGTTTTGGCCCGTGGCGTAGCGTCATGCTCTGTCTAGACCAGACGCTGGTTGCCATGGGGGCTGATTTGACGATGCAATTCACCATGTTTGTGATTTGTCTGACGTTGCTGTACCCCGGTGGAATGTCAGGTGTATTTCGAATGCAAAACCACTCGATAAAGTGTTAGAGTTTTGGAAGAGGGAGATGTGGATGTCGAACGGAAGGAAGCGATTGGAAGGTGATGAGGATGAGTGCGACTGCCACTTACTGGCCGCACGGACGACCACGAGTCCGGCGCTAACCCCCATGGCGACCCCAAAGGGCCATCCATCGTTTTTGAGTAGTATCTGAAACAGTACGCCGCATACGCCGCATGAAGACGGCAATCCTACGGGGGGCCAGTCAGATGTATTTATACTGCGGGGTGACGCAGACCGTCACTCGATCATAGGTACCACCTGGGCACTTGACTTTATCCTCCGGGCTGCATACCTAGGTGCATTCCTCCACGGTTGGATCCATTATGCCACCCCATCTCGCATACTATAGACTCGGAGACCAAAGTAATGATCCGTGTTGTGCAATCTTCTTGCAAGCGTGCGAGAGCAATAATGCGGCCGTTGCGTTAATGCTGGCGTCTGGTAGAGAGCCTGAACCGCTAACGTACGGGCTCAATAAAGCTATCGAATGCAACCATCTCGACCTGGCCACACAACTCCACACCGCAGGTGCTAGATGGGACACACGTACAGTGCACTGCGCATCAGACTCCCACGAAGGGGTGAAGTGGTTGTTAGAGTGGGGTTACGACGTCAATACCAGCATCGCCTATGGCGCTGTGCTGCTCCCGTAAGTCTGTGCGACGAAGCCACTACGACACCAGTTTCCACGAAGACTGCAACAGTTAGCTTACCGAAGTTAGTTTAGTTGTCAAGCGTAACGACGAACCGAGCATTCGATTGCTCTTAAGACTAGGAGCGAACCCCAACCTCGGACCACCGAAGAAGATAACAGCGCCAGCGATGAATATGCGTCCCATATCCAACTGTGGCCACACACTCAATAGCGCAGCCGCAAACTGTAGCCCAGAGATATTCGCTCTTTTGCTCGCTCATGGTGCTGTACTATCCAACTCTACACCGCTCCACCGTGCAGCGGGTAGTATAAGCGACAACAGAATTCCAATGCTTGAGTATCTCGTCGGAGAGCTAGGCCTCGACATCCACGGTATGGACAGTGGACCACCTATACCAGACGAGTGTTGCGGACGCGAAGGCACACCACTACACTGTGCTCTCCGCCGGAAGCGATACGAGACGGCTAAATGGCTACTGGAGCATGGTGCCGACCCCGACAAAGGCGATTCGTTCGGGACGCCAGCAAGAGCATTGATGAGGCGCCTCCCTGATGACAACGAGCTTGTGGTTCTGCTTCGGGAGCATCGAAAGAACACCAAGTCCATCGCGCACTTCTGAGGAACAAGTTGGACTCCTGGAGTCAAATGTATGTATCGTTGAATCGATGAGGTTGTACCAAGTAAACTTACTAGTACCCTGCTACACACGCCTAACGCGCTTTCTACTCTCCTCCTCACTATCATCAACATCACAATCTTCAAACTTCCTCTTAACCCCCCTCAAAACCAAACACCTCACCTCAGGCGCCACACCCCCATCCCCACCCACCACCACGCCCCTCCCCCAAGCCCTCTCAAACCTCCACCCCTCTCTAAACACCACCACCCCCTCCCCTTCATTCCCCCTCCCACTAGGCCACCCCTCTCTCTCCCACCTCTCACTCGGCACCTCACACCCGTCCCTCAACCCCCGTACCACCCTCTCCCACCTCGCAACCGTAGCCGCATACACCGCCGTACCCCTACTCTGCATATCGCCAACAATCTCCCTATACTTCGCCTTATCAGCTACCAACCGCCTCACCCACCCCTTATCCGCTTCCACCGCCCCGTAAAACGCACAGCTGGAAGCATAGGGACGGAGGAGGGGGCATGTGGGACCGCAGCGGCCGCGGGTGGAAATGGGAGTGCAGTGGAGGCAGTAGGCGCCGAGGGTAAGGTAGAGGTTGTGCATGTGTGTGCGGGTTATGAGGGAGTGTTTTATGATGGTGAGGGAGTGGTGGAGAGCGGAGATGCGGAGCAGCATTTGGGGGGTTGCGCGGGGTTGGCGCTTAGGCTTTGGTGGAGAGGATGAGGGGAGGAGGAGGGAGAGCCATGATGCGTGGGTTCCTGTTGGTAGGGCGACTAGGGCGCGTGGCATGGCTGTGGCTTTGGGTGGTGAGCTGGTTCTGCTCTGTCTGAAGAGGAGCAGGTAGTGGGGTATTATTGATATATGAATATGAGGTCTAGATAGTAGTATGTGCTACAACTGGGAGTGTGCTGATGCAGAGTGAAGGTATGGGTCAGAGACACAATACATTGTGTTGATACTACAATGGCTTACTTCGAGAAGAGAACAGCCTTACCCAGCTGTTGCGAGAGTAATGTGGAAACATGAGGTGAAGATGTACATTGTAGCAAGCGATTGCGTTGTGAAGTTGCGTTTGAATTCGAGCACGTGTCGATGTACAGCGTAGTCCTAACCTTGAAGTCATCAGTTCGGCTGTGGGTGAGATGGTGTTTGCCATAGCCAGATAATTGAGCTTTGGCATTCGATCTTCTTCCACACAACTACAACAGAGCGGTAGGAACTCTCTTCCCTCCTAGTATCTGATCAAAGGTCGTCGGAACATGGCGTTGCTCTCTCTCCACCTCCTGATTTTCCATGCTTTCCTCTCGCTCCTCCTCGGTCCCTCCATGGCTTCGGTATGTCTGAGCAGGTATCTGCGGTTGAGACGAATCGGTCGGCTCCCGTACGTGCTGGTTTGTCTCTAGGGACGGTGATGTGTGGTGTCCCAACTCTGGACCAGCAACAGGGCTGAGCGGGACATCTTCGAAATCAGGTGAGTTTGAGAGCCTGGCGAGGTTGAATGAGAGCTCATTGGGTGTTTCATCGAAGCTAAAGCGGCGTAAGATGGGTGGCGTGCTCGCAGTAATTCGGATGGCAGGAACGTTCGAAGACGTCTTCGCGCGTACGTGGGTGCTCTGCATCGTACTGTCGTGTCTCTCGGTCGCGGACCTTTTCTCTTTTGTACTGTTCCGCTTCACAGCAGCCTTGCGACTCAGCCTCACGGGGTTACTGCGAGGGCCGAGTACAGAGTCGTGATCCTTAGCGTTGTCGGGTGACGCGTCCATGCTGGTATCTGTAGTTCTTTCGATGCTAAAACCCTCATGTGTTTTCTCTAGCCGTGCAGGGGCACTTCGATGCTTTTCAGCTTCCGCATGTGAAGACCATTTCTGTTGGCTGTCCGCGCTTGACGGTAGACAGGTGATGCGCTGCTCATACCCATTATCGTTCACGAATCGATCATACCGCACTTCAATATCGCGGTCACTATTCCACCTTAGAAAATCTTCAAACGGCATCACGCTCTTCTGAAGTGGTGTTTCTCTCGAGGCCATGTCGATACGATATGAGTGTTCGTCGATGGCAGTGACGGGAATATATCGGATTGCCTCGTACGGTCGCCTTGCTCTTCAAATCCATACGTTGTTTGCGTACGGGAAACATCGTGAAGAGATGGTGTTTTCCAGAACATTGCCCAACCTGGCGAACGCTGTGTGATGTCCGAGATTCGTCACCCATGTTCGAGAGCCGTGTAGAGGAACCATGCCACGTCGACCTAGGAAAAAGCTAAACAGGTCAGGAGCCTGCATCAACGTTACGCTTTCTACTTTGCAGGTTGCTATGTTGGTGTAGGCTGCAGACCTGTTCAGTCTTTTCCTTGTATGAGGTGATGCGAGGTCTGTAGTGTCCGAATGTCCGTGATGGAATTACCATAAGGTCCAAGGTGAGAGCAAACGGCATGGTGCCTGACAATTCGAACTCGCATCACCCTTTGTCACGGAGGCCAGATGCAAGGCGTCAGTATCCCGCCGTGTCTCAAGCGTCCATCCCCTCCTCCTTCCTCCGCCTAACCTCCGCTTCCACCCCCTCCACACTCATCGGCACTTTCCCTCCCTCCCACCTCTCCCTCTCCCTCCTCACCCACCCCTCCAAACTCAACAGCCCCACGCACAGGAAACCCAGTACCTCTCTATCCGTATCAAACACCTCCCACCACTCACACTCGGGCATCTTAATCCCCGTCTCCCTCGCCGCAAGATAAATCCCCGCCGTCGCCAACTCATGCGGCTGGTGTGTCAGGTAAAGGCACTGCGGACTCAACAACGCGGTATTGAGATGCGCGATTGCACGTTTTGCGAGTTCGGAGGCGCGCGGGTGGCTGAAGATGTCGAGAGCTTGCATGTATGTAATACATAGTGTGTAGGGCAGTTGGACGTGCGTGTTGAAGCCGAGGGTACGCAGGATGCGTTGTTCGGTTGTAAACAGCGTTGCGCGGCGGCGCTCGTACGTCCCCTCGCTGACGTAGTATCCCTTTGCGTCTTCGCCCGTTTTCTGAAGCTGTGCCATATCGAAGTACGTCGTCGGCAGCGAATCGAGATACGCGTACACGTTTACGAGACTGCGCGCTGACTTGGGATATGCGGAGAGCTTCGTGGTAAGGTATAGCGACGCGGCCGAGACTTGTTCAGCGCCGAATTCCGCGAGACTGCCGCCTTCGGGGCCGAGCCAGAAGCGCATGAAGATTACGATGGCTTGCGCGATTACTTCTTGTGGGAGGCGGAGGAGAATGCCTGCGGCTTGCGTGAGGCGCGCGCCAGCGAAGCGGATGGAGTCTTCGAGCGTGGGTGGGATGCCATCGAGTTGCGAGCCGGAGGTTTCGAGCTGGGCGACGGTTGCCAATGGGTTCGCGAGGGGTGAGGGTTGCATTTTGGAAGAGTTGGAGCGGCCTGGGAGCGAGCGCGACGGCGTTGTGGTGGTGTGGGAGCTTTTGCGCGGAGTGATGTTGGGGTTGATGCTGTGGAGCTGGTAGACTGAAGATGGGTGCGCCTCGGTACACTAACCGTCATCCTTCTTAGTCAACGACATCAACTCCACACACGGCAGAGACATGCTACGAAGTTCCATTTTCCAATCCTGTTCGATCGAAGCTCTTGAAGAAGTGCAATTAGCCGCGATATAATCTTTGCGATCTGGCACACTTCCATCAAGAAACCGTCTCCTTAGCTCAATTGGGAGAGCGCCAGACTGAAGTCATCAGTCACTAAATCTGGAGGTATCGTGTTCGATCCACGAAGGGGACAAATCACCGTGCTTGAGCCTGCTCAAGAACATTCGAACCATTCTTTTTGCCAATCTTTTGCTCTTCCAACGGGCTTCACCGCTCAGTAGACGATCAGGGTACAGGGTTGAAGGGGGGCTGGGAGAGTAGGTCCGTTACCCCTCTCTGCTCACTGCCTCATTTTTTTTGTACATATCAAGCGAGAGGACAAGCGAATGTCACAGCCATTGCGCTGGTGCCACGTACGACGCATACGCCTCACGATGACGAGGTGGATCTAAGGATCTCCTTTGGCTTACTTGCTCGGGGAGGTGGTTACGATTGGGATGGGGAGTTGAGGGGCGATGGCGTAGGCACTCCAATCGAGGAAGAATATGAAGACTCGCTATGTTTTCTAACCTGCACGTTTGACCCTAGTGCAGGCTGCAGAACTTCTCAGTCACTTCTTAGTGTGAGGCGTAGATTTAGGTAGCCTCGTGGTTGTCTTGGCTTCGCACACATAGTTGGGCTGATATTCAAACACGATGTCTAAATTATCAAACATGTTTGGGAGGTATTTGATAGAAGTGTTTCAAATCACTGCATTGCAGTGGGCCTGTTAACACTCGACAATACAGGATTTGAAATTGACTGGTGTAAAGACTCTCAAATGATGTGTAGCAATAGGATGACGTGGATATCAATATCATTACTGTTCTCTAAGACAAACAACTTTTTGACCTTTCCCCAACTCCCGCTAAACTACATCACATTACATCACCAATAGCAAGAAAATCTCAAACACTTTTGAAGTTGAACAAAAAGGTGTACAATAGCATTAACACAATAAAATAACTGATTAAACGAGGGCGTAAAGGGTGGGTATCTTGCCGGCTAAATGCTATCCAAAAACCGCTAATCAACACGACTAATACACACAAAAGAAAAAGAACCTTTCGCGGTTTTTCGCCCGCGAAAGATAAAAAGGAGGGAGAAGGGTAACTCTAAACATTCCCAAAGCTCAAAATGACCAACCCAGTAACCGAGAGAAAAAAAAACAATCCGATGTATAAATCCCAAAAACGCAAAGCCCAGAAAATAGATGCTGAGTGAAGAAGAGGAAGCGTGACGACTAGAAGGAGATGTAGAACCCAGATCGAAAGCAAAAAAACGCCGGTCGTTATGTGTGCAATAGAATGCGATATGATCTAGTCGATACCAATCATGGTACCATCGCACCTCCAGTCATCCACCTCGACATCCCGGGCAGCTGTGTTGGTAGCTTCGGGGTCGATTTGGACGTGAGTGAGCCAGGTGCCCACACGGTTCTGGCCGACCTTGCGGCCGTCGCGAGACAGACCGGCCATGGTAGATGAGGTGACGACAGGTGTGGATGCGGGTCGGACGCGAGGGGCGGCAACGGGGGCAGGTGCGGGCGCAGCACGGCGTACGCTGCTGCTGGTAAAGAAGGCGCCACGTGGGGTTGACGTGCGTGGAGTGGATGTGCGGGCTGCGGTGCGCGCAACGGATGCGGGCATGGAGCGGATGGCGTACGAGTCGTTCATGTGGTGGCCACCTGCGTTGCCGACGCCGTACATTTGCACTTCGGGCTCAGTGCGGCGGATGGAAGAGACGGTGGGCGTGGGGTTGAGGTGCAATGAGTCGCGGAGGTGAGCGGACAGGCGGCGGGATTCGGGTCGGGGGAGGTCACGTTCGCTGCGGTTGCGTGGGGTGCGGACGCTGGGGCGGCGGGCGAGGGGTGGCGAGGGCTCGTCGGGGATTTCGATGACTTCAACATCGGCGTAGCGGGCTTGCTGCGGGTAGGGGACGCGCATGTCGTTGAGCTGGTCGCCATCGGGGATGTGTTGGTAGTTGAACCAGGGGCAGCTGCATGTCTTCCATGGGGCGGCGCAGACCATGCAGAATTGTGCTGTGCAGCGGCTGGGATGTTGTTAGATGTTGTTGCATGTGCATGATATAATGAACGTACCAGGTCATGTGATTGCAACCTTCCTTCAGCTCGACTACAGCCTTGCAGCTGTAGCATCGTTGCCAGCCCTTCTCCTTGGCCATCTCTACCAGGCGGTTGGTCTCCTCGTCCTTGGGGCATTCGCGCTTCGTGTGGAACTTGCTGTTGCAGAGTACGCAGACCTTGGTGTTGCACGTGCTGCAGCGTGCGTACTTGCGTCCGTATGTCGGGTCCATCTTGATCTTGGAAGGTTTGATCCACTGGCCACACCCTTTCGTGGGGCAGTATAGGCGGTTGGCAGTCGTGTACTCTTGGAACTTCCGGTTCCATTGGACCTTGAACTTGTCATCGAAGAGGCGGTCGGCATACTTCAATGGGATGTGCTCTGAGGTGCAGCATCGTGGTGGCATGTGAGCAGGGTCCTTTACGGAAAGGGTGAATTGGCGCTTGAGGCACGAGTAGCACATGCGATGGCCACATGCCAGCTTGACGGTCTTGGTGATGGGTAGGTCATCGTTCATGCACACGAGACAGTCGACCCTAATCGAGGTTAGCTTTGTAGGGGTAACGTGACTGGGATACTAACGTTTTCTCTTCAGCCTTGCGCGAAGGCGTTCGCGAAACTGGAGGCGCCGCCTTGGAGAAGAAGCTTGACAAGATGCCCCCGGTGCTCCGACGGGCAGCATCCTTGACCGACTGCGTCCTGGTGAGTGGCGTTGGGGGAGGCGACTTGACAGTGTTGCTGCGTCGTACTGTCGGCCTGGGCTCTCGTTCTCTGGCCGAAGTATGTGCTTTTGGCTCGCGCGTAGATGAATTCCTGGCCCTCATTAGCTGAGCTACGTGTACAAGTGGAGACGGGACTAACCTGGTCAATGGCGGAACTTCGACCCTGCGGACTGACGCAGATCCAGAACCTGAATGCGGAGTGTAGGCAGTCCTGCTAGAAGAGCCGCCTTCCTCGCTTCGCTTGCGCCCAGATGCTCGTCGCACAGGGACTTCCTCAACGTGACCCATGGACTTGGGGCGGCCAAAGACGAAGTCGTCGTGGTCATCAGGTATCACTGCTCTCTTGGGCTTCCGCGTGCTGTCCCGTCGCACCTCCTTCTCACGGCTGCTCCGTGGCTTTTCCTTGGCCGGTGTGCGTTTGCTGTCTGATACCACGCGATCGCGGTCGCGCCTCTTCTCAGCCTCGTTGCGTGAGTAGTAGGACTCTCTGCGCGCTCTAATATCCTCAATGTCGACCTCGGCCTGTCTCCTTGCCTCCTCTGCCCGTCGGCGCTCTCTCCTTTCGCGTGTGGAAGCTGTGGGTTCGTCGTCGTGGTCGCGAGATTTGTGGCGGCGCCGGTGCCTCCGCTCTCGCTCGTCGAGATATTCGCCGTCGTCACGGTGTCGTGTGGCCCGGTCATCGCGTCCTCTCGCCATGCCCAGCCAGGGCATGCGGGCGGTATTTTATCTGCCTTCTGCCAGCCGCGCAGGTCACAGGCTCATTCACGCTCTCGCAAAACTTCAGGACGCTGTGCAGGCGACGCACAAAAGCGAACGGGTGTGTGGAGAGTTGCGGTGGGCGTGACGAGCGAACAGCAAGCACCTGCAGGCAGCCCAAGCCGGATCAGACCAAAGTCGGCCAGTCGCACGGGGCAAGCCGCCAGCGGTGTGCGCGCACTGGGTGCCTGTTGATCGAAAGCGTCGGCAGGGCTTTCGCTAAGGCTCTTAGTCGGCCCAGGGGCCGTCGTCAGGCGTCGATGCCAGCTGTCTCACACGCGCAGATGATGTCGTTTTTCCGCAGCAAACCTGCCATCGGAACCAGCGGGTGCACTGCTCTCATGCAGCGTTGCGCTGCCGCAAAAGTATGTTCGTAGTGGACCAACTTTCTGGCGTCGCACTGCTTTTTGGGGCAACGTTCGGGCTGCGGTTGAGTCTTAGTGAGATGATCCCGCCACAGGGGTTCGAAGATTTATTGCAGAATCTAATCGCGGATATGCAACGGCGCCCAGCGTCCTCAGTCCTTCTCGAGTGTAATTTGGGTCGAAATTTCCCATCTGTGCCCGCCGCTCCCGTATCCGCCGCCCAAGCGGTTCCGCACCATACTGCCAATGCGATCGCGCAGGCGCCCAATTTCTTCCAAATTCCGCACTCGTAGTTTGAGGTTCGCCTGGCAGAGGCCGTAGTGTACCTGCCAGAACTTTGCCTCCTCGACCGCCCTGATGGCTGGGTCCGTCTCGAGGTCGTACATAATGTCCGAAACGCCGGGCCCCGAGTAGGACATGAGCAGCATCTTCCCCAGCGTCCATCCCTGAATCCACCCCAGCGCTACCATGGAGAACGCTACTGAAAATGAAAGGGTCCGATCAAGCCACACATACATCTGGATGCTCAGCAATGGCAGCAGAAGAAGCAGTGTCGAGCACGATAATGTCAGAAAATGCGAAGGGTTGCTCAGCACGGAGGGTAGGTTAGCAATGGCGCTCAGCCTCATGACCTTGCCGATGCGCGCATGGTTCTTCAGCAAGATTGCCGAGACGAGTGTCGAGACAATTCCACACAAGGCAGCAAGATCAATGCTGCCAGGCGATACTCGTTCATGCGTGTCTGCATGGTGCGCCTCGTGTCCTCCACTGTTCTCGAGCGCGTGCGTCAAGCCATGGGATATGAGGTCCAGTCCCATGAACAGTAGCCCAACAGACATGCCCAGTCCTGCAATAACCTCCAGACGCTCAAAGCCAAACGGGTGCCGTATGCTTGATCGCTTCCATACCTCGAAGTTGGATCCAACGTCGACGGCCACACAGAGAAACGCGCCGAGCGCATCGTAGAAGATCAGTCGCGACAACACTGTGAGAGCCAGGGATTCGTGCGCGCCCCACTGCACGAGACCAGCGACTACCAAATGGCAGAAACACCATGCCAGTCTCAGCTTCTGATCCTTGGACATGGACGAGCGATACTCTTTGAAGGTCGGGATCGGGAGCGAGGCGGGAAGCTGGAGCGGGGCGCGCGGTGCGGGTTCTAGGAAGATTTGATGCGATACACTACTGTGCTTGTACTTGTGTCCTCGTCGTCGGCCGATATCCTGCGAAAGTTAGTATAAGCGCGTCGGGTTATATAGAAGAACGCACATTGGCCTTTGTTTGAGGTCGACCAGGCTGGTAGGCGATAGATTGGAAGTTGAAGGGATTTGGGTTCTCGGACCCGCTCATAGAGGGCGCGTCGAGATCCATGGTTCCACTGGCAGCACTCGCTGGTGTCTGTGGAAAGGTCGCGCTCGCGGGTGTATACAGAGTCGCCGGCGACGCCCGCTGCGAAACTGAGTCACTGGGTCCGAGAGTCGCATACTGCTTCGAGGGAAACGTAGCCGACATGGGCGACAGCAGCGCATTGTTGTTAGGCCCCATATCGCCCATAGCCAGATCGCTTCGGAATCCTAGTCCTACGGGCTGGGGCGCGTTCTCGTCAGGAGGCGGCGTTGGGGTCCGTGGTGGAGCTGGCAGCGGCATTTTCGAGGCCATGACGGTGGTAAATGAGTGACGGTAATGAGTGACGGTTAGCGACAGCGCAATCCAGGCTTAACGAGATAACCAGCGCAGTTGAACCCCGGACGGCAGGTGGAGGGGAAATTGAGGGAGGCCTTCTGTATGCGGCGGCCCATACTCGGTGAATCGACCAATCCGGCCCCGACTAGCCCGCATGCAAGCCTGCAAGGGAACGCTGCGCTTGGTACCCTAGAGCGCAACATGACGCTGACGTTGACAGTCTGGCTCCGAAACATGACACTTGATTCACCACCTCGGTCCTCCATGGCTGTTGACGCACGTGGGAACCATGCCAGACGGAAACGGTGTGCGCAATGAGGGGCGTGCTGAGGGAGCGGATGTGAAGCACGAGGCGGACGGCGCGTCTAGCCATAGACGCAGCAAGTCGGGAGGCATACTGGGCGCCTTTCTCAGGTCCTCCATGGATGCCATGGGGAAGGCGCCAGCGACACAACTAGGCAACGACGAGGAGCACGATCAGGATGCGGAAGGTGCGAAGAGGGCGTCCTCCATCGCGACTGCCCTGCGCCAGAGCCAAGGGAGGCAGCGAAAGGGATCCCTTAGGAAAGCCGCCATGGCCAAGATGCGTGAACGGAGCAGCTCTCTGCGCAAGGCCAAAACACCCACAATCACCACCACCACGAGCTTAGACCCCTCGGACGAAGGCTCGACTCCAGGCCGCTTCAGCTACGAGAACGCGCCCCTCAACTCTTCGTCCGACAGTGGATGGCTACCCGCTGCCCGTCTGTCCCCGTCGTCACCCGCGCTTATTTACACCCCACCCGATGGTCCTGAACGGCCTGCTCCTTCACTACTTGCATCACCCATGACGAGCCCGGTCGCGCCTTACGCTTCGACTACCGACGAAGACGACACCATGTCCTTCTACCGCCCCTCTCCCGCCGGCAATGACTTCTCCTTCAGTGGTGCCAACCAGGGCTCTGCGACATCTCTTGCACACCGCCGTTCAACTCGGAGCAACCGACGCACTTCCATCTCGGCAGTCCTGACACCTGCCGAGGCTGACCCCGATGACGAGTGGGATTACAGCGAGACGGAGTGGTGGGGCTGGGTCGTGCTCATAGCAACGTGGATTGTTTTCGTCGTCGGCATGGGCTCTTGCCTCGGAATCTGGAGCTGGGCTTGGGACGTGGGCGAGACGCCGTATGCTCCACCCGATTTGGAAGACGACGCAACCCTGCCCATTACGGGCTACTATCCCGCATTGATCGTTTGCACGGCAGTCACGAGCTGGGTGTGGGTTGTCGTGGCCTGGGTTGGCATGAAGTATTTCCGCCACGCCAAAGTAGGCGTCGACGGCTAGTAGCCTCCAGAAGCAACGCACCAAAATAATCACCCACCACCGATCGCATGAACGTACCAAGGTCCTGGGAACGCCTTCTCTATTCTAGTGCTTTCGCTTAAGCGTTCCGCCATGCGCAATATCTTCTTGGGCTGAAACACTAAGCTATAATACCTCTGTTAAGACACATCACAGCCTCGCTATACCGCACTCTACGGTAATACAATTACTTCTTCTGCTATTGTTTCTTCGATACTCGCCCTAATAACTGCAGCTACCATCTCAAATATTGGAACGGCTGACAGAACAGCTGACAGTTTTGGCAGAATAAAAGCTGACGATGCCGCTTCTTTCCCGCATTGCTTGTCGTGATTCAGCGGCTTGGACCACAATCTCCGCGCCCGGCTCCTCCTCTCCACCACAATCCTGCGACCCCGTCACTCGGTAACCAGGGCCGTACTGAACATGGTGCGAACACCTCGACGACACGGTATCACCCTGCAACCTCCGATCCTGCAGGAGCTGCAGCGCGGGAGCCAGGGTCCCACATGTTGGTGCAATTTTGACAGTAGTGTAAGATGAAGGCAATTTCCCTGTCCAGGCGACTTCATAAACAAAATGGTCGCCAACATGTGGCTGATAGGAGCAGATTGTATTATGCAATTGGTCTGTGATGGCCGCACCACAACGTCGTCGGGGAGGTTCCATGCTGGAGGAGCTACTACCAAGTTTACTCATCCTCAAGGGCCTGGAGTCTGGGGATATCTCGAAGAAAGACGCCGAGCTCAGTCGCGCGCTTCATGGGGTACAGCATGAACGGCGGCCGAGAACGATACCGCCCCGGAGGCCTCGTCGCGTTTCCAACGCAGTGGTGACGCAACGCATCACCAACGGCAGGCCCTTTCGCTTCTTCGAACTACCGCAGGAGATTCGGGATGAAGTCTACTCACACCTCGTGGTGCGCAGGACATCGCGGACGCTACCCATACTCGACGCAACGACCATACTCAATGACCGGAAGAAACGCCTGGCCGCACTCAAGTCACGGGAACGGCTGAACCAACGGCGACTTTCGACAGGAAAACGCCCAGTATGTCCCAGAACAGCCGAAACAGAACCACTCCTCCACTTGGAACTTCTCCGCGCATCTCAGAGACTGGCCGGCGAAGCAACGGACTGCATGTACACCAACAACTGGTTTGCCATCTCCCTCAACAAACTCCCCGCCCCGACCTACGACATCCCACACGGCTGGGACCTGTCACGCGTCAAGCGACTCCAAGTTGAACTCCAGCTCAAAGATGCTATACGAATGAACCGCTACGTCGACTGGGCCTCTTTCTTCTCCGCGTTACCATCGTTACAGTTCCTCCGCATCGTCCCAACCCTCCATCCCCGGTACTACGAATGGTCGCATCCAGAATTCCATGAGTGGACCACCACGCCATTCGTCCACAAGGCCTTCTTCAGAGAACTACTAGCTGCGATACCGGCTTATGTAGATCTTAAGATCGGCCTTGCGATGGACGATGCGAGCGATGACGTGCAGATGCAAGGAGAGGTCTTTCTGCATCGGAAGTATCTTTGGGACATGTATGCGGAGTTGGGTAATAGAGTTGATGGCGCGGGGAGGCGGATCGAAGTGGAGAGGATTGTATCATAGCATTATGACGGAGTGATTGTGCATTTACGAAAAGCGATTGTATATTATGGGTCTTTATCTATGGTTGTTTGGGTGTCTAAGGTTTTGCTTTTTTGGTGTTGTTCAAGCGCATGCATTGGTACGATCCGTCTTTTGGTACGTCATTGCATAGTTGTTGAATGGTGTGGTTTCAGTGCCAGCGAGAAGCTGGACACATAAGTCGTGGTGTTCCAATTTTCATTGTAGATCAAAGGCATACGAGCTCTTCCACATGTCAAAGTCCTTTGCAGCTTTTCGAGGCGAACTCCAACCATGAAGGATGGGAACACGATTTTGAGAAGAAGAGAAGAATATACTGAAAGGATGCACTGTAGCACAGTGTGTGACGAAGATTTTATATGCGCATGGCGCCCGGTGCGCTAGCATTCTACATGAAAAGTCCACTCCTAGGATTCGGGATTATGACCTGGAGAAAACTCGACTCTTCCACTCCATGTACAGTCCATTCGATCGTTTTTGATGTCTCTCATCACAAGGTCGGCCATTGCTTTCGAAGTATTCGTACCGAGATGTGGGTTTCGAAACGAGACGCGGAACAGACATTTTCATGCTCTGAAAGAAGTTTGGAGACCCAGAAGCCGCAGTCATGGGCAGCTGGAAACAATCTTTTGGTAAAAAGAAGGAAGTGGTGTGGTGTTGAAAGGACAGAGTGCTGAAAGACAAAGGGTATTTATACACCTCGACCCAGAATACCGAGGTCTCTATCCTATAACTTTGGATGACGTTCCGTGACAAACACATCACTGGTGGGCATTCGAATTCTGGACGATTCCCCATGACTCTCCACGTAATGTTTTTGTTTTCCTGTAATTTTCGTGGTCGACCTTCACATGCGCAAAGTGCCATCTCTTTTGTTCCGCGCGATCATTGCATCGCTCGCGATCATCTTTGTTTTAGTGAAAGTCGGAAAATGGCAGCATCGCTTGTTGACGAGTAAACTTTGGACGGAGAACTTAACATCGGCTTATCCCAAAACATATTTTGGAGAACACGAGGGAGATGTAGTGAAGTAGGGGTGGAGGATTGGTAGGTACTGAAGACTTTATAGCCCTTTAGTCTGTCGTGCGCATGTTAGTTTGGACCCCGGAAGTCGACAATGGCTAGCTGATCTTGCGAAGCATCAGCCAATAATGACTTCCTATAACACACACTCATCTCTTTTCCTCCTCCTAACCTCAAACTGCATCATCGGATCTACAACCTTGTAAACTCCCATCTCCAACGGCTTCGACACATAACCTTCCTTCACTCTGATATTATACTTATCCAGTACATGCGCCATCGCCATCTTCAATTCATTCCCTGCGAAAAACCTCCCCGGGCAAATATGTCTTCCACCGCCAAAAACACTATAATCAGGACCTGATTGCACGAATTGGCTAAACTTGTCGCCCGCTTCGCGCTTTCGAAGGAAGCGGTCTGCGACGAAAGAGTCTGGGTTGGAGTAGTGCGCAGGAGAGAAGAGCGAGGTGGAGTCGACCATTATGTGTGTGCCTCGCGGGAGTGTATGCCCGGTTGGGAGTTTAACGTCTTTCAATGCGACGCGTTCCAGGACGACTATTTGACATGTCAGCTGTTCGTTCCTACTTACATCATCCAGAGCGTCCTATGGAAGTATAGATGAGAGGAGGAGAATACATGCCTGTAGCCGCGCTTCTTCTCTGACTCTCTTTCAAGACACTGTCCATCAGCACCATTCCATTTGTCGCAGCGACCGAGATGCCATGCTTCGCAATCTGCTGCTGTGATTCTTCGCGCAACGGCGCGATAACGTCCGGATGCGATGCCACATCGATCAAAACCTGCCTGAACAGCTCGCTCGTAGTGAACATGGCCGCCATCGCAAGCGACAGCTGCAAGTCGCCCGCCTCCGCTTCTTTGCCTCCTGGAACAGCCTGCGTCCACGCAAGTGCATCGTTCCAAACGGGTATATCTTTGCCTTCCGCTTTCGCTTCTCCAACTCGGCGTTCCCTATTCGCGAGGACATCCCTCATGATGTGTCTCGCGCGGGCGATATGTCTCCGGCATGCAGATGCATTGGGTGAGAAAAATCGCTGGACAATGCGTCGCGACCATGCTGGATACGCATGCAACTCGCCCACTGCAGAGAAATATGCCATGACGTATTCTTGCACAAGCTTCAACCACTCCTCATCCTCACACTTCTCCGGTCCAACAAACACCGACGAAGCAGCGCACGCGATTATGACCGTGGTATCGGCATGCCAGTTCAGCATCCGCCACTCCCTCTCTTCACCCCAGTGCACACGCAATGCACTATCCAATTTTTCGCTCAGAATAGGCATAATACTGTCATTCTGCCCTAGCTTCGTCTTGATGATGTCTAGCAGCATATCCCCAGACGCGTGCAACACATCCTGAGCTTCGAAACCGGGGTATCCTGCGTAGAAGTCTTGACGCACTAACTCCCTGTGATCCAAGTCTCGATTCGATTTGACGAAATTGGATAGAGAAGCTGGGAGGATAACTTTGTAGGCGTTGGGGAGGGCGAGGGCGAAGGGAGTGGCGGGGTGGGTGGTGAGGCCGGTGGTTATTAGGGTGGAGGCATTGGTGGCGTAGTCTTGGTCGGCTTTTCGGCCGAAGAAATCGTTTGCGTGGGTGTTTATCACAGGGAAGGGTGGGCGGCGCCGGTGGTTTTGGATGTAGATGTAGGCGCCGGTGAGGAGGGCGATTAAGGTCCAGGTGCGGATGTCGTGGAGGATATCTACTATCATTTTTGGAAGTTGCGAGTGTCGCAATAGTTGACCTTGAGATTGACTATCTGCTTATTGGATCCTTTCGATCCTGGACGTTCACTTATGTACTTGGGTACGACCGGATCTTGGCCGATTAGCGCGAAATGACTCACTTTGTATCATCCTGAGTGTGTAAATAGTCACGCATATACCGTACGACTGAAGTCCGATATCTGACAATCGCAGTTTTTGTCTCCACTCTTGCGAAGCATCAGCCAAGAATGATTTTCGCGGGCTCCGTACAATTTGCCTCCCAGACGACTTTTGGTACACGCCCAGCTGCCTTCCGATACACGATCTCGCCCTTGCGTTCGATCCAAAGAACGTTGTAGAAGTGGTAATCCCAGCCGGATATACTCTGCACTCCATATTTCTCCACTTCGCTTCTCAATTCTAGGAATTGTTAGCATTGAATTAGTTCAGTTGTGTTTGTGTGGGCTATAGCAATTTTCTCAGCCCGTATATCCTACTTACCCAGATATTCTGAAGACCATGTATCATCGGTGTCCGATTTCATCGCCTGTTTGAACAAAGGCCCGCTGTCTCCTCCAACGTTCCGAAGGCTTTCCGACCGTATAGTCCCTGTTGACAGAGCGATGAGCTCAATCACGTCGCCGGGCTCAGCTCTGTCACGATTCATATGGCGTAGCACGCCTGCTTGACGCCCTTCTTTGTCTTCCGCGTGTATGAGAAAGCACATCTCCGAGTAGTATGGCTCACGAGCAAATTTACGAAGCTCGAATACCGATCGAAGCTTCAAGGAGTATTGTTCACGAAGAGGATTGCCTCGCTTGAGGATAGTTTTGATGCGGAGCGATGCGGTGCTTGTTTTGCATGAGAGGAAAGGCCAGTTCTTTCGGAGCTGCAACTCAGAACGTGCGGAAGATACGGACGAACGTTGCGATGTAGATTTCACATTCGTATCTACAGATCCAGTATGTTTGCCTTCTCTTGATGATCCGCACTCGTTCTGATGATCAAATGGTGGTGTGTCAGCGGGTGCAGCATTTCTTGAGAGAATAGCTACTCCGTGCGTAAAGAGAGAGTCAGATTCGTCTATGCGCGACGTGTGTTGCATGTCTTCGGACAACGCATACCACTGCACAAGCTTGTGTGTTTGCCAAGTTGATGGAATAGAGTTGGTTGTATTTTCCCCGAATTGATTTTTCGCCGAGTAGTCGAACCTCGAACGGAGGTTATGAGGATCCACCGGGCATCGCCAACCGCACCATGACCACGATGGTAGACTTCTTCTTGGTGCGATAGTGCCTCCGTATTTGGCCACCCTACGACTCGCTATACTGTAGGGTTGCCACAGTAGTGCAAGGTCAAGGAATGTACAGGGAAGGCCACCGACAAAACCAGAAGTGAAAGAACGCTCCAGTTTACTCAACACCCCAGATATAGCTGGTAGTGCGTCCTGCGGATAGGTTAGGTCGCGACTGTTATACAAGCTAATCATTTCGATATACATGTCGAGATCTGGCTGAGACATGCTGGATATTTGCCGAGCGGTGTCGTAGTACGGTCTGGTGAATGATGTACTTGTTGTAGATTCTGGAGCCAGGTCGTCCCTGTTCCAAACGCATCTTTGGCAATCCCAGAAAACGTCCCCATCGATGAAAATAATGACTCTATTGGAGAGCATTTGTTCCTGGAACGTCCACCCACGAGTGGCCCATCTAGTATCGAAAAGCTTGTCGTAGAGTTGTTCAGTTGTAGACTGCACGCCATAGCTGTGTTTCCTGATAGACGAGCTGTTCAGACGTCCTGAAGTGGTTGCAGCGACTATGGTCAGATACGCGCCAGCATATATCTCACCCATGTTGTCGACCTGGTCGCGTGTCCTTTCACTGTCCTGCACAATACACAGGCAATCAACCCATAGGTACCTCTCCCCATACTTCTGCACGAGGAGAATTGTGTCTTTGACAGTATGGGGAAGGCGTGCGACTACGTCCCCCTGCAGGTAGCCCCGCTCTTGAGATCGGACTAGGTTTTCCTGTGTTAACATCAATCTCTCAGTCATGGGTGCATCAGCGCTTGCGTCTGTGGCGGCCCATACATAGCTCAAAGCTATGTATCTAGACACGGTGCGTCCAGGTACTAGACAGCCTTCTGCCGTGTCAATAACCCAATCAGGAACCTGATGAGGCAGTCGATCTTTAACAGATGACGGCACGCAACCTTCTCCGTGCTGTTGGCTGCATGAACTTTCCCAGTGAGTGAGATACCGAGCGTCAATCTCGAGGCTATTATGTTCTTTCATGCCTTCATTGAGTCTTCCATCGCCGAGTAGTAAGTCCACAACCCTCAAATTACCGTACTCTACCGCCCACATGAGTGGCGTGATTCCTCTGTTGTCTGTTGAGTTCAGATTCACGTTGCTGTTGCCTAGCAGCGCTTCCACGATTGATTCGTTCCCGACTCGTGCCGCATGAGACAGTAAAGTCCGACCGCTCGACCGTTCCCTAGCTTCTGCATCCGCTTGCCCTGTTTCAAGCAATAGTGTAACAAGCTTTTCGCATCTACCCCCGATAGCCCACCAGAGGGCTGTGTAGCCTTGCTCATCTTGAGAGGCAGGATTCACCTTGCCAGTTTCTAGCAAATCTAGGGGTATCGTGACGTCCTGATTTCCGTTTCGTGCAGCCCATGATAATGGGGTACGACCCCTTTTATCCCTCGAGTCTGGATCAACTGTTTCGCAGTCAAGCAACATTTTCACGGTTGCGTTGCTCCCCGCGGCCACAGCGTACGATAGAGGGGTCCGACCTCTGTCATCTCGAGAGTCTGGGTCCACCCTGTTGCTCGAAAGAAGTTTTTTTACAATTGTGTTGCCACTCATACCCACAGAGTACAACGGAGACTTCCGACCGTCTCCATCTCGAGAGTCTGGACCTACACTGCTGCTCAAGAAAAGTGGTCTGAATATCGGGTTTTTCGTCGTAGACACAGCGTACGACAGAGGCGTTCGACCTTTGTTATCTCGGGAGTCTGGATCCACCCTGTCGCTCTCGATAAGCATTGTTACAACTGCTTCACGATCTGCGGCGATCGCATTGTGCTTTCCACCCACAGCGTACGACAAGGGCGTTCGACCTTCATTATCTCGAGAGTCTGGATCCACCTTGTTGTTCTCGAGAAGTAGTTTTACAACTGCTTCACGCTTCTCCTCTGCGGCATACGACAAAGGCGTGCGTCCTTTCGCATCACGCGAATCCGGATCTACCTTATCGCTAGCAAGGAAGATCTTCACGATCGCTGCGGATGCTCTGCTTGCGGCGAACGATAGGAAGGTTCGGCCTGGTTGAAATCTTCCATTTCGTTCGTCCGGTCTCACATGGTCGCTTTTAAGCAGTTTCTGCAACAAAGCCTCGTCTTCATCCCGGCCGAGTGATATGTACTCGAGTTTCTGTTGGACATCGTGACCTGTCGATGCCGAGTTGCTTCCGCTGTCCATAATCTCTATCTTTACTGTTGGTTGCTCTTCCCTTACACTTTGTTCGTACGGCTTCTTTACTGCTGGTTGCTCTTCCTTCACATTTCGCTCGTACGGCTTGATCGCGCAATCTAAAGTCAGTCTTGGCCGTGGCATGCGTTTGAGCGTGGAACTGGTCATGGTAATTTCCGAGTGGCGAATTGCATAAATGGTGAGATCAGAACAAGGCTAGACAAGAATGGCAAAATCAGGACGGGCCCGCTTAACTCTTATATTCCTGTCGCGATGTGTCAGCGGAAAGTGCCTACATGCATTGCCACAGCCGGCATCTTATTATTGGCTTGCCTACAAACGTGTCAAACCATGCGCATCGCACGCGTCTCAGGCATTGTGCCTGCCACCAGTATTTGATGATCTCTCTCACGTCGCGCGACCGTTGTCGCCTGAGACCAGCACTTCACGACTGCCACCAGTGCTACTCCCTCCTGCTTCAGCTGCAAGAACACTGGATTGGAAACCGGAATGAGAAGTTGGCTTGCAGACGCTGTCCAGCAGAGTCGGAGTTGTCGTGATCTCCTGCCGTGATCGTGAGCTCGGGGGCTGTGTGTGCCCCGGCGCTAGACGGTAGCGGCAGCCCTGGAGCTAACCTCGGGATAGTCCCCGACGCGTCCGATAGGTGAAGGCCGATTAGGTGGACCTGGACGTCGACAGAAGCAGGAGTACTGCTGAACAACCAGACAAGATATATCATGGCAATTCTGTGATAGAACGCTGATAGAACCCACTGACCACGCAGTGAAGTAAGCTGACGCTAAGCTCCTAGTAGTAATGTGTCAACGGTCAGATCTGTGTCCTGCCCCACGCGTCTGGACAACTACAACACACCTTCGGACTTGTCAATATGCGCATACACGTGTTTGATGTTGCTGCGAGCAAGCGCGCGAGCTTCTTTGCGTCGCGTAGGCGCCTGTCGACATTTTCCAGCATCCCGTCGTATCAGCATCCCCCAGCTGTACTCATATCGTCGCGCCGGCCCTCGATACACGTAACCGAGTTGCGAACTGAGCGACCCGCAACCACAATCAGCATTCCTTCTTACCAATATCACACCAATTTTCGTCCAAGCGTCATCTCTAGTCCATCGCCACCAACATCTTCGTTCGCCGGCCTAAAGTAATATTTCAAGTATTTCACTGACAGCATTGCAGGTACACCACGGCTTTCGCGCTCTTCGAGGCTTTGTGGGAGGTGAGTCCACATTGCTGCCACATGCGCATACGCGACTTTGAATACATCAAAACCACTAACAGCTGCTCTAGGCCGGCATCACCGTCTGTTTCGTCAATGTGGGCTCAGACCATCCGTCCATCATCGAAGCCATCGTCAAGGGCAAGAGAGAGCGGCCAGACAAATGGCCCCGCTTCATAACCTGTCCATCGGAGATAACAGCGATATCGATGGCAGATGGCTACGCGAGGATATCTGGCCGGGCGCAAGCTGTCGTAGTTCATGTCGATGTGGGCACGCAAGCGCTTGGACAGGGCCTACACAATGCAAGCGTCGGTCGGGCGCCTGTGTTCATCTTCGCCGGAATGTGTCCCTATACTGAGGCTGGGGAGATGACGGGGTCACGGACAGAGTATATGCACTGGCTGCAGGAAGCGCCTGACCAGAAAGCTATCGTTCGCCAATATTGCAGATATACTGGCGAGATCCGGACAGGCCTCAACGTCAAGCAGACCGTTGCACGTGCGCTGCAGTTTGCAAACAGTGGACCCAAAGGACCAGTCTATGTTGCAAGCGCACGAGAAACACTTGCGGAGGTAATCGAGGAGCCTTACCAGCTGGATCAAGAACAGTGGAAAGCCGTCGGTCCCGGTGCTCTGCCAGCTGATGCGGTTGAAGAGGCAAGTTCTACATCTATGCGCTTACAAGACATCTTACTTACGTGATATGTTTACTCTTTAGGTAGCACAGGCCTTGGTAGGGAGCCAGCGCCCACTGATAATCACAGGATACTCAGGAAGAGACAGGCGTTGCCCCGAACAACTTGTCGCTCTCGCAGATCTCATCCCTGGCTTGCGAGTGCATGACACTGGAGGCAGCGACCTCTGCTTCCCTTTCTCGCACCCGGCTTCGCAAGGCTTCTGTCTTAGCACCGATGAATGCACACGCGATGCTGACATGATCTTACTCCTCGACTGCGACGTCCCTTGGATTCCATCAGTAAATCCGCCACCGAGAGGCACGCGCATATACCAGATCGACATCGATCCTCTGAACGAACGCATTCCAGTCTCCTTCTTCCCAGCGCATGGACGGTGGAGAGCTGAATGTTATACTGCATTGAAGCAGATTGTTTCTCACATCACGACATCTCCCTTAAGTGGGACGCTTCAACAGCCTTCGTTCCTGGAACGCAAAAAGGTTCTTGCAGATAGCCATGAACAGAAACTCGTTGAAATCGCGGCACGGTGTCACTTGGGCGACGAGCAATCTCTAGACGCGAGCAACATTGGCCATCTTCTCAAGCAAACTCTTCCGGACACAACGGTATTCGTGGTCGAGGCTGTGACATGCGGGCAGCTTCTCTCCGATCAGATTCAGGCCGATAGACCTGGCAGTTGGATCAATTGCGGTGCAACTGGTATTGGCTGGAGTAATGGCGCAGCACTAGGTGTCAAGATGGCCACAGACGACGCGGCCGTCACTACGGATAGTACGCATAAGCCGACGCTCATTTGCCAGGTTGTTGGAGATGGTAGCTTCATGTGCGCGGCACCTTCGAGCGCGTTGTGGGTCGCCTCCAAGTACAAAATTCCCATCCTCACAATCGTACTCAACAATGGTGGTAGGTCTGCTATCGGATACTTGCTATACGTGCGCTGACATTCTTATAGGCTTCAAGGCTCCCAAGAATTCAACCGCCTTGGTGTATCCTGATGGATTGAACGCAGGAGCGACTGATGAAGAGATGAATATCTCATTCAGGCCATCTCCAAACTATGCAGCACTCGCAGAAGCAGCTACCGGAAGTCAAAGTTCGAACGCCTCGACGCAGGATCCGGATCAGTGGATGGAAGGCGTACGAGTAGATTCGGTAGCGTCATTGAGGAGAGAGCTGGGTAAAGTCTCACAGCGAGTGCTGGGGGCGAAGAAGGGCATGTTGATAGAGGCTTTGATAGCCTAGTAGGTCGGACTGGATGTCATAGGTGGGATGGGCTATGACTTGTCGAAGCCCCACGCCTAGCCTTGGCTTCAATCTTGCGTGTCGGGTGGCCAATGAAGTTGGTCTCCACATGTCAATGGTATGTATTCACCGGCTACCAATACGTCTGAGCGCATTTCACCGCCCCTACTCGTTGACATGCTGTTTCCGAGTGCCACTTCATGCACATCCTCTTACTGCGTCCTGGCGCATACGAGCGAAAATCCAGGGCTTGTATCAGAACAGAAGTAGTTAATGATAGCTACAATTAGGTATCGGCGGCATAGTTGACACTGATCGCCACACAAAGCCAGTCGATACGAACCGAAGTCCTGGTTATTACATTCGGCGGCGCTTTCACTGCTGCTGAAAATGCCCTGGTATTACAACAGCGCTGGAGAGCTTCCGTTACATGTTCCAAAAGCGAGCGTTCTCGGTAAATGGGTTTCTCACAGATTAAGCAAATGCCATTAGAGAAGATTGCCGCAAATATCGATCGTACGGCATGCTTGCGCAAGAGCAGCACATGGAGGACTCCGCATATCGTTTTGGAAGACGAGAGCTGAGCTCCGGTACTGAATGAGTGGATACTGATGCTTTCATTGTTGAAGCGTCTCGAAATGATCGTATTCTGAGATGCCGCGGCTTTCGATATCATCGAAGGTTTCCCAATATCTTTGAGTCGATTTCGAAAAGCATCCCCCGGGCAAACCCATCGAATGATGAGGGCTATGTTTCCAATCAAGTGCTACATTTTCGACGTCTTGGGAGAAGCACATGCCATTGTCGTTAACACCCTTTTAGTAGCCAAAGTCTGCATCATGAGAGGGCCGTTGTTGATTTTGGAAGACAGGACTCAGTCATGGAGTTTGGGATCGCCCTTTTTGGTGCTTCAGAAATTAGTGACGAATGTATAAGGAAAGAAACTGAGAGCCCGAAGAGAGGTATTTATACATGTTGCCGGGTAGCGAGCAGCTCTCACATGCCCACGCGGTCGCCTTGTTTTAAACTGTTGAGTTGCTCAACGACCAGGTTGTTTTCGTAACATGAGCTGAACCTGGAAGCTGTCTGAAGGTTGCGCGAATATACACATGACTATTTACCGCAGCGCGGAAACCGAACATTTCACGGTTCCACGATCAGTTCAATTCTAGCATAGGAACGGAATGCGGGTATTAGGAATGCGGAGCGGAGTCTGCACACATGTGCAGCCTGTGTGCTTACTTCTGGAGGGAGGCAACCATTTGAAGTATACATAGTTGTTTACAGTGAACAGAGGTCCTTCACCCATGGCATTTTTGCGTATAGTCTTTGGAAAATGTACTCTCATCGATGAGAATGAATGTCATTTTGAAGAAGAAA
The DNA here is from genome assembly GCA_023758145.1 of Alternaria sp. BMP 2799. Lineage (NCBI taxonomy): Eukaryota > Fungi > Ascomycota > Dothideomycetes > Pleosporales > Pleosporaceae > Alternaria > Alternaria sp. BMP 2799. The sequence goes on from JAFVLP010000006.1 coordinate 509,955, forward strand.
GCTAGGATGTAAGAACAATAGAAAGGAAGAAAGAGAAGCAGGCGGATGTAAATTTTGTATCGCAAACCAGGCTTCTTTCTAGGGTTTGGATGATGTACGCTCCGAGCTTCCTATGCATATTCTTTTCTCTAATAATTTTCGTAGCGGATGACCGTAGGCAAGTTGCTCCAATGTTTTTAGAGGCCAGACAATTCCTTTTTATACTATCGATGGTTGCCGACTCTGGAGACAGACGCTCATGGCGTGCTGATTAGGTCGTTTTGAAGAGATAAGGGAAGGGCTTGGTATTGAAGGAAGGAAGAGAGAGGCCGGCGAAGTAGTTTTTATATCTCAGCCTAGGCATTCTTCATTTCGGCATAGCCCTCGAAAGCTCTGTTGTAGGGAGACGCACCAGACTTCTCCGCATATGGGCTGTCAGTACGCTTGTTTTGAAAGAATATTCCCATCAAAGATCCGGCATCGTGGCGACCAGAGGATCTCCACACATAATAGTCTTCGTCGAACTTTTGGAGAACAGACTTCCATCCTTTGGAATCGGTAACTTTTTGGAGAGACAGGCGGAAGTTTGTGTGGGAGAAGGAGAGAAAGCAGAGGCAGACTTTATATCTCAACCTCTTTCGGCGATTCTCGCATGGGCAAAAGCGAGCGCGTATTCCGGAAGACCAGGAGACGTCTCCACGCATGGGTGGCTAGTGCGCAACTTTCAGAAAGCCAAAGGTCCATGAACTTCTTGAGATAGATTTTTGAAGCGCGGGATCTCTCCACATGCCAGTAAAGTCGAAGTTGTTAAGAAAAAAGAATCTCATAAACTGAATCCATCAAGTTTTTGGAACAGACCAGGTAAGTAATGGTGAGAGAGAGAGAAAGGGTAGAGGCGAGGAAAGTCTTTATTTATCCTGATTTTGGACTAGACACACAGTCTTTGCTCATCGCAATAAAGCCGAAGGCTTTCGCAACATGTATTGATGGATACCGAGATCCAGTTCGTTCTCACGTGCATATGGGAGACGCCTTTTCCAGAGCGAGGAGCGCGACCCATGGACAATCAGCGAACAGGCTTTTAAGACAGGAAGAAGGCCGTGGTAATGTTTGAGCGACTACTCCTCGCTCTCGCACATCCAACTTAACCCAATAATTTTTGGGAAGGACGAGACACTCTCACATGATAGTTACACTGTCAGCTTTGGAAAGCGACAGGCACAGCAGCTCATAACGACACTGTCGAAATCATTTTGGAGAACACAGTGAGTGTGGTAGTTATGAGAAGGAAGCAGGAAGACCGGCGAGAAGTGAGAGGCTTTTGTATGCCGCGAGAGCCATCGATGACCCAGCTCTGGTTTTGATTGTGGGAAGAAGGACTCCACAACACGCGCCTCTTGTATAAGGGATTTGAGTGAAGCACAGGTGCCAGAACATATGGTAGGTGGCAGTCTGCTTCCAGCTCACAGCCTCTCCATGTTATTGATGCATCTAAATTTTGAATACGGCAGAGGGGAGGGCAGAGACAGCCATAACGAGGTTGGGACAACACTTTTTGACATAGGCCACTTGTCTGCGTGTTTTAGGCGAACGCGCCATCATAACTCCCAATCGAGGTTTTGGAGAAGGCACCCCAGACATCAGAAAGTTCTGAGTTGTTTTGGGGGACAAACCAAGAAGGTGTGGAATAAAGTAGAGGAACCAGAAGCAGGAATGAGTGTTCTGTATACACCGCGAAAGTCATTTCGCTAGCGTTGCGATTTTTTGAGAGCGAGACGGAGGAAGCGCGCAGCATGTAGGCCCAGTCTTTACGTTTTAAGAGGAGAGACCAGCTCAGCACATGATGACTTTCCGTCGGACTTTTCAGAGCCAAATACTCTCCATGCCGCAATCGTACCGACGATTTGATAAAGAGCAACCAGAGAGCCAGGGACAGACGTAGTCCTTGTCAACCTTTGCTTTTGAAATCCATAAATCCACGTCTTCTGGACAGCAGATCATTAAAGGAAGCTTGGTGAATTTTTCGGAAGAGGAATCTTCTCCATCCAGGAGCTGCCGAGAGGTTTTGGTAAAATAAACCGGAAGTTGTGGAAGAAACGAGACATCTCCAACTGCGAGAATAGACGACTTTATACATCCTCGAGAAGCATGACAGGCAATGGAGGAACTTTTCGAGAAGGACAGGAGAGCGCCGCAACATCAATCTTGCATAATCGGCTTTCAGGATCTGGCTTCTTTGTCGTGAATCGGAACGCCGCTCCTCCTTCTCCATCTTCTGGTGACAACTCTTTTTCGGTCTTCTCGACCCCTCTCATGCGCTCAGGCCTAAGTATTTTTCGGTATAAGCGCTGTCGCAGAGCGGAACTGGACATGACGAGAATGCTAAATGGTTTGGTTTTGGTACTCAAAGAGAAGGACAGACTCCGCACTCCATTCCTCTATCTCTGGTTGTGTTTTGGACCGCGCAGCCTCTCATGTATGCTGTCTAAGTCGTTTTGGATAAAAGCGCAGGCGCAGAGCAGAAGCCGACATGGGTTGGTGGCAATGATGTTTTGGATGTTCTTTCCCAACGGGATTTTGTTTTCGAGCGGGCGACTTCTCACATATGCGATCGTGAGGGCCTTTTTGGAAGGAAGGTCTTCCCCATGAATCGGGTCGCAATTTTCTTTTGGAATAAAGAGGAGGAAGTGTGGTATGAAGAAGTCAGGTCCCGAAGGTAGGGGAGGGGTTTATATACCGGTAGAACCGGTATCCGCTCACATGACGCGACTCCGTAGCTCCGCAGTCTCAACCGGCGATAGTTACTCATATGACAAACGAACTGTTGCGAGACGTCAGATAAGATGAAGTAGTAAAATGTAGTAAAATGTAGTGATTGATATACAGCCCATCTCATGAGCACACCCACTACCAAGCAATATAAAACGCCACAGTGAGGCCAGCGTCTTCAAGACACCACCACCACCACCACCAATGCCATGCTAAGATTTCCATCTAAAAAGATATAAAGAAAAAGACATTACAGGAATGTTAAAGCCATCGCCCGGTCAATTTTCATGATTGTGATACATCATGCTCGCAACCCTAGCTTATACGGGAGGTCTACTCCCTCTTAAACTGCTGCTGAAACCCGCCCTGCTGCGGCGACCCCGGACTCCTATACGGGTTATTATTCGACGGGGCGCGTTGTGGTGCATTGGCATTGATATCCCATCGCCTCTCGCCCTCGTCCTCTTCTACTTGTGGTGCGCGCGGTCGGCTGCGCGAGCGGGGTGGTGGAACCATAGTCTGGTACGAATACTCTTCTACCTGTCCCGTGGAAATGGAGCTAGGCGATCCGGGTGCAGTGCTGCGAGGCATTGATGGTGGAGGGAGGGGACCGCCTGGCGGGGGCGCGTATGTGCTTTGGCCGCCGGAGGGTACTACGTGAAGTGGGAGAGGTGGAGGCGGGTTTTGGCGGGGTGTATCGACGGAGACGCGGCTGCCGAATGGCGAGAGTGTACTTCCGCCCTTTCGCTTTCCAACGGAACTGGCCTTGCGTAGGAGACCGCGGACTTCATCGAGATCAGGTCTTTGGTCTGTGCTGGGACGGCCAATGGTGCTGGAGTCGTCGCCGCGAGCTTCCCAGGTATCGTCACGGATGGTGTCTAGGCCAGGCTTCCTGTTGTTGAGCGCGCTGATTGCGTTGCCTTCTGTCCCGACGCCCAAGTAGTCAGTGCCAGAAGTCCTGCCGGTGTCCTCCTCCTTGGGGTTGAGTGGGTGGAGACGGCCGGCATCGGCGCTGGCCTTGTATCTCTCGTACGCTGCGACAGCCTCGGCGGGGGGTACTGCCACCGACCAGGTGGGCTTGTCTTGCGAGCCAAGAGCAGCGTCGCCTCCAGCGGGACCGTTGATCGGGACCTTGCGCAAAGCGACGACGAGCGCGCACATGAACTTGGATCGTCGAGAAGCGCGAAGTGACTCGTTGGACCAGTTGCTCTTGTGGCGGATCTCGACACGAAGCTCGAGCTTGTTCATCTCGGCGATGCTGACAACCTCGATATCGATATCAGAGTGAAACTCGCGGGCGTTGGCCGGATCGCGAACGAAGCTCATCATTTCCATCTTGAGCAGATTGATGTCCTCGAATGAGGTGCCGAAGTCGCAGAATACCGAAACTTGTTCGCGCATGGCCTTGCTTCGTGTGATGTTCTCCACCCACAGCGAGTTCAGGACAATGTTGGGTATCTGGACAGTCTTTCCATTGGTGACGCGCTTGAAAACGGTGTAGAGCAGGGCAATGTGTTCTACAGTGAGCTGTTCCGTGGTGATGTCGACACGGTCGCCGATATCGTACGGGTGCTTGACGAACAGGAAGATGCAGGAACCGAGGACCTCCTGGGCGGTCGTCGCGAATACGAAGGATAGCGACAGGAGAGCAGTCGCGGATGTAGCGAGAGTGGTGCGGAAGGCCGGGGCGAGGAAGGCGACGAATACGAAGATGCAGACAATGACAGCGATAGTCATGATAAGACCGTCGAGGGCGTTGATGGCTTGGTCGACATCGTGCATGCTAGAGTTGATGGACTTGCGCTGTCTGGCGTAGTCAGTTACAGTCAAGATCATCTCTTCCAAACTGATGTCGCCGTTTCCGTCGCGGTCAATCGCAGCGAAGCACTCTTCAGCTTCTTCTTGGCGACCAGGGCCCATGACCTCGACAAGATCCTCCAGGTACAACTCGTTCTTGCCTTCGACGACCATAGACATCCAGATACGCCTAGCCAGAGCTTCAGCACTCTTGTTCCTCTCCAACGCAGTTAAGACAACGGAGTGAGCAGAGTTGGGGTCGAAGACTTTCTTGCCGGTAATCTCAGAAGCGATGGTACCAAAGACAGATGTGATTTTATCACCAATGCGACCAGCATCTCGGCCAACTTCTTGGATGAGACGCATGGGAGTGCGACTGCCTGAGCGACCATGCTTAGCAGTACCCTTGCCCTTGCTGCCAAAACCGAGATCCAGAATTGTGTCCTGGATGATGTAATCCTCCTCTGCGAACTCGTTGCAGTAGGCGGGGAAAAGCGCTCGCGAAGTGTCGTAGAGGATACCGAGGAGGTAGATGTTGCGCTTCGACTCTTTGATCTTGTCGTCAAACTGCTTGCGGTGGTAGCTGATACTGATGAGCTGGATCAAGACGCGTTCGGCGAGGATGATGATGGTGCAGACAAGGAGGGCAAGCAAAACCGACTGCATCGTGCCAATCCATCCTGGATAGTTCTCGCCAGTTCTGCCAGCAACAGGTCGAATAAGCTACACGGAATTAGTGGCTGATAGTTCAAGTAATTTGACTGAACTTACTGCAGGGAATGTAGCCTGATTGACAATCATCCAGAAAACGAAGGACAGAGGCTTCTCGAGAGCCCTCAAGAGCAGCGCATATTTCTTGACACCAGGGCTGACCACACCGATGAGGAATTCGAAGATGTTGGGGAGGAAGTGTGCCACAATCTTCATGACCCAGAAACTCAGCCAGATGATCTCGATCCAGATCCAGAACTTCTTCTGGCCTGTGCCGCCGATTGAACCTGTGATTGTGCCGGTTTGCGAGAGAATGATGGGAATGGCGAGTAGCAGCGCAACAGGAGCGACATAGATCATGTAGCGCGTGACAATGCTCCAGTTCAGGATCTTGGTGTAGATCCTGCCCATGCGGTTGAGGGCCGTCTTCTCTTCATGGGGGCGGGGAGGCAACGGCGCTCCTGTCCTGGAGTCCACCGGCGCCAAAGCCACCTTCCTGCGTCCCCGCGAGAACATGTGTGACTTCTCCGACTTCTCATTGCCGGACGTAGGCGACGATTGCGTGGGGGTGTGGCTGACGACAGTCTGGAGGGGGATATCGCCGCGGTTCTCCATGTTTCCGTTGTCGAGAGGCTGGAAACCGTGGTTGGAGAGTCGAAAGGACCTCTGAGAGGAGGCTCGTTTGCTTGTCATGTAAAGGAAATCTAGTAGTTGGTCGTGGGAGCCGATTCGTCACTGCGAACGCGCAGGCGGGGTATTGTGGGTATTGCGAAAGGGAATGCAGATCCCGGAGTGTTTTGCCAAAACGAAGCTGGCGGAAGAGTGTGCGTCGAGCACTTCCTTTTTGAGAGCCGTTTGAACGAGTAGTACAATAGAGACGTGTAACGACAGCGATTGAACGAAGGCCTGCCGTCGGTTCTCTGTGCAAGGTAAGGAAACAATGAGATAAGGAACGAGCGAAGAGGCTCTCGGGACACAATAGCAGAAAAGGCAGGGTGGGAGAGCGAGTGAAGAAAAGTAGCAGTGCAAGGAGTTACTTTGACGAACAACGCCGCGCGCCGGTCCCCAGACCATGCTAGCTGTATGCAGGGAGGGGGTAGCGGGAAAAGCCACATGCCACTGAAACCGCTAGCTACTCGCCACAGCGAATCACCGAGGGGAAATATCGTCACCGCTGGCTGCACATAAAACTGCCAGGCCATGCTCTAATTACCGTTGTTCTGCACACATCGGACAGGCCGTTGAGCAGCGACTTGTGTATCGTCGTGGGTGAGGATGGGGTTTTGGTTGAGCCTCATGCAGCGATGAGCATGACTCACCCGATCGGCCATCCCTGACGTTGATCGGTTCTGGCCAAAATACCCGGTGCAGATGCAGGTACACGCGTATCGATACGCCCAACAGAGAGGAAAATTGTGTCCAGCTCGTACAATCGCGATCGCGTTCAGCATCGCCGGCCGAACATTCGGATTACACCGTCCAGAGTTCAGCCGACGAAAAAGCAACTAATCCCTTTGTTGCAGGGCGGCCAGGCCGCGGAAACCCCAAAGACGATGTCGCATGTCTACCATAGGTCCACAGCTCGCCTATTTCCGAGCATCCTGGTGGAGATACCCCGAATCGAGAAACTGTCCACGTAATCCATTCCCCCCTGTTGAGGCTTGCATCGTGCCTGCCCAGCAATGTTTCAGCCACACGCATCACACATGTCAGGCACATTTGGCCGTTGAATGGCTGCGAACCCTGTGGCGGTGAGATGAGTCTTTCTTCTCAGGAGTCGACGATGATGATGGCATTTGTACCAGCGTGTCTGTCGCGATGGTGACAGCTGTCCGGCAAACGCGAGACGGAATGGGGCTATTCTTAGCTGTTGCGGATCCGAGGCGAAGCTTCTTATGATCAACCACTAGATGTCCCCACAGCCAGGGTCCAAACAGAACCGTCGTCGATGCTAACATGTTAGGGCTCCAGAGTTGCTGTTTACACTCACGATCGATACGACGAAGGGCACCTTCACGATGACGTCGATGTTGCGGGTGCGACATCCACGAGTTTCAGCCATCGATCAACACCGCCATGACGTTGTGCTGATCACCATAACAGCACTGAACACAGCATTGCACAAGCACCCGGATGCTCTTCAAAGATCTCCAAACTATACACAGACCCATTTATGAGTCGCATCAATGATTCAAGTGGTCCCACAACGAGAGTCTATCTAGCTATTCCCACATAGTGCAATACCAGCCACAACACAAAAACCCCAATTCCACATCGTCGCACTGACCAGATCATCTACATTCAACATCCCAGCACCCAGCCCCAACAACGTCTCCCAAATCTCATCTCTTTTCCCAATCGGCCAGTTCGGAGTACCCCAGTACCTACTCTTTAACCCATTCGCCTCCGCTGCCTCGACCTGTTGCTTGACTGTTCCAACCTGTTTTGACGACATGCTTGCGAACCACAGCTTGCCTACTGCGTCGCTGAGGGCGGCGGATGCGTAGTAAGAATTCGTGGTGTTGTACTTCGTATCTGAGACGGAGAGGAGGGGCGCATCGAAGAAGATGTACCGGTTTGTCATGGACTGAATGGTATCGAAGGGGGCGTTTCCCGTGCCGACAATGGTAAGGGGGCCTGTGTGGAGCGTCGAGCCGTCGTAGCACGTTAACCAATCTTTGGATCGGAGGGCAGCGAGTTGCGAGAGAAGGACTGGCCATGTTGCTGCCGGGTCGGATTTGAAGTCTATGAGTAGGACGGTGGTTGCGCTTGGGTCCATGTCGAAGACGCCTATTCTCTTGTCTGGCTCTGAGGCTGTTGTTGCGTTTCGCTGTTCGATGATATTTAACAGTGGGTCGATGTATAAACTTCTCAACGTGCGGTCGCTGGTCGTGGACTCCCAGGAATGACTGACTCGCAGTTCGCCATCTTCTGTTAACCAGATGTCTGCTTCAATACTAGTACATCCCGCCGCGAGGGCAGCATAGAGGGGAACAGAGCGCCAGTAATCATTGTGGGAGTGGCAGCTCTTGGGTACGATGTCACGGCTGAAGTCATCTCTCCAGTCGAAATGGAATGCCTTAGCTGCTTGCGGCTCTTGCCAGGTATCGACGATGTGCTGAAGGCCACTGTTCTTGGGGGGAGGGGCGAGTCGCTTCACCAGTATGGAGACAAAGGTGATATAAACACTGATGTATGTTAGTCTCACTTCGCACCTTGATCGGATCTCCTTACCCTCCAGCGATAGCACCGAAGATGGTCAAGATAACAGCAATGATCCCGAACCAAAGAATATAACGTCTTCTCCGTTGCTTTCGGTGGGCTTCGGTTTCGCCAGGTCGACGCGATAACAACCCGCACCAGTTCAATCTCTTCCACCAGTGCTGCGATGCAGTACGTCGACGTACCTGCCGCTGAAGCTCTAGCTCCTCCAGACTTATTGGGCTAGAACTCTGACTGGCAGCATCATTCTCATCATCGCGATACGTTCGTGTAGTAGTATCTCCGCGAGCCATGTCTGTACGGAAAGGCTGTAGTTCTATTGCAATGTCTGCTGTCGACATAAGATGACTGCGCAATGGTCAGACACAACACGGAAGAAGGAGATACTTGTGAGACCGTATAACCAAGTTGATGTATAGGCTTGACTTGGGGGTAGCACCCGTGCGATGCGCAAACAAGTACAGTGTAGAGTTGCACCAGTCAAACCAGCGCTAATCAAACAAGGTAAACCACGATAGGGTCTCACCTCATCTGGAAGTCACTAGTTTGGTGATGAGAAGAATTGGGAACCCTGTTTTTTCGCTCACCTCTGCTGTCTGTCACTCCTTCACTTCAAACTCGTTGTCGTCCGCTCTGGCATTGCATCTTCACCCCGAACACTCACTCTCTCATATACATCTCGCCCTTCACTCTGCCCCGACTCAACACCATCCAAATACATCTGCCTGGTCGTGCGTAGACGGAAGAGCATCGCACAGCATGACCCTTACGTCCAAGGCTCTCCGCAAGGCACTTACTTTCGCATCCATCTTCTCCACCAAACCACATCATCGCGACCTAGATTAGCACTTCCCTATTGCTGCTTTGGGACAATGAACCGTCAGTTTGGGACCAAGCGCCATCACTGTCACCTACGCCCCGTGAGATCATTCGTAAGCCTTCATATCTTCACATCTACTCATACGATGAGATACCGCCTTGTCGAAGGGCATGAGGGCTCACGACGCGCGGCACTCGCTACTGCAGACGCATCGAACTCTCTATTGCTGGCGCCTCGAACTGGGGTCCCGTTCGGTTACACGACCGCGGATATGCTTTGTCCGGAAGCAGATGCCAGGGCTATAGTGGATGAAGGAAGCAATGTAGACTGCGTGGTCGTCGTCGTCATGGCATGAACTCAGGTTCACTCTACTAGGTACCCTCGGCGACCAAGCGCGCGGATACGACCAAACGCGGATAGTGAGAGATGGTGTCGCTTGTGTCATCCATCTAAGCCTCCAGCACGGTTCCTTGCAGAAAGCTTCGCACGTAAGACCCGTATCGTTTGCTTGTACTGTGAATAGTTACCGCGCGCAGGTGTGATGGGTTGGGTCGTTTACCGAACTCGGTGCTGGTATGGGATTCGCTCCAGTGGTTAAATGCTGTTGTTCCTTCAGTGTGCCTTGTTAAGGCTTGACCTCTTCTTTGTCCGTAGATTGTGTGTTACGACGGCGACGGTTCGGTAGAATGTTGCCTGGCTATATCACCTCGCGGGCCGATATTGTTGATGGCACGATGGTGATGCAGGTAGGACAGCACTACTTACGCGGCCGGGCGACCGCGCCGCCAAGGCAACAACGAAAGTGTTCCAACAGCGAAGATGACGTCCAGAAAAAGTATCGAAGGGCGGGAGAGGCGCAATTGTCCGTGTGCGAAGCACGAGTACCTAACGCCCTGCACGATCTTCGCATGTGAAAGTCCGCAAGTTCCGCAAATCAATCCGAAGACCCCAGCAAAGAAAAAAGACACTGCACATATACGCGCCTACAAACCTCCGCTCCGCCCACAAACCCTCAACACCTACCACCTACACACCAACCACCAACCCATACCCAACCATCCCTCGCAACCCGGATAAACACCCGCAGCCCGCGCACAACCTTGCGCAAAGGGTCTTAGAGCCCCACGCGTATTGTTGCCAGCGAGGCTGCGGACGGCTCACATGCACCTGTCTGCTCTCGGTCTAAACCACGCCGGGACTAGTTTCTGTGGGGTTCTTGCATGTTGACAGGAGGCCCGATGGGAAGGAAGTGAGCTATCTTCAACCGAGCAGATCACGCACGGCAACACACCGACATTCACGGACGATTTTCACGAGACCGTCTCCTGCTGTTGTTGCCATTGACTTGGGGGTTTAGACAGGGAGAGTGGTGGTGTGAACGCGCAACGCGTAACGATGTTCGAAGACGTGATGGACAGACCACTTTTGTCGCTTCTTCTTCTTCCTCTTTGTTGACGTTATCGTCGACGTCTTTCCACAATTTCATTTTTGTCCTAGACTAAGATTGGGGTATCTTAACCTAGTGGGTTTGGCTGTATGCACGCGTATGCCAACTCACCACACCGACTCTTTTTCCACCCGCCGTCAACAGATCAACAATAAACAGCAGCAGGGACCCAGCCTCGTTTATTTTTTCTCCCATCGTTCGCTACACTTAAGACAGGCTTCGATATCGCATTGTCAGAAATCACTTACTTGACGTTTATTTCGCATTTGATACCTTTCATTTTCTTCGCTTTGTTATTTTGGGGCAAGAAGATTGAGCATCCGAGCTTCACGATAATAAACGATCACGAAACGAACGGCCGTCACGGATATACACAACAAAGAAATTGGGAACCCCGCATTCCACTATCTACTCAGCTCCCGCCACTACGGAAATCACCAACACTCCACTACGACACCTCACAAAACTACCAAACAACCCCTCACACACAATGGGCAAGGACTCTTCCTTCCGCCTCTGCATAGCCTCCCTCCTCATCATCCAAATCGCCTGCTGGGCTCTCACCCTCCTCGATCTCTACCACCCTGGCAAGCCCACAGCTATGCTCCGCACTACGATGGACCTGGCCTCGCTTTATTTCACAAGGTTGGGAGGCCAGAGTAGCGCTGCGTTGCAGCACTTGAGTGTGAGGGATATCACGGCGTTGGTCTACTGAGATGACGGGCATGGAGGGCACACCTCTGCCCATCGCAATATCAACGACGCGAACGATGCCACTTGTGGCAAATTTTCTCTCACCAATGTTCGGAGAGAGACCAGGGATGCAAGAGGGCGTTCACGACATAACGACTTTCACGACACGATACGGATGATACTATGGCATGGCATGGCATGATACCAACGGCGTTTATTGGATTTGGGAGTACGGCGCGTGGGTTCATCTTCTCCCGTTCCGTTCAACCCGGTTATCGCGCCGTCGAAACACCAACACAACAATACCACAACACAACCACACAACCTCACACAGCTCTCCCGTCCACAGCTGTCCACCCACCGCTGCCCCACCCCCAGCCCCAGTCTCACAACCACATATCGCAACGACACACATACCTGTTCCACGGACCGCAGCCATTAAAGTCTTGTTACCCTAGTATGCACGAACCGTCACAGCAAAACGACACGATGTCTGAATTTAACAAATCCACAATTCCTAGAGGTCTTCCAAAAGCCCTAGAAATTGTGGATTTGTTAAGTTCAGACAACGTGCCGCGACTGTCACGGCTTGCATACTGGGGTAATAACTACTTTAAAGGCTAGGTTTCTCACAGGCCGTTAGTTAGTCAAGGTGTGAATGAGGGAAGCATGACGATGATGGACAGCAGGAAAGATGTTGTGGGCTGGAAGGGGAGGAACAAAGGGAAAACTGCACGCGCAGGTCGTGGTGCAAGGAGTTAGTTTGAGCTTTGCTTTGTTCTTTATATTTGATATGAATACCCCATTTCCATCAAACTACATGTTTCACTCCACAGTACATGCTCAACTCAACATACTCCACTCAAAGATGATCTTGTGATAAAATGCATTCTCTTTCCATGACATCTAGCTCAACAGACAGGACTTTCACTTGCCCATCCGCATGATCCCCAGCAATTTCATCCCAGAAAAGTAATAAGACCTTCCCACGCGCCCGATGAACCCACGGAACCCGAGATAACCGAAACACGGAATATACACTAAGATCCTGTAGCGATTGTTCAATTCCCATGTCCCCCGTTTGCGCCGTTTGTTTGAGTTGATTTGATAAACACCGATTCGAATGCATGTTGATGTGAAGATCGAGACAAAGGAAATTAGTCATGTTGTTGTGATGGATGGATATCACTGAGTGGCTTGGTGGTTCAACTCGTGCATCATGCTTACTTCGCCGAGGTGCTTCTGGTCGAAGTGTGAGGGGGAGTGGTCGTCTGAGACGAGTTGGATGGGTGGCGCGGGGCTGATTTCGTCATCGTCGTTTGAGTGGGCGTCCTGCGTCTTTGGTGTCTCTTCACTCGGCCTGAGCGTCGTTGTGCTCTCAGCTAGCGGGTCTGAGGTCTGGCTCTCTGCGGCTGTTGGAGCTTCAGGCGCTTTGCCGTTCGCAGTCGTGGCTTTCTCTTCGGTATGCGTCTCGCCCACGTCCTCGATATATTGAGGCTTGTTCTCATTCTTGTTGTCGTCTTCGGGGGTGATCGCCTTTGTGAGACTTTGGAAGTTGAACATTGGCTCCGTGCTATTCGAATCCTGTGGAGGAGTATCGGTGTCGCCTTGGGCTAAGCTGACGCCTGATGCGTTTGAACTAGGCACGTAAGAAGAGCCAGGTGCGAGGTTTTGGTTCTCTTGCTGTTGTAGTGAGTTTTGGAATGAGTCGGCGAACGAGGACGAGGACGAGGAGGCGTTGGATTTATTGCGCTCGAGATGAGAAGGAGTCGGATTGCTGGTGTCGGATTTCTCCCGCTGAATCTGTGCGCGACTGGCTTCAAGATGCTTCTGCGGGTCGTCCTTGGTAGCCGGCGTGTTCAAAGTCGACGTTGGTTCTGACATGGGATTGAAGCCACCGGCGCCACCAGACCGATCAACTCCCTTTCCTTTCCCAGCCGCCGAAGAGCTGCCCGCTTCCGTCTCGTCGATGCCATCAATCTCGATGGGGTGGAAGCCACTGCCTATATTCCGTTGGGCCTTGGCAACTTTCTTGATTTCCTTGGCCTTCTTCTTACCCTCCTTCTTGGCTTCTTTGGCGGCGTCCTTCTCTTCCCTCTTCTTGCGGTCTTCCTCGGCTGCCAGACTCAGGCGTATTGCTTCCATCATCATAAGCTCCTCGAGGTCGTCAATCCTGTTCCCTCTCCTAGAGCTTATTCGGCTGGGGTATAGGTCGCCCGAGTTTCCTGGTTGACCGGACGAGCTTTCACCTTCACGCCTGGGTGTTCCGTGTCCACTGCTACCAGCGCTGTCGCTAGTGAAGATTCGCCTTCGTCTTCCAAGGCCGAATCGGCTCTCTCCCTGTGGAAGGTTTCCCATCATGTATGCGGCATTGTGTAGCGCAGTAGCCGCGGCAGCCCTTCGCAAAGCGTGTGATTTCGCGTCTGCCAGTTTCTTGGCCCAATCGGGTCGCACCATGTCGGTTGTTATCACAGTCTTGTCCGTGACTGCCAGTGACGTCGCCCTTCTTCTACCAGGGCCGGCCGCAGTAGGCGAATTCAAGGACGAAGTGGATGACATTGCCGACGTCGCGCTGCCCATGCCGTTATGGCCCTGACCATTGTAGACGAGCCCTCTCCTAAAAGGCGGCGGCTCGTAGGTCACTCCAAACTCGGTTTGTGTGCAGTACGGGCAAGCAGCTGCTTCCGAGACCAGCTGGACCTCTTCCTCCGGCTCAGCAGATTGCGCACCCTCAGCGCCTGGTTCTCCGTGGTGCTCTGGTGGATGCGGATCGGGTCTCTTGATCTGAACGAAGCACTCTGAGCAGATGGGCTGATCGCAGCAACGCGTCTTGTTCAAATGTGGCGGATAGTACATGAAGCAGATGGGGCACTCGGAGGCATTCTTGTAGAGAAAAGCCTCGACCCGTTGGCCATTAACGTACGGGTCTTTTGGGAGGTGTAGTTCTTGCGGGGCCATGTCAGACTGCGAAGCGTTGCGGGAACCGGTCGCGAGAGAGGCAAGTGTTTTGGCGCGGCCACGGAAGAATGGCGAGGACGAGGAGTTGTTCGCGATCGGAGAGCCAGGCGAGGGGAGGGAGAAGGTGGGATTCGATGGAGAGAGACCACCTCCGCGCTCTGGCTCTTGGGACATGGAGCGAGCGCCCATGGGCACCGTGAGCTTGTTGAGACTGGGCTCCGAGCTGCGCGGATTCCATGCCGTGCTGAGGTGGTTGTTCGTGGTGACTCGAGGCGGCTCTTCGGGAGGGATGTCGTCTGCAGCAGGCAGTGGGCGGCCGTTGACGACCTCGACGAGCTGGTGCTCAGTCCAAGTATCTTCATGGTCATCGAGACCCCGCCAGAAGGGAGCGAGTCGTCGCTCAATCTATCACGTGTGAGTTCAGCTCTCGTACCAATCCTCGTATCACGGATAGAGGCATACCTGTAGCTGCCGCACCGTGGGCTTGCTAAAGTCCTCTGGTCCCGTGTACACCCCGAGCGTGACCAGGTATCCGCCGTCGACGCCTTCCTCCTTCAAACTCCTCTCGCGCTCCTGGGCCCTCAGGATGCGGTCCTTCTCCAGCTTGCGGGCCTCGCGCTCCGCCTTTGTCTCCCGGCGCGGTTCGAGGGCGGGGTCGCGTTCGGCATTGTCGCCGGTGCGTATGCCGAGGAAAGACAGGTCCGGTCTGCTGCCTCTGTCTCTCCGCGAGTTGCCATAGGGACTGTTCCCCGGCCTGTCGTGTGTGGATGCGGCGGGCCCGGCAGTCGAGGGCGAGGTGGGCTGGTGGGCACTGGAGCGGCGGGCGTGGCCTCTCCGCTCCGGCGTGGCCTCTTTGCCCTGCGAGTTGCCCATGGTGCGGGTGGAAGGATGGATGGAGGAATTGGATTATCGATGGTGAAAGCGGATCGCGCCGGGCTCGCAGCAGGGCGGGCCGTGGATGCCCAAGTGCCAGTGACGCAGTCTGTGCGGGCAGGGATCAGGTCGTTATCGCGACGGCTAGCGAGGGAGAGGTGGTGGGCGTGTCCGGTGCAAGATAGCCGGTGTCACAAGGACATCGATGCTGGGGACTGGCCGTGGGTGGCCCTTTCCGACGCGCCTCACGAGATGCGATTAGATAGACAGAGTAGTCGCGATCGACAAAAGGGGCGCATGGGCGAGGCAGGCAGAGGCAAGTGCAGTGGGGAGGGTGTCGACGAGCAACCCTGGAGTGATGGCGCCCTGGAGTCGACGATTCCTGGATGATGTCGTTGCTTGGCAGCTACGCAGCGGACTGTCGATCGCAAATGAATGTTGCGTATGTAGGAAGCTTAGGGCCGAATGGGCGGGGCGATGGAAAAGGCAATCAGGCGTCAGGAGCTGCCGTCGATCATGTCAGCTCAGCATGCCTTCACCATCATTCACAGAGTCGAGTAGTGACGAGGGTGCACGATGGAAGAGCAAACAGGCTGCGTGCTGGCGACATCTGGGCCTATATGCAGCCATGGCATGCAGCAGCTAGGTCCTGGAGCTTGTGCCGCTTAGCCCGCGCCGCCACGATACCAATACCAGGAACCAACCTTGGGCCTTGTCCCAGTCTGCTATTCCCGCCCGCAGTCGGCGACCACCAACATCACCACTTCGTTGTCAACAAACACTCGAAACTCGCCCTCAAACACTGTGCTGTTCGCTACCAAGCAGACGTTGGGCGACACGCGAGCACTGCACCCCGCCCAAATGCGGGGCTCCAGACATTGACACTTGGTCAATGGGGTTGCATAACATGTTGCTTACTACCTCCCGTCCTACGCCGTGTCCACTGCTAGCCTCACCACCCTCGCGCCCCTTCAAAGGCCGCTACCGCCTCATGTCAGATCGTTCCAAATTCCCACGACGACTCCCAGTGGTATTTGTCTCCAGGGCCCGAGATCTGCTTGTCCAGCCGACCCCACTCCGGACTGTTCAACAATGTTAGCTTGTGCCTGAAACGACGTCATCATCGACTCACTGGTTGATGCCATCAACGTAGTCTTGGGCCTCAATAGCGATGCACCCGTCGCGCGGGATGAATTTGTCTTGGCCAACAACACCCTGCGTGCTCTTGAACTCGCTCTTCCCGTCGTTCCAATTGCACGTGTAGAGGACAACGGCGTCTTGGTTCGTCGTCAACTTGGCCTCGATGCCACTGTATGCGCTCGATAGCGTGAGCACAGCTGCGCTCTTGTTCCTGGCCTCGTTGAATGCCCAGGCGCCGTTGTAGCCGTGGCATCCGTTTCCGCAGTGGTTCTCGAATTCCTCATTGCCTGATGCAAACCCAAGTTCATGCGGTGCGGACCAGACTAATCAAATCAATATCAACCCATATTAGGTTCATAGAGAGATTACTCACAATCATCAATGGCTCCGGCGGGGATTTGCGCAATCTCGCCGGTGGGAAGAGCGTTTGCATCGGCGACGAGCGCACGCTTGGCCTCGGGCATGTACACAGTGTGGTTCCAGACAGTGCGGTTGTCGGGGCGTTTGAAGGCATCGAGCTGGAAGTAAGTATGCTGCGTCAGCATGAGCGGCGTCTTGGCCTCGGGGGATGTGGCATCCATGGAGATGTGCCACTTGTTCTTCGAGACCGAGTACGTGACGCTCGCATCCACACGGCCAATCATACCCAGCGAGGAGTTGGAAGCATCGCTGATGGAGAAGGTGATGGACGAATTGGTCACGGCGCTGACGTTCCACATTCTGAAAGACCAGTTGTTTGTACCGCTGTGGAGGGTGTTTGGCCCATCGTTCTTCTCAGTGTGGTACGTGACGTTGTCAATGGAGTATTCGCCGTTGCCAATGCGGTTGACATATCGACCTGGGATGGCATTGTAGACGGGATGTCCCGGGTCGACGGCTGGAGATTGTTAGGTTGTATTGCGATGCATGCGCGACAGCAGCTTACGGTAGTAAGACGTGTTGTCGTAACCTAGGACGATGTCAAGCTCCTGGCCTGCCGGGTCTGTACTCTATCAGTAGGCGCCATGTAGCATTCTAAATTTATCCTACCTTTCACGAAAAGGTTGGTGAGAGTAGCAGCATAGGGAATGAATTGCGCCCTGATTCCCTCGGCCTCAATCGTGTATCTCCCCTGCGCGTCTGGATGTGGAGAGCCTGGGTGTGCAAGCGCACCTTGTGCTGCTGCTGCGGCAAGAGCGACTGGGAGATACTTCATGGTGAAGTAGGCTAAGAAGTACTGTAGTGGGAAAGAGCGACCGCGCCAACAAACATTCAACCTACAGCACCCACATCTTTATACATTGCAATCCAAAAGCGCCCCTCCAAACCGCATGCACCTTCATTTCTAGAAGTTCGCCCTGATATTAATCATCACTGGCGTCATGGGTGTATCCGGGGTTAAACGGGGGCTTGGCCATATAAAGCAATCTGTCTGAAGTATTACTCCGGCACCTCCTGCAGGTACTAGGTGCCTTAGCCGGGCGTCTCTATGCTCTAAGTAGACACTTGAGTGCATTGTGTCTTGTTTACTAGATCAAATCTGGGGGTTGGTCTTTGATGGGGTGTGGAGGGCAAGACACGCAGGCGGTTCTGCGGCACGTTACTTGCCATGTGGGGCGACGAGCCGGATGTGATGAGGCTTGCTCCGTGGATGCCCTTCTTCCTGCTGCAGCGAGCCTTCGACGTCACCAGATTCCATCGCAGCTGAATCTCTGGCATCTGTGGATTATACTCGCATCGCTCTTCGATATTCTTTCTCCTGGAGAATTGGTGTTGTCGCCTCCTCTTTCCGCACAGCGAAGCTTCTGTTCTGTCCCTGAGCGATTGGATTCCTCACCTACTCTCATCAACAATCAAAAGATTATAGGCTATGTCTCAACATGTTACACCAAATAGCGGCACCTCTGGTGGGCACTGCGATTGCAGGACGTCCGCAAAAGTAGGATTCGTCCCTTGACATCCAATAGCACCTGCAGCCTCCTGCCGCGTGTCTGGTTGCCTAACATACCCATGCTTGGCAGCTGATGGGCTGAAGGTACATTGGAAGGGACGAACGTACTCACCTCAACAACTCCTACCAACAAACTCTTCTTAACCCCTCACCATGGGCGCGCTTGAATTCATCTGCGATCGAAGGTTCCACCGCAGTTTCGTGCTTCCCGCCGACCCTGATGCCGACCGACCCAAACCCTATCATGTATCCTACTCCGACTTTGGCGACGCCGACAGCAACGCAGTCGTCTTGTTCTGTGGAGCTATGTTTGGGCAGCGCTTGTCCTACTCCCCTTTGGACCAATTAGCAAAGAAGCATCACGTCCGAATCATCCATCCGGATCGTCCGGGTGTTGGTGGGAGTGATGCTGTGACGCCTGAAAAGCGGATTCAGACCTGGCTCGGTTGGTAAACATGTTCTTCCATCAAGGCGGCTAACTCATCCACGTAGAAATGGTTCCCCAACTCCTGGCACATTTGAATATCGAGCATGTCTCGGTTGCTAGTCACAGTGGAGGCGACATCTACCTCATGAACCTTATCCTCGCCTATCCACATTTGCTGAATCCCAACCATCCATACATCTGTTTCTTCGCTCCTTGGGTACACTACTCGCACACGAAGATGACGCATCTACAGGCTACTGGGCTTCTTCCCGCGTCTCTAATAGGGAAAATGGGCCCCGTCGCCAGATTCATTAATCAGAATGTCGTTCCGCTGGTTGGCTTGAGCGGCACCCTCGTTCAAGGAATATCCACTTCATTGTCGCGCTCAAGCCCTACCGCAGGCCCAATCGCTCTTGCAGCGCCTGAAACGACTGAGCCTAGAGAGCCAAATGATGGCCCTCGCGACACTCTCTACGACGTCGCACTTGACGATCCAAAAGTCGTAGATGATCTGCGAAATCACATTACCAAGTTCGTTTTCGCAGAGTCCGTGGACGGCGTCTCAATGGACACACAGATGTTCTTGAGACGCTCTGTTCCATGGAGTACTCCCATAGTCGAATGGGAAGATCTGAACGACGCGGTACAGCTGCTGTCCAAGACCATTGGCGAAGATGATCGACTGGCAGGAAACAGACGGGTCTGGGACATCGACTGCATGCACGCAGAACAAGACCAACTGGTCGGCGATAAAGGTAGGGATTGGTTCAACGCGATATGGGTACCAAGCCAAAGCTATGATTACAAAAATGAAGTGCTCCCAGGTACCGATCACGACTTGTTGGTGGACCCTGCCTTTGGTGGGAGCGAGAAATGGTTGCAGCGGGTCAGCGAGTCCTGGCAGACTTCGCAACCTGTCGTAGCGGCTCCTTAGCATCAATTCTACCTTTGCATCGTTACATAGAAGTACATCAATCGATAGTCAAGCCTTTGGTTTACCTATACCTGCATACAAAAGTGATGACTCGTGCATGCAACGGAGATAGCACAGCGCTTTGCAGTAACGCCGATCTGATGTCTCTATCCAAGCGAGTCGCAGGGCTGAACACGCGAACACCATCATAGCCCTGCATCAACCATGGCCGAAGACATGCACATCAACCCCCAACGCGCGAAGCAGCTCACCGAGAACATCACGAGTATAACCTCGCGCATCAACGCCG
The DNA here is from genome assembly GCA_023758145.1 of Alternaria sp. BMP 2799. NCBI lineage: Eukaryota > Fungi > Ascomycota > Dothideomycetes > Pleosporales > Pleosporaceae > Alternaria > Alternaria sp. BMP 2799. The sequence continues at coordinate 529,944 of JAFVLP010000006.1, forward strand.
CCCGTCAAGGCAGCAAAGAAGTAAACACCCACCCATCTCTCCAACCGCCCAAAAGCACACCTCCTAACACGCGACACTCCAGGTCCGCCTCATCGCCGTCTCCAAACTCAAACCCGCAAACGATATCCTCGCCCTTCACAAACCCGCGACCCCCTTGCAACCACCCCTCCAAACGCACTTCGGCGAAAACTACGTCCAAGAACTCCTCGAGAAGCACAAAATCCTGCCCCGCTCCATAAAATGGCACATGATCGGTGGCTTGCAATCGAACAAGTGCAAGCAGCTGGCTGAGCAAGTGCCGAATCTATGGTGCGTGAGTAGTGTGGATAGTGAGAAGAAGGCGAATGAGCTGGAGAAGGGGAGGAGGGCGTTGGTCGAGAAAGAAGGAGATGATAAAGTGGAGGGCAAGTTGAGGGTAAAAGTGCAGGTCAACACCTCCGGCGAAGAAAACAAATCCGGCGTCGAGCCCTCCGATACCCTCGCTCTCTGCCGGCACATCATAGAGAAATGCCCGCATCTCCTCCTCCACGGCCTCATGACCATCGGCGCCATTGCGCGCAGTCAAGCCACGACGCCCGAGACCGAGAACGAGGATTTTGTTAAGCTGAAGCAGGTCCGGGATCAGGTGGTTAAGGAGTTGGGGTGGGAAGAGGGACGGTTGGAATTGAGTATGGGGATGAGTGCGGATTTTGAGGGGGCGATTAAATTGGGGAGTGATGAGGTTAGGGTTGGGAGTCAGATTTTTGGGGAGAGGCCGGCGAAGGGGGATGCGGTTGTTTTGGAGAAGGAGACGAGGGGGGAGAGCTAAGGGGTCGGGGTGGGGAGTACTGGGTGGGCTGGGTATCTGTAGCATATACAGTTCCGTCGACGGAGATATTCTACTTGGGTTTCTGCTTTGGTGTGATATGGAGCTTCCGTGCTGAGGTTGATCTGTCCCATTCAATACTGTAAGAGGGGTTCAATTCCTCGGGGATGCAAATCATAGCTGGCGAGGGCCCACGAAAGGATGTTTGTCGGAACCTGACCAAGATGGAATGTTTTTGGAAACGTTACTTTACAATGGGATGTTATTGCCGAGCCCAAGACATACAGCAGGCGTACTTGAGCGTCTAGATGATCTTGATGTCCATCTCTACCGCCTCTTTGTCGTACCGTGCCTTAAACCGACTCTTGGGCGATTTTCCCTTTGGATCTGCATCCTCATACTTGATACCGATGCGCACAAACTCGCCTGCTTCCGTTTCTGTGGGTCGTAATATAAGCCAGCATCCTTTTTCACTTTTGCCATAGCCGTGAGAATCCGAGATCCCTAGAGCAACGAGAGGAGTCTCGTCTTCTAAATGACTAGTACCATCATAATCGGCTGAAAAGAGATACCAGTCTGACGGAAACCCGCTTTCTGTTTCCCTCAGCCACAGAAAATGTAAAGCGCTGGAACCATGGCCTTTCGTTTCCAGATAGCCAGTCAAACATTTTCCGCGTAAGACAATAGCTCCATACGAGATCTGACCCATTGTATCGTCTCCTTTAGGTGTCGTTGTTGCTCCAAGAACAGTAACAAAGTGTCTACCCCTCTCAGCATACCTCGGCCATTTCACTGGTCCATGAGCTGCAGCCCATGACCAAGACGGCGCACGCCACTGATTGGGCGTAAGCGCTGCTGGCTGCTTAGGATACCAACAAAGGCTATGAACCAAGGAATTCTCCCAGTGTCCGGCAAGGTATCGGCCCATGATTGGTGGAAACAGCTTCGCTAGTCCTTGGAGTGCTGGGAAAATGTCGCTAGGGTATGTGAGTGACTTCATCGTGTATATCTGTACAATATACTCCCAGTATGACAGAATATCCTCGGATGACGAAAGGCCAGCCAGCTTAGCCGTCCAATCCATACCAATCCCAAGGTTTCTGTTGTTATGATTGCCGCACTGACACAGGAAGGATGTTCGGCATTCCCACCACAGCTCTTGCTCCATGAAGTGAACGATCCTTCTTGATAGCATGCGTTCCTGGAATACCCAGCCTCGTCGTTGTAGGGGATTGTCTAGTCGAGGAAGCAGCTCATGACAATGGAGTTCATATGGTTCTTGATCGATGTTCGTGAAACTCCGCATCCGGGAGACGTATCGTTTGTCAGGCGTCACAAAGCAGCCTTGACTAGGATTCGTTGCCCATGTTGCTGACAACGTCATACACGCGTTTGCGTAGATCTGGGACATGCGACTTCCTTCGTGGCGCCAATCATCGACAGAGTCTTGGATTATACCTACTTATGGTCAGCATTCACAATGATGCGCTTCGGTCTGTGTGGCAATGGGACACTAACAGAGCGAATCAATCCACAGATACTTGAAACCAAGGCCGTGGGTAAACTGTATAGCATCTTGGAACGTCTTGGGTAATTGCTCCCAGGGAAGATCTACCGTATACTGCTCGAGGGTTTCAATAGTGGTCTGAATAAGAGTCTGACCACCCCAACAATGACTCAGGCAAACGTATTCAGCCTGTTCATCCTCTGGAGTATGTAATCTGGCTATATTAGACCCATCGATGCAGATTATTCTCGTGGGCAGTTTTGAGCTCTGATCCCGACGGCATTGTTCATGGTTCAAAAGACACTGGGAGTACCAGGCTTTTACATTTTTTATGGCGGTAGAGGAACCCGTATCTCCAGGCATCGTAGCAATCGATTTCGCATAAAGCCACGGGCACGGTGAGGCTTCTATCGTTAGCAAGACTTGCATGGTGAGTCTCTTGAGTGACCTCGAGATGGGACCAATGCTTTGAACAAGGGTGACACACCTTTTCCAGACTCAGATAGTGTACTTCTGATCGTAATCTCGGCATGAACAGCGTTCACAGGTTCGAAGCCCAAATAGAACTCCAGTTTAAAGAACACAGGAACACCGGATTTTGGATAGTGCCACTTGTCAAAGAAGATCCGTACCTTCTTTCTTGATCCGTCTAGTTGCATCGTATAAGGCTCAAGAACCCAAGCGATGATCTCGCAACCCGAGCAACCTTGCGTAGCGGCGCGATATACATGCCATGTGGGCATGAGGTGCCCCGTCGGCTCATCAAATCCGTCATCATCGCGATCCTCTTCATTCAAATCCTCTTGGAACAAATTTAAACACACCGGACAGATCGTATCAGGAGAGACCTTTGATCCAGCCGCAAGGGTCCGTGACGGATCATCCAAAGATTGACCTACTTCTACACCGTTACTCCCAGTCGTGATTTGATCTTCTTTTGCCGTTGGTAGCCACTCCACAGCGGCATGTATCGGTGAGTTGGGCAAAGGTTTTCTGGTCTTCGGAGGGCTCAGAAACTTGGCGAAGCTCAGGAGTCTGGATCTTTTCCTACCAGCTTCGACCATCTTTGCCGGTATCTGAGTGTAACAAAATGAGTAGAGTGCGACTTTGACTCAAATTGCGGTCTGGTTCTGGTTCCGGCTGTTCATCGAAATTGTACTTTGGTACAAGGTATGATTGCGATAGCTTTGATGATATGAGTGTAGCTTCCAGCACCCGTAAAAGAGGTTACCAGAGCAGTATGAAGGGAAGGTATAACGTAAGACAAGAGAACAAGAGCGGGGAGGAGGAGAGATAAGACATGCCTATGGGCAGTGCTGACATGTTGAAGACACACCTCAGCCTGATCACGTGCGTGCGGGGTCTACCTAGGTACTCTATCAGGCAGCCAGCTAAACGCGACGCCACCAGAACAACGTTATCATATCACGTTCGCGTTCAAGAAATTTGAAGTATGCCACTTACATTCTCTATATGAAAAATTATCGAACCATAGCCTGAAGCAAACATGACCAGCGATTGGGTACAGAATCAAGAAGAGGGTTGGTTAGGCCGCCTCCTTAAGGGAGATTCTGGGGCTATTGTTAAGGAATCCACGATGTGGCAGCTCTACCGCATTTTTGAGGATACAATGGCTCGCAAAGCCTCGGCCAAGGACTCGGCGTCCAAAACAGCTTCTCTCGTGTCCTCTGAACCGAAAGCCTGGTATGACGTTATTGGGATATATGTCACCTCGGCAGAAAAGATCGCGGACGAAGATGCGCTAAAAGAACTGGTGGACTACATTGTGGAACTGGCAAGTCTTCCCGATGCAATCAACGAAAGTCATGGAACGGTCGTCATCGATCACATAGGCCACGCTGGGGCGTCGGTGCCCATTAAGCCAGGAGAACCTCTCGTGATGGGGTATGGAGGGAAAAGACTGTGGAGGGACTTGCCAGAGTTGAGTATGGAAATAACAGAGCGCTTTCAAGGTAAGAGATGTCCACTATATGCGGTAGTTGCTTTGTTCGTTGGCTTACTCGTTAACATAGGGCCTGAGCAGTACCTTTCAGATACACCATCATCAGCGGACCTTGAAACTGCAAAGACGTTATGGAAGAACTTCAACACTTTCCTCGCCCTCAGCGCCACAAGCTCTAGGGCGCAGACAATTCCAGTCCTTGCAGATGGGATTCGCATGGCCCGCATGACCTTGGTGACAGCCCTTGAACACTCGCCAAACACACGCAGAGGCAAGAAGACTGATCTGCACATACCCGCTGCTGAGGCATGGTTCCGGATCGCGGGAGATGAGATTGAAAAGCTTTGTGAAGCTGGGGCGGAGACGTTGCCCCCGGGTGATCTTTGGGCCAGTCAAGGTGGCGGGGACGCTTGTGACAGTGCTAGATTCGAGTTTTGGAAGAGGAGGATGTCTAATTTAGGGGCCAAGTATGGGGAAACGGCGTAGGCAAAGTTGTAGCAGAAGGCAGCGTGGCAGATACATCAATCGAAACTGGAAGCTTTGATGCTCACACATCAAAGCGCGGCGGAGACAATACACAGGTGCGTCATCCACAACACCACAAAAGCTCATCAATATGCCTACATTTCATGATTGCGTAGCTCCCGGTAGCTCGCAAATAACTTGTATAATACAAACACACCTAAGCAGCAGGATCTAAGAATCCCTCCAACGTCTCGTAGTTCAAAGGCTTGAACAACTCGTTACTCAGATCCGCACCGCTACTTCCCAACAAGCCTTCAAAGTTCTCAAACGCGGCGTCGAAATTCAACCAGTCTGGTGACTGTTCAGCGAATCCAAACCCGGCGGGAGGGCCCGTCATAGGCGCGCGATCTGCGCGTTCGCTGCTTGTGGGGTGTTGACCGGGCGTAGGAGCGCTTATCGGGTTGAGAAGACTGTTCATGGGCGAGTTGGCGTGAGGATGATTTTGGTGTTGCTGGAGCCGAGGGTCGATAGGCGTTTCCCCCATGTTCTGCGGCCATGGCTGCGACTGGTTTTGTGGTGGCATTTGGTTGTTATGTGCGTTTTGCGGTGCTGGCGGCTCCGTCTTCGGCTCGGTCGGTCGGGGTTCGGCTGGAACCGGTACCGGCGTGTTGACAGCGTTGGTATTACGTCCTGCTGCATTGCTGAGCACAGCTCGTCCGAGATCAGCTGTCGTGCCCGCAGACCACCACGAGTTTCGTAAACGGTCGAGAAGGCGGACGCATTGCTTGAGTTCTTCGGTGGCACGGTTGACGTGGACCTTTAGGCGGCGAGAGCGGAAGTGACGATACACCACGCTGAGGGCTACACCGAGTGCGTAGGGTACGATCGGAAGCGGTGGGAGTAGCTCGGGGGATTCAGCATTGAGAAGATGAATCACTCGTGTCGCGGAGAGACTCTGTCGGACGTAAGAGGGTGTCGACTTGACCGGCGCGTTGATGGAGAGGGATTTATGGGAGGCCATGCACATGGTGTGATGGAAAAGCGATAGAAGACCTGAAGATATTAGTAAAAATGGAAATTCGGGATCCGAAGCAGCTTACTCATGATAGGGCCATCGAGCTTGTCTTCGCCGTCTCCAACCATCTCTTCAAATCCTAAGAAGTCATCACCTTCCCAGCCTGTCTCTTCAGCAGCTCTGCCAGGCCTATAGTAGTCGATGACCTTGTCCAACATCTCGGAGATTTGAAGCCAAATTCCAAATGGGCTTGATCTCTTTTCTGGATCTTGAGGGAGCTGTCTCAAACTGTTGTCGCGATCGTGCATCAGCAAAGGTCTTCCGTTCATACAAGCGTTGATCTTATCCAGGCTCCAAAGGCACCAGAAGACATCCTCCAAATTGCCTTGGGATTCCGAACTTTGGTTTTTCCATTGATGTCCAAATTGGAGGCCGAAGGTATGCGCATGATGGATGGCTTGTGCAAGATGCATGGAGGCTTGCTCGGCGCCATCTGGACCTTCGCAATGAAGTGATATGAGAGCAAGCACTTGGATGAGCACGACGCGATTCTTCTCTAGCTTTGCTTCGATCCCAACAATGACGGCATTGTAGAGCCTTTGAGAGAACTCGCGTGGATTGAGTGGCTGGGTCTCGTTACCCAAATAAAGGTGCTTCGCGGCTGTTGCGTGTTTTGAAGCGACAATACAAATTGCTTGCATCAGAATTCGAGGTTCCCGACCATAGTTGTACTGCTCGTAGAACAGCTCCTTGTCCACAAGCGGGAGCAGCGGATGGACGTAGCTGAAATAGATCTCGAGAAGCGCAGTTTGGTTCATACGAGAAGGGAGTATATCAACTCCGACCGCGTCTAGGTAGGTTAGGAGAGCCCTAGATACCTGAGCCTCCTGGTTGGAATGCGGACCTGTTTCTACTATCCGCGAAGCGCCTGAACCCACTTGCGACGATGTCTGTCTCTGATCTCTTTCTTCGATCCATTGTCCAATGGGAGGGTGACTGGGCGACTGGGCAGTCTTTCCACGCTCGGAGTGAACTTGCTCTCGCAGGACGGCTTCAGGATTGAGATAGCCCAAGAAGTTGGGTGGTGTTTGGACTGTGTGGTCCGAGGCCGGACTTTGCGGCGGCGGCATTGTGGATTGAGCATGGCCGTAGTCTCCACGGGGCCCCCTAGAATCATGAGGATTAGGATTGGGGTGATTGTAGCTGCCCGCTGATGGAGAATCTGATGATGCATCTCCATTTCGGGGAATGCTACCGGTGCCACCGGTGCCGCCGGTCGCTCCTTCCTCATCATCAAACGTATGCGAACACCTTTTCTAGTATAGCGTCAAATGATGGCCTTCAGAGGTTTACTGCTAGGACCTACTCTTCTCTTCTTGCATGATTCGCAGGCGCGGTGGACTCCTGTTGGGGTCGTTAGCTTCTGCTTGTTGTGTTGCGCATTGCGCTGCTGCGCACGGTCTATACGCACTTTTGCGCTTCCGGAAAAACTCGTTATTTGCGGCAAATGTGATCATTGTCGACATGTCGGTGGCCTCTGAGCGCGCTTCGTTCGCGCAGGTCGTGTATGGCAGGTAAGAGACGCTTGTTCTCCGTAAGACAACGCGAGGTTGACGTTGCCAAGGTGGTGTTGCGCACACGTGATGAGGTCGCGCGCCTGCCGCCTCTCCGCATTTGCTGGCGTGCTGGCGCCTGTGGGTGGAGCCGAGGCGCTGGTTCATCCGCCAAAACCGTGAAACCGCAGGCATCACGAAACCTGCTCTACCGTTCGCATATCGCGGAGCAGCCCGGCTCGTCAATATCGCTAACGCTAACCTATACCCTGAAGCATACATTGTACTTTGTCGTCAATATGCTAACAAGCAGAAGACGATGTAGCCCTCATGATGCGATTTCGCGGCGCACATAACAACGCACCAGGGCAGCAACAACGAGCGGAGCTCATCTCAATACGGTCTCGCACTGCGTCGCTCTCCGTCCGGCCGTCTCGTCCCGTCTCGCTCTATCACCAATACGGTTGCGCCTCCTCTCGTCGATAGTGCTGCTAATCAGACTCGCTCTAGTCAACTTGACGTATCCCCGCACCAAGACACACGCACGAGTACGTCCGCCTCTCACCTTGTTCTAAGATTACATCCGAGAGTTCCCTCTCACCTCATTTGAATCGCAAAAGCTGTAGGCGGCGCGTTACAATGCGCCATCGCAGTATCTGTAGATGGCAACCGAGGCAGCCCTGGAGGGCGTCCCGCACCCGTTCTAATCTTAGGTACCTTTCTCGGGCCTTCATATACCATGCGCGGACCACGTACCTGGAGAAACCATGGTAATAGCATCTGAAAACCCTTACCGCACGCTTCATCGATACGAATCAGACGACATAGCAGGCCGCTAACTGCCAGCGCGCGATCCACGTAGTGCGAAATGGACATATACACCAACAAACCAATTCGAGAACAGAACATCCGGGAGGGACTTACAAACGTTTCAAGGCTTGCCGAACTCGCAATGTTGGGGTCTGGATACCTTCAATACACCCGAACGCATCCATATGCTCGGCGTAATCAGCATGTATCTGTCCGACGATGCTTTCATCAGATGGTCAACTCAATTTGGTGTCATGTGTATGTCAAGTTGTTTGTCGCTCAGAGAGATTGCTCTGTCATTCAGCGTGACGGTATTGGCCACAAACTCATCGGACTCCCAGCTATAAGTACATGGATGTAGAAGCTACTAATCCACCCGATTAATATCTAGTATGGTCGAGCCAAAAGCCGGTTTCCTGCGCCTTGCACGCGAGACTCGTCAGATGATATACGATTACATCGTCAGCGACACCCCAGATCGGACTATTAGAGTGACACTGGTCGAGTCGACCCTGAATTCGAAAGACAAGCCCCAGAACGACGAGCCCCAGAACGACGAGCCCCAGAAAGACAAGCTTCAAGTCGAGAGTTGGGAAACTATCCTCAATCTTATCTGCACGCATTGGACCTTCGAAATCGAAGTACTCTCCTACCTTTACCAAAGCTTTACATTCGTATTGACAGATAGCGAACGCACTTGTCGCCCCATTGTCGCAGCTTTCTCCCGAGCCTTGACGCGTAAGAACAGAGTCCGTGTACGAAGGATTGCCATTCCTTTCTTCACCATTCGTAATCTTTTCGACCCCGCCCAGTTCACTGATTCGTCTGTGCTTCAACGTTGCCAGGAACACCGTCATGACATCATCGATAACGCCCATCTCCACCCATACGTACTCAAAACCTTGGTTCCAAGCGATTATAGCCTCGAGAGAGCACAAGCCAACTTGCTCAAAGATCTCGTTTATGCACTCCTCGTACTGAACCGAATGCCGGGTTTGGAGTGCCTCACACTCGGTGTCGACGTCGTTGAGTTCCTAACCGAAAGTATCCTCCAGACCGGAGCTATCAACCGGGGCGAGCCATCGGTGCCAACATCCGATCTTACTGTTATCATTGATCAAGTCAGGCAAGGCAAAGTGCATCGCTGGCATCGTTTGATCGATGCTCTAGGTGGGATCAGAGACCTAGGTAAACTGCGCCACGTTCGACTGGAACTAGACTGGAGTAACTTCGTGCAGGACAAATATCAGAGAGCTGGTGTGACATTTGGACCACCATGGACGAAGGATGTCAAGGAAGAGATGGAGCTACGATTCAGCAAAATGGTCACTGCATGCATCACGAACATGGTTGCGAGGACGGAGTATAAACGTCAGGAGGTATTGGATTTCCCCGGTATTAACGTTGTCTCGGGCAATGTCTAGTGAGCTCTTGTGCATCAACAAAACACTGGTCGACTCGCATCATATGTATTTGTGAGGACGTCTTCCTCGATCTCATTTCCAATCCTCCTCCCTCAACTTCTTCCTAACATCCATCAACGCCCTCCCAAGCAAATTCTTCCCCCACCGATACCGATTCCTCTCCGCGTCCTTCTCCGCAAACCCCACGCCCCAAATCCTATCATGCGGACTCGCCTCCACCAACTCCCTCTCTCCAGTAGCCAACAACATGCCTCTCAGATTCTCCGCATCCTCGCTAATGGTAAACTTGTGGTAATTGCCTTGTATTACAATCTCCAGCTTTCCTGTCATCTGGTCAGCACCCCCTCTTTCTAACATCAAAAACCCAGGAAATAACGACTTACGCTCATCCCAGACCTTCTCATCGAACCCGCTAACCATCCGTCCTAGCTCTTTATGCGTCTTTGGATCGGTAGTCTCGAGCATTTGTTTTGCAATGTTTTCGTCGTTGAAACAACGCGCTTTTTGCACCATCATCCACATTTCGGTTGTGACGTAGGTTTCGGAGTTGAGTGTGAACTTGGACCAGTACCATTGGCAGAGGTAGCCGTTGCCGTCGCGGGGTTGCCAGAAGAAGACTGGTTTGGATGCGGGCGGAGTTGGGACGGAAGAGGATGTGGAGGGGTTGGGAATTGTTGTTACAGGCATGGTTGATGTTGATGTAAACGTTGCTGTATCGCGTGGGTTGTGGCGATGTGCGGAGAGTATTATCTGCTGTAGGGTTGTGACGGGAGTAGGCTTAGTGCACGGTTTGGGGTCTGGATCTAACATGTATAAAGTTCGTAGTGATGTGACTCAAGGATCGCCGTGCTTTCTCAGGTACCATCGATGCTTTAGGTACTAGCGGTGGTGTTGTACCATGGCTCGGTGGCAGCTGCGCCCTTTCTCGACTTGTGCAGCACAAGGGCTGAAGGTCGCATGAGCTATTACGACCCCAACATCTTCACATCTCCTCCCTAGATGAAGCGACACATTGAACTAAGCGCTGTTTAGCAAACAACATCACCAAAGCATCAACATCACTCCCATCAGAATCCGATTACCACAAAACAAAAAAACGCTCCAATATATATGTAATCATGCTACATGAGCCAGAAACAAGGGTATGCGCCATATCTCAATGTTTTCCTCCTTCTCCTCAAGAATGAACGCTACATATGCAGCCCAAGCCCAGCCATCAAACATACTTCTTTCGCTCGCTCTCTCTCTCTCGCAACAGCCCAAAGTTTCCCAGACAAAAACATTAGTATATGAACAAAAGGTTCCAGGTGTGTACACATCAGGAGCGGGTGATGGTGTAAGAATAGTGGTGGCGATGGTGGCGTTGGTAACAGAGGTAGGAAGGCAAAAGTCTCTTGACTTAAGCCATTCCCTCGATACCCTGTGAGAGGCGGTCTTGCATAGCCTTGACCAAAACAGGCGGAACCGATTCATCAGTTGCACGAATCGTAATCCGGTACATCTGTACTTTGTTAGTCGTGTTCTTGTCTCATCAGAGTACCATCGTCACATACCTGCGTCTCAAAGTTCGGCTCCAGCCTCAACAAGCAACCAAACTTGCCCTCACTCGAATGCAACACCGTCGCACCAACAATGTTCTTGCCATTAGGATCCACACCAGTCACAATACCCCACTTGAAGCCCTTGACCACCTTTTGCACGAAATCAGAGTCCATGGTCCGGTTCTTGTTGATCAGACCGAAGATACTTTGGTGTTCGCGCGGGGCGCCGCCTATTTGCTTCCAGCGCTTGAAGAAGTCTTCTGCGCTGAGTTCGGCACCTTCCATGTATTTGTGTAGGAGGACAGGAAGTTGGAGGGTTAGACCCTGCAAGGCTCCGGCGAGGTAGGATATACGAATGGTGGGAGGGTCAATGAAGACGTTCTTGCATTCAAACATGATGGTTTGCTGTGTTTGGCCTTCGGGCGCGATAGAGGTGTCAGGTAGACCCTTGATGTCCGTCTTCAGTGTTTCCGAAGACCTGTTGTCGAGCGTTGTGGTGAAAGATCCCATGGAGAACTGTGACTTGTTCGTGAAATAGAAGATGAGAGCGCCCAACTGCCCGCGGTACTCTGTTCGCAGACCAATCTGTATTTGCTGGTCTTCGTAGAGCACGCCTTCCGACCGTAATAGGAGACGAGTGTAGCCAACCTCCCAATCGGGACTGAGATGCGCTGCGCTTGCGAGATTTGGCGCTTTGGAAGCCTTGCTCAGATCCATGTTGAGATCCAGACCCTCCAAATCACTTGATATCGCTGCGACACCGTTGGCGCCATTTGCCGCGCCAGTCTTGGCGTCCTTTGGTACAGGTTCGGTGAAGCTTCTCTTGACACCCGCAGACGTATTCTGCCTTGCAAGACCAAATTCTTTGAGGTCCGCATTTGCATCCTTGCCACCAACCACCCACGTTCGCTTGTCGCTGGTAGTGGCGTGCTTCTGGTGTAACCGCGAGAGCAGCGCTGACGTCCGTTCTGGGTAAGGAGGCATCTCGTCGCATACGGTGCGCAGTAGGTCGTCCGTCGGCATGGTGGCGAGTGTGAGGTATTCGCATGCTCTTTGCTGGAGTTCGGAGTCGAGCGAGTGGCTATAGGCGCGGAAAGCTTGAAGAAGCTGAGGCTTGATCTCGGGGAACAAGTTCACGTACTTGACGTAACACGACAATAGTATCGCCCGTGTCGTTGACGAGCAACCTCGCATCTTTGCGCTCAACGCCATGAACTGCTCGATCGGGCTACATCCTTTGCTATCCGCAATCAAATGGCCGAATTCTCCGAGTAGATATCCACCAATCTTGACAAGCGTCTCGTGGCAGTCCGATTTGATATACTGTAGGATCGTTTGCGCGGCGTACACTTGTAGCTCTTCGTTGTTCGTCGTGATCTGGATGACTCGCTGCCAGACTTCGTCGCTAACGTGGTCTCCGGCCATAGCGATTAGCCGTAGTGATATATCCACGTACCACTGAACATCAGTGGCGTACTTCTCGGTAAGAATTGCAATCTTGAGTACCATCTCTTCCCGTATCGCGTAGTCGGCAGATTGTAGATATCGGAGGAGTTCGTTGACGATCGCTTGCGCATTCGTCGGATCACACATGCTGTAGAGCAAGTCCAGACCTTGTCTTCGTACACTGATATCCCTGTCTCTTAACGATCCGATGATGATTGCCTGGTGCTTCTTGATGGGGTCGAGGTTCTCTGATCGAGCTGCCAGATGCGTCATGGCCTCCAGTCCTAGATACCGCACGTTGGTTTCCCGAGATGCGATGAACTTGCCCAGCCGTTGTGATATCTGAACCATCAGGTCTTGCTCTGTGTCAAGGTGTATTACGAGGTTTATCGCTTCGAAGAGGACGGCGTTCTGCGCGTTGTTCTGCTGTACGTTCTTGGGCATTTCCAGGGCTGAGTCCATGATCTTTTGGAGGGCTTCGCGAATCAGTTTCCGGATATGTGAGTCCTCTGTTTCTGTTAGTGCGAGTCTTCAATAGTCGGAGGATACGTACCTGGAGGTGGGTAGTACTGCAGCAACTTGAGCAGCTTGACCAGTATCCACGGACATGGCACCTTGTAGTAGAAGTAGCCTTCGGCACACTCGTTGTCCACTACTATCCGCTTCAGCCTATTCGCTGCCTTGATGTAGCTTCCCTTGTACTGCTCGGTGTTGTCCTGAACGAGCGCCGTGACCAGCGAGGTTACGGAAAGCGCCACGCCCATGTCGGGGTCGTCCATGAGGGATATTATCCGTTCCGCCCATTCGTGCTGTACGATCGCAGGATGTTTCCGGTATAGTCGCAGGAGTGTAAGGGCGGCCTTCTTCTTCACGAATGCCTTGGAGGCCCTATTCGACGTCAGCCTGGCCACGAAACCCATCTCATGCCACTCACGGTGATATCAGAAGCCTGTGAACCTCGGCGCTTAGTGCCTCTCCCAGCTCCTTCCCGCCAACATTTGCAATCGCATGCAGTGCCAGACAGTTGTTGAGCTCATTGTGGTCCAGCAGGTCCTTCCTGATGCTGTTAACGACCAGGTGTAGCAGTTCGTGCTCCTCGTGAAGGAATAGGGTAACGGCGAGGTATCCGATCTGCTTCTCCGAGTACTTGGTCGCGGAGATGAGGTTGACCGCTTCGAGATGTCCGAAATCGACGTTCCAACCGAGGATGTATATGTAGAGGAGCTGCGGGAGTCAGCAATAGGGTGGGAGAGTCGGTGAGTGGCGTGTGTACCTTGCAGACGTATTTCTTCTTCTGGTAGCCATTCAGGCCGGCATCTGGGGGGTGTTCTGTCAGAGCAGGTCATGTGGGAGGTGTATCCAAGGAGAAGTACCTCTGAACTTTTGCCTGTAGCGCTGTTAGCCTTCTGGACATGCTTGGAACTCAGCAGCGGGTACCCACCGTATGTTAGCCAATTCCTTGTTGATGCGCTTCTCTTCCAGTTCTCTCGCGCGGGCATTCCTGAGGTCTGCGATGAATGAAACCAATCCTGTCCGCGTGTGAGCTTCGGTCCGTTGTTCGTGGGCATGCCGTCATGTACCTCGCATCGTGGGCACGTTGCCCGACTGCTCCCGGCTGAAGAGGCCTCCACCAGCCCTCGCTGCCATCTTGGAAGTGACCGAGGCCGCCATGCTGGTGGTAGTAGACGACGTGGTGGGTGGGCGGTTCCCACCTGGTAAGTAGCCCGACAATGCGGCGGCGGTAGTGGTGGTGCGCTATGGAATGGTGCGGTACGGGCCTCGAGGCAGGGTTTATGCCGGCGTGCGCGCTGCGGAGCGGAGGTCGATAGTTCGCGAAAGGGGCGCCTGTCAGCGCTTTCTAGACGCTGGCTGCAGGCTTATGGCGCAATCGAGAGCAGGACATGGAATTGGAACGAGCAAGGAAGACGCACAACACCCCGGCAAGCTCTCTAGTTGTTTCTCTGCATGCACGACTGACGGGGGGAATAAGTGGATGTTCTACACATGGATGCCAAGCAAACAGGGTCTAGCGTGTAGCTCCTGCCCGTGCGAGTCAAAGTAGGACGAGCACATCGCGATCTTGACCCTTATGGCAAGTGCAGGCTCCATGCATTCAAGTTTGGACAATATTGAACAGGGCACATTTCAGCAAAGCCGCGATAGCCTTAAAGTCCCCTGTATACACACCTCCGAACGTACCGCCGCTCTCCCCCGAGCTCCGCAAGCTATCGATGAGATACCACCGCAACACGATCAGGAACATAGAGACCGAGAAGGCAGCGGCGACGTCCACTGTACAACACATGTTTCCTATGAACGCAAAAGTCTCCAGTATGACCCCGGAGACATTATACGATGAATAGAGTGGACAAGGTCAAGAGTAGAGAGGAACACGCGCGTCTGCAATGCGACGCGTCAACGCGATCTTCACACAGCAAACAAGACGCAATAGGAGAAGTTTGAACTTTCAAATCATCATTCACTGACATCAGGTATACCCTCGATCCTTCGACCGTCCCATGTAAACGCCAAAAACACCCTCTCATGCTACACCCCACCTCGAACCCCCATACGCCTCAGACCCTCATACCAATCCGATCGCTCTACTTGCTAGTAGTAAAGTCGGTCTCGAGGCTGCTCGATCCGTTGTTCTCGGCGCGACCGCAGTTGCACGCATCCTCTGTCCGCTTTCCGCATGCGCATGCTGAGGAGTCGGTGGGGAGCTTGTTCTCGGTGGCGGCTTTGTCGCAGGCTGTTCAAACGTCAGTATACATACGCGAGGTAGAATGTGGTGGGTGGTAGGCGGTAGGTGGTGACTTGGGTATACGGACTGGGGAGAGAGGGCATAAGGTGAAGGAATGAAGGGAGCGACATACTGCATTGAAGAGCAGGCTGCTTTCCACACGAGCACTTTGCCTCTTGAGCGCACACGCAGGTACCGTTGTTACGTCCGCAGCAGACCATCTTGGATGTTGGAGTTGGTTGGTTGGTAGAGTTGAGGATGTAGTTGT
This sequence comes from Alternaria sp. BMP 2799, assembly GCA_023758145.1. Classification (NCBI taxonomy): domain Eukaryota; kingdom Fungi; phylum Ascomycota; class Dothideomycetes; order Pleosporales; family Pleosporaceae; genus Alternaria; species Alternaria sp. BMP 2799. The sequence continues at coordinate 545,484 of JAFVLP010000006.1, forward strand.
AGTTGTTGGATTGCGAGATCGAGAAGTAATGTGTAGTAGATTGGTAGATTTGAGCTTATTGATGTCTTCAATACGTCGACAGGCAGCCCTTCTTTATACCCAGCTCTCTTCTACATACTATGTCATGGACCCTGGATTGCTAGCGTGTGAATCCACGTGAGTGGCTCGTCTGGCCAATCAGAGCGCTCTTGATTACGCTGATGGTGCGAAGTGAGGCTCAGGACTCGCAGGCGCCACCGCGCTGATTATTCACTGCTTTTCGCTTCTCTTCCATTTGTTGGAGATCGTCTGAGGGTTATCTGATTGATATGTATGGTGGTTCGTAAGTGGCGTGAGGTGGTGTTAGGTGGGAGGCTCACTCGGAACATGTAGTTTAGATGGAGTGGCGACTACAACATTCGATCACATCACACCAACAGCAATACCAGTTGTAGTTGTCATAAGTGGAGAGTGCATTATTAAGAAGAAGTAGAGTAGATACTAAAAACATAAGACATAACCATCATCGAAATCATTGCGGCGCCGTATTGGTCCGCTTCATGCCTTTACCCTTTAATCGTTCCCTCGCCGGCGACTCCTTGATTATTGTCTTGGGAGACACCTCTTCAATTTCACCAATGACCTCCCGAACCCTCACAGGAGTCCGTGGCCGCTCGTCTGAGTTGGTTTCACTGGCAAGCGTAGACCCCCTAGCCCTCCCTGGCGACATGCCAGGCGCATCCGTAGTAGCCCTGCGAGCCAACTCTCTGACTCTCCCAGGCGAGGCGCCTCCAGGGCTACCCAGTGTGCTGACGTCGCCTGACGAGCGACGCCCTTGGTGCTTAGACAGAGACTGTCTAATGCGAGAGTATTGCGTCCATTTGGTCAGTCTGGAAGTCCTTAGTACTTCCCCGACGGCTTCTTGGAGTTCTCTTACCGCATTGTTCTGCAGCGCCTGGAGCAGCACAATCGCGTTTTGGTGGTCTCGGCTAGCTGTTGATGGGGATTGCTGCGCGAGACCTGCTTCTGTTGCGTTGGCGTGCTCTTTGATTGTTTCGAGGAGGCCGCTGTCCTCTTTTATCTCTTCGGCGATGGCTGCAGCGCCTTCAAGGGTTTGGGCGAGTAAGCCTAGGCCGAGTAGTCCTTCGGAACGGGCTTCGGGGTAAAAGCGCTGCCGCACAAGCTGGGCGATCGGCTTGGCTATCTGGGGTACTTGTAAGATCTGTATTTGCACTGCTTCAACATCTTTTTCGGCGTTGGGCCGTCCGAGATATCGCAGCATGGCGACGATGGTGCGACCGAGCTCGACCATTGGGTTTTTCATCGTAGTGCTCGGTAGTGGTGCTGACGGCGCGAGGGCTTGCTCGACAATGTGCGAGAAAATGACGGTGTCGGCTGAGATGTCTGGGTCGATGGCTTCTGTGTCAGGGCCAACAGTCTCGTACATGACCTTTTCGATGTTGTAGAAGTTGCCGGTGACGAGCTTGCACAGCATAGCCGCCGCCTCGCCACGGACTGAAGGATCGTCCAGTACGAGCATGCGACAACACGCTTCCATGAGTCCGGCATCTGCAAGCAAAGCCCTGTTAGCCTCTGGAAACGTAAGATGCCGCATGAAACCAGCTGCAGCATAAAGAAGGGCAGGCTTAGTGCTCTTCTTGAGAATCACAATTAATCGAACATGAAGTTCCATGATCTTGACCATGTCTATGCAAACCTCATCAGACATGGCCAGATTTCCGACCATGACACAAGCGCATATCGTAGATGGGTACGCGCTCTCCCAAGGTGCGCGGAGCTTAGCTTCCAGCCTCTCGATAACAGGACTTCTGACGTTGAAGCTTCGTGCAAACACATCTGTTGATGAAGCGGCAGATAGCAGCCCAATGAGTTGAGCCATCAGAAGAACCTGCGCCTCGTCTGATGTGGTGGTATCCGCGTTTTTGCTTGTTGCGAGTTCCTGGAAGACGGCTTCGATGTCCTCTGGCTCAAGTCGCGCCTCAAACTCCAGCATCAGGGTAACAAGGTCGTCGAGAAGCTTTGGTGTTGCAATTCTTTGCTGGAACTCCGGATCTTGGAGGTAATGTACCAGGATGGCCACGTACTCTAGATGATGGTCTTCATCGTATTGCAGTGCCACGTTCAGCAGACTCTTGAATGTCTCCAGCGAAACCTCGTCTTTGAACTGGGCGTCGCTCAGGTTGCTTGTAGTCCAGCTCAGCAGGTCCGTAGCGTAATCCAGGGCTGCTTCCGGGATTCTGTCTAGTACTAGGAAGGTGCATATTGTGGCATCCAGTCTGAGGGCAGCCGCTGCAGCTTTGCCGGGTTCTATCTGCATGAGCTGCATGTCTAGAGGATCCTGTGGCATTGCTCACCAAAATCATTACAAAGATTGAAAAGTACGGCCAAAGTGGTCAAGCGTAGTTCTGGCGAGGGGAGGCAGCCAGCGATGGCACCGAGCTCTCTCACGGCGAGCTCTCTGTTGGTATCTTGACTCCAGTCAGACTGTTTGCGTCGCATGAGGGTCTCTTCAGGTTACAGTACCATTATCAGCAACCGAGTTGCCGATGACTCTCAGGTATTGCTTTGCTACGGGATCTTCATGGCGAACGGTAGACAAGCCACGAAGAGCGTAAGCAAGGATGCCGCTGTCGCGGAACGGGGCCTGCCATCTTTCTATATATTGTCAGCAGGGTTGGCTTTGAACAGAGGCATAACATACTACGACCGCCAACAGCCGTCCCAAACAGCTGCAAGGTCTTCTCTATGGCCTCATTGTCCCCACTTGCTGCAAACGCATCGAGCTTATGCACGTAACCTGTGAGGACAGCGGTCTGGCCTGCAGGGTTGCCTTGGAGTAGGCGCTCTAAAGACGCTATATAGTCGCCAAGCTCCTCATTGGATAATGGCATATCGCAAAAGTGTGAAGATGAAGAAACGCAGTCGCTCAAAGTCGTGGCAAAACTCAAGTGTGCATAGTGGCGGTAGAGATTGCGCAAGGATGAAACGGCTACTCGCAGTCGTCCGGAGCCGCCGTACAGGTGATGGCTACTAGTCGGATTGGTTTCAGGAGAACTCCAGAAAAAGTGCAATCAATAGTTCAGCCACTTGTTTTTTGCAGATGCGGAAAGAAACGGGGTGAGTTCCTGCGGCAGCGTCGACCCACCGCGCGGTTGGCCTTGCCTTTGTCCGGTTCCGTTGGACCCCTGGACACAGATCCCTTGGCGGCAATTGAGCGATCTGGCACCGAACATTCACCACCACACACGTCGAGCATCACGCCCTCACCCGCACTTCTTCCGACCACCGACCCTCGTTTAACCCGTTTACAACAACCAATTCGCCAACATGACGCGCGCCACGCAGACCATCAGCATTGGCATGCTCCTCACCTCCGTATGCAGCCCCTTACCTCTACATATACAAGATTGGATGCTAACATGTGACAGATCTACCTCTCACTGTTTCTCCAAGTCGTCCCGCTGCCTCAGAAGATCCAAGAGGAGATTGTTCCTTTCGTAAGTCTTACCTTTACTTAGGAGCCTTGCCTCACCACCTTTACCATCTCCATTGTTATTGTACTGGGCTGCCGCTAACCAAACCGTAGCTACCCTTCTGGGCCCTCATCTCTTTCGGCGCATACCTCCTCTTTAAGCTCGGCTGGGGAGTCTTCACCTTCAACGACGTACCCGACGCGCACAAGGAGCTCATGCAGCAAATAGCGGAGGCGCGCAAAGACCTTCAGGCAAAGGGCGTGGATGTCGGCGAAGATTAGACGAAATGGAAGATTGGGGTGCAGCATAATTGGTGTTATTTTGGGGCATAGGACGATATATCGCAAGATATGTAATGGATGGGTATTTGAATGGCAAGATAACTGTACGGGTATTGCCGAATTCGAAGTTCAGGCTGCCGCAGCGGCTTCCGTCTTCTTCTGCGCCTGCTTCAACTTCTTCTCCGTCCTCATAAACTCCCGAATGCCCACGGGTATATCATCGAACAACTTGTCTTTCTCCGCATCATCGAAACCAGTGTCCCAATTCGTTTCACTGCCACCGCCGTCGTCATCCATACTTGTAGCAACATGATTCGGTGATGTGTCTCCCGCTACCATGCTTCCTGTGCCTTTCCCTTCCTGCCGTTGTGCCTGCATTGCCGCTCTTGCTTGGGCGCTCTTCTCTGCCCACTCTTCCATCTCGTCCCGGTACATGTCCCACACACAGTTCACGCATCCAGACATGCAGCAGTTGTCTGGTTCTTCGGGTCGCGGAGGGACTAGTACACCGGCAACGTTCTGGGACGATTTCATGATTTCCTGTTTACGTTCTTCTAAGGCCGTGGTAGACCCGAAGATGATACGGGCTTTTGCAAATGTCTCTTCCTTCTGCGTCTTCGGTGGCTCTTTTGGCGGTTCCGGCGTCGTGTGGGATAGGGATTGTACTTCTGAGAGTGGCTTCTTTATCATGTCTAGGTCTTGTCAGTTCTCGTTTCGCCGACAGTGTGGGTGAGGGTCGAACCTGCATAGAAGCCTGTAATGGGTCTGGCCTGCTCGCCTTCTGGTGCAATATAGCCTTTAAAGCGACGCTGTATTCGATTGCTATTCTGAAGCCCTATCCGCCCTGCCTCTGCCGAAGCACGCGACCTGCGCCATGTCTTCAGGCACGAAGCGCAGAGCTCCTGGCGCAATGCCAGTTGCCCGGAGTATGCGATGCGTTCCATTGGCCCCAAGAAATAGTGAAGAGATGATGCAGTCACACTAGTCGCTTCGTTATGACATGTCGAAGTTAGCCACTGTCGTCGATTGCCAATTCGCAGCTGATTGAAAGTAACGATTGACGGTCCGACGTCATTTTGCGCCGCCTTTCCGAGCGTCGGCAAAAGCTGCAGCGAACGCCGACAGGGCAACAACACGCGCCGACGCGTCGCATTCACTGTTATCGTCGCATACCCCATCAGCACAGCTATCCCAATTTCGGACATATTACTACCACGAAAGCGCCCAAATCACGCGCCGAAATTACGGTTCTTGCGAAATCTTCATATGCGAACATCATGAACGAACCACCGGCGAAACGGAGGCGGACCAGCTCGCCCACCGAACAAGCGTCAAGTCCTCTGAGGAAACCTCCGCGACGACCGTCTTTTGCGTCGCCTACCAAAGCCAGTCTTGCGCGCAACTACCCGAATCTTCTCTCCGCATCTCCGAAGCGCAACCCAAACCGACCTGTAGCAGCCAGAAATGGCTCCAGAGGAAGGGAAGAGACCGAAGTGGAATTACCCAGCGAGAGCGACCTGCCAGAACTCCCAGGGACACCGTCACAGAATTTTCGCGCAGCATCGAAGCAGCCACGGCGAACAATGATCTTCTCATCACCAAGCAAGCGTCCCCCGCGTGTCAAAGATCCCGTCAAGCAACCTCCACCGAGTTCGAGAGCGCCAGCGGTACAGTCAGACGATTTCACAGGGACGGTAGAAGATGGCCCAGTGGAAGACATAATCGAAGAGATAACCCAAGAAGCGACGCAGAAGAGGCAGCCTCCCGATCCAGAAATTGAGAGAAGGAAACAGGAAAAGGCGCGTCTACAACGTGAAGTAGAAGAGTTGGAGTCTCAGGTGTCGAGATGCATCGAAGAAGTCGTTAAGGAGCAGCGCCGCGGTCCGGAGGATTCTCTGCGGTCTCCAGAGCGCGACAGTCTCAAGTAAGTCTAAAAGCCTCCCATGATTGCCAAACTTTGACTGACAAAATACCAGGAAGTTCATATCGGATATCAGCGGCACCGAAACAGAGTTGGAGAAGCCAGCACCAGTATCAAGTCTACTCTGTTCGTTCCTACCATTCGCCGCCCTCTCCGTTCCTCCACCACGGCCGAAACAAGAGGAAAAGCCCGTCCCATCACATCGCCCGGTCGAACTCGCGGATCCCTTACCATACCTCCAGATGTTCACCTCACTCAATTTCTCCACACAACTCAGTCTGCCCCGCGGCAAGATATCCCCAACATCACGGCGGGTCCACCAGAAACATACCATCGACATTGCGGGCCCACAGAAGCTGTTGACAGCCCAAGTCTCGATCACCATCGACGCGTTAGCGAGTGAGATAATCGAAATGCAACTTGTACGAATCTCGCCGTGGGCTGAACGTGAGCTGGGTAGATTCATCCGGTCGAAAGCGCAAGAAAGAGACCTGGGTAATGCGTCTTGGGCTATGGACTCGTACTGGGAGATTGCGAAGAAGCGGGCACAACACTGGCACAAGTGCGAGACTGCGTTTGCGCATCTACTCGTAGGCCGGACCGCAGAGCACACCGAGAACGCTCAGTCACGGCAGCAAAATAAGCCCGCGAACACTATCACACGGAAGGACTTGAGCAAGAACTTGGGTCGTGATACCCTGATCTTACAGGATAAACACGTACTCTTGAAGCTCAACTGGCAAATCAGCTTCGATTGGACAGGCGAAGCGGAGTCGGACGTCAGCGTCGAGGCTGCCTTTCCGCAAGTATGGTCTGAGACAGACGATGGTGGTGCGGCGTTTAAGAAGATACCCCAAACTTTTGCTTCTCTTGTCCGTACCAAAGGCGCTTTCCAGGCTACGAAGACCATGGTAGCTCTATTGTTTTCTCAGTAGAATGCATTATTTCGATGAGGCCCGAAGGTATTCGCCATGTTCTACGTTGATGTACTGATAATGCGAGTGTGATGTATCCGTCAGGGTGTGTTATGGTTGACATTGCTCGAAGAACACCGTCCTTTGTCTTCATCAACTGCAGTCAAAATTTGGGCAACCTATGAGCGTTGCTCTATTGTCGCTGGCAGCAAGTCGAGTTGATGCAACTCGATTTTTGTCATTGGGTAGAAGTTCGTCACTCTCCCATGGTACCATCAACGCCCACGCACTCGTCGCTCTTTATATACAGACCCAGTCCCCTTCTTATTCTCCCAACCTTTTCCAGCGCAACACACCGCGAACACCTCCCAGCTCTACCTTCAAAAAACTTCCACCACCACAAATACCCACGTATCCCTCAACCCTCCAACCCCCTCTCCACCCTACCAAAATGGCCGAACGCAAAACCCTCCAAAAGTACTACCCAGCAGACTTTGACCCAGTAAAGCTAGTGCGCTCAAAGAAATCCTCAACTCCCACACGCACCGTCGTAAACTTCGCCTGCCCTTTCCGCAGCATGCGCTGCCTCTCCTGCGGCCACTACACCACCAAAGGCAAAGTCTTCCGCAACAGCCCAAAACACATCTCGCTTGAGACCTACCTCGGCGTAAAGATCGTGACGCTGCACTGCAAGTGTCCTGGCTGCGCTGCACAAATCATCATCGAAACCGACCCCAAGAACATGGATTATAGGATTGTGAGTGGGGCCGAGAGAGGGTATGAGGCTTGGAGAGACAATGCGCGCGCTAAAGATACCGAAGAGCAGCGCTTAAATCGTCTTGAAGTTGAGGAACTTGAAGGAGGCGATGAGAAAGCGACTATGGAGATGCTGGAACGAAAGACTGAGGATGCGAGGGTTGAGGGCGCTGTTGCTGATGCGTTGGATGAGATTAGAGCGGCGAATGCACGGAGAGGGGGCGTTGATAAGGGGTGTAGCGCGGCTATCCTTGCACCGTCGAGGGAAGTTGAGGATGCGGAAGATGCGGAGATTGCGAGGGCTGTTTTTAGGGGGACGAAGAGATGTTCGCTGGATTCTGAATCACGTGGAGGGTCGCTGAACGTGGAGTTCTCAGTGTCTAGGCCGGCGAAGAAGGCCAAGAAGGATTTTGCGAGGGCCTTGGGCATTAAGAGGTAGACGGATGTCTAGGGTCTGAGACAGTGTATTAAGACATTATTCTACCAAATCCAAGCTCCTCCATAATATCTGAATCTGCGAAGAGGTGCTCAGGGTCAGCAAAAGCGATAAAATTTCTCATCCTACATTCCAAGCGTGATAATATGTCTTCCGATTCATTAGAACAATCTCTTCGTACAAATCGCCACAATCTGCTTCGCTCGTTCGGTATATATCTCCATATCTTATACTTTAGTTGCCAGTTTCTTCCAATTCGATAGTAAGGTTCGAGGTTCCGGGGTACGATTAAGGACAACCATCTAAGCTTTCTTGGCAAATCCTCCAATACTTTACTGTCGATTCGCATTCGCCAATCTGCATAGTCATAATCCTGCGGATTCAAGGGTACGATGCTGAGTATGTGACGGCGAACTTTCCTTGAATTGATCTTGTGTTCATCGTCCTCGAGCTGTGGAAGCCACCTTACTGCCGTAATAATGCACTGATCTCTGAGAGACGGAACGGGAGGGGGGTCGTAACGGTCGTCCGTAGAGTCGAGTTCAGCAGACGCGGCTGCGAACTGCTTATTGAGAAGCTCGAGTAGAATGTCCTGTGGATGCATCGAGTAATCGGGAAATACTCGCAGCGATGGGTTGAGCATGCCCATCATACCATATACTCGATCTCGCACGTTCGAGCATTCCGTGCCCCGAATCAAATCTTGGACAGTATCCCAGCTCTTGTTTGTACCATCTCGACCCTGGGCGATATCTCTTATTCGTTTCCATACGACGCCCCCATAGCTTGCCATATATTCATCTTCTTCGGTTTCGCACAGACCCTTCAAGGCCTTCCAGTTCCAGGTCTCCCAGAGCTGCATTATTTCCGTCAGTCTCTCCCATCCCTCGTAGAAAGTGTCCCATGAAACCGTCTTCAAGCCAATCCGTATATGAACGACCCTACCGAGTACGATCTCTTGAGTAACCCATAGTCTCGACCAATACGCTAGACATGCAAATTGGTGCAATAATGGGAACAATTCACGTGTTTCTGGCTCACTCACACCGAGCAGTTCCGAGAGAGAGTGATGGGCGAGACTACCTTCGGGAATGTACGGATGTTTGAAACTACTTTCGCGGATGATTAAGTCCATAAGCTTATCGCTTCCGTCGAACCCAGAACCTAACCAAGCCTCGACAACGGAGGCAGCGCTGTATATATCTGCCATCTGGTTGACTTGATGGGCCTTTTCGTCATTTTTCCCTTGATTGATGCATATTTGATCGATCCAGAATGAAGCCGGGTCAAGATTTTGTGCTATCTCCAGGAACTCGTCGACGTTTTGCCGAACCGAAAGCCAGTCTCGTTTAATCTTCAAAAAGTCGTAAAGATTCTGCCGAACGGAAAGCCACCCTCGGCATTCGGAGCTTGTAACAAGTATATCCTGCACTGGTAACTCAGGACCCCAGGCGTACGACAACGCGATGAAGTTGAACGTTCCTTGCATGAACTTGTCATATATAGCCCCATCCCGCTCTCTGCTGGCCCATTGAGGTGCTTGACTTCCAAGTCTATTTACTTCCACGCGATAACGACTAAAAGCATTGATTCGTTCACTAAAGTCGACGTTCTTCATGGTGATTTGAATTGGGCTCAACGGGTCGGAACTTGGTCGGATCGTTATGAGACGTATCTCCTTGTTCTTGAAGTCCAGTGGAGTGTGTGTGAACCGCACATGCTTAGGTGGCAGCTCCATCGCTGCGACAAGACTGTGCGCAACTTTTCGCTAGGCTGTTGGGGCGATGCGGGCTTTCGTAGGAGCGTCTCGCAGGACTCAGAAGTCCAGAATAGCTGTTGATGGCTCGCTCTTTCGTTGAATTGAGTTGTGCTACATGCGACATGTGTGGTGCAGACCGATCTGTAACGTCTGCATCATGGCGACTTTGGTGCTGTAGCGAAGATCAAGGTTTTGCGATGCTTTGACAGCATCGAGGCGGAGTAAGCGCAGCCGGCTGAGCGCTTTGGGGCTGAACATGCTCCAGGCTACGGGCTGTGCGAACTTACGGACCATCATAACTGGCAGGTTAGTTTGATGACCTCATAGAGTAGACTGATCAGTAGAATGAATGAAACCCATGTATTTTCTACATGACACCGATGTACCGGTGCGCAAATCGTCTACTGTCATAGAAAAAGATGCAGCTTGCGAAATGAATCTCAGTGATTACCGCTAACAAACACTAGGCCGAATGGGGCTTAGGGGCTGGTGCTTGGGAAAGAACGAGCGTGTTCGCACACATCCAGCTCAGAAGAACAGCACCATCAAGGTCAAGAAACACACATATATAGCAAAGAATAGTTTCTTCTATTCAACGCTAATCGTACCGGGTTCAACTGCCATTGCCATTCACCAGAACTTAGTGCATATCTTCACATGCAGACTGTGAGCTCACCATCCTCACAAACATTCGAGGTCTGCCGAAAAAAACCCTTCTCTTTCCACATCTCTCTGATCGTCTCATTGCATACATACGCGAAACACTTTCCATCCATATACTACACCCACCATGCGCTGTAAGTGATTGATTACCCTAGTAAACCACCTCGACTACCCCCCACACACCGGTAACACAACATCGACCCTCACCTCTCAAGCTCCCTAACACAACATAAATTCTCCGACGCAAGCACCACAGGCACCTCCCTTCGCATCCCTCGCGTCGTGTGACGAAAGACTCGACAGCGAAAGTCTGGTCTGAGCCGGGTACTTGCGCCGTGAGCTGCATGGCCGCCGGATGCCTGGTGCTTGTGGGGCGAAGAGAAAGCATGGATGTAGGGTGTAGAGTGCAAGGTGCCGATGTACGAAGGCAACTGAGCTTCGAAGAGCTTGGGCTTTGGGCTTTGGGCTTTGGGTTTTGTATTGGTGATTTGCTTTTGTGACGGATGGGATGTTGGGCGTAGATGCGGACCCGATGACGGAATGTTGAAGTAGGCCTTGTCGACGTGTTCAGACTCACGATACTATGACGAGGCTGAGCTCGCTCTCCCGGGTCCTGGCCCGCACAGCAAAACAATAAGAGGTATACTCTACCGACAAACCTTCGAGCTCTTGCTGCCCAAGCCCCGATCTCCGCCCAACCCTTTCTTCTTCCTCTCCTTCCTCCGCTACAGACGCAGGAAGCCGACCGTAGAATATACTCGGATAGATGCCTGCGAGCTCCCACAGCCATGAGTCCGCCTCGCTAGCCCACGGTAGATCCATGCTTCCTCGCTGCATCCTCGTTTTCCTTCGTACGAGCTCGCGGGTTCGGTAGCTAGCTCCCTATGCCATGCCATGCGACCATCCCAGCGTCGGGCATCGCCTACGTGCGTTCTATATGCGTTCTGCCTAGGAGGCGAAGTCGACGATAATAGCGTTCCGAAGTCTGGATATCGCGCTACCTGGTTCATGCATGTTTGCAGCAAGGTTTGGAGAGGGAAAGAACATCGTAGCGTATGACGCGTGAAGAGAACCGTGGAAGGAAAAGAAGACAAGTCGTCGTCTAAAGCGCTGGGCACCTACCAGCCAGTGGGCTGTCCCGGACGCTCTTCTCGTATGCCCAATGACCTGTGCTCATGGGCTGATCATGCAGCTTCGCGTGGGATGCCGGCGATATGGCACACTAAAGGCAAACCTTGCTAATTGGGGGTGTGCAAAAGGCAACCATGGTCGATCGTGAACGTTCGCCTTTGTTAGTACGACGCCAACATGGGAAAAGCATAGACAGAGGCTCAGCTGTCACGCCGTTGGAACTGGTACAGCGCACGGAGAGGCTGAGCAGCGAAACGCTCTGGGCGACTGTCGGAGACCGCCTAGTTGCATATGCGCCCTTCGGAACACATACCCGCTGTCAGTCTTACGCCTGTCCTTCTTGTGTACACGGCCGGGTGTGAGTGTGCTGTTGTAGCTTGCCGTGAGGAATGTGTGACTGTGAACACCCTTTCTCGGGCCGGTCGTACGTGTACGGGAAGCCGCTTGTGTCTTGTGCGGAAAAGCGGGAGTAGAGGCATGTCCAATTGTTCGTATGGCAGATGCAGCAAACTCAAACGCAGTGATACGCTCGTAGATGGCGGATGTCTGCAGGTGGCTAGATGAGGACCATCGCTGTGTTACTTGCGTTGTCCAAGGGGGCCCGTTACAGTAAGGGGCGTTCCGAAGCATTGGACTGGGCGAACACATGTCGAGAAGCGGCGCAATGCTGTACCACTTGTGGGGATATCGTGCTAGCATTGAGCAACGATCTGATCATGTTGTGGAAGGTTTCTCGCAAGTGGCTGATGAGGCAGACTTGGGTGGCTACCGTGTAACCATGCAGCGCCATTGCATGTTCTTTGTGCGACTGGAAAAGTTTGGCATCGCCCTAGGAGGAGAAGGAAATATGCGGAGATGCTCGCCAGTACGGAGATATTGGGTATCAGTGACTTGGAGATGTATTTCCGGTGTCCACGAACGAAAGCGCACTCGTGATGGAAGGTTTTGGGTTCATGACTTGGAGCGACGCCTTCGCTGGTCTGGCGCGATGAATACCCAAAGTAATATCGATGTGCAGCGCCACGAATAACCGCATCGGCATGGAGGAATGCTTTTGAGATGTCTGCCTGGAAGAAGGGTCGATCACGTCGAAATGGACGTGCTCAGCTAAAGGAACGAAGAGATCCCAGGCATCAGATTCCAGCAACACAGCACAGACTGGTACCCGCAAGGTGGATGTCAATCGACAGACCCGACAGTTTGTCGTGAGACGGAACGGTGACACCGACAAACAACAAGCCACGAAGCTTACTGCGCGCAAGGTCCGCTCCTTACTTTGAGGTCTCAGATCGGCAATCCCTACGCAGAAGTAAGTATCCGGTGTGCAGTTTACCGAACCCGTTCGTCTATCTGTCACGCCGCACCTGGCATGTCACATGCTCACAAAGCGGAAGCGAGATCGCGCCTAGGCAAAAGCCAGTTCGAGGTACCTTCGGGGCGCACGAAAAAGCATGATTCTGGGGTGCGTACGGGTGTCGGAAGAAAGAAAGAATTGGATGCAAGTACGGTATACGGTAGCAAGGAATGCCTCAGGCAAGTATTGGCGAACAGCCACAATATCCAAGAGCCGAGGGACGATGTCATCCCGTACTGAAGCGAGATTCAACGTCTGCCAGGCTGGGTTTCGTCGATATAGCCCCCATATAAGCTGATAGCAGATCTTTGATGCTGTTGAGTGACCAGGGCACTTCTCCCTATCGCCTGAGACGGTACTCAAGACCGTTTTTTGCTGCTCAATGTCGACTAGCTCTGAACCAAGTCATGGTGGCTATGGAAGCATGCAATTCACCCGACGAATGGGGAAAGACACTTTCATCGCATCAATAAGTCTGGACCAGGTTTTTCGGTAAGACGTTGAGTGCCCAGGTCCTTCATCGCCACACTTGCGCATGCTGGGTCAATAACGAACGGAAGGCTTGTCGCATGCACAAATCTGACAAGACGGCCGCGGGGTGGGATGCGTATGATGCAAAAGGATGGGGTTGAGGGATTTCTTCCTGGAGTGTGGCTAGCGGCAGAAGGAAACGACGCCCGCGGGCTGGGTGATGATTGTTGCCACACACCAGCCGCTGGCCTTGGCAGGATGTCATCCTTACACCAGACCTGCTCCGTCAGCCATTCTGCACGTCACTCGACGCCATTACCCGCGCGGTGCTTATGCGAAATGAGTGCGTATTTGCTGATTGCTGGAATGGCTTCGGTAGCGACGACATTTTCCTTTTTCGATCGCCTCGTCACGCTCGTCAGATGACGAAGGATTGGCGGCCGCAAAAACAAGATCTCTGCAACGGTGCCCTTCCATGCTTGCTTGGGTGTCGCGATTGGTTCCGTCAAGAGATTCCGGTGACGCCTCACTGCAAGTGTAAGCGGATGTACACTGTACGCGACGTGCTAATGTGTCTTGGGAGCATCGGTAGCCGATACGACACAAGGGCAACGGAAGCTGGAGGACGTTTGGTGGTTGACTGGAGAGAATCAGCCCTCCCTGGAGGCCAGCTGACCGGCCACGAAGCGAGACAGGGACCTCGAAATGGCGTTCGTATGGCCGAGACATGTTTACTGCTGCCTGCGTGTCATTTCGTGGTATGCCTCTTGTGGCAGTAGGATCCGATCCAGGAGGACAGATGCCGTGCAGGTCCAACAACATGTCAATAACAACACTACACCATCTCAGCCACGAGTAGCTTAGCATAGCCTTCGCCTCGCCTACCTCCATCTAGAGTACATCGCGTGGCCTGAGGAATCCGTTTAGGCGGCCGCCTGTCTCCCAACAAAGATCTGCGCTAAGGGAATGACAGAAAGCGCAGAGATGAGTCTCGATCCTGCATTCAGGTCATCAACCGGCCACGACCTGCATCCGGTATCCGCTCTTCTCCATCCATAATTCCCCTTGGAAGTGCGCCTAGCAATCTTACACATCGGCTTAGCCTTTTAACAGTTAGGTTGTGGAGGCAGGGCGCAATCCCGGCGTGATAGTCCCCGTCGAGTCAAGACGAGCTACTGCACACTTGCACGCTCAGCACGCAGATGGCCATGCACACATCGGTCTTGGTGGAACCTGTGATTTGCTGTTGGCGGTGGGCTTACAGCGACCATCGCGATGGAGACTTTGCGGGTGCATATGGATGATGCCCAGGCCGTGGGGCCTAGGTGGAGTGGCTAAGCAGGTGGTTGGTTGCGAGATGGATTGCTCGCGCAAGTGTATGCATGTTTTGGGCTGGGTGCAGAACTGCGGCAGGGTGGCTGCAGATTGATGCGTTGTGTGAGTGGGTCAACAACGTTGGTGTGGTCGATGCGCACATTCGGTGGGAGCATCGTGGACAGTGGCATAGACTAAGGGCAGTGTCAATAGAGCGTATTCAGTCAAGTGATGAAGTGCGAAGATGTGGCTTGCTTAGTCTGCTGTACGACTCTCGTCGCAGCGACCGTATGATATGTTTTTGCATTTGTTTGAGTTTGCTCATGGCAAAAATTTGTGTCCTTCTTTTGGGGACCTGCTACCGTACATTGTTGAGCTAGTGCTCTGGTATCTCTTGATGATGGGAAATTCGAACGAACGTGATGGCAATGAATCTCTACCGATCCAATGCCCAACAAGAACAACTCCGGGAAAATGCCTATTGACCCCACTCCTACTATACGTGGCAGAAAACCGTTGAGATAGCCACGCCAGAATCAAACGCCGTGCCATCAAGGCGCCGAGTTAAACGTAGTAACCAGATAGTTCTAAAGTCCAAGACCGGAGTATCGTCCGGACTGGTCTAGTTTTGAAACGCCAAAGAAAACAACCCGCACCAACACCGAACGAGAAATCAATCGCTGTTCGTGTCATCGTGACTTTTTCGAAAATTGTATAAACACATCGTGAAGAAGCATATCGTAATAGAAAGGGTCCAGAGGTCCAGAAAAAAGGGTGGCTTAGTAGACATGGACCGGAGCCATCATCGATGGCTGGAAGGACACATGCTTGACCAGGTTGGCCGCCTGGATGAATGGCTGGAACCACGTATTGGCAGGTGGCTGGGAAACGTATTGTTGTTGAGGCTGCGGTACTCGGGAAGAAAATTTGGGGACCTGAGAAGAGGAAACGTGTTGGTATGAAGATGTTGAGGATGCGGATGAGGCTGATGAACAAGCGGAGAAGACCGAGTCGTTGTCCGAGTTTGAGCTTCCAGATGAGGTGGAGTGCTGGAAGGGGGATGGTGCGTAGGCTGAGCCAGGAAGAGCAGCAAACTGGGGGACTGCGGGAGCCTGGTAGTAGGCGTTGTACGCAGCATCCCGGCTGTAGTCTACGGGGCTGAAGGGAGGAGAAGACAGAGGCGTCGACACAGCTGACTTGGTTTGGGTGAAGGCTGAGCATCGGAGGATCATCTCACGAATCTCAGGAATGGTCGCCCTGTTGGCGGGGTTGAACTCGAACATGCGCCTGAGGATGGCGTCGAGCTCTGTGGAAACGGGAAGAATGGTCCTCAGGAACTTGGGGTCCTTCATGAACGCACGGAAGGTGCTGTCCTCGAAGGATGCTCGCTTCCATGGGTTGCGTCCACAAGTGAGGTTGACAAGCATGACTCCCAGACTCCAGACATCGTTGGGCGCTGAGGCGTAGCATGAGTAGGCCTTGGGTGCTGATGTCTGACATTCTGCAAAAAGTTAGCACGTGACTTCAGATGAGTCAGATCATTTCGAACGTACCTGGAGACATGTAGAAAGTCGAGCCGCATCCAAAGTCGGAGGTGACAGCGTCGGTAGTGGCAAGTCCAAAGTCGGCCAGTTTGCAGGTCATTCCTTGGTCAGTGACGAGAACGTTTTCTGGCTTCAAATCCCGGTGGTAGATTCCAATAGAGTGGCAGTATTCCACGGCATCCAAAACCTGGAGGAAAGCGCGCTTGGCCATGGCATCGTTACCAACGTACTTGCCCTGCTCGGTGATGTTGGAGAACAGGTCACCTTCTGGGCAGTATTCAATGACAACGTATGTGCAGTCAGGGGCGTCCATGATCTTGACTAGAGACACAACGTTGGGATGAGCGCTGGCCTGGTGGTGGAGCTGGATTTCTCTTTGTTGGAACTTCCTCTGGCGAGGCTCGAGACCAACCTTGTTGAGTGCCTTTACGGCATATGGGACGTTGGTCTGGATGTCCACGGCTGTGTACACCACGCCGTAAGCTCCTACACCAAGAATGCCGGTCAATTGAAGTCGTCCAGCAAGAAGTTGACCTAGGCGGTCTTCCGGCGCGCAGAATCCATTTTGGGTTGGGGAAGCAGGGGGCGTCGGGTACATATTGTGAGTGGGAAGGGTAAGAAGTCCTCGTAGGTCCAATGAAGGCCTCAAGGACGATGTTAGATGATCCGGAAGATGGAGGTTGACCTGGTCCGTGTGGAAACAGCAAACAGTCCCGGATGGAAGAGTCAGAAAGAGAAGGTATTAGAGAGTAACCGGATCCGGCAAGTCAGGTGACTTGGAGGTTGCGACGGGAGAGTGAGTAGCAAGCAGTCGGGTGAGGAGTGCTTGTCAAAGACTGAAGAGGCTGTTGTAGTTGACGAAGGAATGTGTTGGGAGGAGGGTAGAGTAGTGTGAGGAGGTAGTGGTGGTTGTTGTGGTGGTGGTAGAGGGTGAGGCGGGATATGATGTATGTGTATGAGGACGGCTGGGCAGCAGTGATAAAGAGAGGCTTCCTGGGAGGGCCCAGGTGGCTATTGGCTGGCCTGGAGGCCCCGGTTTTTCGTAAATATAGGGAAGGAGCGGCGCTATGACGAAGAAGGATGGGGCTACAGAGCGAGTGCAGGCCATCAGCGATGTGTGCCATGGCCTCCGGCACGCACATTCAGACGCTAACGTGTGGTTCCACTCGCGCAACCCACCCTGGCTCCATGGCTCGTCTCAACGCGCGCAGGGAGGCGAGAGTGAAAGCGGCCGGGGGCTGCAGTGGTGTGAGCCGTCTTTACCCAGTTGGACGCTAGGCCGTGTCCAACAAAGACAGTCATGCAGCTACCGAGCGGCCGGGGCGTGTCCTTGATTCACCTGAATCATGCCGCCTGCGACTCCGCTGCTCACCGGGCGGCTGTGACTTGGGGCGAATCAGACGCCTGTCAGCGCAGCGAGGGTGACACACAGGCCTGCTCTCGCCGCGACAAGTGCAGCAGCCTCGAGGCACCAGAGGGAGCCATGCAGCGCGCGATGTGCACCATGGTGCAAGCGGACCCGCGCGCTGTGTGTGTGGCGCGAAGCCTGCCCGGCCACTCGTGTCCATTCACTGCTGCCCTCGCTGCTCGCTCCACACGCGCTCGTCAGCTCGCAGAGAGGACACTTGTCCAGGGCGCAATACGGGCGCCCCGTCTGATTCGCTGCCTCCCCCAGCCTCTGCTCTCGCGCGGCCCCCTGATCGCAGCATCTTGTCACCGGCCGATTAGACGGCCCACCAAGGCTCCAAAACGCCCGCGCCTCGCCCCAAGCAGATGCAGCTATGCAGTTCCTTGCCTAGTGCTGCTTAGCCTCCTCTGCAAAGCCTGTCCAGGCTTACGACGTCTCGAAAAGCCGCGAGCGCACGGGCGGCGTTCGATAGTCTTCGACTCTTCGCTGGCTCCGAGGCCCATGACGAATGCAGCCCGCCCAAACGACGATCTCGCAACGCTGCGGCACTGCTCTGCATCTCTGACTGTCATGCCGCCAGTCGACCTTTCGTCCCGTCTGCCTGAACCCGGTGCTGTGTCTAGAGGACGGCACAGTGCCTGTCAGCAACCCGCGGTCACGTTTCGGGTTTCGTGTTGGTGGACCTGTTTTTCTTTTCCGGCGCTTCTGATCATCGTTCTTTGTCCTTCAATCTGAAGCCCGTGGCCGTGGCCGTTGCTGCGATGCGCAAGGGCGAGCTGCTTCCAGCTTTGGGGACCGCCAAAGAGCGTTGGCGATGACACATGGCACTTGATGCCCGATCGGGCCCAGTCGATCCCACGACCGCCAACCTTGTTGCGCCGGACTTCGCCCTGTTTGCGTAGCCACCTGCTATTGGCCTGCCCAATATATTGCTTCTTGACGATGACTAACCGAACCGTTCGCCATGAGCAGCGAGCTGTGCTCCCTGTCGCTCGGCTCCGTGGGCAATTTTGTCTGGACGAGCTGGGCCCGCCAGTGGCACGCTATCGTCCACCAGAATTTTCGAGACTGCTCCGCCTGGCCAATTAATGCGGAGATTATTTTGTGTTTTCGTGCCAATCATCATTCGCGCCCTGCTAGACCTACGTGTTGTTGCAATCCAGTCATGGCCTTGTGACCTGGCAGTCACCGCCTAACGTTGTCTCGCTGTTCCACCCACACCGGCCATTCGCTCAGCTGTTGCTGTCGTGGCTTATTGCGCAATATGTTGGGGCGAACTTTTGTTCATCTATGGTTTGCCGGTCGTAGCAGCTCCCAACGAGTAGAAACGGTAGAACGTCTTCCAAGGCTTCCAGATCGAGGAAGCAGAGCATTCTACCGGTTCGTATCTCATCCCGTATCCATGCCCGTTGAAGGGATAACCGACTCGACTTGTCCGCATATGAGTCGTAGGAGCTGGGATGTGTGCCAGATTGCGATGCTGACCCCAGCGCAAGCGAGATAGCCGTGCAAGCACCTGCAGCTTCCAATTCTTTTTCTGCTCTCCGGCGTCATCCGTGCAGGAGCACAGAGTCAAGCCAAGTCCGCTTCCCGTAGGCTAAACTTACGAGCGGGAGTCTGTGAGTGTAAGGGACCGAAGATCATGTCCTGAGCGAAATTGTTCCTTTGCGGGTCAATATCATGGCTGAAAACTTTGTTGGTATTCGAGATGAAGGAGCCGTTCCCAAGAGCATGGCCGCGGGTAAGAGCTGAGCCGTTCGATGCGCATGGTAATTTGTCAAGACGCTAGCAATCTCTTTCATAGAGCGCATATTTTGTGTCTTGGTGAGTTGTGAGCGCGCTGCATAGTAACATGCAGTTTGCAATAGTGCAACCCGCAACAGCCTCTTTTCGTCGTTTCCAAGCATCGTGTTGTCTGCTTTGATCCGTCCGACCCGCCGTAGGCTGCTCTATGCGCGTTTTCGATCCCGCTGATTCAGAATCGTGCATGCTTTCCTTGCCGGACAGGCGTTCTCCACAAAGCTCGAGCGTTTCAGTGGAGGTGGTCGAGAGTCGCAGCCTCCAGTGCTTTCACCGCCAAATGCTGACCAGCGCGAATTTCAGGATAAGCCCGTTATCGATAGTCATCGATAAGACACCCGCCAAAACTAAAATGCCCCGCCATCTCAACCTCCTGTGCCCTCAAACTCTAACGGCGGCAGTGTGATCAAGGGAACATCCAATCGACATGTGGTGCCCACCACAAGTGTCTCGACGGCTTACAGATCCTGCGACGTGGCGTCTGCGGCTGGGGGCAACATCAGGCGACGCCAGTGACGATACTACCAGATCAACCACCCACTATTGCAGGCCCAGTCAGATCCAGACTTTGTGGCCACCTAAAAACTTTCGTGTGGCCAACGAATGACAGCACACCAGCCTTGTTTTCCTCGTGCCTACTCAGATCTTGTTTGGTCCCGCCGAAATTGGTAGGCTGTGGCAATTAAGAATGCTGGCAAAGACATGATTTGCGGCTGTGTACATTTCCATTGGCCGAGCAAAACGCATGGCAAAATATAGTATACACCGCTCTGAGTCGGTCCGAAGCTTTCCTCGTCGATCTCCAGGCCGGCGCAGGCAGCAAACGTTTCGTGGTTACTAAGGAAGGACCAGACTCCGCAAGTCTTGCAGCGCCATGTCGTTATATCATTATGCATTGCGGGAACTTCACCCTGGCGGCGTTCTGTTCTGACATAACAAGTTTGGCTACGAAGTGGATATCTGTCTATCCTACGTTGTTCTGTAAGGTTTACGGAGGCCGTCTCTGTTAGCTGATGATCTTCTCGGGTTAGCTTGCGCGGCTTCATTCCAAGGCTGCTGATGCCTGCCCAGACGTCATCATCGGCGGTCGGTGATGCAAGACCCTGTTCATCACTTTATTCTGATACAGCACGCTGAGGTCAGATCTCTCATCGTACTTCCGAAGAAACCGCTTTCCCAGGGTCCGATCAGCAAGCACATGCATACGCAGGTAGCAACGACGTAGGAGCCCACTTCAACGAAGATTTCGGGGTCAGGCTCGTCATTCTGGAAACGTTCTTCACATATCGACCAACATCATCACAACTCATCAAAATATTGTTCCCGGCTGGTGCCTCAGCAACCGGAGTATATTCCACATGTCTCGCGTCTTTAGATCACCCGCCTACACACCCCCTTCACATGTCAGTCCCAACAGTATATGCAGAAATGACGACGCACTGGAAACTTCGTCAAGCGGCTTCATCCAGAGCTTTGAATTCAAGCCACCCGCGCGCTCCACCATGGTTCATTGAAAGGAAACTGGAGTCTCCGTCTGGGGCCCGGCTCGTTGGCGAAGCGTGAACTCTAACGCGTCGCTTACACGACCCTATACTGGTCGCACGCGTGCGTTGCGAGTAATCGAGATGGATGATGAAACACTCAGCTCTAGCAGCCCTCTAGTCGGCGGTAACTATCCACCGAACCAAACTCTACTCTCTGGCAACCCAGAGGAGATTGGATCGGCAGGGACGTCGGACCTTCTGCGGTTCTGTTGTGTTGTTCCATGGCTTTTCTGGACGAGTACAGCCGCTCGCGTTGAGCTTAGTCGTGGTTATGGGGTGATTCGATCTGAGCCTCTGAGGGTCCCGCAGATCACAGCGGCCGCGAGTAATCTGCGAAGTTTCTTCCACAGTAAGGTCCGACTACAGGGCAGAACTCCGGCGTCGAGACACCGTACGCCGTATGCATGGTGAAGTGGTCAAAGGCGTTGAGCATGCCCAGGTGTTCGTCGCCCGAGAAATCGCGCGCAGTCGGGTTTTGCACTTGGCGTACGCAGCACTTTGTCTGAGTGAGACATCTCCAGTCACGTGTATGTGAACATCGCCATCAAGAACATGATGCAGTCGCATGAGAACAATGCGGTCTCTCAGTGACATTGTCTCTGAATGCGATAGCAGTCATGTGAGCTACTCACACCATTTGCCACATCACGAAGCAACGACAGCCTCGTCAGCACAAATCTTACAACCTTCAATGTTTCGCCTTCCGTATCTCAGTAATCACCTGATGGGCATCTTCACACAACCTTGGGATGCCATCTGCTCTTGGCTCTTAGCCTTACCAGCTCCATCAAGCCCAATACCCGCGCCTGCCCGCCCGTTACTCACATGTTTCGCCATCCACCATGCATTGACAGCCTCATACCCAGCTCACACACAAGGACAACCCTCGCGCCTCAGATCACTGGGCGACTATACCATGTCATGTATACATAGCCACGGGATCCTCGTCTGCCGCCTCGCACAGATGGGTCTGCCAAATGCCGTGTCTCCACCGCCTCACCAACTCACTCGCCTGCTTCCTCGTCGCTGCTCCACCTACCCGTGGGCCAACAGCGCAAAACATAAGATGAAACAAGCCTCACCTTTTTACAAAATGTTCTCGCAGTGTCGGCAGTGCAGAAACAAGCTGCTACATCTTACAGCCGCAACGCATCCCCGACTTGCATACTATCAGCTGACGACATGGAGTCGGTCCTTGCATCGTGAGACCTGATAGACTGCCTTGCCTTTCGCTGCGTTGCGTGTTCAGCGGAGAAACAAACGAATGCGAAGATGCACCGCGTTGTTGCTGACGAAGTAGATTGCGCCGCCAACACTCGCGTCGCATGCGCGTTACGCCCGGGAGCTGATCAACACATTGACTCATCACCACTAACTTGCATCTTTCCAATCCACCGTCAATCCAGCCCTGACCTTTATTTTTGTTCGCAGTTCCGTTCGCTCGAAAGATCCAGGGAGCAGCGGCACGGGTAGCGAACTACTGCAGGTCATCGATGCGGTTGCGCGGCGCTCGCGGGCGGGGGTTAGGCCTAAGAAAAGGTCCACGTCGCTCTCGCCTCATCCTTTGGGGGCGACACCAGCGCTTGCGTGATGCGCTTTCGGATCACTTGGGCCACTCGATTGCGAAGACGCCATGAATAGAGGCGCGCGTATGTGGGTTGGGGTACGTAAAGCAAGGTGGGTGAGCGGGTTTCGTGGTCTGGCCTGGTCGCCGCCGCCTTGCTGATGCGGATGCGGAGGGAGGCGGTTTGGGCAGGTGGGTGGTCTGGAAGTAGGCGCTGGTGGCAGATGCGTGGGTGCGGCGAGGTGCGCGGCGACCAGTTTAGCAACCACTATCTTTCTTGTGGTTCTGAGACGGTGGTCTTAGGGGTTGTTGATGGTGGGTTGACTCAACCTTGACGGAAGGGTGGTTCAAGTCGGAGTGATGTCCGTAGACGCTCGTGGCAGATGTGTGTTTACGGCGTGGCTTTTACTATTTACCGCTGCTGGATGCATGTGTTAGGTGTTGATCACATTGAACAAGCCGGAGGATTCAACCCTAGGATCTCAGAACGCCCGATCGTAAGGGGAGTCAGGCATCTACAAGGCAAACTGACGCGTTGACGCTGGTGACAGCCTCGCGGGCGCTGATGTTTCATCGCTGGAAGGTCATGATGCAGATCCACGGTATTACTACCTGATTGCGTTAATATCTTGTAAAGACAGAGTCCTCTCCTTGATGAGCCCGGGAAGCAAGGGAAACGCAAGTAGATTTGGGTGATCCACATGCCATAACAGTAAGTCGTTGTCAATCACGACAAAAGCAAATCGAACACCCATCTACATGACATTTGAAATGTTGTTGACCGAAAATCATACACGAAGTCAATAGTTTGTTAACCTCTATTCGAATACCAATGTACACTGCAGAGTGTTTAGTTTTTCCCATCAGTATCATGCACACACGAAAGGGCTGGCAACATCCAAGCTACAACATGATATCATTCGCACTACTTGATATCCAGGAAAGCTCTTCACACAAGCACATCCAAAAGACATCGCCGGAATGATCGTGCATGCTGACAGTAAATGAGTGCGAGAGCAGCTCATATGTCAAAGAGTGCGTCCAAGATCCCGAGCCCAACATTGTCCACCACCCCATCACGAACGCTCTGACGGCACACTAAAGCCGGCTAGAAACTCCTCCTCGAACCCGTTGTCCAGACCCCCTATAGTCACATCGGTTTGGGATGCTTCGTCATTGGCCGCGTCCATGTCCTCCGCTGTCTCCTCGGTTCGGGATGCTTCATCTCTGGTCGCATCCATGTCCTCCGTAGTCTCCTCGCTCCGAGATGCTTCATCTCCGGCCGCGTCCACGCCCTCCGTAGTCTCCTGGGTCGCAGTTTCTTCAGCGGCGTCGTTAATGGTGTCCTCTCCATCCGCGCTCTCCCTAAGCCTAGTACGGTCTTGGTGCTCTTCCCAGGGATTCCCCGACACCTCCTCTCCGAACACCCTACTACCCCTTCGCCTCAGACCCCTCAGTTTGAGCGTGAGTTTCGGCCGTGTCTTCTCTTCTTCCACGGGGTCATCAACATCCTCTGTCTGAACCGCCGTGGCACTGCTGCGACTGCTGTTACCCTCACTTCCGTCTTCATCTTGGTGGTCGGGCTTAACTGGAAGGCCGAGGTATGTGTTGACTTCCCTCAGTATGCTGCCCCGGTAACGGCTTTGCATGTCTCCGGTATTGTTCATATGGGTTTTGAAGTCAGGGTACGTCTCACATAGCTCTCCCCACGTAGTGCTATCTCCCGGAACGTCATTCCTGTTGAAACCGCCGCCACGGGGTGAATCCTGTGCGCCGATATAGTGGACATCTCGCTGAGACCAATGAGAGGCTAGGGCGTCGAAAAAGAGTCTTTGGAGTAGTTCCATCCCGGCGGAAGCCTGACTGTGGCGGTCTTGTCTTGGAGGGGGCGGGGAGCCAACAGACGGTCTTCTTGCAACAGGACCGATGATCGCGATACGACGTAGGCTCTCGGCGGTGGTGTTAGCGCAGATGTACGCAATATCACTCGCTCGAAGTAAAGATTGTTTCGCATCGGATCTTGTCGACCGGGCGAGTGGCTCGACGAGCTTATGAATTTGTCGCATAGCGGCTTCCCAGTATACATCCGCTTCGAGCTTAACCCCGAGTAGGCAGGCATCAGTATGTGCTCGTAGGCTACGGTAACCGGTAACAACTGTGTTCGGACTGTATACGCTCGACTCCATGTATGGAACGAAATCGGCAAAGGCGTTGGGTGTGATGGTTGGAAGATGGACTTCGGAAATCCTTTTGTCTGCGGCGATTATTCCGTCGAACATGCTTGAATGTCGTATTAGACGTGCTTTGGGAATATGCCAGGTTTGTTGATTTGACTCTGGTCCGACGATGATCTTCATTGTGCCTGGAACTTCTGGAGTACTTGTGACGGATGGATCGCCGGATCGGTACGAACGGGTGGTTTCGGGCTTCAAGTTGAATGTCTTCTTATCCGAGCTACGGACGGTGCTTATGTAGCGTCTATTGTACATGTTCGTACTTCTAGCGGGAAGTGCCATATTCGCTGGCTCGGCGTGTGCGCTTCTTCGTTGGCCGATCATTGGCGAGGCGGGAGGTGGGGAGCGGTGTAGTATCTGTGATGTGCCGGGTGATGAACGTTTCTATGATATGTAGGCTTTTCGGGTGCAAGTGACGGTGCGCAAACGGACGCAATGTCGCGTGCGTACTCTGGGTGACCGGCGGTAGTGAAAGTGACCCTAATATAAGCGTTGCGTTGCTGATAAAAGTGAACGAGTACGGATGTGTTGCAGTAAACATGTGATGGTAACGGAATGTGATAGACGAACTTGTTATGATGATGAATGTGTGAGGGGATGATACATCGAGAAGTTGACTTATGGGGACAGCGCTGGTCCTGGCGATATGGGCAACAACGACCACATTTCATGGTACTGCGACCGAGCGAGGGTCACTCGCGATTGCCGCAAGAAGTATAACATCCATTCGAGCGGAGTATGGAGTATGCATCGGGAAATGAAAGATCGAGAGAAATCGCAATGTTGATATGCTCGCAAGACACGGACAACGTCGACTCGGAGTGAAGTGTTGGAAGTGAGAGCATCGCAAGGTAAGGCATCGTTGTGGCTAAGCCGTATCAGGCAACCACGACCCTGCACAAAAGTAAACCCCATCAACTAACCCAACGATAACCAAAAACATCACGCAAGCACCTTCCCATCTACCTCCACCATCACGACCCTTGATCCCACCTGTTCTCGCTCCAACCCACCTGTATCGTCCCTCCCTCCATAACGCTCACCAGCACGCCACTTCTCACCGAAAGTATAAAACACCCACGGTACCGGCGCGAAAGCAAGAGCAATGAACGCAAGCAACGAAAAGGACCACCCCACATCGAGCTTTTGATACATCTTGTGCGAGAAGAGAGGCGCAAGACCGCCGACGAGCGAGCGCATGACTGAGCAGGCGGCCATGCCAGATGCGGAGTGGAGTGGGTAGGCGTCTAGGATGTATGTGCCTGTGAAGAACTAGATGAGAGTTAGCGGTCGTATAGCAAGTGTTGAGAACCGACTCAAGACGATACATGAGTTGAGGAGAATGAACTTACAATGGCGCTCATAGACCCAGCACCAAACACCGCCGTTCCGATCAACGGCGCAATCCAGTGCACACCATACTGAGCCGTCCAAGCATAGATGAACAACCCGATACTCACAAGCGGCCACCAGAAAATCATGGGTAGCAACCTGTTCTCCGGTCTTGCGTCGCCCTTGAGTGCCTTCCGCTTGACGAGGCTGTCGCTGATTGCAGCGCCTCCAAGCATACCAATGAGGTTACCGACAGCCGTACCAAGATAAGCAAGGCCCAGATTTTTGGGCGCCCATCCGTAAGTCTCGACGAATGTTGTCGGGATGGTCGTGTACAAGATGTAGAGGGATCCGTATCCGATAGCCGTGAGCAGCGAGGTAAAGAAGATCGGTCGAGACAGAAAAAGCATGCGTAGCGGCATGACCATGGCCGTGCGAAAAGCTACTAACTTGCTCGTCCCAGCGTCCAAATCAGACTTGGCCCTTAGATCCTTATTTCCCGTGTGTCTCCGCAACTGTGCAGCTTTTCGACGGAGTAGAACCGGTTCATACGTCTCCGACAAACATACCATGCTGAGCGCCGTACTCACCCCGCCCAAAATAGCAGTAAGATAGAATATCCACCGCCACCCTCTCGCAGCGTTGAGGTAGCTACCCGCTGTAGGACTAACCGCTGGACCGAGATTATACGCCAATCCTATCAAGGCCATGACTCCCCCGCGTTTCTCTTTCACCCAGAGATCACCGATGCTGGACGGCGCGAGGGCGAATACGCTACTACCGCCCACGCCGGCAAGGAAGCGGAAGACAGCCAAGGTGCCGAGAGAATTGGATCGTCCGCATGCGAAGGTGCTTACCGTGAAGAGCACGTTACATCCGTGGTACAAAGGCAGTCGGCCGTATTGCTCCGAAAGGGGACTTATGAGAAGGGGACCGAACGCGTAGCCTAGGACGTAGATACTCAGGACGAAGGCAGAGAGGTAGGCATCGGTTGATGCGAAGTCTCTTATGATGTCTGGCATTGCTGGCGCGACGACGGAGGACGTGAAAGGTCTACTGAAAGTTAGCGGGTTGTGATTACAGTATGAATGAAGCAGGATACTCACGACACGAAACACATGATGAATATGCAACCAATGTTGATATCCTTCTTCCACGAAAGGAAATTTCTAGGGTTTGCCGCATCGTCGTTGCCGTGCCAGTCGACGACACTCGACTGTCTTTCCTTGCTACGTCTGAGGGTGCTGGGTGTGTCTAGCATGTTGGAGCCCGGACTTGTGTTGTAGCTGTTATAAATGCTCGGTAGCTCTTCACTCCTATAAAGCTCCAGAGCTTCTTTTCGTGTGGAACTGTCACTCATGACGTCCGCCGAAGGGCAGGAGTGGATCCGGGTAACGAAGAGTTTCAGGTTTAGCGATCAGGCGTAGGGGGAGCAAGGAGGGGACAGAAAAGCCGAATTGGTCTGCGTTTGAGTAACGTCGTTCACGTGAGGTGTCTTGACCAGCCCTGTGATGGGGTTACGAGATGTGACGAGCACGTCATTTAGTCAAGATGAATTCACGTTTGAAGAGTTGCAGCTGCCGCGTGGAGGACGCTAACACCCTAGGGCTTTCCATTCCCGTTCTTCACGTAAGGAGCAACTCGGAATATTCCAAGTCTACATCGGAAGGTAGAGGGAAAGCGGTACAAACGACGGATTGCGAACCAAGAGGACGCGAAAATTGGTGCGATCTCGGCTTTTCTTCTTGCTTCCGATGGCCGGCTACTTACATTAGCGTGAGAATGAAGACATCTGAAGTCGGCCAACAAGTATTATCTGGCACTCTCAACTTGTACAGGATATTTCTCCAAACTCTCATACCACTGAAGCGTACTTCCAATCATGAAAGCCCAACTACCCCAGAAGGTACTGAGTGACGCCTGATATTGCGCCCAGCTCCGAGTATCATATCCGAACGCCGGACACAGCGTGAAGCCGATGCCGCCTATAAGGTTCCAGGCCCCGACCCACCATCCCAGCGTTCGAGGAGCAGGTTTCCACCATTTGGACTGAGTCTCGATCATGAATAGGGCTCCGGAAATGATGAAACCTATACCGCCGACGACTTGAGTTGTCCAGTAGAGGATTATGGTAAGGGTTTGCGACATCTGATCGTATATGCCGGGCAGTGCAGTCAGGCCCGCGATGCAGAAGATTGTTGCGCCGAGCAGCTGGGACATGGACGCTATAAACCCGAGATTGTGAATGTAGTGGGTCCGTAGTTCTTCGTTTGACGGCCACCAGACCCAGGATCGCTCTTGCGGCTCCAGATCGGGCTTTGGTTCGGCAATTTGTCGAGTCCTGACAGCGTGCCGTTTGTTGTGATGGTGCGTGCAATGCGACTTTGACGGCCGCAGCTCTACGCGTACGTTCCCATCCTCTTCATGCGATAGGATCTGCTCCACGGCCCATCCGAAGCAGCCCGATCGGCCCTCATTCACAGCTTCTGCTACGAGGAGGAATGACCCCACCTCGAAGATGCAGACCCCGACAAACGCTGTTATGCCCCCACCATACAATTCCTCGTTTGTGAATTCCGAATCGGGTCGTACCAACGGCAGGAATACGAAAAAGGCATTGAACAACCATACTACGCTGCCCAATGTGAAGACAAACGCGACGTCGAAGGATATATCCCATACCGGAAAGTATGTGAACATACGCCAGATGTTGCGTGCGACGCTGCGGAAGGAAGAAGTCGGGCGTGGGGTATCGTGGTTGGCCGAGACGGCGGTCTGACTATGTTCGATGTCTACGGCATGTCGTCCTTTACGGTCATTGCGCGAAGTCCACTTGTAGCGGACATCGGGACGGTCGTCGTGACGATAGTGGGCTCGCGTGGGGTTGAGGAAGGGTATCGGACCGGTGACGCGATTGTCTTCGAGGCGTAGGCCGGTGCCGTGTCTCACGGGTTCGCGTGCTGGGTGGAAGGTTTTGCTGCGTTGCGTGCTGCGCGTGGCTGGGCCATCGCGACTTGTCATGTCAGCTAGCTGTCGTCAATTCGGGTGAGTGTTGCTGTGTCGTTAGCATTGATAAAAGCTATTGGCATGCTCGCGAGATAACTAGCGAGAGAATATTGCGAACCCATGTTTGGACGCGAAGATGCTGTCCGGCTGCGTCATAGTACTAGACGGACGCAGCGCTGGAGTTAGCGTTTCCCAGCGCCGCTGAGTCAGCACCCAGCCTCCCGAGGTCGTCCCCCGCGCTACTACCTAGGTATGCATGTATGCGGCGTGGTACTCTCAGCACAAAATTTGATCCCTCAAATGCGGCCCACGACTAACTCTATGATCGCAAAGTGCTGCTGAATATATCATAGCCATAGAACTATCGGCAGCCGGTGGAAAAGCTTCCGGTCCACGGGTAGGTGCACAGGTACCTAGGTGGTGTGAGATAGGGCACGTCGGTGATTCCGTGCTGACTGAGGATTGGTATGTTGTGTCTAAGTTGCTCAGTAGCCAGCGATTGTTTCGCCTTCAGTTCTTGTCTTACAATCTAGATTCCTTTACTGAACTGCTCGTGGCCTATAGAAGTGGACTTATTTAGGCTCCTGCTGACTCGGAAGTTTATAGCAAGCACTGAACAGCCGGCGACCGCGAAGCAAAATTAAGACACCATGTTCACAGGCAAGTCGGTCAGTTTGATCACATTTCAGGACTTTGTTGACACCGGGTCAGACCAATGCCATCCCATCAGTATGGATTCGCATATTCCAACCAAAGCAGACGCACCCGAGTACACGTTTGCTCTGGCGTACCGAAAGCCTGTGCGTATACCCCTGGCCAAAATCCAAAGTCGATTCGATCTAACCAGAGGCAGCGGCCTATACCCAAAACCTGGGAGAGGATGGCAGGTGACAACGGCGTCGGGTTCCTCGATCTACCGCGAGAGTTGAGAGACATGATCTACAATTACATCTGCACCAATCTGTCGACAAACGGCGACGGCTGGAACGACAGGCTCGGCGCTTTGAAGTATTATATCCCGGGCAAACCCCGATCACGTAATCTTGGTATCATGAAAACATGCCGCCAAGTGCATTGGGAATTCGCCGAAACACTCTACGCGCAGCCCCTTCAACTCTGCCCCGTTTTATACCAATACCGGACGCAGTTCAACGTAGCAGGCTCGCATATCTTGCCCTTGTCGCTAACATATGCACATCTCGTTAAGAAGGTGGCTATCCTTCACGACACAGGAATCGGGAAATTCCGAGACCAGTACGACCTATTTGCGACAAAAACTTCCGGCGAGGAGCAATGGCGGCATGTTGTCTCGATTGCAACGCGGTTAGGAAAGCTCTTTCCCAAGATACAGACTGTACGCGTGCTTCATCGCATTTGCCCACAGGATTACGGCGTAGATATCATGTGGCAAACTGTGTGCGGACTACTTGGCGACACCAGAGAGGAGCAAGTCGAGGAGTCTGAAAAGTTCATCAGAGGTGTATGTTGGAGTGATGGGAGAAGCATCAAGATGCCGCCGCAACTGGAGTTGATGCACTTGGACGTTGACACCGTCGTTGAAACGCCTTTGGTTGAAGCGATGAGGAATGTACGAGCAGCCGACATGAACAAGAGAGGACTTAAGCGGAAACGGTCTGCATGAACTAGCATCGCTAGCAAGCGGTCTGTCATATGGTTCGAAATCAATACAGCAGAAGCTGGACAAGAAACAAGTTGATAACTCCAATTTGAACTAGTGGTATCAAAGTCGAAGACTTCTTGCACACTTCCGGCGCCACAAGGTCATCACCAAACGCCACCGCTGTGCAAATGATACAGAAACCGTAGTAATAATACAAACAAATCCAACACCAGGCCCAGTCCGGCCATCGTGACAACAACACATGATACACATGATACATGACAAACCCTACCTTCACCTCGCCTTATCATCCCCCTTCCTCGCCTTCTCCCTCTCATCAACCTTCAACCCCCTAACCAACTGCCGTCCCATCATCCTCGAAATCTCCTTCGCATAATCCGTCATGCGCATGTTACACCTCTCGTCGTCGCTCTTGCCCTCATACGCCTTCTCGCTGTACGGCGGCGGCGCATCTGTATACCGCGCGTACTCTGCTTCGATACGTTGGAGGTTCGAGTTGGACGACGAGCTCGAGTCGCTGCGGTGGGTTGACGAGTGGTTTGACGAGTGTGAGTGCGTTGATGGACTCGGAAAGGACGTGTATGAGGAGTTGCGCGCTGCGGAGTCGTCGGTAGTGGAGGCTCCAGAGGGTCTTTGACCAGCGGCGGCGGCTTTGGCGATGGACGAGGCGGAGTCGTGGCGCGAGGAGAGCATCGAGGAGGGGGTTTCGCGTTCGTTGACGCTGACTTCGGGGTAGTGGTCCATTTTCGCGTTTGAGAATGACTTGAGTTCGTAGTAGCGGTAGTAGTAGCAGCAGCAGTAGTAGTGTAGAATCTAGAAAACAAGATCTGAGATCTTTTGTATGACTTGAATGTGGTGTGACTACTAGCGTCCTTTGATGATGGAAGTGTTATTGGTTGCGCGTGTCCTGCTGCTGTGGTCGATGGCTGGGATATTTAAACAGCTGCCTACTCATACCACGCACATGATGTACATGACACAGACCCATACCAATCCTGTAAGTCATACTACGACGTCATTGCAGCGCCATCGTGCCCAGCCACGCTTTGGCTATCGCAGTCCGGATGAGGAAATGATGTGTGGCTCATCAGAAGACCACGCCTCAAAGCCAGGAGTGCGTATAGTGCTCGGTTTCTATGACAAACTGGCGAAGACATTCCACAGCTGGCAAACTCAATCTTGGACTGTTTAATGACAGGCGATGATCTGGGAAGATGATGATGTTGGGGATGAACGTTATCGGGGAGGCGGACACGGAGCAAAGCGAGGCGCAAGCGAAGCGAAGGATGTGTGGCGTTGCGAAATGGATGGGTCCAATGATGTCATTCATCACCATCAGCCGTGCCGTGTCGCACAGCAAAGACCGGAAAGCTGAGCCATGCAGATCACAGGACATGATGAAACAATAATTGGCATACACGAAATGATGGGGTATCCTGGGTCCACACAGTGGACAATGCGTGTAACGTGACAGAAGTAGGAGATGGGCGGTAGGACGAAAAGCAGGTACTGAGCCCCAACCAACAAACCTCATGCCCTGACTAGACCCCTGACGGCGTTCTTGAGCTTCCCCAACCCCCGCGAACTCCTCTTGTGGGATTTGTGTCGCTCTAGCTCCATGGCTGTTGGCGCGTTGAAGTTGCCGCTTATTCTTGAAATCTCGCTCTGCGGGTTGTGGTGGACTGGTGATGGCGAATAGTAGGGCTCAGCTGATGAGAATCTCCTCGGACGCCCCGTGTCGTCGTCAGAATACGACGATCTTAGATATGCTGAAATGACGGCTTGTTGAGACAGTTGCTCCTCGTCCGATGACCGTGGTGTGTGGTGTAGAATTGTCCGTGGTTGATGCGAGTCTGCACGTTTCCGGGATGATGGCATGAACGATGCACTGCGCTGGTTTGGGTCTTCAGGTATATCGCTCATGGAGTATCTCGCTAACAGGAAGTTAAGGATGGTGTTGACGGAAAGGGTGTTCATCGCTTACGGTGTTGCCGTTGAGACGTCTCCTGCTGCTCTTGTTTCTTTTGTTTATCCATGTTCGCTTCCTCGTGCCAAAGAGTCTGTAATGTACGATAATGCGCCGTTTGTAAATCTTGCGCAAACTCTTTCCGTGGGTGATAAAGTGAAGATGCGCAACGCTTGAACGCAATGAAACACAACAAGAACCTCGAAATTAAGGAAACACCCACCTTTTCATACTTATCAACATAGCCATCAAGTAACTTCGCCCAATGCACGTGGTACCATGGTAAAATACCATAATCCCACGTCATCGACTGTACCTCCCAATCAAGTCCATCCCACGAGAAGCTACAGAAGTCAAACCGCGGATCGGAAACAAGACGGGTAACCGGTCAACCTAAGCCTCGAGCGCCCCGCATGCTGCCAACTTGGCGGGCGATGATGTCCAGTTAAGGTTGCCTCGCATGGCATAGTACTTGTAGTGTTGGTGTCATCCGGGAGCCCGTATCCGCGGCTGAAGTGAGCGCTGGGTGATGTGAATGGCGGGGTTGGATGCAGGGCAGCCTTAGCCACGGTGCAAGCGATACACGGTGTAGATACGAGGAGATCGGCACAAGGCTGTGAGAGATCGTGAGATGGATATTCTGGCGAGTGAAGTGTTGCGATGGCGGAGCGATGGATTATCATGACGATAT
Source organism: Alternaria sp. BMP 2799 (assembly GCA_023758145.1). Lineage (NCBI taxonomy): Eukaryota > Fungi > Ascomycota > Dothideomycetes > Pleosporales > Pleosporaceae > Alternaria > Alternaria sp. BMP 2799. The sequence continues at coordinate 578,688 of JAFVLP010000006.1, forward strand.
CGGGGCAAGAATGCGACTGGTTGACGGACCTTCATACTCGGGGTATGTAAGGGAGGTGGCGCACGCAGCAGCCAAGAAGCAGTTCAAGTGCCATCATGATGCACCCACAAAGAGTGTACGAGCTGTACAGTACTGCAAGACGCACCTCATGCAGTGCGAAAGTTCTCAAAGGAAAATCGTTCGTGAGGGTGCAACAGGATTGACATTGCAGGTGGGCATCTCGACATTAGATTGTGGGGATAGGACCGAATAGCATCTGCCGAATTCCCATCGAACATTCACCCTCATCTCTCCAAAGTGCGATCTTCGAAATTCGCCTTCATCTCGCGAGCAAGAAAGAACGTTTCAAACAAGTTCCGTTGTCCTGATGTACAGGGGGCTCATCTCCCTTGACTCTGCCCTCGCTTCGCACCCTCGCACAGCCCAAAGTGGCAATAATTCCTTCCAAACACCCCGTCGCTTCTCCTAACGGTGCACAGCCAACGTCCTCCGCCCTGCCCTCCCTCTCCCTCCCAGCAAAGATGAACACACCATCGCGCGCCAGACTTTTCCTTCTCGAACAATGGAACAACTCACAACCTAAACATAGTAACACACGTGCAGCCACCTCACGTTTTTCTTCAAGGCACGCTATGGCGATCTGTTAGGGCCGAGGCGCAGCACAGCAGGCCGGCGGCCGGCCTCGGATGCCTGACCGCAACGCGTCCCACAAGTGGGCCTCCGAGATGATGATGGATGGGCGCTGACGCGGTGTTTTTCGAGCGCTCGACCGTCGGACTCAGCCCATGTGGGTTCTTTTCGATAAATAGGAGGAGGGTTTCACCATGGAATGTGGGTGAGCTGTTGATTTTTTGGTGGGCTTTTGTTATTACTATTATCAAGCTCTATATATCGATTCAGATATTCTTATCACTATACAATATATTTGCGCAACTATCAACGGGTCATTGCATCTTCTCGTTCACACAGACATCACGGATTAATAGGGAAAGAGAAGTCGTCCGTAGCACTTGCAAGTTTTCTCGTACGTACCACCTCCTCCACATCTGTCATCCCGCAGCGGGACGCCGGCCGAGCAACAAAAAGCCCTCAACAAGCATCATCCCTAACGCGCTTCCAGGGGTCTACGCAACATCTTCCCTGATCCACCTTCAAAAGCCATCTAGAACCTGCCCACATCGCAGTTCACCGGCCAGCCACCCCGACAACCAACCTGTTCTTGGCCCTCTCCAAACCCGTAAACAAAGCGTTACGGAACGAAAGGCATCTACCACCTGCCACCCGCATCCGAGCACACACGAATATATTCTTAGCCACGACACGAGCATCAATATTGCTGTTGGTGTAGCTTTCCCTTCTCGTATTCAGCACAGTGTCGGTACACTACTGCTGTTTGTCTATTCTTAACCTTTCGGCCCTACCGCATCGTACCGTACCCGCAACCACTACCACCAAAAGCACGATACGATCGACATACCAGACCCTCGAAAAAAAAACCTAAAAATGGATTCGCACGCGCAAACTACGACGATCAATACGCAAACATCGTCTGCATCGTCGTCACGAGACTCGTCGCCTAATACACCCATCACACCTTTGTCGCCCGCGTCATCGGCAGGCAGCGGATACTTCTCCCGTTCGTCGTCCGGGCTGGCATCGCCACAGGTGCCGTATCACATTATTGTTACGTTCGATGGCAAGGTGCGCGAGATGCTGCGGATAGAGAGGCAGAGTGAGGATATGGGCGAGGAGCGGAGGTCGAGGCGGACGACGCCCCGACCAAGGTACTATGCGAGGAATTCAGAGGAATAAAGATAAAGTTACAAGTTGTTGTTTGGATGGATTGGCGAAAATGGCGTTTACGATTTTAATGACTTGAGCATACTGGAAAAGACGGTTCGCGACGTTGCGACTGTCATTGGCGACAAGGGAATGGGATAAAGAATCTGCGCAAATAGCTGGAATATTGTCAGTAATTGTAAATATAATCGAGAAGAAGGGTCTTTGTTGTACCTACTGTCTACAGGATCCAACAAGAAGGAACTTCGCCACTTGCAACCCCTTCCGCATCATTCCACCTTTATTTTCTTAGGCGCAATATCGCAGTACACCCTCGGCGACGACGATCCCTCCCTCTTCCCCAGACTCGAAAGCGTCCGCGACGCATTCTCGGAACGCTTCTCAATGCGAATGATGCAGCTCTGTTGTCCCTGATCTTCATTCACCACCCACATCCTGATCTTATCCTCGACGTCTCCACGACAGATGATATGTATCTTGTCATTCAGCCCATGTGGCTCAACTGCGAGAAGCCGTCCTGACGTAGGACCAAAAGGCGGATCAACTCCGCGTCTACTCCGCGACAAACGGATTCGAAGGTCGCACACCTCATGGGCTAACAGAGCGAAGCCTTCGAGTGTGAGGCGCTCCATGGCTAGTCCCATCAGGTAGAAGAGCAGCGTCTCGTCGTGCTCGCAGCCTGCTTCGCCGTCCACGGTGATGAAATCTCGCAGGGCGGAGCTTTCTGCGAGGTCTGAAGGTGGGACCGCGGATTCGCTTCGTGGCCAGGTGATGAGGTGGAAGGGGATTGCGGAGTAAGGGAGGAGCTGGTAGTGCATGCGACATGGGTTGGTCTTGGATGAGGTTTGCTCCATCAATCTCCTTCGGGAGGGCTTTTTCGTCACTTCCTTCGGTCCATTCTTGATGGCGAGTACGCGGGCGTGAGGTCGGACTTGGCTATTGCTGATGACAAGTGCGTGGGCGGGAGGCTGAATTTGGTTGTTCCAAGCATGCTGGTATTGCTTGGTGATAGAGGGCAAACCCGGATGAGCATGGGCTGTCGACTGTGGTGGAGGTTCCACTGTCTGCTGGAGAGCATTTTGGAAGCGAAGTTGCTCCTTCAGCGCGAAGATGAATTCGCTTTCTACCACCGCGTCGAAGAGCTTGTATAGCTGTGAGGGGTCACGGAGGTCAAACTCTTCTTGGCCATGTTGCCCGATCAATGTCACTGTTGAGACAGGTTTCTTGGCCTGGTTCACCCTGATGAATGCACGTTGGGTGATGTTCTGCTTGGGGCATCCATTTGGTGTCTGGTATCTCTGGTCAGCTTTCTTTCCGTTGGATGTCACAGACTCGACCATGCAAACTTACATGGAGATACATCCGATTGGGAGCAATAGGAGTCCATGAGCCCGGAGGCCAAGCAGTGTTCACAATAGCTGCCAAAGCATTCGCGCGATTGTCGACGGAGAAAGCGTCCTGTGCTAAGAGCCCGTACGCTTTTTGGAGTGGCTGGGTAACCGGCTGGTTGTTCCGAAGCTCCTGGAAGTAGCACGCGTATGCAATTCGGCGGAGATTCAAGAGCTTTTCTTCAAGAGTGATGTGGTAGGGACCATTGCAGAATGATGCATCTGAATTGTTCCACCCGAGAAGAGAAAGGAGCTCATCAGGCAACACCATGATTGTTTGGTGCGCAGGTGATGTGATGAAGCTTTGTCGGCGACGAGTGCGTAAGTGAAGACTCAGACTGGAGTTGTCTCCAGTGATGGCCGCCTACACAATTCCTGTAGACAATGTCGTTAGCAAGCCTGGATGAAGCGGTTGTGGGTTCAAAGAGCTACTCACCCGTGTCGAGTAGCCACGACGCAAGCGGTGTTAGTGACTGTCAATGTTTTCCGCAACCGTGATCGAGGCGAACCTCAGATCTAGGCGTGTGTTCAAAGCGGGCCAGTAGCATTGATGTGGTTTGCTCGCAAAATTGATGAGTTGAGAGGATGAACTTGTGATGGGATTAGATGGAAAGTGTGTGGTTGCAGCTGTTGTTGCTCAGGAAGAGAGAAGGTATACCCCATCACTCGGCACCTGCTGAGGTCAGCAACGAGGAAATGACGATGGCAGATGCACTATGAATATTGATGTAAGAATCGATATCGATGTTCCTCTGCTTCGGTAAATGAGTGCACATTATGGCTCATAACGCTCCACTTACGGGCCGGGTAGACGACCCCCGACGGGACGGCCCAGCTCTATGGCATGCTATTACGATATAGCTAGTACATTCTTAGCTTGTTCCTTATCGTGTACCAGTATATCTCGACTCTGGAAGGCCGGTACGGTGTTGAGTGCGGAGTTCTCATTAACTCCAGCGTTTCGCGACACTGGCATCGCTCGAGTTTGTCCATCACCGCTGCTCATGATACTTTTCGCACTGAGATACTATATATACCGCTCATTATTCATGCACAATGCTCACAGGCTTTCTCCGACTGCAAGATTCCTCGCAACGATCATGCGAAAGCCCCAAGGCAGTCAAAGTGATGCAACAACCACGAAGGACGGACGCGCGGCGGCAGATCATCCTGATCCCTGGGCTTTTCAAGCCACGAAGCTTAATCAACTTATGGCGGTAATAGAAGCGAGAACCAAGCTTTTGTTTGGTCTTGTGGAGTGCGCGTTCGTTATAAGGGTCGCTGAGTTAAACTTCAAGATGGCTTGGATTGCCACCTGCATTTCTGACAGCCCCAATAGTTGTCATGTCAAGTAGCACGCTGGCCTACTGTGTGATTCTCGTGCCAATGTAATCTGTCTCGGTGTGTGGGCGACTCTTGCTGGTAGCGATCGTGGAGAGGAACTTGGACCCAATCATCGTTGTGGAGGTGTAATCATTTGCAAAGGTGGATCAAGAACGTACCAGAGACATAAATGGTCCAGAGTGTGGTTAAAGTGGGGTCTTAATTCTGGTTTAGCGCGGCGTGATGGTCAAGAGCCAGGGAAGTTGTTAAGTTGTAGATACTGATCTCGAGGATTTTAGTAGCTATGTGAACTCAAACGTGTTCCTTACGCAACATCCCTAATCTACAAGCACCCCGCTCTCACATTTCCAACGTCCCAATCCTACTCCCCACATTCCCGCTATCACCCCAGACGCCGTCACCAACCCTCCTCCTCACCATAGCCAGCACGTCCTGCCTCCCACCATCCTGCTCCAGCTTCCTGCCCAGCGTCTTCAGCACCTCAAACTTTGCCGTCGCAACGATATACGCCGCGTTCTCCGCATCGCCACGTCCTCCAACGAGGTTGGAAAAGGTCGTCGCTGGCTTGAGTAGTGAAGGGAGGACGCCGCCGCTGATCGTGGGGTCTAAGATGAGATCGACACCAGATTTGGGGAAAGCGTTGAGACGGGCGTAGGTTGGGTCGTTTGCGGGGATGCTGGGGAGTGAATCGGTGGACCAGGTTGATGTGATGAGGGCTCCGACGAGGGTCAAAGCTGCGAGAGCGTTTTCCTTCATGGCAATGGTCTCCATGTGTGTGGTTATGTCGGCGAACATGTTTGGCTTTTTCATGTAGAAGAGGGCAGTGAGGAGGCGGGCGTATGCCGCTTCGGTCTGTGTGCGTTTACTGTCTGAACCTATAGTTTCGGTTTGTGGGAACGTGATCTCTTCTTTTGGTGGACCGTGGAAGATGGTTGCAAGTGTCTTAAGCGCGTCTTGATTCGTTCGCGTGATTGGCATGTCGGTAATGACACAGTCATCCCAGGATGGTCCTGAAGCTTTTTGCGGTATGAGCGTTGATCGCGGCATTGAAGCAATGATGTTCAGGTCGCTTGCTTCACACTTGCGAATGTTGCGGTGTACGTAATTCCGGATAGTGGGCATCTCGCTGCTTTTCTCAAAGTTCTCTGGGTAATGCGATGCGTAGTCGCTGATATACTGGGCTGTCCGACTGCTCAAGAAAGAGTGGTCAAGGCCGGGGTTGTTTGAGGTATGAAAGTCGACGATGCCTTTGTGTACGCCTTCCTCTATGAGGAAATCCAGAGCTAGACTTGAGTCGTAGTGAGAGAGATGAGGCTTTGCTTTGACCGTGGTGATCAATGTGCTGTAAAATTGGAGCAGGGTCATATGCATGAGCGTATCGTCTTCTGTGTCCACCATCTTTAGTGTAGCATAGTGCAGCAAGCCTTGACCTTCCTTCAGTCCAACTTCCTTTTCAGCTTCCAGACCGTACGAGGAAGTAACGGCATTCCAGTCCATAGCGGCGACGCGTGGTAGCCATGAAAGTAGTCTAGCCTGTAAAATGGTCTTGTCACGCTTGTTCAGAAGTGGCTGAGGTGGCGATGTGAGGTCCTTGAGAGATGTGTAATGGTAGTACAGCGAGCTGATATCCCTGTCGCTGAATAGGCGCCTCCACATGGGACCAGTGCCATATGTATGTAGCGAAGACTTGCCATCTATCGAAACAGGCTCGTTCTTCGACACCTCCAACAACGAAGTAAGAAGCTCTTCGGCTTGGGTAGCGACTCCAGCATCTTGGGTGCATAGCCACAGACGGACGATGGCCAATATGACCGCTGGCCGATTCGCAAGTGCTTGAGCATCGGTGCTACTTGTGGTGGCCTTCTCTAACAGTGTCAGGATGAGACTGTGAAATGGAGTAGCCTTTAGATCAAGTCCGATCTCAAAGTCAATGTCCTTGATATCGTCAAATCGATATGGTTCCGCCAGCTTGATGATGAAGTGGGTGAGTGGCGTGGGGTCCTGTTGAAGCGTTGGTAGTAACGCCGCCATTTGCAGAAAGAGCGGTCTCGTCTCTTTCCATATCTGGCTACGGTATTCTGGCGTGTTGGTGGAGAGCTCGCATCGCTCAAGTAGATCTGTGTCGAGCGGAGTGGTAGGATCTTGGTCGACCTTTTGCAGATGCTCTGACAGCTCGCTGAGCGTAGCAGTCGATGCGGCCATTTTGGATGTTTAGATGTAGTGATTTTTTGAAGACGTTTGGAGAAGTTGGACTGTCGACGTTCTCGATGGTAGTCCTGGCTCGAGCGTGGCGGTTATAGTGTAAGAGAAGGTTCTAGGCCGCTCATGTGATTGCGCGTACGGGCACGCGTTCCCTGTAGCCTGATGCGCGGTGATGGCGGCGAGTGCTGACTGCTTGGACTGCGACTGTACCTCAAGCTGGGTCGCTATAACTCGATATGCACCCGGTTAAGGATTGTAGATGACTTGGTATCGCTTCAAGCGTTCCTATTGTCGTGCACTTGAATACCGGGGTTTAGGGTAGAGGTGGCGGGGCTGCGGGTGCAAGTTCGCTATTGGGACCCCACCCTCGAGCTCGGCCTAGCAAGCCGGTCGCAACTGCACCGAAATAATTTCTGACTCCACAACTCTCCCCAAAGTCTCCCTCGACGACGCCTAATCGACCTGCCGTAAAGGAAAACCATAGTAGACGCCGCGCCTCGTATAATACAAGAAACTTGACATGCCGCCAGCAAGAGGAGGACGAGGTGGTGGGCGCGGAGGTTCGCGCGGAGGTGCCTTCAATCCCGCGCGAGGAACCGTGACGATTGCGGGAACGGAGCTCAACTGGGATCTTACTGGCCTCGACATTCAGAAGGGCCCTGCCGAGCGCTTTCCAGTGAGCATCTCCCTTTCTCCGTCGCATACCCATCAGCCGTCTCGCGACTGCTCTGCGCACGTTTTCTATAGCATCGCGCATGTCTTGTAGCACTGCGCATGTCTGTATAATGTTGTCGCAACCACCATGCCTCGCCAATCGCAGTCGCACCAGTCCACCAGCACGATACTGAAGAGCGCATCGTTGATTCACCCACTAAGCCACACACAGGAAGCACCACCTCCCCAAGCGCCGCCACCAACCGACGATGAGCTAGCCATGGTAAAGCACCACCTCGCAGTCCGCGATCGCATCCACGAAGGCCCCTTCTACACGATCCTCAACGACGGCATGAAGAACGGCCTAAAGCGCAAAGCCAACGAGCCCGCCCCCACCGAAGCCTCGCTCTTCGACCCCTTCACCGGCAACCAGACCTACTCCGCGAAATACCTAAAAGTGCGCCGGCGCCTCCCAAAGCTAGACGCGCGACCATACGGCAAGTCTCCACGAACAATCACAAGACCGTCAACACAGAACTAACACCCCACGCAGTCGTCGACCTCTTCCCCACCGAACTCCGCACAACCCTCACCGGCACCACCACTAGCACATCCAACCCCAAAAAACCCGCCCGCCGCACCCTCGCCGTAACAAAAGTAAGCAGCGTCTCCCAAATCGAGCGCCTCATAAAGTCCGAACAAGAGCGCACCAACGAAGCCGAAGCGCGCGCCGAAGAAGACGACGACGACGCCGAAGCCGAAGACGACGAGATCGACGAGGAGAAGCCTGATGCTGTAGACGAAGAAGATAATTGGTCGGCGGCGAGTACGGATTCAGAGGAGAGCGACGATGATTATAATGCCGAGCAGTACTTTGATAATGGCGAGGACGAGGATATTGATGATGCGGATCCGTATGAGAATACTTATGAGTAGAAGAAAACTACTGAGCAGGGAGAAATATTAGGGAATCTGGGCGTTCAATCTGGAGGGCATGAGATACGGCATTTCGGTGGATGGCATATTGCAGCGAGCAAACGAGCGAAAAAGAGCATGACAGGCGTTCAACTGAGTAGATACCCAAACTCCCATTTTTACACAGCAAAGCATCCAAACTTCAGTTTTATACGGCCAGCTATCATCTTGAGATAATTCCGACAAAGGGAAGCATGGACTACATCATTCACAGCCGCGTACTAATCGACGCTATATTGTCGCGAACTGACAAGACTGATACATACGACCATAGGATCATGAAAATTAGGCTTCCCGTCCGCTCAGCCATATACAAGCATGATACCGGCGGATTAGTAGTTAGGTGGGTGACCACTAGCGAATCCCCGCTGTTGTATGTATTTTGCTTCTTTTTTAATTCTTTTTTGCTCTTTTTAGTGACTTGGCTGGGGGAAAGCGTGAGTGTGTAGACGGGAAGGGACGCTTGCCGTTGCTCATATTTTCTCTTCAAGCAAATGAGAGTGTATGTCAAGAGTGGCATGTACAAGTTTCTCATTCTGTTCGTTGTACGGTCGAGTGCTATGTACGTTTGGCTATCTAAGCCTGATACCATTCCATCTCGTTTCCCTCCAATTCATCGCACATCCCCTTCGTTCGATCGTTCAATACATATAATCCGAACGCCAAACGAGACAATGAGGGTATGCGCAAACAAAATCGCTAGATCAAAACGCGTTGGTCGAAACCATCAAGATGTTTCCATCCACCCTTCTCAAACCTCGTTAATCCAGATAGTCGCATAGTTTAACACGGCTGCAAGTAGTTCGATGGCACAAGACCAGGTCGACCCGTATTCCCCACAGGCTCCGCCTCCCACCACCCATCATCCTGCAACCTAAGCACAGCCAAGATATCGCCCTTCTGGAAGCCCAGTTCCTCTGGAATCTGCGCTGCATACGAGTACATCGCACGTGCTGTCATAGTCCGTTAGCCAACGTCCCTCATCATCAACATGAAAGGTAAAACTTACAATAGTTCAAAATAACCCTACCCTGGCTATTATAATTCTTCGGCTCAGCCAAACTCTTGCTCCGAGCCCTCGATTCCGCTCTCACGGAGCCAGCACCAGACCCGCCGCTGAAGCCGAATTCGCTTCCTGCGCTGCCGCCGCCCATGTAGGAGCTCTGCGGGCGGGCAGTACTAGCGGTGCCGGGTCGAGCTGAACTGGCTGTCGTGGGCCGGGCGGAAGAAGCAGTACCGGGCCTACCACGTACACTGCCCCCGTACTGGCTTCCGCCGTAGACACTACCGTCGCCGCGCTCGCTGCCTGCGGTGGAGAGTGCGAGGGCCATGCCGCTGTGGGAACTGCTGGGTCGTTCTTGGGATTGGCGGAATTGTGGGTTGGGGCTTGCGGCTCGCGAGACGGGGGCTGCTCGGGATGCTGGGCGCGATTGCGATTGCGCGTAGGCTGGTTGAGGGGGCTGTTGTGGGGGAAGGGGCGAGGCAGTTCGTGGGGTGGGGTTGACGCTGGGAGATGGGCCACGGTTCGAGGAGTACGAGTTACGTCCTACAGGTGTACCGTATGCTTGTGCAGCGGCAGTAGCTGTCTGTGCTCTAGGCCTGCCCCCAGCATTTGATGCCGCATATGGGTTAGGTGATGCTGTCCGGCTGAATGAATTTGCGGGAGGGGCTTGTTGTTGAGGCCTTTGCTGCTGCTGCTGTTGTTGTTGTTGCTGCTGCTGCTGCTGCTGTAGCCTCGATGCCGGTCGTGGCGTTGGTTGTTGCGCAGCTTGCGGCCGTTGTGCAGGCTGAGCTACAGGTTGTTGACGTGGAGCGGGTTGCGCTCTTGGTGCAGGCTGCGATGCTGGTGGTTGCTGTCGTTGCGCAGTTTGGTATGTCGAGGGCGATGATGGCTGTGATTGCCCTCCAGATGAGCGGTATGAGTTCTGAGACGTATTGAGGGTTGGTCGAGGACTGATAGCTCGAGGTGGTTGTGCCGGAGATGCGACCCGTGGGGGCTCTTGCTTTGTAGGGCTGCGGCTGGAGGATCGAGACGCCTGACTTCCGTTGAACATGCTCACCTTCTGATTGACGTACATCTGAGTCGTCTTCTGCATAGCGCGCGAAGTATGCGCTGGCTTAGGAGCGCCCAGGTGAGACATGGGTGGTTGTTCGCGCGGCTGCTCACGAGGCTGGGGAGGCGGTTGTTCGCGTTTTGGCTGCTCGTATGTTGGTGGAGGTGTGCCTCGCTTTGCAGCGCTCAGGTCGACGTTAGAAAGGGGAGTAGGGGCACCACCTGCCAACTTTGACCCGACAGCAGGTGTGCCCGGAGCAGGCGTTGCGAGACCATGGTAACGATCGGCAGTCTGGCGAGAAGAAGCCTGCTTGCGATCATCTGGCTGCTGACGAACAGAGGTCTGCTTAGTGACACCTCTGAGCTCCTCAAGAGCCTGCGCAATTGGATCAAGATCGTCTTGCGACTCTTCCTGCTCTTGTTGCTTCTTCTTGTCCGGCGAGGCCACGTCGAAAACGTTGTTACCCACGTTGAGCTGGAAGTTGGCACGGGGATCCGCTGGTTCAGGGCTGGGCGAGGGAGCGCGGCTCTGTATAGCATTGCGAGGAGTAGCTCTAGTAGCAAAGCTCTTGGTAGGGCTGGTGTTCTCCTCCGTGTTCCTGCGCGCGGGAGGTGCCCATGTGTTGCGGTTGCGATTGGCAGGGGTAAGAGCTGCTGGAGTCTCGACTTCGTGCTTGCTCTTTCTCCGTGCGAAGGGGCTGTTGAAGAAGCCCCTCTTCTTTGCCACAGAGCCTTCTTCAATCGGACTAGGTTCAGGCAATGGTGACTGTGGCATTGGCTTGCCAGGAGAGGCTGAACCACTTGGAGGCTCGATGCTGGAGAAAGACGTGGGGTTGGAGTAATCGCTCTGTGAATCCCTACTGGCAGGTCGAGCGGGACTTGGGATCGAGCTGCGGTCAGACGGTGCATCGATGCGGCAGAACTGTGTCATTCCATCCGAAGGATAGTCGTTGTGTGGTACCTGACTTTGCTGGTATTGTTGCCGAGCTTGTTGTTGTGCCTGAACCAAACGAGGATCTGGCTGCACTGCGCGTGCGACTTGCGGGGATGGAGGGGCTTGTTGTGGCTCCGGTTGCCTCGGTGGCTCCACATGTTGTCGCAGAGGTTCAATGTGGTGTTGTTGTCTCAGAGGCTCGATATGCTGCTGCTGCTGTCTTGGTGGGTCTGTATGTTGTCTCAAAGGCTGCACGTGCGGTTGAGGCTGTTCTGCGCGCTGCCTCAGCGGCTCGACCTGCTGATGCTGGTAATCCCCATTTGATCGGGATTGGGCACGCGACCGGGTCGATTGTGCGTACTGTCGGGGAGATTCTGCCTGTTGGTGGGGAGACTCTCCACGCCTGCGGGGTTCATCCATGAGCGGAGGCGGTGGTTCCACTGGCTGTCTGAATGATTCTACAGATTGTCGAGGCATATCTATAGACTGACGCTGTGGTGGACGGTCCAAGGACTGCCGCGGTAGTAGATCGTCAGGAGCGATCGGGCGTGTTTCTTGTGGGAGACCTAGCTCTCGTACTAGTGGGTTGTTTGGATCGTGATGCGAGGAGAATGTGGATGGCGCTGGTGATGAGGCGCGGTAGGATGGGTTCAAGGTCCTAGCAAACTGGGCGACTGAGTAGTTCTCGTCCTCGTCAACCTGCGATGAGGTCTCGGCGTCTCCTCTGCAGAAGTTGATGAACTTGGGAGGGTCGGGGATCTCCTGGCCAGTACCGGACTCCTTGATGAAGCCGCTGATGTCCTTCTCTACGTCGCAATCCTCGAGGGACAGGCGCATCTTCTCGCATCCGGCATCGTCGCTGACGCATACCGTAGAGGCAATGTTGGCGAAGTTCCAGAGACTGCTCTTTGTGTAATCGATGCGCTCCTCTTCGAGATCCTGGAACTTGTCGCAGGCGGCTTTCCAGTCCCTGTTCCATCTGCCGGTAGTCTCCTCGAGCACCTTGACCGCGGCTTCGTATTCGCTGCTGGTCGTCGCCAGGTTGATCTGTGTCTTCTCAAGCTTTGCCTTGTTCTTCCGCTCCTCGTGTCCCATGACCATGTGCGCCTGCGCTAGGAAACCCTTGATCTTGAGACAGTCCTGCTCGTATCGGTCGCGTGCCTTGTTGACAGTCGAGGTCTGCTGCATCTTCAGCTTGAGCAGCTTCTCAATGCCGTTCTGTACGATTTTCCTGCGCTCCTTCATTCCACCAGCGAAAGCGGCTAGTGGCTCTTCTAGCTCCGTCTTCATCTGCTGTGCTATGCTCTGGTGCGCCTTGCCCATGGACTCGACCTCGGCTCGGATGACATCGCACGACAGTCGTAGGGTCCCGGTTTCGCAGGATCCCAGGGGCTTGCGCGATAGATTTAGGAGTTTCCGCGAGTATTCCTCTTCAATTGCCGAGCGGGCTGCGTAGAAGTTCTTGAGTTCGTCGTTGGTGACCTTGGCCGCATGCATGCGGTCGAGCATGGGACCGACGCCGGCGTCATCTTTGCCCCAGAAATTGTTGGCGACTGCAAACGTCAGTATGGGTGGAGTAGAGAGAGTAGGCAATTCACGTACACGATAGGGAGACCGAAGGCGGCTCCGTCGCTGCACCACCCATGGCGCGTGTGTTTACTGCTTCAGCGAGGGGAAATTGAGGGGGCGGGCAGATTGAGCGAGAAAGCGAATGCTCGCATGTGGGTGGGGGAAGAATATGGGGATATCGGATATGCAGTCGAGCGACTGAGCGAGGTGTTGACGGTAAACCAGGATGTGCTGGCGGTGTACAGCTGTGTTGACGGCCAGCAACATCACCTAGGCGACGCGAGCGCCGAGGGGTACCTAGGGAGCGCTAACCCCAGCACTATGACGAACCACCGCGTGCAGGTCAGCCTATCACCCCTATTGATACTTCGGCTTGTTATTGGGAATACTCTTTTCTTGTGCTGCGTTTCTTGATGTGTTCGCGCGGACCAATGCATCGCGTGGCCATGTCGGAACCATCGTCATACTGCAAACAAGCAAGCCGGCGCAAGGGGCTGCGTCGGGCATCAGCTCAATGTCTCCGAGAAACATACTTTAGCAGAGTGCATGCTCAGTTGTGTTAAGCTGTTGTGTGCTGCATGCAGAGTATGCATCGTGCCTGTCGTCTACACTGTTGTGGGCTGGAAGTCGTGCAGCTGCAGTTCGCTGAGGATGCCCAGACTGCATCGATGACAACCTTGGAGGAACCATTGACAATCTCCAAGTCATGTGATAAAATACGTCAAAGTCAGGGTACCCTCGCCGATGAGGGAGGAATGTGGCATGGGAATTGGACAGGATGGATACAGTCATGTCGTTAGGCGGAGTGTGGGGTATCAGCAGCAGGTAGCCCTGGAGCCTCACGAACAGCTTCATCGTCAGAATGAGCGCAATAGTGATATTATGGAATATGAATGCCAGTCACGAATAGAGAATGGAATCTTAGTCAATGCATACACATGCCCTTCCAAGCTTTCGTGATGTTGTTGCTCTGTCAAACGTGTCAGGTCTACTAAACTCTGCCAAGAACATCGCTTTCCTACACGGGCGAGGGTGAACACCCATCCAGTCTATCACCACGCCCACGCCATCACCACCACCCCTCCCCCGCCTGCCACGCGCTACTCATGGAAAGACGCTTTCGATGAGCCAGCAACACCCCTGGGGCCCGAGACCAAACCAAAGCACACGTCCCTCGCCCATCTCGACCGCAATTGCCCACGACCAGCGCAACTCCAGCACGCCCTCGCCCAGCAGCTCGCGGCCCAGCCAGTCGCCCGCCGCCTCCAACTTCCCCTCGCTGCCGCCATCGTCCGTCTCGCAGCGCCTGGTCCGCAGCCGCAAGTCGTCGGCCGCCTCGATAACTTCGTCGCCCTTCCCGCCCGCCGCAGGACAGCAGCTCCCCGCCAGCCAGCTGCTGTCCTCGAGAGGACCCAGGACCATAGCGCCCCACGCTGCACAGCACCTGGCTTCCTCCGCCGCAGCCGCTACCAACGGCGCCGGTGCACAGTCAAGTAGCGGCGGAGGAGCCTCCAAGCTTGTCCGCGCCTCGCCCTCGCTCTCCACCTCGAGCACCACGGGCTCCCCCAGCACCGCCAGCAACCCGTCCGGCGCGTCCTCGCAGAACCTCTCCCGCATTGTCATCGCCCAGGTATTCCTGCTGCTCAGTCAGTTTGGCCCCGTAAAGGACGACAAAGACCGCGCCAAGTGGGACACGCAAACCGAGCAGATCAGGAAGGTTCGTTGTCCCATCGCCCCTGCCCCATTGGTACTTTACTGACGCGCCGCCAGCTGGTCGACTCCAACGGCATGGAGGTCTTTTCGAAATACTTCCGCCGCGTGCTGCAGAACAATGCAGCCACCATCTTCGGCACCGGCGCCCGCAGCGCCGACCCCAACGGCAGCTACCAGATCCTCCTCACCGAGGTGCACAAGATACGGAAGGAGCCCGAGCAGGCCGACAAGATTGCAGAGTCAATAAGCTCCAGCGAGGGCGACCTGTTCCGCGACTTCGACCTGTCTGCCTTCATAGCCCACTTCAAGCTTGACTCTGTCGCAAAGACGATGCTAGCTCTCGCTTGCAGGAAGACAGATCTCCGAAGCAAAGGTGGGCTCTCTCACCTCCCAATTGACTCTCACGCTAACTCTCATTAGCCGATGCCGTCCTCTCCACCGTCGGCGACGACCTGCTGATGGCCATTGCGCAACCCACCCAGCCAGAGGACATGAGCCACGAATACCTCGCCGCCCTCGTTGAACGTCTCCTACAAGACCCGCCACAGGGGTGGGACGAAGAGAAGAAGATGAGCCTCGCGTACGCCGTCCAGATGCGATACCAGCAGACACACCAGCAGATCCCCGGCATCGTCGAATCGAAACTCATACTCGTCGAGCTCACGGACGGCTCGCGGAACCCGCTGGTCAAGCTTGTACGACAGGCAGGTCCGCAAGGCACAGCTACGGTGGAGGCATGCAAAGAGGTGCTCGCGTCGGCCGAGACGCGCGACATTAGCTACCAGCAAGTCGCGGCGGTGCTCCTTTACCTTGCCCTCTCCACCGGATACAATGCCAAGAACTTCGTAGCCGCACTGCGCGAACACCGGACCGGACAGAGAATAGACTGGCAGGACGTTGTTTTGGCATTCGACCGCGATCACCTGCGCATCGAGCGCCACCAGTTCCTGGCCATCTACAACGCGCTGCTCCCCGTCGCCCAAGACAATGAGAAGTTCGACATACAGGCACTGTGGGGAGGACAATGGCAGCACGACTTGACGCAGCTGTACTTTGTAGTCGCTTTCCTGTCTTCTACACGGCAAGAGCTGGACGTGACCCAGATTCCCAGATTGCGCACTTCGTACTCGATGAAGACGTTCGAGAACGCCTCCGACGACGCCAAGTCATTCGCAGAAGAAGCCGTCAAGCATCCCTTCGTTTCGCTCGACGCGACCGCCGCGCTATTCAACATGATCTTCCAGACGTCCGAGACATATCACACCGCACAGCTCATGGGCATACCCGACTTGGTGATTAATCCACACACAGCGGAGTTCCTGGTAGCGGCAGCGGCAGTACCGAAACCCTGGGGTGCCTTGCAGGAACAAGCACTGAAACAGCTGTTTGATCCTTACTTCCAGAAGAAGCTGCCCATATACAACTTTGTCCTCTATGGCCTTTGGAAGCAGGATTTCCAATGGCTTACAGATCGCTTTGTTGACGCGTACAACGCCGATTCGATGACCCTCACCCTGGTGCTCGAGCACGCCGAGACGAACAACTGGTTAGAGCAACTGATTCGCAGTAATACTGACATCAGCTTGGACCTGGCTGCACAAGCTCATGCGCGCGGCAAGTTTGACCTCCAACCCTGGCTGGAGCAGACTTTCGACCAGGCAGGACCGTTGTTCCGTCGCATCCTGACTAACTTTCTGAGTGCGCGGGCTGCGGAAGAGATGCAACGAGCACGAGACGACCATCTACCTCTCAATCTGCCACTCGCAGTGAAGACAGTATACCCGTTGCTTGGATTCCTCTCAGACTGTGGTCTACCCGAGCCCGAGCTGCTGCCCCTCCAAAGGAACTGCATCCAGGCGTACCCGCGATTAATCAACTACGGCGAAGGCGTGGATGACATCATCGATGCGAACGGGCAGAACGGAAACTCGCTTCCAGACGATGCCGACAAGAAGATGCAGGAGCATTTCAAGAACATGTACAGCGGCGATAGCGACGTCAGAGACATCATCTCAGCACTCAAGAAGTACAAAGAATCGCGCGACCCCGCAGACCAGGAACTGTTCGCGTGCATGATTCATGGCCTTTTCGACGAGTACAACTGCTTCGGGGAATATCCTCTAGAGGCCTTAGCCACGACTGCTGTGCTTTTCGGGGGTATCATCAACTTCAACCTCTTGTCCCGAATTGCACTTCAGGTTGGATTGGCTATGGTTCTAGAAGCTGTTCAGGAGTACAGACCCGAAGACAGTATGTACAAGTTTGGTCTCCAAGCTCTGATTCATTTCTCGAACCGACTTTCTGAGTGGCCCAATTACTGCGATCAGCTTCTCATTGTCCCTGGTCTCCAAGGAACTGAGATTTTTATTAAAGCTGAAGAAGTCGTAGGTCAGCAGCTCGGTGAAGTGAACGGTGACGGTCACAACGGCATAGGCATGACGAACGGTAACGGTATCGATGAAGCTCTGCACCAGGAGCCGGCTGTACCCAAGTTCTCCTGCCTCTACGTCGACCCCCCTCTCCGCCCTGAGCTCTACGAGGACCCAGATGAGGACGTGCAGGACAAGGTTTTGTTCGTATTGAACAACGTTTCCGAGCGTAATCTGCGCGATAAGATCAACGACCTCACTGAAGCCGTCGAAGAAAGGCATCACCAATGGTTCGCAAACTATCTCGTCGAGGAGCGTGCCAAGATGCAACCCAACTTCCAGCAGCTGTACCTCGATATGCTAGATCTCTTCAACGACAAGACCCTCTGGGCCGAGGTGCTCCGTGAGACATACTCAAGCGTCATTCGCATGCTCAATACCGACTCCACGCTGGGCTCCACAGAGCGTGGCCATCTCAAGAATTTAGGCTCTTGGCTTGGCTCATTGACAATCGCCCGCGACCAGCCGATCAAGTTCCGTAACATTTCGTTCAAGGATCTGTTGCATGAGGGCTACGACACCGATCGTCTTCTGCTTGTGATTCCCTTTACCTGCAAGGTACTTGTACAGGCCCAAAAGTCTACAATCTTCAAGCCCCCCAATCCTTGGCTTATGGAAATGCTGGGAGTTCTCATGGAACTCTACCACTTCGCCGATCTGAAACTTAACCAGAAATTCGAAATCGAAGTTCTCTGCAAAGGCTTGGAACTTGATCACAAGAACATTGATCCTACAAACAGTATCCGAGGTCGACCACCCGCAGATGAGGAATTCCTGGGATCCATGGTTACTGACGGAATGGAAGCGTTTGGCGATCTTTCCATTATGAGCCTGAACCGTGGCACCCGAGGTCCCAACGAGCGCTTCTCGTCAGCGGCCATCACCGCGGCTCTGCCCGACTTCACGAACCAGCTCCAATACCCACCTTCTGGAAACAGTGCGGTCCCTCCAGCGGCACTGAAGAAGATCTTTCTCACTGCTGTCAATCAAGCTATCCAGGAGATCATTGCACCTGTAGTAGAGCGCTCCGTTACTATTGCCGCCATCTCCACATCGCAGTTGATCAACAAAGACTTTGCCATGGAACCAGATGAGGAGAAGCTCCGCAACGCGGCACACACTGTTGTAAAGGCTCTCTCCGGTGCTTTGGCTCTTGTTACCTGCAAAGAGCCATTACGCATGAGCATCCAGAACAACATCCGCGTCACCGCTCGAGACCTCCCCGATCAAGCTCTTCCAGAGGGACACATCCTCATGTTTGTCAACGACAACCTTGATCTAGTCTGCAACACGGTCGAGCAGGCTGCTGAGATGTCGTCTCTCGCAGAGATTGACATGCAGATTGAGGATGCCGTCCGCGTCCGTCGCATGTTCCGCAGCTCTCGTCCAAATGAGCCTTTCAAGGATGCGAACATCAGCCCATGGGCATTCTACATCCCCGAACCGTACAAACAGATGCCTGGTGGTCTAAACCGCGAACAATTGGCCATCTACGAGGAGTTCGGTAGACAGTCACGTGGTGCTAGTCACGTCAACAACGCCTCGCAAGACGGTGGGCGTCAACTCCCAGACGTTCTCCAAGATCAATTCGCGGCGGTACCGAACCTCCCAACTCCGGGTGCTGCGCCGGCAGAGCCACGTCAACCAACACAGCAACCCCGCCTACAGAGTCTTCAGACACCCCATGCACCCTTGGCGCAACAACAACCCAATGGCTATATGGAAGCTCCGGGTCTAGAGCGCGGCCAGCGAGGTGTTGAGGATCTACTCCTTGAGCTCACTCGCGTCATCAAGGAGGCACCAGAGGAACGCATCAGCGAACTTCAGCCTGGTAACAGCACTGTTCACCAAGTCTTCGATCAGCTCATCACAAGCGTTGAGTATGCGGGGCCCAACAAAGAGACGTGGGCTTTCCGCATTGCAGGCCAGGTCACGAACCACCTCTTCTCCGACTCTTTGAGTCGTTTGGAGGTCGAAGTCATGGCGCATCTACTGAGCCATCTCTGCCAATTGTCTGTCCAGACCTCGCGGCAGGTACTCATGTGGTTGGCGACACTGCACGATGATGACAGGATTTTCAAGTCCACGGTCATGATCGCTCTCATGGAGGTCAGTCTGATGGACATGCACCGTCTTAACACGACTATCGCCAAAGCCATTCAAGAACGACGTGTCGCCGCAGTAGAGATGTTGTCCAGTTTGATGGAGGAACTCCTACTCAACGACCACCCGAGTGCGTTCCGTGCCGACTTCGCCATGTCAATCGACGCTCTTACTACTTGGCTAGCAGAAGACCCATCCTTTGAGCTTGGAAAACGCGTCATCGCCAATCTGCAGGCATCCTCCAACGAGTCAATGCTTACACCGCCGCCCTCTGGGCACAAGGATCAACTTGAGTATGTGTTCGATGAGTGGGTACATCTCCAGATGGAACCCATGCCGAAGAAGACAGTCGGCGCTTTCATCTACCAGCTCCATCAACAGAAAGTGATGGAGACTCAGGAGTCCTCAGTTGCTTTCATCCGCACCTGTATTGACTCTTCAGTGACTGCATACGAGCAGGAACACTCAGTGCCGTACGGTAATGGTAATGAAGACATTGCGACAGTCAAGATCGATGCGCTTGGCCGACTCGTCGTCGATCTCGTCGTCTACCAGGGCGAGCAAGACGGCGCTGTCAGAGAAAGCAAGGCTAGGTACCTGGATCAGATACTCGTCGTGGTAGTGCTCGTTCTCTGCAACCACCACAGCACACGAGGCGATGCCTTCAACCAGAAGGTTTTCTTCCGCCTGTTCTCTGCCATCCTTTTCCATCTGAACGATGCAGTCAAGGAAGAGGCTTTAGCAGACCAGAAGGCCGATGTCTTCCTTGCAGTCGCTAGGGCTCTACTGGTCATCCAACCCTCGCACATCCAACGATTTACGTTCTCTTGGCTGGCACTAGTTGCTCATCGCATCTTCGTACCTGCCATGCTGGAAGAGGGCCAAGGAGACAAGCGATGGGACGTCTACGCTCAGCTTGTGGAGACGCTCCTGATCTTTACCGGGAAGCTCATCAAACCAACTGGAGAAACTGTCATGGCTGAACAGTTCTACCGCGGTGTTTTGCGGGTTCTACTGGTGATCCACCATGATTTCCCCGAGTTCCTAGTCGAGAATCACTTCCGATTCTGCAACAGCATCCCTATGCACTGCACGCAACTGCGCAATCTCATCGTCAGTGCGTACCCTTCCACCATCCTGGAGATGCCAGACCCGTTTACGGCTGGGCTCAAGGCCGACCGACTGGAGCACGACCTTCAAGCCCCGGTCATCCGTGCCGACATCGCGCAGGTACTTTCTGATGCAGGAATCAAGGGTGCTATAGACAACCTCCTCAAGGGCTCAGACCTAAAGAACCAGGATGTTGATAAAGTGTGTCAAGCTGTTTACTACGCGGAGGCTCAGTCGCCAGCTTTTGAGCTCGTTTCAACGACCGCAAACCCAACGTTGATACATGCGATCACTCTATACATCGGAATCTCGTCTCTAGGTACCGGCCCAGCCAGCGTACCGATTTTTGACGCGGAGAGCCCAGCCACCAAGGTCATCGAGAGGCTCGTCAAGGACTTCCACCCCGAAGCCAGGTTCCACTTCATTAGCGCCATCGCGAACCAGCTCCGCTTCCCGAACACGCATACTCATTTCTACAGCTATACGCTGCTACACCTTTTCGGACCCCCGAACGACGATTCGTTGGCGTTGGAGATCCAAGAGACGATCACCCGAGTGTTGTTGGAGCGCCTGCTGGTCCATCGTCCTCACCCATGGGGACTCATCATCACGTTGTTGGAAATCCTTAAGAATCCAACATACACATTCTGGGACTTGCCGTTTGTCAAAGCGGCTCCTGAAGTACGTAATCTTCTTATTACTCTTCTGTCCAATCATACTGACTCGTCTTCTTTTGAAGGTTGAGCGACTTCTCAATGCACTCTTCACGCATGCACAGTCGAGTCCACGACCGCTAGCTTAGGCAGCTGGTGGCAAGATCTCGACGTTTTCAGCACGAGTGTACCTCCAAGGCACCAACAACCTTCCGCCGTTCTTCATACGCCCAGCGTAGTCCGACGGTTAGTGTATCTCTCTTAGGATAAACCACACGGCCGTCATCTCTTTTCCTTCTCGGTGTAATACCTTTTCTATACGCATCACTCGGCGACTTCTCAACCGCTTGCGGGATCACGACTCATTGGGCTGGCTGGCAAAACAACGGGTCAACGATAAACGTACGTGGGACGGGGAAAAACCGAGATGAGCATGGTGGGCTAGGAAGGGTGACGAACGCTCAGGGTTTTCTTGGTATCGTTTTCTCAGTCTTTTTGGTTCATGATGATACAGAAAAAGCAAGGGAGTTCTTCGGAAATCGTCTTTGGGTATCTCTAATATCCGTTCGTGTATGTCTTTGCTGCGCATTTCATGTAGAATAAGCATTGCTCGGCGAAAACTTGTACTGGGGACGGGATGGATGTAACTGGGTGTGGTTTCGAGGCGCGAATGCTCTTTACTTTGTCCGTCATCGTCGAAGTGCATACATTGTAGGATATTATGAATGGTGTTTTCTGTCTTTATCGTCCTTCAGTTTGAAAACGTGTGTTGTCATGGTGATGTGAGCACAAGGCGTTGAAAGGATGTTCAGTGAAGGTGAGATGAGATGGCTATCGCATACCGCAATCGTTTTCTTCTTATCTCGGTCTGTTGGGTTTTGAGGTGCGTTATCGACCTCTCCGCCGATACACGGGGCGACAAACGCACGTCTTGACAACACGCAGATATTCTCAATTCGTTGGCGGAGATGTGAAGATGTTTAGGGAAGGTGAGATACTATAGCTCCCACGCGCGCTATCGGCCTCTTCTCGTCCCCCAGTCGACAGAGAGCGGCGCGACAAACGCACGTCTTAACAACAACAAACGGATATCTTCACTCTCACTACTCACTACTCCTCGTCGCACAAAGGGCCCGAGCTCCCCACGCGCTCTCTCACCTCCAGCTTTTCTTCACCTCGTTTCCCTCGTTCTCACCCACACACCTTTTACCTTTACTTCAAAATCACTCGAGACTCACGCGATCGCAACCGCAATCGCAATGGATCAACCAGCCTCAGGCAATCACCACAACGACAACGCGATGGCAACATCAGCTGACACCAAGCCGACGGCTTCGACCGGCTACCCGGTCGCGTATTTCCTTTGCGATGGTGTCACTGAGAAGATGCTCAAAGCGAGTCCCATCCATACTCACCACATACAAGCCCCACGCTAACTCCCACCTCCCGCTCCAACAGACTTCTCTCATGCTGTCCCGCGTGCCCAAGCTACGCAAAGCGCGCATAGCAGGATACCGACGTTCGGTGCGCTCTGGCGACGGACCCAACACGCTCGCATTCGATGCAGTAAACTTTGGTGAGTGGAGCGGCGAAGAAGTCGTTAAAGGCGTTGTTTTTCAAGCGTTCAATTTGGAGGAGGAGCGTCGTGTGATTGAGTATGCGGGAGGCTCCGGCGAGGTGAAGCAGGTGGTTATGAAGGTTGCTTGTCCGAGTGTGCTGGGCCTGGCGGGGAAGATGGAGACGGTGTTGGGGAGGATCTTTGTTCCTGAGGTACGTCTAACTTTTCTTTGGCTTTGAGGAAGAGGTGGAGGTTGGCTGGTAAGTTTGCTAATGCGCATAGGGCGATGGCGATACTCTTGTCGGGAGTGAAGACAGTAACCGCAGCACGATGGCTGTGGATGGCGATCGCAACGAAGAGTACATCGACGAGTTCAGCGACGAGGACTTCTCCGAGACCAGCTCACAGGCTACCGTCGAGGGTCACCCGACTCCACGTATCTCACCTTCGATCTCGACTCTCAACGACGCGGACGTTCCGCACCGATCTCTCGATGACCTTCCGCTTCCCGCGGAGCATCCAGCCGATCCGATGATCGAAACCACGGACTGGGCGGCTACAAGCACGGTTAACATCACGGAAGTCAACCAAATCAAGGAGCCTGATGAGATTCAAGACGTCGAGGAAACCGAGATCGACGAGTCCGACGAGTCCGAGGAAGATGACGAGGAGACTGAAGGCGCTCAAGAGACGGAGGAACCCGAGGCTACCGAAGACAAGACCGATACCGAGTCCATGAACAGCACCAGGTCTCTGAGACCATCCGACTTCCAAAGGTTCCTTGGAGCATCCTCCGCACGTGCAGTACCCTCGTCGCCTTGGCAGCCAACCATCCCCTGGGAGAAGAGGACTGCGCTAGCACCTGTCCGCAATGAGATCGTACGCACCCCTAGCCAGTTCAGCGGCACTGAGACTAGAAGACGCAAGACCAGCGACAGCATCAAGTCTCTTGTCGACCACTTCGAGAACTTGTCGCCGGCAAGCACGCCTACCAAGGACAAGTTCGGCAAAGAGGGATCTATCAAGGACGGTTCCATCAAGGATGGTTCTATCAAGGACGGCTCCATCAAGGACGGCTCCGTCAAGGACGCCAGCAAGGACGCCGACAAGGGCGTCTAGGTGACGTGAGAACTTCGCGCCCTGTTCAGAAAGACTATACGACAGCACCGTTTGGCACTGCTACGTTCGTTGAAACAAAAGTTTCTTTGGAGGGAGGAGGTATATACGGGTCTGGACGTGGGAGGATTGGTATACGAGAGACTTTGTGTGTCTACTCAGTGAGAAGGGTTTCGGGGTCTTACTTGTATCTCTCTCTGGCAGTACCACGTGCACATTTGCTTGCTTGATTGCTTGCTTAGTTGCTTGTTTGCTGGCCTTGGGCTCAGAAGATGATGGAGCAGAACGGTTGACACACGATGCATAATGCATGATGGAGGATATTGTACTTGCTTGTTTGCTCCGAAAAGACACTGTCACCGTACCTTACTCTACTTACCTTGAATGCTCATGTGAAGTCCATGTATTCTCCAGACAACTTCAATCACTTTGTCCAAACGGAGGCTTTCACACGGCATGAGACTGATTGCTTGCTTAGGGTGATGATACCACGACAGATATCAAGAAAAATTTGATTGTAAAGATCTACAGAAGAAGAGAATACGACTACCCAAAGTATCACCCATCAACAACAATGAGATCTACCTTGCACCAAGGCTCAAGCCCATAGGCCTACCACTTTAAGCGCGGCTAAAGCACTTAGTGACCAACTCGCGATCGGTCGAGCCGTTAGGCGTCAAACCAAGCACGTAGCTCTGATCAAACGCACCAGCCGACCAGCCAATGTAACCAAGGTAAACATCGCTGTTCTTGTTCAAGCTGTCAAGCGCAGCGCAAACATCCTTCTCACACGACGCAGTGTTGCCGCCACCGACCTCAGACAAGATAGCCTGACGCTTGTTGTCACGGAGCCAGGTAGCGAGAGGGACGAAGGAGTCTTCAACGTGGTCGCTCGTGCACTCAGCATGGGTACCGGAGTTGTCGCTGTCGAGGTAGCGGTGGACGTCGAAGATGAGCTTGTCAGTCGTGCCGTCGGCGTCCTTGACCTTGAGGAGGGAAGGACCGCTGGCGGTGGGGAAGGTACCGGCTGATGTGTAGTCGGTACCTGGGAGGAGGATCATTTGCGACTTGGCGCCGGCTTTGCGGATGGCGGTGACAGCGGCCTGGCACGAGTCGGCCCAGGTGGACATTGTGAGGTCGTGGGGCTCGTTCATCAGACCGAAGGCAACGTTCTTCTCGGACGCGTACTTGGTCGCGATCTTGGTCCACACATCCGCGAACTGTGCGTTGGTTGGGCCGCCTTGACCGACGATCTGGCCGTTCCAGCGAGCGTAGTTGTGGAGGTCGAGGAGGCAGACTGCGCCGGTGGCCAAGCAGCCTTGAACGAGCTTGTCGTAGGCAGCGCTGACGGTGGCGTCGAGGTTACCACCGAGAGTGTTGCCGGTCAGATGCTGCCAGCCGATGGGGAGACGGTAGATGTTGAGCTTGTCGTCCTTGGTGAAATGCTGCATTTGAGCGATGCCGTTCGCACCGGGGTCGACGTAGGCTCCGCTGCATGATCCGGATGTGTCGCATCCGAAGTCGAAACCAGCAATGTTCATACCGGCGTACTGAGTCTTTCCGGAGCTGGCCGCTGCGTTGGCGGCGACGGCAGCCTTGCTGGGAGCGGCAACAGCTACTGCTGCTGGAGAAGAGGTCTTAGCAGCGGGTGCCTTGGTGGCAGTCATCATGGTTGTAGGAACAGGGCTTGCTACAGGGCTTGCTACAGGGCTTGCTGCACCGGCACCGGCACCAGGAACACACTGAGAGTACCAGTCGTTCTGGACCTCACAGTGGTATCCGGAGACACATGCCGTGGCACCGGTGAAGCCCTTTCCACCACACTGTGTGTATGCTGCGCTCTGCGCAGCGTAGGCACCGCTTGCTGCTAGAGCAGCGAATGCGAAGGAGTAACGAGCCATTGAAGCGAAGTTTGGACGAAGGAAGTAAGGATTTGAACAGGTGAAGGAGTGACGATGCGATCTAGCACAAGAAGAAGTAAAGGATTGAAACTTCACAAATGTGATGGAGAACGATAGAGAGGGTGGGTAGGTAGCGCTTTTATCATCTCATGGTAAGAGTAGGTACTCCAAGGGTCACGTCCTGGCGCTTCCAACCCGTTCGAGACCTACATTCCAGAAGACGGCGTGGCGGCACGTAGTCTCCGCATTGTTCCCACCGTTTCACGATCATTACCGAGATGCTCGGTGGTATTGAGTGGCTGTGAGCAAGAAACACGGGAGATGGGTCGCTTGTGCGACGTTCCCGGCATTCTGGAGCTGTCAGTGCTGTCATCGGAGCCTTCGGAGGGCGGCGGCTAGTCCAAGCGAGATGGTCGACCCGCTTTTTGGCTTGCTTTCGAACCCGGTGAGCGGTTTCGCGCCCGTTTGTGGTGTTGGAGTGAAACGACTAGGCTGGGTTTTGTGGGGAACGGCGTAATGTTTCTTCATTTCGCCAAGATGAGAGGGGTGTGACAAGCTTCAGGATTCACGGAGAATAGAAGCTTGGTATGCTTGTTCAAGGACGCATCAACGTGTTGGGAGGCTTGTTCTGAGAGGCGCAAGGGAGAAATATTCGGTCCTCGCAATTCGGTGATTAGACTGTCGTACGTATTTGCGGCGTGGAGTTGGATCGTCAAAGTCGTGGGGTGAGCCGCGGTCCAGGTACCGCCGGGTTACAACCGGTGGAAGAAGTCGACATCGTGGAGTGCTTAGTTTGTTTTACAAACATGCACATTCGTAACGGGTAGACAGCGATGATCTCATGTCATCATGCCGTACGGGAAAATTACGCGTGCTTCGTAGCTGCCATTCTGTTCATCTTTCTGGTGTCTCTTGGAAATCTGAGACATCCTCTACCGATCTCCATCCTCGGCTTCAGAGCGTGCCGATGCGCAAAGAATTATTCGGACAGATTCACACATCTTGGTGATGTCTGTACTCCTCAGGTGCGATTTCCTTTCCTCTGCTGACCTTGCCGCCCGTCCTGGAGAGCATCTGTGCCGTCGGAAATAACATCACCACCCGTGCGCCATTATCTTCTTTTTCTTCATCGTTGACGTCGTCTATTCCCTCATCTCCTTGCGTTGGTAAGAACCCAGCCGCAGAGGCATCAGGTTTCACCTTCTCACCGACCACGTGCTGTTTCCTCTGGTTATCGCCTTATCCTTCTACCCGTTTACCTTCAGCCGTTGGAATGAATGGCTGATTTTCTATCGATTATCGCGTTTGTTTCGTGCCTCGTTTGTCGGTGCCGGCACTGGATCATTGACTAAGGGCTGACAAGGGCTGACGAGGTAGATTGAGTGCGCTTAGCATCTCTTTCGAATATCTCATACCTGTCATAGTTCAACATTTGAAGCTTGCTTTCCAGAAAGAACATTGTTCTCAGTGGAAGTAACGGGGTTGCGAAGAGCTCAACGGCAGTCGTTTCGAAGATGATGCGGTCGAAGATTTGGGGCGACAGCCTACTACTTGAAGCTATCGTTTGTCTCTTCAATTGATAGACAGCTCGGGAAAGACTCACGTCTACTGTCATTCTGATCAGCATTTTGTATATGCGATAGGTCTTTTCGTCGGGTTTGATCTGGCATGGATATGGCAAAACCTTCACAGCTTGGATGCCATTGAAAGCCGGTCTGCAGGGTGCAGATCGCAAGACTATGTAGTTTTGGGGCTACACTCATCGACTAGAGCCATCGAATGGAGTAAGCTCAAGCCTGACGGTGTATGTCGCTGGTATTCGTTCGGTCCAGCAGCCAATATGACGACCCCGCCTTTCCAAGAACAGTTAGCTTGTGTAACTTGGCAGCCATCCACATGCATTTTAGTGAATATAATGCACTTCCTAGCCTTGCGACTCTTATCTTCCTTCCCATTTTCGCTCTCAGCTCAGTGCGGATTGCGGGATCGACGAGCAGGTCCCAAAGCACGTTCAGGATATCCCAAAAGTAAGCCAATGTCGCAAGCCTCGCCTACTGCAACCATCGATTGACCTTACTTGACGCCATGCCTACGGTCGCCATCACACCTGGTGCGACAGTGTTTGTAACAGGCGTCAACGGGCTCGTCGGAAGCCATGTCGTCGATCAGCTTCTGAAGCAAGAGTACAATGTTCGCGGTGTCGTGAGAGATGCCGAGAAACACAAATACATGACCGAGTACTTCAACGATAAGTACAAGAAGGCGAGATTTGAGTTGGTCGAGGTGCCGGATATGACAGTCGAAGGGTGCTACGACGATGTCGTTGATGGTACGTCGAACCTAATGTCATTAGTGATATTTTCACTTCTAATATTGGAGAACTTCATTCGCAGATATTGAAGGCTTCATCCATGTCGCTTCTCCGATCGGAGGCATTTCCGACGTCAATGAAGCGATCTCGATTACCGTGAAGGCAGGTCTAAACGGCCTCAAGGCTTGTGCGAAGGTACCCTCATGCAAAGGCTTCGTCTTCACCTCGTCGTCCCTTGCCGCGACGTTTCCACATCCAGATGTGGAATTCTCGATCGATGAGAACACATACAATGATGAAGCTTTGAAGATTCTGGAGAAAGAGCCTGGCAAACCAGGGCTGTTTGTCTACGCCGCCATGAAGACTGAGACCGAGAAGGCGATGATGAAATGGATGGAAGATAATCAGCCCGGCTTCGTGTTCAACCGTGTTGTAAGCAGGAAGACCAATACTCTATAAAGGTCATCGCTAACCCCAAATAGTTGCCAAACGCCAATTTTGGCCCTGTCGTGATCCCCGAGCATCAAGGCTTTCCTTCAACCATCGGTTGGGCCCGTGCTGCATGGGAAGGCGAACAGCTCGACTTTTGGACCACTTCCGTCGGCCCGCAATGGTATGTCCATCCTGTTGACTGCGCGCTCCTGCACATATCCGCGCTGATTCACAGCGATGTTAATAATGAACGTCTCTTTGGGTTCGCGGAACCGTGGAGCTACAACCAGATGCTGGATATATGGCGTAAGCTGTATCCTGGAAGGAAGTTTCTTGATAACATCGAGGGCATGGGTGTTGACCGAATGAGTTTGCCCAATGCCAGAGCTGAGGAAGTCATGAGCTGGTTGAAGGGACCGGGGTCGAAATGGGACAGTCTTGAGAAGGGCTTGCGAGAGATGACTGAAAACTGGGTTTGAACGCTCCTTGTTCATTAAGTCGTTGGGTATGTGACTGTCGTCAGCTGTGTACTTGTTCAGCAGGCTTACCATGTTGGCAATGAAGTCATGTCAATCCACGTTCCTCAAACACGTCCTGATCGTATCTCCTTCCGTCATTCAGTGGGTAAAATCCTTCTCGTTTTCGAGTCAAACGCGCCGATACCATGAGATTCTTTGCGCAACAGAGGATGGAAAATTTCGAAGCGCGGCCGCGGCAACCCAATCCTGTACGTCAAGCCACTACAAGCCACGACCGCTCAGGGCGCAGGAAAATTAGACCCTTGTCCCCCGCAGAAGTAACCTACGATACGCGGGGAGGAAAGTTGGGGTTGGCGAAAGCAGGTTGCCAAGTCGTGGGGTTATTCGTGGGAAAATGTCACCAAGACGAGGCGTTCACTTGGCGACGCATCTCATAGTCTGGGGATACATCGGTTAAATCTGCGCCAAGTTTACTACACCACGGTTCTCGCATCGTCATTCACGGAAACAACCTGGATGCCAGTTCTTCCGCTGGCTTGGAGGCTGTGATGCCGGGGTAGCTTTGTGGAAGCTATGACCCTGTGCAGCTACATGAGCATATGGAAAACGGTCGCGCCAGGGTTGTAAGTGGAATCGCGTGAGAAGAATGCGCGTGATGAGGCTTCTGGACGGATGGAGAGCTGGGCGAGGAGGTGTTGTAGGTGATATAAAAGCTAGGGCAGCTGCAAGCAATGCAAAGTACCTCTCCTGCATCTCGACAGTCTTCAATTGACCTAGAATCTCAGTCAGAAGAGCTCAAATACCCTCATACTTCACAGCCAGTCGTCGCGATGAAGCTCTCTACCTCTGTTATCCTCCCTCTTCTTCCTGCGCTCTCATCGGCAGCAGTGATCCGTCGTCAAAATGGCGATGGACCCCAAGGAGGCGCAGACTCCACTCAGGGCGATCTCGGTGCACGACCTCTTCCACGATTTCCCTTCCCGGTTACCAAGTTCCCGGTACCGACTGAGACGGTCGTCCTCAACGAGACCATGTACATTCAGCCCGGCCAGGTCTTCGATGGGCAGATGAAGCGTTATGAGCGCGTAGAGGGCTCGTGCAACGAGCAGGCGGAAGGGACAGATGCCGATGCTGTTTTCAATCTGTTACCAGGAGCCACAATCAGGAACGTGGTCATCGGAAAGCACCAAAGCGAAGGTATCCATGCGCTAGGCGATGCATGGGTCGAGAATGGTAAGCTCTGAGGCTAAAGTTGATCTGATCAGCATACTAATGCTTTTGTAACAGTCTGGTGGGAGGATGTATGCGAAGATGCCCTTACATCCAAGGGCCTCAACACCCAGCTTCGCGTCATCGGAGGCGGTGCTCGGTCCGCAACCGACAAGATTTTCCAGGACAACTCGCTAGGCGGAAAGTTCAACATCACTGGATTCTACGCCGAGACTTTCGGCACCTTCTACCAGTCGTGCGGCAACTGCTTGAACCAGGCGAAGCGCAATGTCACCATCCAGAACGTCATTGCCGTCAATGGCACCAGGATGGGAATAGTAAGCCCCCCCTAGGTCCTCCTCTTTCATTGTCTTCTTATTAACACATGGGTAGATTTCACCCAACTACGGCGACGAGTACCGCATCAAGAACGCGCAGGTTGTAGACGTCGAGCGCTGGGTCGACAAGGAGATCGGAAACAACGTTCAGACCGTCCCATACACTGTTGGAACAGGTCCAGATGAGAAGTACGCGCTGTACAACTTGACACGCGACCACCTTACCGACTTCGAGGGCGAGATTCTCAACCAGTATGTTCCGGAGAACCCGTACGAGTGGCTGGAGGAGTTCTGGCCCGAGGGCACTGGTGCCGCGAGGAAGTAGAGCGTTGTGGTAATGATCTAGTCAATATAATCAATAATGATAGCATTGTGATACAAAACTTCTTTGCGCGTCTTCATCAGCAAAAGACCTTTTCGGACGTATACGCTTACGGTGCACGCGTCCAGCCTCGTCCATGATTGTTGTGTGCCGTACCGGTGATTGAGATGCAGACGAGGAACTCGGTAGGGGTACCATGACTAGAGAATGCTTATCCAATGCGCATCGCCGGTGGATGTTGTGCAAGACGAGACGCGTGAAGAGAGACGCGTGCGCGCGCCGTGCCTGTTGCCCGGAAAATCTGGCTCGAAGCGGACAAGAGGCTTGGGAGCACAGGCCTCCGACATCCGACCCGCTCAGCCTGCGTCCCTCTCCATACTGCCACAACGCCGCGAGAATGGAGGCATACAACAAGGCTGAAATTAGCATGATCATAAGACTCGACCAGGGTATCCCGCCAACGCATACCTATCAGCTGCTGCAGGTGGCGAGTGGCTGACAACTACCCTACAACTTCCTGCTTACCTGCTAGCATTTTCAGCTCAAGGCATAGCACGCCTCTAGGCCGTTCGATGGGTATAACCTACTGCTAGTCCTACGATTCTTGGTCATTGCGACAAAGCTTTGGAGCGAAATTTCCTGTCACTCTACTTTTGAGCTTCGTTAGTGAGGCTACAACCAACCCTTCACGGCTGCACGGCCTCTGGTCGACCATCGCAACCTCAGCAATCATATCCGCCGGAAACATGAAAAGCGACACCGCTGTAATCATCCCGGATGCTTGGGCGCCTTCGGTCTTCGGGCAGATCTGAAATGACACCGCCAAAGTCACGAGTCACCAGGTACCCGGAGTCACTTTCGATGCCTTGCACCTGACTGCAAGAAATCGTACCCAAGGAAGGACAACATGCTCAAGCACTGTAGCAAGAAACAAACATGATTAGTCGCGCGCCTTCGGAGCCGTTGCTTCCTTTGGAACTACCCTCATTCACGACTTGTAGCACGTTTTCGAAGACGGGGATCTCTTCTGCGGACATCTCACAATTGCTAATATCCATACAAATCTAAATCTCTTATTCCTCGTGTGTTGTCCTCATCTTCCGACACCCGTCCACCCTGCTACGGAAAACCTCAATATCTCCAACGTGGCATGGGCTCATAGTTGCCAACTCAATGTCTTGCACTCTACTGTACCCAATGAAGAATCTCAATAGAGATTTGTTACACAGAAATCGCTCGCCTTCTACTCAAGGCGTGAGGATCAATGTTGAGTGTTCTCACTACGCTGACAAGAACTAGGCCTAAGAAAAGATGCATCAACATCGCAGTCGTATACTGCAAACAACCCTTCGTAACCTGATTCACGCAAAGAAAGACTAGAGTTCTTACACGATTTATCCCGTCCCCACAATCTTACCGTCGCCGTCGCCCTAGTTTCCAAGTTCATTCGCGACCCACGCCCCACCGCAAAAATTCTCATCGCATCAACTCCAGCATCTCCAGCTTTTCCAATCATTGACCACCATTATGAACATCATAATTCATTCTCCCTCCATCAACCAATCAAATACCACTTCGGTGAGATGGCCGAGTTGGTTATGGCGCCAGGTTAAGGTTACTCTTAACATGTATTCCTGGTCACGTAATGTGGCGTGGGTTCGAGTCCCACTCTCATCAGCATACGTCTCTGTTTCAGAGATACCCCAGGTATTCTTTTTTGATGATTTTTGGACATTCCTTTGAGGTTTTGGTGAAAGGGCGTAACAGACGCCACCACAAGGCGCTAGCCACCTGGAGATCTTTTGAAACACTTCTTTTAACACAGCTCGAACCATTAAAGTCTAGCATCCATACTCTGATCAAGCTTTAATAGCCCACTAGGACGTTAGTGACACTAGGCAAAGAACATAGAAGTTCCGCTTCTCCTTTTTGAACAGCGAACTTAGTCGACACATCAAGATCATGTTTGCGACTTTGAATTGAGCCGAAGTCCAGCCGAGAACGAAGACATCAAGTGTAGCGGTGTTCATTTGAGTAGATAGAGGATGGAGATAAGAGTGTCCACATAGCTTTACGTTGACGAAATTTTGACGAGGACAGAAGGCGCCAGCGACACATAGCGAAGTGAACAGTTGCTTTTTGGAGAAATGAGGATACCTGTTGGAATGAAGAAGAGAAGAAGAGGTCGAAGAGGTAGGTATTTATATGCACAGAGGCAGAGCAAAATCCATGTTTGAGGTGTGGCGTTGGCACGGAGAAGAGAACATGGGCTTCATCTTGGTGTTTTTAGTTGAAATGCAATTCTTTCTGGGAACGAAGACATCGTAGTCCTGCATTGTATTTTTGATAGTAGTAGGTATGGCTTGGGGCGTCCACATGCGAAGCGTGTACTGAAGTTTTAGGATCACAGAAGGCGCTAGCGACATGCATTGCGAGTGCATGACTTTTCGGAGAAGGATGCAAAGCTTCTGGAATGAAGAAGAGAAGAAAGAGTCCGAGTGACGGATATTTATATGCACAGCATATAAATATATGATCTTAGCGCTGAGGAAGGACGGCCAGCATCAAATGTTCTGTTCTGTCTTTTGAATCGATTTGCATTCCGCTCGAGGACGGGAACATAGATCAAATTGCTGTAGGATTTGATAACAGCAGGTATAGCTCAGGGCATTCACATAGAAGGGTTGTTCTCGAGTTTTTGTAAACCCAGAACGCACCAGCAACACGAAATGCATAAGACCTCATTTTGAAGGGAACAATAGAGGCTGTTGGAATGAAGAAGAGAAGAGCGTGCCCAAGTGGCAGATATTTATATGCGCAGGAAGAGATGCACAGGCCGTGATCTTAGCGTTCAGGGAGGACGACGGCCAGCATGGAATGTGGGATACTTGGTTTTGAAATGGTTTCCGACCTGCTCAAGGACGGAGACATGCGAAGAAGAACTCTCTTTTTTGATAATAGTAGGTGTGGCTCGGAGCGCTCACATCGCAGTGAAATATGTCTTTTTTTTTGGAACAGAGAGTCGCGCAACCAACATGTACGATACCGCATCGTTTTTTGGAAAGACTGTGCAGTGTTGTTGTGAGGAAGAAGACTCAGAGGCGTCCAAGTGGCTGGTATTTATACTCGAGAAGACCCGTGCGACATAATGGTTCCAGTGGCCATATTTATTGTCATCGGCAGAAGACCTCGTGTTTTTGGAGGTCATAGTCAGTTTCGATGGATTTTTTTCGAGAGCAGGCGAAAGACATTCGCTTGTTTGCTCAATATCTTGGATGGAGAAGAAGATCAAGATAGCACTCATTTTGAAGATATTCGCGGCCCGTCTGAGGAGACAGACATCGGCTTGGGGTTGACAGTTTTTGATAATACCTAGGTGACAGGCAAGGTCTGGAGCGAGGACATAGTGGTATATCCAAACACTTTTGAGAGACGCGGAAGAACCGCCCAGACATTTTTCGATGCTCCGTCGGTTTCGAAAAATCGAGAATGGGGCGGATTATGGAGAAGAGTGTAAAGGTGTGAGCGGGTAGGTATTTATACCGACACCAAGCAGCCATGCGCTATCGTGTCTTGTAGAGGCAGTGCCGCTCATAAAATAGTTGAGGTCTTCTTTCTGATGTCCATAAGTGGACTGTCCTGTCTTTTTTGGTGACAGCAGGCGGAAGACATAGCTTCTTCGAATACCCGTTTTCGGACAAAGAAGATCATTAGTGAGAGTTCTGATGATTTTGGTATAAGTTGCAGATCGCAGCGGGTGAAACATGAGTAATAAAGACTATACTTTGGAAAGTAGAGCTTCAAGCGCGAACCCTCCCCATTTCACCCATATCGTGTGACTTTTGGAAGGGGAACGTCCTCTCCACACATGCGATCTCGATCCATGGGTTTTTGGAAATTGAAGGAATGGTTTTAGATGTAAGAAGGAGAGTCGGAAAGTCGAACATGAGTTATTTATATGGATATGGAGACGCACAGGCCGCCGTAATGTCGCACAGATCTTGGTGAAGTGACGATGATGATCACCACCACTGAAAGTAGCCGTACTTCTTCTATCACGCGATGACGTGGGAATATTCTTCTCCTCCCTGGCCAGAGTCTAAGCACGATTGCTTCGAAGCGCATGAGAGGCCCGGTGAAGATATACGAATGTATAAGTAGACTGATGGACATGGCGGCCAAATGACTGACGTCGTGAACGGCATCGGGTCTGTCCTACTGTGCAGATTACCAAACCGCTTTTAGGTTCAGGATCTCATGTGCATATCGTCAGACTGAAGTGAAATGCTTAACATATTTTATCATTTGTTTTCCCTCTTTTCAATCTAAATGACGAAGATGCTAGCAACACTGCCATCCCTTCACATCCATCCATCCATATACAAACTCCACCTGCATACCCATCTTTACCTCGAAGCAATCCAAGTATTACACATCTTTATACTCTCGAGCCAAATGCAGAACACCATTGTTTCCAATCAAAGCCCGTATAACAACTCCAAAACACCAGATGCCTCAATGGCCCCAAAAGGATTGTGACGATGCTCCCGTATATCACTCCCCACCAGAAAGCGCCCGAATCTTTTTGTAAATGAGTGGCAAAATATGGACAGATGTGAAGATTGGCGTAAAGTGAAAGTGTTTTGTGATATGCCGTAATCGTAAGCGGTGAAGCGTCGAGTTCTTGCGTTTTATCGGATTTGCGTTGTCGTAGATCTACGTGTACGTGTATTCGAAGAGGCGCTTCATCTACCAGACACCAAACTGGTACGTAAAGTAAAGCATAGAGCCAATCGTCGTACCAGTAGTAAGCAGCATAGCAGCAAGTGTCTTCTTCTCAGAAAGCGAAAGCGCGCCATTGCAGTTAGGGCAAGTGTATCCATCCTTGAGCGAAATGTACTCCTGCGGCAGGTACATGCCAAAGGTGAAACCGGTGAACGCTCCAAGATATCCAGGCCTTGGGGCTGCAGTAGCACTAAGATCCGAGTCGTAGATGAGCAACTTGTAGTTCTCTGTCAAAAACGGTGCCTGGCCATCAGGCGTGTGCTTGGTATCCCAGAGGACTTCGGTTTGCTTCGCGGAGATGTTGACAGCGATGGTGTAGGTGGCTTGGTTGGCGGTGCAGGAGGCGAGGACGTCGATGGCTGAGGGGGTTACGGAGAGGGAGGTGTAGTTCCAGGCGAAGGTTACCCAGTCGCCGACTTTGTAGAATTGTGTTCCGGCCAGGGCGTTCGGGGTCACCATCGTGAGGCCACCGGCGGGGAGGCGGGCGTCGAAGCTGGTGGACTTTGAGCCCTTGCCGGTGGTCTTGGAGCCGCTGGGCTTTTGGGTGCCGCTGGCGGTTTCCTTTGCGGTGCCGGAGGACTTGTTGTCGTCGTTGTTGTTATTGTCGTTGTTATCGTTGTTGTTGTTGCCGCCTGTCTCGGTGGGTTTGTCCGCTGCGGATGTCTTCGCGGGCTGTGTGCTGGCGGGTGCGTCTGAGGCGTTGTCGTTGTTGTTATTGTTGTCTGAACCGTAGCATTAGCATCCAACCTATTCAATCTCGAAGATGTTCAGACGTACTGTTGTCCTGACGTCCCATGAGTACGTTCTTGACATCAGTCAACCCATGGATATTGTCGAATGCATGCTTGACGTTCATGGCATGCGTAACCGACGACATGGCCACCACGGCAGCGAGAAGCTGAGACGGCCTCATCTTGTCCGAATGATGCCTAAAACAAGTCTCCTTTGGTCCTTTGAAGCTCCAAAAACGTGTGTACCGGCTAAAATGTCGTTTCGCAAGCGGGAAGAGTTCCTCGTGGAATCTCAGGTATCGTACAACTCTCAGGCGTGACGGGACGGGAGAGAGAAGAAGAGCTCCGGAGGCGACGCGACACAAGTATTACGCGGAGAAACGACGAATGGATATTACAGTTAACACCTCTCCGTCCGTATAAACGAGCGACTGGCGAAGGGTGAAGATAGGCGGCAGGGCGAGGTAAGCGATGAAGCGATTGATGGTTTTTGTCTCAACGGCGGAAGTGAAAGGAGAGGTTTGATGGTCTCAGCGTTGACTTGTTAGCCCAGCCCAGCTCAGCAGCACCAGCCCAGCGGCGGGCGGCGGCGAATGGGATACAAGCAGGGGGCAGCCCGAGAGACACTAGCGCTAGAGGGCAATGCAACCCTAAATATAACATGAGGGCTCCGCAACACGATATTGTTCCGAGCAAGACATCAATGCGCGCATCGTATTCTGGGCTTGGACATTACGAGAACAAGACTTTTCGAGGAGGTGAGTATGTCATGGACCGTCATTGCTATAACCTCGTGAGAATATCGTGGAGTCGACGGGCTGCTTACACGGCCTTGTCATGCAGCGTTGCGCGTTCCACGCACGAAAACGATATTCTCGCACGTCCGTTTCCCGAGCGATGGGCGGGCGGCGCAGCCATCATCGACTTGTGGTCTGGCCACTCACATCCCGCCTCCTGCACCTCCGCTGCAAACATCACAACACAGCACACATCATGTCACCTCACACCATCTTCGTCTTTACCATCGTTGCGATTGCCATGCGATAAATAACACATAACCGCAGTCGGTCCGCGCATTACTCACTGAAACCGTTGACTGCGAAGATTTGGCCAGGGTCCCCCTCGTCGATCGAGCCTCACGCACCAGGGTCTAGAAAGGAGATCTGTGGGTATGCCCGATGAGGTCGATCACCCAAATCTTGGTAGGCGGGTTTACCATCTTTCTTTTATTCGCACTCACTTATCTTGCGATAGTCTGATCGTAAGTATTGTGAATTTAGGTATTGGGTGTTCGTCGTTTGATCACGCTGCATTACCGATGATTTAGGAAGTGGCAACGTTTCCACGACACACGTGATTCCAGCACCACGGTACTTTTCGATATACATATTTGGCATGGTAGCTGGCAGTTGAACAAAAGAACGTTTTATCAGCTTGTTGAGTCCGAGAATGGCTGTGCATAACGAGCGTCACATCGATGCGAAGTGACTTGTCCAAGTCCACCTTACACTCAAGTATCGAATCGTATTACATCTAAAAGGGTATCCGCATATATCCAACCCTCCATATGAAGTCAACCGAAAGTATAAATCAGAAAGTCTAAAGAAACATCGCGCGCTTAATCAACTTTTTCGTCACCGTCGTCCCTCCCACCACGCCTTATCCTTCTCCCTCCTATGCGGCATACTCTCCCTAATATCCGTCTCCCGATCACTCGCAAACTCGACACTGCGCGCGCGACTCCTACTCCTCGGTCGTTCAATCTTCGTTGTACTCCTCCGACTAGGCGGTGCGCGATCCTCAGCGGGGAACGTCGATCGCGGAGAAAACGTATCCCTCCTCGCTTTGCGTGTGGAAGTAGGGCTCGTGAGTCCGCCGCCTACTTTGCTGTTTGAGAAATCTGCAGAAAGAGGCCGTGCAGTGCGGCGCTTGCTGCGCGTAGTAGCGGTGGCAGGTGGCTTTTTGATGTAGTCATAGGTAGCTGGATCGCGTTTTGCGAGTTCGCGTTCTAGACGCCAGAGAGGGGCTTCAGGGAGGACTTTGACGGCCATGGTGTCTCTCCATTTGATCT
Organism: Alternaria sp. BMP 2799; assembly: GCA_023758145.1. Classification (NCBI taxonomy): domain Eukaryota; kingdom Fungi; phylum Ascomycota; class Dothideomycetes; order Pleosporales; family Pleosporaceae; genus Alternaria; species Alternaria sp. BMP 2799. The sequence goes on from JAFVLP010000006.1 coordinate 616,868, forward strand.
TCCAGTAGACTTCTGCGTCGCCGGCGCGGGAGTTGTTGGCGCCGTAGTCTACGACGAGTTTGTAGCTGTCGGTTAGGGCGCGGGCTTCGTAGAGGCCGCGGTCTTGGATTCCGGGGCCTTCGAGTCGGTAGCGGGTACGGACTGAGGGGTGAATGTATTCGTTAGTTTGGCGGAGAGGTCGTTCCGTTGAGCGGCCTGAGAAGGGGTCTACGGAGGTGTATTGGCCTGGTTTGCGTTGCTATCGTTTCTGTTAGTACATATGCTTATACTTGCAAAGCATCAAAACTTACAGTACTACCACCGATTGCAAAGGCGCCCTTCAGCTCACTGTAGATCTTGCCAAAACTCCACGGTCGGATTGCACCTTCCTCTTTCTTGTAGTACTTTTCGTTTAGATCATCTTGTTCGAACAGATACTCAGACCGCAGATCCAGGAATGGCTCGAGTTGACTCATCATCCACGCCAGACTGATATTCGCAATCTGCATGTCATCGTAGCCACCACCCACATTCGCGTGCGCACCCGGGAACCATACTTGGCGGAGCGTCGTTCGGTTACCCTCAGGCTTTTCCCAGACGGCAGGTGAAAACGAAGACCGATTCTCGTCCAGAGCCAACGCTTGAAATGCATTCTCAATGCAATTAGACAACTTGGTGTCGTAGAAAGTCGTTGCTTTTGACTGCTTCATCTGTAGACCCAGGCGCTGCAGCTTCCCGATCCGCGGTATGCCGAGACTACCAACGGTGTCCCACACCGCTATGCACTTGATTGGAATGTCGAGTCTGGTAAGTCCTCTACGCTCCAATTCTTCTGCGTATCGTGGGTCATCTGCGCTTGGTTTCCGTGGGAAAGGTACGTCCTCGTGCTTTGGGCGATAGTCAGGGTTCCGCCGATTTTGGACATCTTCATACACTTCTGGTAGCGTGTTCAAGCCTTTCTTTGTAAGAAGTCCAATCTCTCCGATCAAGCCGCCGATGCTACGCGCGGTAAACGCGCCTCTCGAAAACCCTAGCAAGAAGATTTCGTCTCCTGGGTGATAGTTGTTGGCAAGAAACGAATAGGCCTCTCGAACATCATCGCTCAGGCCCTTGCCTGTAGCACCCCCAACCAATCTCGAGAGCTTTCCGCCTTCCGTCCCAAGACCTTGGTGATAGTTGACAATCTGCTGGATACCATCCTGACTGACTGCCTTGATGGCTCTTGATATGCGAGTGATGTTGCTTGGTATGGAAAGAGTACCGTTCTTGGTTCCATCGTCCGAGTTTAGCCAAGTTCCGTCGCACGCAACAATCAACCTCTTGAACATCCCCCTTCCGCCACTAAGTCCAGGTGCGTCGACCATGGGTTCGCGCATGCTACGCACGCTTCTGCTCCTTGCGCGGGGTGCTGGTGCTGGCACATCAATGATGAGTGGTGATTTAGCCCCACTTCGCGGAACATCCACAACGATGGGCTGTGATGTTAACGGCGCTCTGGTGCTCGGCGCCCGACTTCTGCTCCGCGCTCGGGATAGTGCTACAGACATTCTTTTCCTGAGGTTCCTGGCTCTTTCTTGATGGGTCTTTGAAAAAGGCAGTTGCTGTCGTGGTGTAGACGCAGCCCAAGTCCAAGGGGAGTTAGAGCGGGCTACGTCGATATGCGTGAGCTTTTTACGCCCGCGGCGAGGTTTGGTGACTGGCAATGCGGCTAACCCGGTTGTTGCGTATCCACGTGTCGACTATCCACTCTGCTGGTGTTGTGTTGCTGGCAGCCTTGGGCTATGTCCGCGAATGGCCTTTCGTATACGACTGCAAAGACGCCGGAAAGACGCGCTTCGTTTCGTAGCGATCGCACGTCTGATGGGCAGTGGATGAGGGTGTCGCGGATCCCCAGCCTCCTCTTTTAACAATTTCCAGCTCTTCCGTTCCAACTCTTCAAACTTGATGGGCGGGAGTAAGCGAGGCAACGGGCTTCCTCATCAGCCTCGGGAACCTGCAGCAAGCACTTTGACGCAGGGCACAGGAATCCGTGAAACCGAGGGGGTCGGATGGTCAATATGGGAAAGGAAATAGGGCGGACGTGTCGCGCAGCGCACAGCGCACTCTTACGTCGAGTGGTTGGGCTTCGGCTTCAAAGCTTTGCTGTACAGGGCTGGGGGTGCCCAAGTCATTGGACTCGCTTACCCAGCCTCTTGTCTGCGAACATGCGATTACCCCTCGGGATTGTTGATTTTACCAGGCGGATGAGCAGAATCTGGAGCAGCACGCAAAGATTTACTCGGTAACCCCGCTGGTGTGCGCGTGTGCGGTCAAAAGTGAGGCTGTTCTCCAGCGCATCTCGCTCGACCGCAACTTCTTCAACAACGCAGCGCCAAGGTCTCTGTCCCTTCCTGTCTGGGGCTAGGATACACCGCATCGTAGGAGCCGCATTGGGCGCAGATGGCCCTGCCGGTGAGGGCCCAATTTTCGCGCTGTTATGCGTTAGACCACTGCCAGGTGTAGTGTTAGGTGCAGGAAGTGCGCAACTCGGGCGGTGAGCGCAGAGTACGTGTTGGTAGGGGACAACCCGGCCCACCAGCTCTGGTCGGCAACAATCGAGATTGCCGACATCACAGACACGTTCGTTCGAGAGCTTGTTTTGATGAGCTGTTCTGAAGGATATCAACTGTTTTTCAATTTCATGAACTTTTATCTAGTAGTTCCGTTCCTTTTACTTCATTTCTCGTCGCCATGGGCGACTGCCTCATTCTGGAAAATGTCGGCCAACACCTAGTCGCAGATTTGCGCTTTCAGACGCCGAGTAACAATCCAGCGCCTCAGCCAGGCCTCCTGGCTGGTAATCGCACAGCTACACTCTACAGTTATCTTACAGAATTCCTTCCTAGACACCCAGATCTCAAGAACTCCATGCGATAAACCAACATCCCTAGAGTGTGTAGTGCAGCGCGAGCGGCGAAATGGAATCCATCTAGGACATACGCAATGATGAAACGACATGAGGAGAGAATACAATAGATAGGAGGAATAGATGAGAGACGTGCCCCGGGAGAATCGTAAATGTCGTATACAGAGAGAAATCGCGCAAAGGAAATAGCGGCCTAGTAGCCGCCGAAAAGGTCATCAAGCTCGTCAAGGTCAATAAGCTCCGGGCTCTTCATGATCCAGTCGTCGTCAAGCTCGAGTTTTATGGACTTGCGCTTGAGCGACGGCGGGGGCATTTCGATGTGGAGCACGGGTTTCAGCGCGGGGCTGCTGGGTGATAGAGCGCTCTGGAAGGTCATGAGCTGGTCCATCTGGCCGAAGAGGGCGGCTGCGGCTTCCGAGTCCTTTTGGGCAGCGCTTTCTACGGTCTCCTCGACGGAGACGGCGACTTCTTCCATCTTGACATCGCTCTGCTGTGTTGGCTCAGCAGATGCGCTGGCAGATCGCTCGCGCTCGGCTTCCTGGCTCATCCGGCGTTGCTGCAGGAACGACGCAGTCTGGGTGAACTCGCGCTCATCCTTTTCTAAAGGCGGCGACTGAGCTCGGCGGTTGTGCGAGATGTTTGCAGTCGTGGGAAGATGGCTCTGCTTGGAGAAGGGGTCGCTGTCGTGGCTGTCGTAGTCGGACAGGTCTAGCTCGGGCGACGGTGACATGCGACCTCTTGACCTCGCATCCGCGTCCTCTTCTTCCGAAGTTGCGGACGACAGCGATGGGGTGACGATACGCGGTGCCATTGCGGTGCTAGTTCCGTCGGCCGGGATAGGCTGATGCGGGCAAGTGGAGAGGAAGTAGTAGACACGCTTGGGGTGGGTACCAACGAGCTTCTTGTCGAGGGGACATCTCGACAGGGCTGTCCAATTGCGCTTGAGGTAGGTCGCTAAGCGTGACGAAATTATGGCAGCTGGGTTGGCGGAGCTAGAGTACGTCAGCATGAGTAACTGGTGGTCAGGGCGTGGATGGCAGAAGTTTGGTACGTACCTCTCAACAATGGGAATGATGGGCGATAGAACGAGGGCGAGTTCTTTCAGCAGGTGGGGACGGTTGCCTGTCTTCTGGAGCTGTTCGATAACGCCGACCACGATTTCGTCGTCGATGCCCTGGGTATCGATCTTGGTCGTGCCGGACTCGCCGCCTGGCGACGGTGGCGGGGTGTCTGCCACCCGGCCTGAGCTTTTGGGTCGCTGCTCATCGAGGCGCAGCGCGGCGGGGCGTGATGGCGAGGGGAGTGCCGATGAGAGAGAGCCGGAGTGGGAGCGTTTCTGTTTCTTTGCGGCGTGCTGGCCGTCGCTTGTCGAAGGCGGTGAGCGCGCGGATCGCGGTCCTCCTGGCAGCTGGATGCCGAGCGACGGCAGCGACAGCGACTTCCGGCGGGTGTTGTAGGGCATCGTGGGAGCGGCGATGCAGTCGCAAACGTCGCGCAGGGAGAGAGGAAGGAAGAAGGGAGGCTTCGGGGGGACAAGATAATTATTGAGGCTGGCAGAGGGTGTGCAGCCAAAAGTGTTTTGTTACTGCGCGAATGCCAGGGTCGTCGATTGGTCCGGTAGGAATGCAATGCAGCCTATACCACCAACGCTGCCGCCGAGATGCAGGTAGCGTGCGCTTCTGTCTGCACTACAGGCTTTGGCGTCAAAAAGAGCGCCTGATTATTGCGAGAGATGTCTGGCGGTGTTGAATGCTGAGTGGCACCCGTCCTGTCGCAGCTACGCGGCTCGCCTCCTGAAGAGTGAATACGTAACTCGGCGATGGCGCCCGGTTGCCTTGAGCTCGAACCAACAACTTATGGCAACACAATCAAGTGCTGCGCCAACACCACGGGAATCAGGAAGCAGAAACAGAGAGAGGCAAGGGGAAACGGAATGGGACAGGACAGTTGATGTCGGGCCCTGATGTAGTTCGAGGGGTGGTGAAGGAAGAGGGGATGCGACGAGGGAAAGAACGGAGGCGTAGTGGAGCACACAGTGAAGAAGGAGCGACTAGGCTCCGGTAAGAGACCGTGCGTCTAGTAGGGTGAATGTATCCAGGGATCGCCTCTTTGGTTATGACAGCATACTACTTTTAGAGCCCGTTTTTGCTTTGTTGGCCAGGGGCTAGAGCCTAACGCTCCTATCAACATGCCGTTGCCTGCCTGCATGTACCACACGGTAGAGTCCTCTAACGTAGGTACTTACTCGCCGCACACTTCTAGGCACAACCTTCCGGCAGCCTGTTCAACGTCTTGTATGGGCTTCGTTGTCCTGACCAATCCCGTCTATCTGGGCCGTCTGTGTTGCACCTCTGCCCGTGTCAAGCTTCGGGCATCAGATGGTCTCAGCTGAGCCCGGAGCAGTGAACACCGCACTTGGATCTCTCTACATCTTGCTCCGAGCGCGCAATAAGTGGCACATGCTAGACGGAGCTGGTAAGGATGCTTCCTTGCCGACAAACCTCCGCCAACGATTACGAACGTCTACTGCCCTGAGACGGCTTTCCCGCAAGTGATCTCATGCTCAACACGTCTGGTTCGAGCATCGCGCATCCTTCCCACCTGCAATTGGGCGGGTCATCACAGCTGTCCCGCACGCTGACCGCTATAATATCTTCCGCGTCTCCAAGCACTCAAACGGCCACGATGCGAGTGGACGGGCGCTGGCCATGATCTGATGCAGCGTGCATATCATCTTGTTCCAGAGCGGAGACATCCCTGTTCTGAGGTTTCGCCTAGCCGTCAAAGTGGATTTAGCCTCAACGCTGCAACCAGGATGCCCCAGGGCGGTGAGCACACTTTTCTCGAATTTTTCTTTAACGGAAGTTTTCCTACTGGCATGCGGCCAACCCTCGGCAACGTTAATACGCGAACTACAAAAACCGTTCTCAGCACATGTGGCTTGATTGCTGCTTGTTCATTGATAATTCATTGATAACGAACGGCATTGATGCCCGGAAAAAGCACAGTGATGATGGATGCCGAGCTGGATCTTCTGGCACATCAGTTTCATCAGCCTCCACTCCGCATTGCGACCACACCCCCAAACATTGCGCACGCGAGTTGCCATCACTTCCGATGGCTGCACAGGGATCATGCATACGTCTTTCCCTAATGGGGACAGGCGCATGGAACCAGGTCCGGTCTGCATGCGCAGCACAGCGTCACCTTTTGTGGGGAACTGGAAGGTATGGCGCCGCACTTGTCCTGTGGGCAGACAGATTCACGGATGCGCTACGTATCTTCCCCAGACGAAGTGTGGACTGCATGAGGAAGTTGGCAAGTCGTGAAAGACGGTGAAGATGCATTGTTTGTTTGCTTGTTCCCACACGCAACCTCGTCGACACTGATAAAGATGCATGTCAGCCATGGACGTGTCGTTGGGTGTGCTCGGCATGATGATTACGAGGTGCGAGCCCATCGTGCTCAACGGTATGGCATCAGACCCCAGACGCACATGCAAACGCATGGCGTGCCCGGATGATAAGACAGAACAAAGTTCGGGCGAGCCATGTCGCGTTCCAGTCTGCCGTGACGCGATTGTCCTTTGCCCATGATCCCGACCGCAGATCTCGCTTGACCTTCTGTTGGATCCCAGGTTATCGATGGTCGCGATCTGGAAATTGCCGCTTTGGGCCTTCCCCTCCTTCTGCCATAACGCGTAAAGTTGACGTCGTTTGAGACAGCACCAAGCTGCCCGATAGAGCGCAGCAGCTTGGGTAGTGGACTTGGAGTAAGTTTAGGCGCACTGTCTATAATAGCGGCAAAGCCGCAACATTTCGATCATTCTCGATCATGGTGAATGTGGGGAAGGTGACACGGCGACTTATCATCTCCACAGTGACCACCAGGACTTTTGTGTTACCGGGGATCCGGCTTGTGCAGCAAGCGGCTGCTCGACTGCGGTGGTCTCGGCCAATCTTTGCCGCATGCCTTTCCTGGGCCTCAACTGTAACCACCATGTCGTGCCGAAGTTGTAGCGCTTTATGTTGACAACTTCCAGCCCGCTCTCTTCGACAATCTTGCCGATGTCTTTGTTCCACCAGCAACCATGTTCGTCCGCATGGGCTGGAGCTGACTTGTCCAGTATGTTGTTGAGCCAGTCGTAATGCGACTTGCCGTGCTCTAGAAGCAAGATCTGTCCATTCTCATTGGTGCATGACTCGAGGTTCTGGAGCAGCTTCACTGGCTCGGGCGTGGAGCAGAGTCCCATTGTCTGTATCACCGTATCGTAGCCAATCTGGGCATCAAATGGGGGCGTAATCGGATCTAAGGCAGATTGCTGCTTGAAGAAGACGCGGCTAAAGTACTCCTTGTGTGTGTCGTTCCACTTCCGCCTTGCAACAGCCAGCATGGGCCCGCTCGAGTCGAGCAGCGTCACTGTCGCACATTGCTTGGTCTTGTAGTATGGTATGTTCCTGCCCGTACCAACGGCCACCTCTAGCACATGTCCCTTGGCCATGGCAGTGAGCTTCTTGCGCTTAGAAGTCAATAAGAGCAGCATCTCAGACGTGTCCACTTTCTCGTCATAGCCCTCAGCCTCTTTGTCGAATCGATCGGACAGGTCTTCAGGTAAGTTTCCCAGGTCCGTTTCCTGCGTCAACGAAGCGTAGAGCATGGTTCCGTATGTCCCCAACCCAAATGCGATCAATCCGATACCGAACATTGGCCATTGTCTCGCTCTCCGCAGTTTTGCCTGGTGTTGCGCCGACTTCAGTTCCTCATCTGAAAGCCGCTGTAGATCTGAGAGCCGCGGACGTGCTGCCAGCACTCTCTTCAGTGCTTGTTCGGGTGTTTGGTTCCTTGGAGCATATAGCGGTACTTCGTTATCGTGTTGCGCTCGTTGTATTCGTATGTGTTGTGGTATCGCGGGCTTCGACGGTATCGTGTGCTTTACGGGGAACGCCTTTGGGGGCTTCGGTAACTTTGCCATTGCGATACAGGCAAACCCAGAATAACTTAGTAGCGGATGACGTTGAGGTGCGATTGGTGAGGCTGTCGATGTCGAATTGAAGCCTCAAATCTTTCCATGCACCGATGACCCAATCTCTCGGTAGCGTCAAAGCTCCCTGCAGCCACGAGGTTCAACCGTGCCCAGCCGCCGCACGCCCTTTCAAATCATCAGTCAGTCAACGATATCGGCCCACCAGCGGCACTTGCACGCCGTTCGGACGCAGGTAGGTGGACTTTTCTCCATGCCTTTCCTTCCTTTTGCTCAGTTGCTATACGTTCAAACATCTTAATCTCGCGCGCAATGGCTTCTTCTGCATCTCTTGAGAGACCCTCATCCATCCTAATCGTCGGCAGCGGTGCATTTGGACTTTCCACAGCTTATTCGTTATGTCAAAACCCGCAGTACAAGGATACCTCGATTACTGTTGTAGACCGTCAGCCCTTCCCTACGCCTGATGGCTCGAGTGTAAGTAGAGCAATTCAATCTAAATTTTCTCGACGCCATACCCTAGAGCATTAAACTCCCTAGTGATCGGAACAACCGCTTCATTCAAGACCAAACGCTCAAACCAACGCATACAGATCGACGCCTCACGAATTATCCGTCCCGACTACGCTGCCGCGCGCTATACCCGTCTCGCGACCGTCGCACAAAACCGCTGGCGTACCGACTTCGCGACCGAACACTACCATGAGGTCGGGTTATGTGTAACCGCATGGGGCCCAGAGCAGAAGTACGTCTCGAGCTCGCTCGAAAACGTCCGCGCAATAGGGACAGACAAAGTGGAGGTGCTCAATTCGGCGGAAGACATACAGAAAGCATGTGGTCTGGAAGGCAAAGACCCTTGGGGTAATGGCTGCACCGGTTACGTGAACTGGAGTTCAGGCTGGGCAGACGCAGAGGGTGCGATGATGTGGCTCAGGGAAAAGGTGGAGAAGCTGGGGAGAGTGAAGTTTGTCACAAAGGGCGTCAAGAAGCTGTTGATCGATCACAAAACCAACACCGTCTCTGGTGTGCGACTCGACGACTCGACCGAACTGAAGGCGGGCCTTACGGTACTGGCGGCAGGCGCATGGACGGCATCGCTGATCGATCTACGCGGCATCTGCAAAGCCACCGGGCAGGCGCTGTGCTACATGCCCATCTCCAAGGAAGAGGAAGCGAAGATGGCTCCGCGACCGACTATCTTGAACCTCTCCCACGGCCTGTTCATGATCCCGCCTCACAAAGGCTTGCTCAAAGTAGCGCGCCACGGCCACGGCTACCTCAACCCAACCACAATCTCACATCCCGAGTCCGAAGACCCCAACGAAACAATTACGACCTCCCTCCCCTATACACACGTCGACGACCCATCACAAGCCGTCCCTATAGAAGGCCAGCGCCAATGTCGAGACTTCCTTACCGCGATCCACCCCTCCCTCGCCGTTCCCTCGCGCCCGTTTACAAAATCGAAGATCTGCTGGTACACTGATACAAGGGATGGCGACTTTTTGATCTCGTACCATCCCAAGTACAAGGGGCTGTTTGTGGCGACGGGTGGTTCGGGACATGGCTTTAAGTTTTTGCCTGTTATTGGTGATGGCATTGTGGAGTGCATTGAAGGGAGGACACCGGAGGACTTCAAGGGCCGCTGGGAATGGCCTGCTGAGCGTATACCGGAAGAGCAGTGGGCTGGGGATGGAAGTCGCGGTGGGCCTATTGGTATGATTTTGGAGGAGGAGATGGCGAAGAGCCGGGGGAAGTTGTAAGTGGTCAATGTCATCATTGTCGCGCTCGAGCCTGGTATATCTCAGATAAATTGGTATACAAAAAGGATTGTGTACTGGCGTACGTATGTGCTGACACAATATTGGATACCCAACTTCTTGACCCCCAGGGCTTTCTTCAAAGTCGAGGCACTATGCCCCCTAGCGTAAACGTTCTCAGCCTTGATGGACGAGGGCGGCATATAATGGTTGCACGAAAACGAAGGACGGCTGAGAGGGTCCTATTACGAACAAGCGCGGCATGTGCACGCTGTCAGCTTCTTGACCCGGCTGCATCTGTGGCCCCAGCTCAGAATGGAGGCATGTAACATGACAGGACACATCACAGTGGCTGCGCAGCAAGGTACGGAAGGCACTGGCTATATGCTACAAGCCGACATGCAGGCGGCGGCTGCCGTGGCTGAGATCCAGCCTAGTGCATTCTATGCCTCCGGGGGTACGGCTCCGACATATAAGGGACACTTACATTCGGCTTACAATCTTTTCACCTTAACTCTATCTTCGACAACCAACTACCTACCGCGCCGCAAGGCGTTGGGGTCACGCACCCTTAGGCTTCACGCCTAGCCCACATAACTGCCGGCGAAGGCCTACGTAGTCTTCGCCTTTCCCTCTTTCCATTTCACTTCGTTCGCGTAATGCTTCATCTTCATATGTACAATGTCTTCGGCGTTCTACCTCAAGTGTCTTTAATCCGTTTGCTTTTGAATTAGACATCAATCCTGTTATACACGCTCCGTATCTTATCGGCGACTCTACCCCCGAGGACGATATACGGACTCTTATCGACAACAACAGCTCTTCCACGATTGGTGAGCAATTATTGGATATATCTGGTACTGCAGAAGTTGGTTTCGAAGATGGCCAGCAATCAAGCTCGCCACCCACTGAACAGTGGGCACATCCCGAGGATAGCAACACACATGAGGCGCACGAGCTCTCTTGCCGCTTCTGTGAATTAGCTTTCAGTCGGCACTGCGATCTCAAGTACGTATAATCATATCCCCGGATAAGCTGAGGGTGCATCCTCTGACCAGTCCGCAGTGACCATATCAATCGCAAGCACCGACGACGCCACAAGTGCCCTTTCGACGGCTGCTCAAAGGCATTCAGTCTCCGAGCTGACCTGGCCCGCCATGTCAAGACACATCAACCGGTAGCAGCACAAGAACGCTTCGCCTGCCAAGTCCCAGGCTGTCAGAAGTCTTACACGCGATTCGACAACCTGCAGAAACACGTTAAGAAGCATTCTCGCTGAGCGAGGTCTCATCGACTGCATAGCTGGATCTTCAGTACAACGAAACGACCAAACGACAGCGAGGTCAATAGATTCCGCATTACCGGGATTCTTAAAGAACGAGTATGCAGTTGTTAATGTCATGCTTGTGTTTTCTTTCACGTGTTCTAAATGCTCATGTATGCTGGAAAGTGTGTATTCACATTGTATCTATCTACTTCAAGATGCGCACTTCTCCATCTATGATATCATATGCCAGCACTTGGCAAGAAGGCGCTAAAACAAAAAAAGCTACAAATGGTATCTCCGTATATCAAACGCCGTAAAATGCCATGCTAAACTCAGCCTCTCTCACCCTTTTTCATCTCCTCCTCCTCCTCCTGTCTACCTCCCTCGACCTCCTCTACCCGCCGCCCCCGCAGCAGGCGTCCTCCACTCATCCTTAAGCACCCACCTCCCCCTCTGCGCACTCCCACTCTTCTCAAGCGTAGCAATCAACTTGAGCATCTCTTTGAACTCTTCGTTCCTCCCTGGTTGCGCCCGGCAGTAATGATCGAAATGATCAACCAGCATGCGACTAGGTACTACACCACCATGGGTAAGCATAAAGTCGCGGATCATTTCGAGCATGCGGCGGCCGCGGAAAGTTTGCGGTGTTGTGGGCGCGGAGGGTGTAGAGCCGCGCGATGAACTGGCGGATGTGGGTGCGTTGAGGGTTGTGCCAGGGTTGAGGAGCGTGGGTCGGCCTTGTCGGGAGGCGAGATTGTTGAGAATGGATGTTGACGAGGGGGCGCCGCCGCGTCCTCCGCCTCGTCCACCTCTGCCGCCACGACCGGATGACATACCGCGGGGTGCGTCTGGACGGCCTGCTTCGCCGAATTGGCCGGTCCATGTTGGTGTGCCGGCGGGTACATTTCGCGCTTCTTGCATGCTCTTCTTGAGTTGCTCGGCTGCGACGGCGGCTTGTCGCTTTGCTTCGCGTTGGATGTAGGCTGGGTCGGCTTGTACTTTGCGTTTTCGGCCGCCGGCTGTGGAGTTCATGATTGCGTCGTGTTCGAGGACGGAGTGGACACCTGTTTTGGCGAAGATGGTTGACATCAAACGAGAATCTGTTGGGGGTTTGTCGGTGCCGTCTTCGTTAGTGGTGGCAGCAGCGTCCTCACCGTCGGAGACGGGGGCTTGGAAGGCTTCGGATCGAGAGATGCCTTTCACTGCGGCGAGGTCTTGAGCTCCTGTAGCATCTGTCGATGCCTCCGCAGTTTTACCATCCTCTTCGAACTTGACTTCTGATCCGCGGAATAGATTGCCTGTCTCGGTTTCACCCTCAACATTCTCAACACCGAGAGTAAACAAGTCATGCAGATCGCTCATCTGGAATGACTGTCGCTGCTTAGGGTCTTTCAACACCTTGTTCGTCAAGAACTGCTTGAAAATCTGACGATGGTAGATCTTCTCTTCGATTGTGCCTGCAGACATCAGTCGGTATATTTCAACCTCTCGCTTTTGTCCAAGGCGCCATGAACGCTCTCGCGCCTGTATGTCGGTCGAAGGATTCCAGTCCGGGTCGTAGATGATGACGCGATTGGCACCTGTGAGATTGACGCCAAGGCCACCGACTTTTGTTGTGAGGAGGAAGACGTGTAGATTCGGGTCGTTGTTGAACTCGTCAACAAGGTTCTGGCGGTCCTTGATCGGCGTCTCGCCGTCCATGCGACGCCAGTTGATGTCGGGTAATTGACTGACGAACTTCTGCAGGATGTCCAACATGATACGATGCTGAGCGAAGAGAAGGGTCTTGTGTCCGCCCTTCTTCCACAACGACAGCAATTCCTTGACAACCTGCATCTTGCCAGATTTATTGGGGTTGCCGTAATCGAATCCCAGCTTCTTTGACAGGGTCTTATGCTCCGTCAGATCTGGATGATTGCATATTTTGCGCAAGAAGTCGACACCGTACAGCATCTGGCGCTTGCCGCTCGCAATTGACTTCATGTCTTCCGACGCCAGGAAACCCTCATATGCTTGTCGCTGCTGGCGCGTGAGCTTACAGAAGAGTACCTGCTCCTTCTTCTGTGGCAAGTCGGTTGCAACATCGACCTTGAACCGCTGCAGTAGGTAGGGGCTGATCGCATCCTTGAGGGTCTCAGCACACTGTACCGCTGTCTCAAACTCCAAGTTCGAAGCGTTGGCGTAGCCACCACGCTTGATCGGAAATTCGAACTGGTTGCGGAAGTTCACCAGTGTGCCTAAGCGCATCGGGAATACAAAGTCAAAGAGCGACCAAAGCTCTGTTAGGTTGTTCTGCATCGGCGTGCCAGAGAGGATGATACGATTGGGCGTCCGCAACTCCTTGCAGTGGATCGTGATAGCAGTATTCGGGTTCCTAATCTTGTGGCCCTCGTCTAGGATGGCGCACTCCCAGTCAGTAGGAATCAAGAACTCAGAGTAGGTCTGTAGTCCTGAATACGTGGTGACAAGGACATGGCCGTCTCGCTTGACCTTCTCGAGGATCTTCTTAGCAGCCTTTCCAGCGCCAGTCAGAGTATTGTCGTAGTCGCCGTAGTTTCGAAGCTCAAGTTCCCGCTCCATACGATCTTCTCGATGGGTGTCCAGCATTCCGCTACCAGAAGTGTGTAGGATGGAAACTCGTAGCGCAGGCCACCAGCGGTGAAACTCGTTGACCCATTGCTTCATGACCGTCGCGGGACAAACTACGATGACAGGCTTGGTGAGTTTCTTGGAGTAATGAAGGCCGGCAACGAAGCCGATAGCTTGAATGGTTTTACCCAAACCCATCTCATCGCCAATGATGCCACCAACATTCTGCGAGTACAGCTCCCAAAGCCACTGCACACCGGTCTTCTGATAATCGAACAATGCCGGATAGATGTCTCCAGGGATGCGGAATCCGCCATCGAATTCAGTGTCAGCTTCAGTAGGATGAGGCTGGTAGCACTCTTCTTCATCCTCCTCCTCATCGGCGGTTGCCTCACCACCATTGGCCTTAGCCTTTCTCCTAGCAGCTGCGCGGCTCTTGGACCAAGTCTCTATACGCTTCCGATACAACCGCTCATTGCCATCGTCAACGCCTGCTAGATCTTCGACGACAGCTTCTTGCGCAGGAGCAGCCTTTGACTTCTTTGTTTTCTTGCCCTTAGCTTTGCGCTTGCGACCAGTAGCCTCTTCTGCGTATGAGTCGTCTTCGTCCAGGTCATCTGGAAGCTCGTCCGACTCATCCAGGGTCGCAAGCTGGCGGTCCGACATACCAGGCTCGAAAGCATCGTCTGAATCAGGATCCGTAAAGCCCGGGGCCGCACTCGATTCGCGCGACCCTACAGTATCGCTAGCAGGAATGACCTTTCGTCGCTTCTTCGAACGGGCCGTAGGCTTCGGGTTCGGGGCCTCTGAACTGGATTCGACGTCTTGGAAGCCAGGCTTCATGAGGTTGCGATGTGATACTGGCTCTTTCGCAGTTTCGGTCACCATGTCCTCCGCCTCAGCATCTAACATGACCTCACCCAGCGTCCCTGAGTCTGGCTGGTCCTGCGCCAGCTTGGAGAAAGGCGTAATCTTGCCTGTGCGGATGAGCCACTCTCGCCGGCTCTCGTTGGGTAAAGGACCCTTGGAGCCTTCTTCTGCTGCTTCGTCCACCCCAGGTGCCTTGTGACGATCATTGATACGCTGTTGTATACCATCCATCTCCTGGTCTAGGCCATCGATTTTGTCCCGATACGCTGCGATCTCGCCGCGGAGCTTGGCTTTCTGCGTGTCCAGAGCTGGTAGAGCCAAACGGTTCTTGAGCTTCTGTATAGCAGCTTCCGCCCGCTTTGCTTCACCCTCGAGCTTCTCTATGCGCTTCTTATCACGTGCGTCGGCCTGCTCGGTCATCATCTGGTCCGCCTGCCTGCCAATATCGCGTTCCAAGTCATCTTGCGCTCGTGTGCCGGTCGTGAGCATCTTCAGCCGTGCCTCTTCGTCGGCATCTGATGGTATTTCCTCTACTGATTCTTCCCCACCATCATGCATGGTCGCATCGTTCGAGTTGTCTGGATTGGTGACGGTGATCTCAGGCGCGGTGGCGAGCGCAGCGTTCTCGGAGGGCGACGACATGACGACAGTTGTCGCAGTCTAAGAGGGCTTCGAAAGCGGTTCTATCGGCACCGGGAGTCTCGAGCGGGATTTGAACCGCCGTGCGTGGTGTGCGTCGGATTACTCGTGGGTAGGAGAATTCGTAATGAGTTGCGCCGAAGGCAACAGCGCCAGGTCGAGGAACGTGAAGCGGGAAAAACCAGCACTAGAGACGTGAGTGAGCCATCACGGGTCAGCAGGCAATTCGCGCTGAGCTGTGACAAACAGCGTCGAGGTGAAAACGTCGTAGGCGACAGGCGCGACCGTGGTTGACACCTGCACTTTCACTCGAGGCGATGATATCACTAAACGCGCTAGTTCGCGGGCAGCTTCCGCGGCATCGCGTCGCTCCTACTCTAGCAACCTCACAACCCATCTGACAACGCACCTCAAGAACACCCTCTCTGGAGCCTGTGGTACTACAACCGACTAACTCATTCCATCGATTCAGGAACGTTCTCTAAAATTACTAATGGTGTCGACCTCGTAGTTATCGACGTCACTGGGCCAGTCTTCATCCTTTCGCTTCATGTGGCTCACCACAAGCCGTGTTCATAACATTACCTCGTCCCCCTCAAGATTGTGAACTGATCCTTCAATACTCGCCTATCACAGTTTCGTCAACGGTGCTCTGGCCGCCTGGTTTTCCGGATTACTATTCCATCACAGCGGAGATTGAAGCCACAGCCCGAGAGACGGCAAGAGCGATCCTGTCAATCTCCACCTCACCGCCGCCCACGATCCATCTGACTCGTTCAACGCCATCTCATCGTGACGCCTTGCTTCCAGAACGCATTTGCAGCAGATTCAGGTTCTAAACTTTCTCCTTGCGGTATTACTCGCGATCTCCTTCCATATATATCATATTCGGACCTTTCACGATTCACGTTCATGCGGACGGCTTTCAGCCCTATGCAAGTCATGGCACCGGTGTCTTATCGAAGAAAGCCACTCTTATTTCGCCTGCGCACGCTGGATTCTGCGCCCAAACCCCGGGCCTCAACATTCCAAGCTGACTCTGATTGATCCCTGGTGACACGGTGAACGGTTTCCTTGGTATTTTCTCTTCTCCTCACACATGAAAGTCTCTATGGGCTCGGTCTCACATGGCAATCGCTGAAGCCTTCGGTTAGGTCGCTAAGGCCTGCGTCTTCTTCAGACTACCGAAGTAGCCGGTAAATATACAGTGGACACCCGTTTCAACCCCAAGTCACGAACATGGCACGCCTAGCAACATATACAATGTGACGCGCTGAGTGCAAACTCGCCATCTACACATCGGTCGAATTACGTCAATTCAGGGCAGGGGATAAATCGATATAAAAGCGGTAAGAGTGCACAGAACATCAAAAGAGCTGAGATCAATATCTAGGCTGCTATCATGTTGGGGCCAGTTGAGGCAGGATCAATTGAGTTGGCGGGTTGTCTGAGGCGGCGACGGCCCAAGCTTCATTCTGCAGATTTATCCGTACCCTGCCAAACACCTGGCGCGTAAACTGCTGCTGAGATGAGTGTCGCGTGGTACGGTGCGGGGAAGCAGGGACAATTTGACAGCTATGCAGCACTGCTCACATCGGTTGGTGTTGCATAACCCTTGGTCTAACATTGTCTGCCGGCACTTCCCCGCCACACCGTTTGGTCAACCTGGGCGACGCGACTCATCACCCGCCCAAATCTGGACAGTCTGAACCTGACTCGGATCCTGATGTGGGCCTCCCGCCGATGCATGATTGCGTTAGAGAACGCCGTCTTTCGCGCGATTGGCATTGTGGATATTGCCGTTGATGTTTGATAGTCAGTGGCTGCGGCACCCCTACACATCATCATGAGTATCGCCTCCACGGTTTCTTTTTCCTGTCAGCATCCCATTCTGTTCATGTGAACGGATTCATTGTCCAGCTCCAGAAACGTTCTCGATGGCCCCTCATGGCCGACTTTCTATCATCTTGGCTTTTGTGCTTACCTCTATGTCGACCGTGGTTGTAGCCCTCAGGTGCGTCAGCCGTTCGCAACCCTGATCGCAACGTTGGTTAACAGTTCAGATTCTACACCCGATATTTCTATGTTGGAAAGCTCACGTCGTCCGACTGGGTCATGCTTCTGGCCCTTGTGAGTGTATGCTCACCCCCTGTGCTGCTATTGCTAATCAGAAACAGATCGCAACTTGGTATGGACGTCTCCGCGGAACCCAGAGAAGCTGAACTGACTCATTCGTTCCTACATCTAGGCCATCAGTGGTGGTACATTGCTTCATGATCCATTTCCTCGATTATAGCCAGGTTGATGTAAGTAGCTACCAGCTGTTGAATGACTGTGGTCTAACATAGCATAGAAAAACAAGCCAGAAACCGGGAGACCCGTAATCACCGGCTCGCTACTGTCGATATGGCTATACCGAGTCAACTTCATCCTCAATCTTTGTCTCATCAAGACGTCGATATTGCTATGTACGTTCTATGCCACACAATCCCAGGGATGAACGCGGAGAGCTTCGAGTACTACACAAGTGGCGGCCATTGCGCATCGAACGGCTATCCGTTCGCCCATGTGCTTTCATTCTTCCTCGGAACGCTCATTTTTGAAGGATCTACTCGGCTAACAGGATCGACTTAGTTTACAATTCTATCGCCGCATCGAACAAACGCTTCCAATACGTTGTCCGTGTACTCCTTGCCATCACAATCTCTGGCGGAGTATCCATGATCATCGCCTCCATTCTCATGTGCATTCCGATCACCGACGCGTTCGCATGGGATGTTTGGTATCGAGCATGGGTCCTACACATCTTCGACGCTCATTGTTACAACCCAAATCCATTCTGGATCTTCAATGCCATCTATAACCTCGTCACGGATGTGATCATCTGGACGTTACCGATATTGTTCTTTTGGAATCTTTCGACAATGCCGCTTAGACGCCGTCTTGAGCTGATAGCTATCTTTTCCGTCGGTATCATGGCCGTAATAGCTTCCGCCCTTCGGCTTTACACTACGATTTTCTGGGTGCACGACTATGTGCAGCAAGGGCTGACTACAGCAGATCTTTTGATGTGGAGTCAAGTGGAACAGCACGTCGGCCTCATCTCAGCCTCCGTACCATTTCTGCGACCACTCTTCCGTAGAGCGATGGTCAAGATAAAGAGCAGAGAGCAGCCCAGCCCAGGTCCCGGAAGGCGCTTGGTCGGAGACGGCACACCAGAGTGGACTCCTGCCATGTTCAGGACGCCGATCATCCCATCGCCTAGTCCAACATTTAGCAGGTGTAGCCGGGAATTTAGGTCACCGCGGGGCGCACTTCCGCCTATTGAGCCTATGAGTACGTCAACATGGGGCTCGACCATTTGGGATGGATCTCAGGTTCGGCAGGTGCTTCCAAGCTGATCTGTCGATCATTGATAGACCCGCAAACCTGTTCAAGAGCGGAAGAGGCGGACCACCGAGTTCTCAAGAGAGAAAAGCGCCACCGCATGTGCGTGGAGCTCTTTGGCCAAGTGAGGGCAACGGTTGTTCATTCACTGTCGGGAATAGCCTTACACCAAGTTCTGAACTAGGCAATTCGCTCTCCCGAGCCACTCCAACACCTCAACGACACCACGATGTGTGCTCTCATGACTTCGGTACCTACAACAATGACTGCAGGCGACGGCGTGGCCGATGCCTGTGCTGCGATGCCATGCGTACTTGCACCTCCGCCTAAACCAGCACTCGATAACCTTCCCATGGAGCTCATCACAAACATCGTGAAGTTCATACCCAGTTCGCCTGTACGCGAGCTACTTGCGTTACGTCGGACCTGTCGCTTCCTTCGCGCAGCCGCCGCCTATTTGCTTTGCCCACGTATGAGGCGCAGGCTCAGACACGTTCGAGTGCTGATGACAAAAGACGGCTTGACAGCGCTTCTTGAGATCACGTCGATAATTCATTGGCGAGACTGCATTCAATGCGTTGAGTTTATCGACCCTGGAGTGGACGCCATAAGGGAGTACAAAAAAGGAGATCGAGACAAACACCACTGGCTCGGCTATACCGTGGAGTCAGCCAAATTTCGGGAAATCCAGAACAAGGTACGTCGTACATCCAGGACGGGCTCGGATCTGGGAGGGTGCGCTCTTCCCGTTAGTCGCCTTGTTCAAATTCACTGTGTGCTAACGAAGTTCAGATTACACCTGTACGGCAATTGTTCTGGGCTAACTACGCCCCGGTTCTTCTCGAGAAGATCTTCTCCTCATTCAAAATTATGGAAGGACTTGAGGAGATACATTTCGGGTCGAGAAGTAGCGCTCATAAGCCGTTACCGCGTTCAGAACCTTTCATCATGAGTATAGGGTTCGACTACGCCCATACTAATCTTGCTCGTTGGCTGTTCCAACGTATCTACAACCGCGAGATTGGCACCTACATTTCCGCTGGACACATGCGATTGCTGCATCGGATATTGTCGGACACTGGCTTCGACAAGGGAATTGTTCACTTGAATATGCGCAACCTCACCGGGACTGAACGATTGTCTCTACCTGGAGTATGGCCATACCTGGATCACCCAAGTTTTCAGAAACTCAACTTCGTGGATGTGGACCACGCGCATCTGGTGGACAACATCAGGGCGCCTGCGACAATGAGACTCGATCCGAAGTATGAGCGTCTCAACTCACGCCCGATATGTTGGAACATCACCGAGCTCCGGCTCATCGGCTGCAAAACAGACTCCAGCTGCGCAGTCGATTACCAAACCTTCTCTCTCCTCGCCAAGTCTCGCTTTCCTCACCTGATCCGGGTCGACTTCATTGGATACGCGGTCACCAGCGAACAGCTCATACCGTTTCTCCGCAGTGTCAATTCTACGACGCGGGATGTCTTCTTGACTAGCATTCATCTCACATCTGGTAGCTGGAAAACGGTTCTACGAGAAATTCGCGCTTTCGAGCGACTGCGTGAGAACAAATACAAGACTCTATCGGAGATGAAACAACAGTATTGGAATGGACGCTTTGCGAAACTTGTAGTAATCCCATGATGGTAGGGCCGATGATTGTTAAGGGATTCCTTGTCTGGAGAGATGGCTCGAGTACATGTTGGAAAGGTGTGAATGGTACTGAATATAACCAAATAAATAGCTGCACTGAATTACCTCATGACCGCAACTACATGCCGATGTCAGACGTCGAGTGACAACGTGGACGGGGCTTAGTACATTGCCGTACTCGTGGTGATGTGATTCGTCGGGCCGACCGCGTCATGCTCTCGCGATTAGCACTGCCGATGCCGTCCAGTCATGCCGCAATTCTAGAAGCCTACCTAGGGCGAGCGACTTTATCAGCCTGCGGTGGGCTCACCGTGACACGATCCACAGTCGTCTTGCAGGGCGGCGCTGGTGTGATGTGGAAGCCGGGGACACTCGAGCCGCTGCCGAACAGAAAGCTCAGCAGGCGGTGAAGGCCAGGGGCGAAGGGTAATTGGCCTGGCGCGTCTTCTGGGCAGGCACTAGTGCATTTGCGCCCACGCGTTGGCCGCTCGGAACTGAGTGAACCTTGGGTGGCAAAAGTGGTACGAACGTCGATCAGGGCCGCCAATCTCCAATTTAATCCGCCTCCTTTGCTGCTGCATCTGCTCTTCTTCACTGCAGCACCTCCGCCAATCGCTCCTTCACCACTCTGCAACCTGCAGTCGTTCCTTCGCTCTACCTCTGCACACTGCACCCGCTCTCTGTTTTTACTGCTGGACATTGAGAGCAGCCACAATGTACGCCCGGTCCCGAAGTACCCCGAAGTCGCATACCCTAGATACTAACAGATGATAGGAACAACGCAACCTCCCTCCTGACGCCTATGGCGCAGGACACCTACTGGGGCTCCTTTGAGGAGATCTCCAAGTACAATGTGCAGCTCAACTACCTCGAGAAGATGTGGATGGCCTGGTACCAATGGATGGGCAACGATGTCCTAGCGACAGGAATCATGTCCTTCGTCTTCCATGAGCTCTTCTACTTTGGCCGCGCACTTCCCTGGATCATCATCGACTGCATACCCTTCTTCAACCGATACAAGCTCCAACACGTACGTCTCTGCGATTGCACAGCTGCATGCGACGATAGCTAACTTGCCGCAGCAAAAAATCCCCACTACCTGGGAACAAACACAATGCGCCGCCCTCGTCCTCCTGTCCCACTTCACCGTCGAGCTTCCCCAGATCTGGATGTTCCACCCCATGTGCCAGTACTTCGGCCTCCAGACCTCCGTCCCCTTCCCCAGCATCTACAAGATGGCGTACCAGATTGCCATCTTCTTCGTCTTCGAGGACGCATGGCACTACTGGATGCACCGCGCCATGCACGCCAGCTCCTTCCTCTACAAGAACATCCACAAGATCCACCACCAATACTCTGCTCCTTTCGGTCTGGCCGCCGAGTACGCCTCGCCCATTGAAGTCATGATCCTCGGCTTCGGTACTGTCGGAGTCCCAATCGTCTTCTGCGCCATCACCAAGGACCTCCACATCTTGACCATGTACGCGTGGATCTGCCTCCGTGTGTTCCAGGCCATCGACGCGCACAGCGGCTACGAGTTCCCATGGAGTCTGCACCACTTCCTGCCTTTCTGGGCCGGCGCCGAGCACCACGACGTTCACCACGAGAAGTTCATTGGCAACTACGCCAGCAGCTTCAGGTGGTGGGACCTGCTCTTCGACACCGAGGCCGGTGCTGAGGCCTCCAAGAAGCGCCGCGAGCGCAAGATGGCCGCTGCCAAGCTCAAGAAGGCCAACTGAGCGATCTTTGCTCGCATGTTTACAATCTTTGACGAGTGTTTGTCGGTTTTAGCCGCACGCTTGATGGTTGGGAAGGGGTAGAACCTCTTCCGGCTGATAACTACCCACACGCTTCGATGCGGAGCTGGTATGAGACATGGCGTTTTGGG
This sequence comes from Alternaria sp. BMP 2799, assembly GCA_023758145.1. Classification (NCBI taxonomy): domain Eukaryota; kingdom Fungi; phylum Ascomycota; class Dothideomycetes; order Pleosporales; family Pleosporaceae; genus Alternaria; species Alternaria sp. BMP 2799. The sequence goes on from JAFVLP010000006.1 coordinate 638,789, forward strand.
TATAGGAAACTGCAGTCATGCATATTGGTCGCGGTATTAGACAGTATGACAGTATGGACCCTGGATAATGGGTGGCAGAGAGGTGTTTGTAAATAGGAGCTGGGTCATTATAGAATATTTACCTAATATTATCATCACGGTCGTTACGTTGAACGTTAATCTATACTATCACTTTCCAAATCCACGTCATTTGTTGATCACACGAACTCTGTACGCGAAGACATGCGTATTGGAGATAATGGTAGGCAGAACGTACGTTAGGTGAACGGTGAAGAGGCCCCTGGTGATAGCGCGGAACGCCGTCTTGGCGCGGTGAGTCCTGGCGCGTCTGCATTCCGAGCTCATCAACTTTCTTTAACCTCACCAAACCGCGCAATCACCTCCACCACCCCAAGACGACGGCGCGCGAAAAGACGGCATCATGAGCTCTGGGCGCCCTGTTGTCCACCAGGACTACATTGCAAAAATCCGATACTCGAATGCGCTGCCTCCTCCACCCTGTCCGCCAAAGCTGCTGGACATCCCCAACACTGGTCTTTCGAGCGGTCAATACACATCAGCTGGCTTTGCGTCGAGATTAGCGCGAGAGCAGTCGCTGAACATTGAGGCTGATGCGGAGCTTGGAATGCCCATCGATCTGGTGGGTATCCCCAAGGTATTCGATGGAGACGAGTCTGGTAAGAGCGAACCCGTGGCGCAAAGCCTTCGTAGAGACTGACGCGTCCAATAGCTATCCAGGCGATGCCTCACCCGCCACCGCTTAGCACAGCAGACAGGGCGCTGATGCGACCACCGAACCAGCTGGGCAAGACGCAGACCAATGCTTCTGGCGCGACTTTCCTGCGACGAACCGAATATGTCACCTCAAGCACAACCGGCGGCTCCAAGTTCGAGTCCAGTAACTCGTCCAATACGATGCGCCTGCGGAGGAAGCGAAAGCAGGTAGAGACCTCATTGGACGATCCTACCAACATCGCGAGACACATCCTCAAGAGCTTCAACATCGCATACCCAGCAGATGCCTACAACGGCCAAGACGGCGCCGAGAACATCAGGGCAGCGGAATCGACGCCGGAAGAGCGACTAGCCTGGAACAAGCCCAAGAACCCCCGGAACCCTAACCTCACCCTCGTGGACTCCTACCCACTCCTCCCAGACTGGGACGCCATGCCCGACACCGGCGGCTACATGGTCTTCAAGTTCACCGCACCCCCGATCAACAACCCGCTCGACCCATCCTACGACCCGCGCCTCGACGTCGCGCTCCTCCGCCCGGCTGGCCAAACAATCCAAGACCAAGAAAAGTACATGGAAGACCGCGAAGCGCACCGTCTGGACCCTACCGTTCCACCCCCGATCCCCCGCTGGCAATTCGAATACTTCCTCCCCTCCGACAAGAACAAGGTCCGCGGCATCAAACGCAACTTCACCACGCACGACCCCACCAACGAAGCAGACATCGACTTCGACATCGCCGAAGACGACGAAGGCCAGCCGCGCAAATGCTTCAAATACGACAACGTGCGTACGTATGAGACGAGCCAGCAAGTCGGTGATCCAAGCGATACCTACGGCGACGTTGTTGCGCTTGCGCTGCATGACCCGGAGAAACATGCGAATGAGCCGCTGCGTGACAGCAAGATGCAGCGTGCGGCGTACTTTTACCCGATTACGCAGAGGACGCAACTGAGGCCCAGGAGGCCGGGTCGCATTGATATGACGGAGGAACAGCCGAAGGTCGATATTATCGAGGCGGCGGGTAAGGAGCCGGAGAGCTTGGAGAGGAGGGAGGGGTATAGGAAGAGGGCTGAGGGCGTGGAGTAGTTGGTTAAGAGGATGGAGGGAGGAGGGTGGAAGAGGGAGTGTGGTTGCTCCCAGCAGGTTGGTTATCAAGGCGAGATTGGACTGGATCGATATTGGTATTTATCATCAGCGTCGGCGTTAATTGAGGTACAGAGATGTAACAACAGATTTCGTGGATCGTTCGGCATACAATCGGCATATACTCGAAGTCTTTTCTTTTCTTCCTCTCAAAAATCTCGTCGGATATTCCTGCCTCATTTTCCGATTCTCGTCTATCATAGCAATACGATGCGCGTCCTTCCATCATCAAGCACTCCCGTACCCTAGATCAAACGGCAGACAAGAAACCCTGGATTCATAGCAAGAAAAACCTCATCACGTTCACTTCTACCAAAACCGCCAAGACACGCTAGTCCAAAACTAGTCTCTATCAAGAGGAATTCCGCTAGCTCCAGTCACCACTCACGCATTGCCAAACGTAGGTATGTTTCTTCTTGGCCATTGCCAAAAAAATCATATTTCCGAGTCTTCACATACGCACAACAGCGATAATAGCCACAACCAGTCCGATGACAGTCGCGATTCCAACGAAGTATGTAAACCACGTTTGGACAGTAGGAGCGGTCGCAAGGTTGTCGGTTTTTGGTAGTATTGGTTGGGTGTTGGTAGGTTCGGGCTCGAATGAGAGAGGTAGAGTGTGTGCGCGCCGTGGTTGAAGATGCGTAGGCAGTAAGGAGTCCAAGTTGACTTGCTCAGATGCTGTGGTGGTTGACAAAGACATTGCGATGCGATGGATGATATGGTTAACTATTTGCGGGTTAGCAACTTGACATGGCGAATGAGACCTGGAGGCTTAACTGAGTATGAAATTGGAATGTGGTAATTTCCCTCAACGTGCACGTCGTTAACTGTAAGATACTCGAAAGTGTAATATTATTACTCCTTCTCCATGTTCAGTTTTGGGGATCGTAGGTATTCCATGCGCGGACCATGGCAAATGTTCGCCGGCAAGTCCTCGCGGTCCAATGAACGCGCATCTTTGAGGGTCCGACCTAATAGTGTGTAGGAGCAAACGGAAAGAATAGAATGCGCCTTTAACTCAGACTGCGGTCTGGTTCTGGGTTGGACTTGGTCTTTGAGATTGTACTTTGGTATACGGTATTAATGCAATAGCTTTGATGGAGAGCAAACGGAAACTCGAGTTCGACGCCACCCGTGTGGCGCAGCGTTCAAGTGTACTTTGTGAAGAATGCAACCCGATTCTGGTATTGCTGAGAATATCTAGCTGGACCTGTATTTTTCAGTTACCTAGGTACCGATCTTTAGTGAGCCTCCTATCCACTGTCCTTCAGCGGAGGGTTGGTTGCAAATGACTTGACGCGTCGCAGGGAGTATATCGGCGTGAGATGCAAGACTATACGCGAAGAACTATATACTAAATCAGGACCGAGTTTAGTATTTCTCAGTCTTTACGACTACGGAAGATACGTCAAGCTCCTTCGTCATTCGCAAAATATTCATTAGGTATCTTCATTTCTCTAGTCTATCTTTGCAAAGATTCTAGCCGTCATCCATGGATGTTTCTTGAAAGTCTCCGATCTATACACATCATTTGATAACAACAGTGATTATAGCAACAATAACTCCGATAAAAGTAAGAGCGACCCCAATAACTGTAGCATACTCCTTAACATGGATCAACCAGGTCTTCTTTCTGTCATGTGCAACCACAACATTATCGGTATGCGAGGGCATCGACTGATTACGTAGATAGTAGGGGCTGAAGTCTGAAGGTAGAGTGTGAGCGCGTTGTGGTTGTGGTAGGACGTGGGTAGGTAGTAAATAGCCCAAGTTAGCCCGCTCGGCTGCAGGAGCTATGGGATGGGACATTGCGATGCTCTGTGGTACTGATTGGCTAACACATGGATTAGCAGTATACAGAATGCGAAACGATAGGGTATGTAAGTACAATTAACACTGAAGTCTTCGACGGAGGGTTTGGCTCTTCTTCTGTCAATATCTTTGGCACGGCACTCCAAAGCTGATATACTACTACCACGTCCACGCCTTCAGGACTGTTCGGTCCAAGGATCAGAATATCAGTTGAGGCGCATTCCGCTCAAGCCAATCAGATATGCCCGCAGACCGGTGAGACGTAGTAGAAGCCAATCAGATCGCCGTGGCTCAAGGTAAAGCCGCGCTGTCTGGTTCACTTGCACATACCCTGGTCTCAAGCTGCACCTGGGCATCCATCGCCCCCCTGCTCCTCTTCCATCTCTCCCCTGCTCCTCTTCCATCTCTCCCCTGCTCCTCTTCCATCGTTCCCCTGCTCCTCTTCCATAGCCCCATGAAGCTACCGTGCCTGCCGCGTAGGCGGCTCGAGCTTTCTGTTCACGCTACTCCACATGCACACACTCTAATTGGACGGACAGCAAGGCTGAGAATGCGTAGCCAATAAGATCAAGAGTCGTTTGCGCAAGCTCAACTTGGCGGACGAGACGCGAGCTCGCCTTTTTCAGATCGGGCAGCCCTGAAGCCACAAATCAGTAGAGCGTGGCAATGATGATTCCACGTCCCGAACTATATCAAGCCATCGCATGGCTCATGCAAAGTGATCATGGAGAATGTGGAAGCACTCAACATGCTTCCTTCTTGCGAAGTATTCTTAGATCTCCCTCTCTTCATTGTATCTCACTCCATAGCCTAGCATGCCATGCTCTACATGAACCTTTTGTGAACGATAAAACACCTTCCCAACCATTTCACTTGACTACAACAGTAATAACAGCGGTGACGATGATTCCAACTATCGCAACCATAATCCCAATAATGCCGATAATAAGTGCGATGAGTTTGGCGTTCTTCATAGTGTAATGGTGCCATGTTCTTACACGTCCCCTGTCGTTCGTGCTTAGAGGTCTTGTTAGGTGGTTGGATGGATGAGGGTTGAGTGGAGGGAAGGTGTAGGCGCGGCGTGGTCGGAGATATGTGGGCAACAAGGTATCCATATTGATCTCCTCGGCTTCGTTGGTATCTGAAGAGATCATGGGCGATGCGGTACTTGAGTTAACTACCATACTTTAGTGTGGTCTCCTGCCAATAGTGGAATGAACGCTAAGCCACATACTGTAGTAGGGGTGAAATGCTCAGCGAACTACGTAGATCAGTAAAGTCTTGTTATAGAATGTACAGGGCGATCAGGAATAAGGTTGTCGATTATACTCCATTCAAGAAACGTGAAGTTTGTTTCCTGCGATCAGAGTTCATATACCTGGCTGACGAGGCCCCTAGGAGTGCGCTGTAGCGACCATGCGACCATGATGCCGGATTTGCGGCTGCGGAATGGTTGGAGCCTCGAAGGATCCGTATCCTGGTATCGAGCTCAAGCCAAAGGACTTACGGCAGCGATGGGATATGAGTGGATGAGCGCCCTACCTTGCTCGGATATGCATATCTTGCGCCAATAGAATGCACCGTAGCCTGGTAAGACTGAATCGCTGGACCTGATGTTGCAGAGTAAGCTCAGCCCGGGCTCAATCTTGGAACTGCAAGTGGCTAGAGTGAGGGTGAATCCAGACGCGATCGGACGTGTACATAAGCTCAACTCGTCTGTACCACGTGATATTGCGTTGAGATAGGTGCGAGTGAGAATCAACTGAGGTGCGACCGGGCGCGCGAAAGTGCAAACGCGACACCTATTGAATATGTCTCCAGACAGGGCTGTGGGTCAGGACGGCTAAGCTCCGGATGTGGACCACTTGGGTCACCTGGAGAACCAATGGTCGGTACTTGCATGGACCGCTAGGTACACTTTGTTCAGAGGATCTCTGCATACACTCGTTGTTGGCATGGGTGACGAGCACTGCTTTTGTGAAATGGCTTGAAAGGTATATCCTCGGGTCTCGCGATCATGTTACATGGGTTTTCATATTGGTGGTGGTGGGAGACACAAGGTCGTGGCTGGCCGCGCACTAGGTATTGACGTCATGCAGGCTTCCAAGGTTGTTGGCCCTGACAACCGCGCGATTCCGCAGCGCCTGTCGTCTCTTCCTCTATACACACCCAGGCGTGTCGACTCTCGAGGAAACCAACCACTTCATAGATCTTCTTATCTAAACCACACGCACACATATAAGCTGTCGCATCAGTCGCGAGAGTGAGTATTGGTTTTCTTTGGAAGTACTCAAAGTTCTGTCTTCCTTGTAAAAGTTTTACTGGGTATCTTGACAACCATTCAATTTGTCACACTTCACGAGCATTCTTCATGGGTACCTAGGTAGCTCTGAGAACTCCCTATCTTCCGTTGCATACGGCATTTGGTATTTGAGCGATGCGACACCGCTTACGAACTCGAACCGTCTCCTTACATGGCTTATTTCACCGTAACAGCAAGAACAACTCCGACTACAATTCCAACAACTGTGACAGCGATTGCGATAACCGCGATAACAATTCCAATAACAGGGGCGTACTTCTCAACGTGTAAAAACCATGTTCTTTCCGTAAATTTGATTACAACAGCAGCTCTGGCTCTCGATGCCGTTGTTCGATTATCGCGGTTGAAATCGGGGTCGAAGGCAGGAGGTAGAGTGTAGGCGCGTGGTGGTAAGATGTGCGTCGGTAGCGTCGAGTCGGTGTTGACCGATCGAAGTGGTGTAAATGCGTCGTGGGCCAGCTGAGATACTTGGGTTTCGTCATCAAGTTGCTCAGCCGTCGTGCTGGTTGAAGAAGACATGGCGATGCGATATGGGGACTGGGTCCAATCATGATCAGTTAGCGCGGTGCTAAAGCCATAGGCTACCTGAGACCTACGCACGGGTGGTAGAGGTAAATCGTGTCAATAGAGTTCGCGGAACACGAGAATCTGAGGGATCATGAATAGTGCAGCGTTTCTCAGGAGCCTGGCTTCTTCTCTTTTCAACAGTCTCTATCGCATACGGAGCATCTTGATATATCCTACTCGTCTGCCCCAACCACTCCAGGGCTGCCGGGCCGTCGATTGTTCCGAGGCCAGCTCGCCGCAGCAGCGTCCCCTGTGCCAATAAGACACTGTCATGCACTACTAGTGCTCACCCGACTTCCTGCATGCGTATCCCAAGGCTGTTACTCCGCACAACCGTCAATGTTTACCAAGCTACCCTTTATCGGGTTAGGCAGCCTTGAGGTTACTTTAGAATGAGAGCCGCGCTGCTAAGCTTCCGTCCGGAAATACATTAAGCGTCTATTACGTAGCTTATCTGAACTAGCCATAGGTTATATAGACGCACTCGAAACCCTTTCTTCTTGTGAGGCTTCATTTGATGTCTCCTTTTGATATCTTGAAGCGCAACCACCACTTCAACGCATTAAGAAACCATAGGGTCCGCCTTTGACTCAAACTGCGGCCGGGTCCTGGTTCAGTCTGTTCGTTGAGAAAGTAACTTGGTTCCACGCATTCACTTGACCACAATAGCAACAATAGAGACAACAAGTCCACTGATAGTAGCGAAGCCAACAAGATAGATAAACCACCGTTCCACACCCGAGTCGGGCAGTATAGCAAGTCTGATCGATCGCTGAAGCCTTGGTGAGTACGCTTGGTCGTTGTAAGGAAGAGACTCGATAGATGGAAAGGTGTAGGCGCGCCGCGGCTGGGGGTACGTTGGTAGCAAGGTCTCTATGTCAATCTCCTCAGCTGCGGTAGTGGCAGAGGAGGAAGACATGGCGATGCAATGTGGTACTCTGGTTACCTATGATGCTTTTTAGCGTGACTGTGCTGCCAACCTGATTGAGGAACGTACGATGATACCGTACGCCGAATTCAGAATCAAGAGTCTACCTTTTGGTAGATTCGTGGTGAACGTCTCGGGAACTACTCTGCTATCCTTATTCTCTTGTATTCACAAGTTGGACCTTCATTTTGCGGGTTCGCTGAATGCGATTGCGCGTCTCTTAAGCTCTCCTGTTTCTCGGCATATTGTTAGGCCTGCTCTACTCAATCTGACTGAATGCTACCTAGTTAGCTTCATATGGCATAGGTCATCAGATGTGTTTAATTGCTGGTAGCCAGTCAGACAGCAGTGAATTTTTGGAGGCGTTGTTACACAACGTCTTTGCCGCAAGTCGATCCGCATAATGTTGGGTGGTCTTATGAGGACAGCCGTGGGCAAGGAAGTAGCTCGGCTGATTGCGGCGCTTGACGCGACCTCCCGGGATGTGGCGGTCTAGCGTGGGCGTGGGTGTCAATACCTTACATTCAGCACGCCTGACTTCTCACACGCTAGCTGACCTTTCTTTGTAACCATCTCAAACAAGTTTGCGTGGTCACGCAGCTATCCTATTTACATCGCCTATGTTCGACATAGAACGAAATATGCGGTCAAATTTCGTTGCGATTGAAGATACCTCGAAATCCTTACGTCATGCCTGCCCTCAGGACCGCGCGATTCCGTGCCGACATCACCATCACCATCGCCAACACACACCACTATCTTGTCCAGAGAGAAAGGCAGTCATGTTCACATCTGCGAAAATGGGTGCGCTGGGAAATCCGAGCAGAATGTCCGTGCCAAACGGACCGCCCAACGCGCTGACTCAAGCGACGTGATGATACCGCAATGATTGACGGATTTAATTGCCGAACCCTCGCATCTCTATCGCCGATTCATTTTCCATACTAATTTATTCCATTTTCGCGCAAACCCCTCCCTTTTCAACGTCTTTTTCCTTGTCGCTACAACACCATTATTCGTTGAGTCCTTGCGCCATGGCCACTCGCGGCATCAGCGACTCACAATTTCAAGAAACATCGCGACTTGACACCTCAGTTACACTGCAGGATAGCCATGAGGTGCCGTCTTGGTATGCGCATAACTCCTTCATTCTCACAGGCTACCGGCCTGTCACAAAATCCATTCCCCTTTGCCTTCGCAGCCTACTCCAACTGCACAACGAAACAGTAAACATCTACACGCACCTCCTCCCCGGCATTTTTGTCTTGTTAGCTAGTTACTCCTTCGACCGCTACTTCACAACGCGATTTCCCCAAGCGACGTGGACCGATCAACTCGTCTTTCGCATCTTCCTTACCGCCTCCGTGGTCTGCTTTGGTACATCGGCTGCGTACCATACGCTGATATGCCATTCGGAGGGCTATGCGAGTCTGTGGGTGAAGGCGGATTATGTCGCGATTATCGGTCAGATCGTAGGATCATTCATACCTGGCATCTACTTTGGATTCTACTGCGAACCCGGGTTGCAGAAATTGTACTGGTCTATGGTATGTTGTGGAGAAAAAATGAAGGCAATAGGATGTGGTATGACTGAACTAACCCTTCCAGATCATTACCCTTGGGACACTGACGGCGACTACGGTTATTAACCCCAGTCTTCACGGCCCGAAATGGAAGACCTTACGCTTATCAACATTCATCGCAACGGGTTTTTCAGCGTTTGCACCCATCTTCCATGGCGTGTCAATCTTCGGCCACGATCAGCTTGACAAACAAACTGGCCTGCGGTACTATTACCTCGAGGGTATCTTGATACTGATCGGAGTTGGATTCTATGCGGTAGGGCTAGCATGTTCATCGATACGTCCTTTTCCTCAAGACCGAGCCTTCGTTGACTTGTATGACAGACTCACTTTCCGGAATCTTGGAGACCCAAGAGATACGATATTTGGGGCGCATCGCATCAGCTGTTTCACGTGTTCATTGTTCTGAGCGCTGTCGCTCACTGGTACGGTATCATGAGCGCTATGGAGTGGAACTATGTGAATCAGCGCTGTCAGTGGTCTTCAAAACACTAAGATCTACCTTTACCCTCGAAACACATGCCACTCTTCCGCAGCCGCTATACACACCCGGCTATCTCAGACCCCATCGCCAGCAAAAAGAGTAAAGACGAACGGACACAGCAAGACTCGAACTTGCATGTCCCGCATCACAACCACCCAGCGGAGCTGAGTCAATAAGCTTAAAGCTGTATAAGCTTGGAGCATGTAGCTATGCTCGCCGGGCGCCCGGCAACGAACTAGAGGGTAGCTAGAGGTTGCTGGGCGGCGTGTAGCTACTGTGTGCGGGCGCCTTACCATTAGGCCATGTGTCCTGTGTGGGTTTTGATGAGAGACTGGAGAGATGTTGGGTATTTGTAGAAGAGAAATAGACGGGTGAGAGAGAGCTATTGGCGTTGCAGAGTAGTAATAATACAGTCCTTTTTTTATCCCTATATTTATCTGTACACAGTGCATCTTCATTCTCGAAATGTATATGCTACCCTCTTAATAACTATCGTCAACCGGTCACCACTTCCTCCTAGCCATCAAAACCAACAAAAAGAAACCCAATCCGAACACAGTAACACTCGAACTTACATTTCCCGCTCCACCAACCGCCCAGTATCACCAGTGAGCTAGTCTGCACCGTCTCACCTTGACTCCCAGGATGTGCATCACGAAATAGCCCAGCAAGCTCAGTACTAACGGTAGCGACCCATTTCCCCAATCTCACCAGGCTTCTCGCACGCCCCAACAACCAGCCTTCTTTGTTATTCATTCAATGGAGACAGAACCTCTAGGTGCCCCCAGTAGGCTCCTTTACTCCCGGGGACGAGAAAGCCGGTGCTTGATCAGAGCTAGAACCGGCCCCGTGCTGGAACTACGTTGGGCGTGCGTTCGCTAGGTTTTTTGTGTGCGGGTGCTGTACCGATCGGCTATGTGTTCTGTGTGGGTTTTTGATGGTGTGACGAGGAGATGGTGGATGTATGTGAGGGAAGAGTGGGATAGGGTGATAGTCCAAGGTGGTCAAACTATACATTCTGAAATCAATCCAACAACTCACTCTATCCTGCAAACCCAATCATAACCTACACATCCTCATCATCCACATCCTTTCTTACCGGATCATCCTCCCCCTAACCCACGCCCCAAAACCCCCCTCATCAACACTTTTACTAAACGCAATCCAAAACGCCTGCTTCTCACTAACAGGACTCGCACACCTCTCCACCATCGCCTTCACATTAACCTCCTGCAACCCTTTAATCGCCATCACCTGCTCCACCCACTGTAGATCCACGCCGCCGAAATCGCCGTTCCCGCCGAGCCACTCGTTCTTCATACGTAGCATGGTGTCGAAGTCGGAGGGTGTGATGGGCGTGATGGCGTCCCAGCCGTGGTCGGGTTTGCCGGATATGACGTTCAGGTTTAGGGTGCGGAGGGAGATGGGGGGGACTGCCTCGGAAGTCTCATCGCCGGAGGGGGGAGATGGGGTAGCGAGGTATTCGCATAGACTTGCCCATTCGGCGCGGTCGAATTCCTTGCTGTATGGCAATGCCTTTTTTGTTACACTGATATGCCGTATGGACGCTCGGCTTCTGGGTGTCAGGTCGGAGAGAAAGGGGACGGCTGCTTCGATGCTGGTGTGGAAGGCGAAGGTGTAAGTTGAGTAGAGGATTTTGCTGGCTTCGGCGTGGATTTGCTGGTTGAGGGATAGGAGGGAGGAGACGGTGTAGCGGAGGTGCGATGTGTAGGGCGAGAGGAGGACGCGGTAGGTTGTTGGTGTTGTGGTTGTTAGGAAGGGACCTTTGATGTTGTTAGCATGCAGTCAATGATACCGTTCTGAGGAGCAGTGTCCAAGGCTATCCTTCTAGGTTTGTCCCAAGAATGTGTAAACGTACCGGTCCTGATGTGGTATGTACTCCTTCGTCTCCACGTCTTCGGGCCTTGTGATCCTAGCCATGGATCCATGGTCCGTACGCTCAACGTACAAGCATCATTGTTCGTGTCGTCTGAAAGGTATGTGTGGAAGTCGGGGATCAAATTCGCGACTGACGTTCCGTTTCCGGTCGTTGGGGTCGTCGAGGGTAGAAGTAGGTACTCGTATATCATGAGACGGATCTCGAAAGGAAGGCGAAGCAGCGGCGAGGCTGGAAGAGCATCGGCTTGGTAGGTTGTTGACTCCATGGTGGAAGTTTGCCAGTTGTTGGATTTGGCACGATATGAACGGAGAGTAAAAAAGATGTAGAACGTGTCGTGTCGCTTCCAGATATTGTATGCACCTCCCTTCTTGAGATATAATCGTAGGCGTCCGTCAGCTCACGCACTCGATCGGTGTATCGCTGCAGCCAACAACACGTCTTCCCAATCTTACAGCTGACCAAACCCTCAGCCAGTTAAACCCGACAAGACACTCCACAATCGACTCGACTCGACTCAAAAAGAAAAGACGCAGTCAATCAGCACACAACGTCGACGCAACGTGGTTTTGCTTGTGTGCCTCGACAGACCATCAAGGTATTGCGAATTGAACGCTTGGAAAACAAACGCGTGCACTCGCCAAAAGATAAATTCCGGCCAGCACCATGATGACCTTGACGCATTCGCCGAGGCAGCTTTGCCGGAAGAGGTAAGATGCCAGATTGCTATCCTTGCAACGGCTTAGTCGTGGATCATGGCGCCGGTAGCGCGCCCGGGCGTAGATAGATGGATGACCGTTCCGAGACCGTTATCGTTGACATTGGCGGCGGTGAGCAATATCGGCAGCGTTGATTTGACCATTTGACACATATGCCGGTGCTTGTATCGCTGTACATGATTATTGATCGCGCTCTTATTCAATTTCTAATCTCAGTCAGGTACCTCGGTAGTCTTTGTCTGGAAAGTTCCAAAGCAAGGGCGTTGATGCAAGCAGCTATGTCTGTACACCGCGACAACGCATAACGACATCCCGCAGAATCTCTCGTCATATCGAATGAGAAAAGCCTGCTATCGCGCAAGAAGACCCTGATAACGTGAACGCACGCCGTTCCAAGGCCGGCCGACCCGCGATCACTTGCATAAACTGCTTTCTATCGGCCCTTTCGGAAACGACTCGGAATACATGCCCTGGCCTGAGCGCAGTGTGTCATAGCGCGCGCGATGGTCAGGAGAAGAGAATTTCCTTGCTAAGAGCCCTGCAAGGTCTCCAAGTTTGCGTCAATGTTGCATGCGCGAGCAAACATCGGGAGATGTTGCAAGAAAAAAAGTGGAGGGAGGATCGCCGGTTTCTCGGCGGCCAGGAAACGGTACGTACCTGCATCTGCTAGGCCCGACCCTGTGCCAAGTATTCAACCTACCACTAAGCTACGACAAGGACAACATCAGGTCACCATCAAAATCAAGAGAAGCGCAGTCTTGCGTCATGTTCAACGATATGCATTGCTCAGCTGTAGCAGCCCAACTGTGAACGCCATCGAGCTACCTAGATTTGCTCTTTGCCCCCCAAGTTCCCTAACCCATACCCTAATACAGTAGATTTCCCTTTCTCAAAGTACCGGAGAAAAGGGAAACAAGCCAACTACAAGCAAAATCCAGAACAAAACAAGAATCTTTTTGAGTTTATCCCTCCCTTGCGGATTTACAAAACGCCTCGCGACTGAGCACGTAAGTTGACCCAATTGGATTTGTGACATGGAACCTTGGAAAAAGAGAGGATGCAAGAGGAGAGGAACAAGAGGAGAAGAAAGGAGATTGTCATAATACAAAATCTGAGGCCTATCAAAGCGTATCATGGAAACATGCTTTTCGTGCCATCAGCCAACTCAAAGTGGACGTGAGAAAGAAAACAATGACCTCGTGTCGTACCAGCTCATCATGATGATATGACTAGGCCATATTCCTCTTAACAACGCGTCAAGCCTCTCAATCGTCCTGTATTTGCATAAGACGGACTCTAGTGCTGGCCGTAGTTTCCGCCCCAACCTCCGCGGTTGTAGCTGCCGCCGCCATATCCTCCGCCAAAGCCGCCGTAGTTGCCGTAGCCACTCTGCTGCTGGTGGTTGCCGGAGTTCTGGTGACCTAGACCACCGAGTCCGCCGTACTGGCTGTTGCCGAGGTGGCTCGGGTAGTTGCCGTAGCCTTGCTGGGAGTGTTGGGGACCGCTCTGTCCGGGAGTGCTCTGGTTGGCAGAGCCGGGGCGACCAGGCTGAGCACCAAGAGCCGCTGGGCTGGGTCCGCCACTCTTGTAGTCGTTGGAGGGCTTCAGGGCGTCATCGTTGAACCCTTGGCTACCCTGTTGTCCGTAGGAACTCTGGTGGAAGTTTCCTGGTCGGGTAATGGTATCGGGAATGGCGCCGAATGCAGCAGCGCCGGCAGTGGCGCTGGGGTTCTGAGAAGTTCCAGAGGCTGAGCGACCGTAGTCGCCGAAGCCTGCGCCCATACCGCTGCCGCGGTCATGCAAAGAGGAAGCGCCGAAGCCACCTGCATTGGCGGGGGAAGACGAGTGCTGGTCGAATGAAGCCTGGGGAGACATGCCGTAGTGAGGCTGGTTGTACATGCCACCCTTTCCAAACGAACCATAGCCGGCTCCTCCCTGACCATAACCACCGAATTGGTTCACGTAGTTAGCATAGTAGGGGCTGCCATAGTATGGGTGACTGTATGGGTAGCCTGCGTTGTGCGCGTTGTGTGCGTGCTGGCCTTGAGCGGCATGTCCTTGTTGGCCAGCCATGGCGGCAGGGTTGGGGGTGTTGTGTCCGCTGTTCTGAGCATCGCCGTAACGGCTCTGGGTCTACAATTTTGTCAGTATACAATGCGAGAAGATAAGAGATCTGTCTTAGCCGCTGTCCTTACTCTGCCCGTGTCATGTGCCATCTCTGCCCAGAGTTTCTCATTCACATGAGATGGTTCAGATTGGTCGGCATGATTATCGGTTTTGAGTTTGACGAGCTGTTTCAGACCTTGAGAGAGTCCACTTACCTGTGGGATTTGGCTCTGCGAATAAGCAGAGTCAGCAGGTCCAGAGCCAAAGGCACTGCCAGTGCGCTGCTGAGCAGAACCAGCTTCCTGCTGGCTTTGTGCGATGGGCTGACCGTAGCTTCCATAGTAGTTCTGGTATTGCGCGCGTTGTTCGGCAGTGAGGTAGTTGGAGGGGTAACCGTCTGGGGCAGACGAGAAGGCACCAGGCTGGGACGGGGCCTGGCTTTGTTGGCCGGGGTAGTCGTAGTTTTGCGATTGCGAGTGGTTCGACTGCGGGATCTGCTGGCCGAATGGATCGTATGGCTTCTGCGGTGGGGCGGAGGCCTCTGATTGACCATACCTAGCAAACTGGTTGTATGGCTGGTTCGACTGGGATCCTTGGTTCTGCATAGCCTGGGATGCAAGCGGGTTCGAGGGAGACTGCTGTAGGCCGGGCTGATGTTGGGGCACGGGAGGCAGTCCAGGGGCCTGCTTTGGTGTAGGAGCGGCCTCCTGTTGGGGAGCATCTTGAGATGCTTGGCGGGGAGCGGGAGGAAGAGAAGCCCTGGGCTGCGCGACGGGAGAGTGCTGGGGCGGCTGTGTCCTCGTCTCCGCCTCTTCCCTGTCTTCGTCGACATCTGGATCCGAGCCATCGCCCAATCCCATGCTACCGAATTGGACTGCTGCCCTGTCCACGGCGCGGTCTCCGGGCATGACCACGGCCTCCTGCTGCTCCATCAACCTCCTCTGGTAGCTTGCGCTTCGGTTTGGGGTTCCAGAAGTCGCCTTTAGTGCGGTCGTCTGGAATCCTCCAATGGCGGGGCGACCGATGGGTGCCTGTGTAGGACCGTTCAAGGGGGTCGCTACAGCACTTCCAACGTCCTTCGAGCTTGCGACTGTGCTGAAAGCTGTCTCCGTCTTGGGTGGAATGGACGTGTCAGGCAGGTGCTCAACATTCTCCTGCGTAAGTTGATCTCCGGAGGGTGTGAGGGTGACGTCAGGGGCACCATCCACACTCTTGTCCGGCGTCATCTTGGACGTATCTTCGGCGGTGATGGGCGGTGTCTGGACAGCCTCATCTGCAACGGGGGGTATAGGCAGTTCTTCTGCTTGCACGGCGGGCTCTTGGGCAACTTGGTGCGCGGGCGTCTCGTCGGGTACTTGTGAGGGCACTTCGGGGGCAGCGGCGGCGGCGGGCTTTGGAGCTGCCTTGGGGACTGCGGGGACGGGCTTGGGTGCAGCAAACATGCTCGCCCAAGTCTTCTTTGCGGCTGTCATGGTAGCCTCTACGACAGGCTTTATGGCTTCGGGGGTCGCTTCAGGCGCGTGTACGGTCTCGTCGTCCTGTTTGGTCTCCTTGGACTCTTCTGGCACTGTGGGCGTGTCCCATGCAGCGGACTCGGTAGTCGGGACTGATCCAGCAGCCGTACGAGGTCCACCGGCGGCGCCTCCACGACCGCCACGAATTCCACCGCGACCACGATCAGTGCCTCGTCCGCCACGGCCGCCGCGACCGCTGTCGACTCCACGACGGGCTCCGTCGGGCCGGCCACGCAGGCTGGACGCGCCATCGAGGGGAACGTTCTCCTTGGCCTTGGAGCGGGACCTGTCCTTTGCTTTCTTTGGGACTTCTGAGAATTGCGAGACGGCGCCTGCAGTGGTTAGTAATGTAATCACGTGCGTGTAGGTCGTAGCTGCAGTCGCTTACCCTCACTGATCTTCTCGATGGTGGTCTGCAGGTCGCCGTCAGACTCTTCGATTGCGAGGACGAGATCGGCGTCGGTCCAGTCGGGGAATAGCTCCTTCAGTGTGGATAGCTGTGACTGGTAGCGCTTCTTAAGCTCGCCCAGTTCGCCCTGGTCTGCCGATGTGTCAATGTTGGAGGACGCGCTGTCGCCGTTGGTCTTTCTGGGGCCCCGGGAGCCGTATGATGCCCTGCCGCCGCGGGCAGAGCTCCTGCCTCGCGCAGGCCGAGTTTGTGCTTCAGACATTGGATGTGTGTGGTGTGTGGGCAAGCCGCGGGGGACTTATTGGGTGTGTGTGTATGTGGGCGGATTGGTGGGCAGGCGAGGTGATGATGTAGAGGGAAGGTAAAGTTGGGGAACAGCTAGAGGAAGCGACCACGTCGGCTTGGCGCTAGAGCTTCCAATGGCTGAGGACGCGGCAGGGTCGCGTTGACTGGGGCTGGAGCAGGCGGGCGGGTGTGCAGATGCGAGGGGAGGGCTGAAGGGCAATTGATCTACGAATAGCAAGAGTGCCTGTCCCAGCCTGCCGTGATGCGCGCGTTAACCTGTCACGTGCGCTCCCGTCGGGCCTGGTCCACTCTCGTCATCGCCTCACTCCACCACCGACCGATCAGACGCCGCCCACACCTGCGACACCAACACGCAGTCATGCAGTCTTCCGCGAGCAAACGCGTACTGAGCACCCTCGCCTCCAAGATCCACCCACAGCTGCCCCTCACCCCGCGCGAGAGTCAGCAGCTCCTCTCGCTGCTGACCAACTCCTTCCGTGCCCACCTCGACCACGCCCACCCCCTCGCACCTGCCGAGAGCAGCCCGAAGAAATCCACGCGAGAGTTGACCATCAGCTATGGCCAGCGCAATCCCTCCGCGAACCGCGCGACGTCCTCATATGACTCAGCGACGCAGCACATCGACTCCATCTTGACCAACCCTCTGTTTGCGGTCAAACCCCGTCGGAGAGGCTCAAGGTCTGCTGCTTCCGACATACTGAGAGAGCCCATCGTCTGGTTTGTCGACGAGATAGCTGCCGGTTCTGCCACTCTACCAAAGGCAGCCATGTGCCTCGAGCTCCTCGAGAAGACCACGAGCCAAACCTCGTCACTCAAAGACGGCAGATCATCCGCCACTGTACTCGCCGAATGGCTTCGAACTAGCGGCTCGGACACCTCGAAGCAATTCCTCGACATGTCCATCTTGAAGACCGGACGTGGCAGTAAATTCCTAGACAAGTTGGTGGCTCTGTTCGTGGCTGAAGGCGAGACCACCGCGCTCTGGCGCTGGTTCATCCGGCCAAACGAACAACGCGTCAAGGAGACTGGGCTGGACGTGGCACGGATAGCGATCTTCAGACAACAACTACTGGCCAAGATGGTTGTATTCGCGGCAGACAACAGCTTAGCGAGCGGTCTCGCCATGTTCATGCAGGCCTTCCGCCTCGTGGAGAATGCCGGACACGAAGCAGCTTACGATATACTAAGATCCGCGGGTGGCCACCTGGTGAATCGGATCATCTCCAATACCGACGAAATGCTCGAATCCGAGTTGTATCAGTTGTTCCTGTTGTCAACACCACGGTGGCTAGGGGAGTGGAGTCCAGCAGTCGAGTCAATGCTCTGGCTACATCACCCTTCGACGCCCAGCACGGGCCCTGGACTTCATTTCGTCCAGAATCCTGCCGGCGCCATCAGATTCGTTGAAGCATCCCGGAGTCGACGCAACTTCCTTGTCCAGCTCTGCCTAGGGACCGCTCGGCAGCTGATGGAACAAGAGAATTTCGTTGAAGCGCAGATCGTGATGCAGTTCACAAAAGATCACTTCGCTGATGTTGTTCTACCGAAAGAAGCAGTCATTGAGCAGCCAAAGGAAGAATCAAGGAAAGCACGCAGGGAACAGGAAAACCTGCGGTTGTTGGATCGTCTGGTCCTGACATGACCAATCTCTCCATTCCATTAATTGTAA
Source organism: Alternaria sp. BMP 2799 (assembly GCA_023758145.1). NCBI lineage: Eukaryota > Fungi > Ascomycota > Dothideomycetes > Pleosporales > Pleosporaceae > Alternaria > Alternaria sp. BMP 2799. Next base: position 656,990 of record JAFVLP010000006.1, read on the forward strand.
ATAGCCGCGACTGGTTCGCAGGTATTTTTGGGCAGGCAACCCGAAGATTCCATGCATACGTATGTTTGTGTATAGGCCTTATGGTAGTGCACCGGGGTCTGGTCTGGGCGTGCGGGGGAACGTCTACAACCCGCGTCACATCACGCGAATGCACGAACTCACGATCATAATGATCTGCAAACATGCGAAGACATGATGTAATAAATCTTACGATCGATTCATTTCCATGAGCTGATCTAAATAAGCCTCTTGTTGACTTTTGGTATCGCTAAAAACAAAATATCGAAATATGCCGTATCATCGTGATCTCATCGCCCCGCTCTATGCCTTGAGCTCACCACCGTCGGTCTCCTCTGGCCAGACATCGTAACCGAAGGTGTCCTTCATGTTGACGAAACGAGTGTGTCGTCCCTTGGCGACCTCCTCGACGGCGTCAAAGTCGGCCTTGCTCAGCTCGGGGATGAGCCAGTTGCTCTCAATACGCTTAGGGGTGGAGCTCTTGGGCAGAACAACGTAGCCGCGCTGGAGACCCCAGGCAAGCAGAACTTGCGCAAGGTCGTGGCCGCTTCGCTCGGCAACTTCGTTGAGCTTGGGGTTGGTGCGGACCTTCTCGCCGGTGCTGGGGACCTGGTTCTGGGAGCCGAGCGGCGAGTAGGCGGCGACGAGAATGTCGTTTTCCTGGCAGTACTTGACGAGCTCGGTGTTGGGGAGGAAGGGGTGGACTTCGATCTGGTTGATCATGGGCTTGACCTTGGCGATGCTGAGCAGCTTCTTCAGGCCAGGGATGGTCCAGTTGGAAACTCCGATGGCCTTGGCCTTGCCCGAGTTGTAAATCTCCTCCATGGCGCGCCATGTTGGCTCCGGGTTCTCGGTGAGGTCCTTCTTGATGATGTATTTGCCGTCGGCGCCCAGCTTGGGCATGTGGTTGTCGTCACTCTCCGCGGCAATGGGCCAGTGGACGAGGAACGCGTCAATGTAGTCGACGCCCAGGTTCTTCAGCGAAGACTCAAAACTCCACTTGACCTCCGCGGGCTCGTGCAGGTGGTTCCATACTTTTGTGACGATGAAAAGGTCCTCGCGCTTGACGTTGGTGTTTTCCTTGAGGAAATCGCGGACGGCCTCGCCAACTTCGCCCTCGTTCTGGTAGAACCATGCGCAGTCGAGGTGGCGGTAGCCGGTCTTGAGCGCGGTCATTACGGCGGCGTAGGTCTCGCCCGATGCGCCCTCGCTGGCGAAGGTGCCGAATCCGACGGCTGGCATGATGACGCCATTGGAAAGCTTGAACGTCTTCTCGTTTTGGAGGGGAGCCATGTTTGCGGTGTTTGTAATTCTTGAAGTTTGAAAATGTGTCTTGAAAATGTAGAGTCAAGATGAAAGTGGTCAAGTAAGTTTTGAGATGATTTATTCAGCGGCAACAGCGCGTGCTGGGACTGTGAAGCTACATATATCCAGCGTAACCTTGGTTGGTCTGAAATCTCTTCGCTCTTTCATCATCGCCCATCTGCTCGGACAGCTCCCCAGCCACGCTGCCGGCCGTGACCTCAGACCGAGAGATTCCGATCGCAGAAGCATCTCGCAGGCATCGGTCCCATTGCGAAAAAACTCCATAATAGTGCCATCCAACAGTTTCACGTAGACCCTCAGAGTAGGCCGTCAGCAGCAGCGATGACGTCGACGGTGGACTCAGGGTCCACAGCACGGGCCGAGCGCTGCCATTTTGATTGCTGGCGCGGAAGTTTTGCCGACCTGAGCTTCGTACAGGTGAAAATGTGGAACGATGTAGTCCCAATAGTCGTGCGGCTCTGCCGTTGTCAGCCACTCGTTTAAGCAGATCACTAGCTGCCTTCGCCCTAATTCGGCGAGCCGCGGTTACCTCGCCCCACCCATCCTTCGTCACTCCCACATGCTGCTGCAAGTACCGCCGCGACTGTCTGCACGCTGCCTGCACCATCTACACTCTGCTACACTCGCTTCTACGGATTCCCACATGTCGCATACTTGGTGTATGCACGCCAACCGCCTTTGACAGGCGGTGTACCGTGCCTTATCTTCCGGCCGCGCTCTGCCTCCGGTCAAATGAGGCTCTGCGCTAAGCTTTCACGGCTTCGGCCAAGGGTATACAACGCGCATTCCAGGTGTTGTGGCGACTCACAGCACTACGCTGCTATCGGTCCCCAGTTTTCGGCGATAATACGGCGGTGACGGTATCCAGTTCTCATTCTCTGGTTCAGCAAACTTCTCCACTAGTGCTGCTATGCACGGCCACTACAGCAGTGTAATGATGTCGCGCTGTGGGTACAGAGGTACTTGTTGAACGCTCACAGTGCCAGAACGTGGTTGGTGTCACCGGCCTGAATCGGGATAGCGAAAAGCTCCTGCGAAACTTTCCAGAAGAGGTTGGCGAATGATGATGGCATCTGGGGTTCATGGACGTCGCTGCCTGTCACTGTGACGAGTGATGTGATATATAGCCCCTCCCCCAGAGGACCCTGAGACTGCTCTTTCATCATCACAACTCCACTTCTTCAGCATCACATTCAGCTTCTGAGAAGACTGACACTACTACTTTCTTCACTCGATACCCCATTCTTATCCCAACTTCAACCACCATCATCATGTCTCCCTCCGCTGTTGAGAACGAGGCTCAGACTACCTCCAACAAGGCTCCTGAGCTTCCCATCCCAGCTGACCCTCAACAAGATGGCACCGACAACACCGTCGAGGTCCCAGCAACCCGAAGTGCCATGGCCGACACCACTGGCTACATGCACAACCTCTCCCTCTCGCCTTCCATGAAGGAGAGGAGAGGATCCCGCAACTCCTTCGGTACCTCACTGCCCATCCCCCGTTCCAAGAGGCAGTCGAGGCTCTCGTCCGTTCACTACCCCGATGGCCGTGGTGCCGCTGTCCGCCCTGGCATGCCCCCGATCCAGCCATCTCGCGACATCATCGCTGCCCAGCTTCAAGATCTCGCTGGCGAGAAGGTCCGCGCCGCCAAGGACATGGCATTCGTCTTCGACATTGACGGTGTCCTCGTCCACGGTGACCGTCTGATCCCCGAGGGTCAGCGCGTCCTCGAGATCCTGAACGGAGACAACGAGCTCGGCATCAAGATCCCCCACATCTTCCTTACCAACGGTTCCGGTAAGCCCGAGCAAGCTCGTGTCGACCAGCTGTCCAAGATCCTCCACAACCCCATCTCGACCGAGCAGTTCATCCAGTCGCACACTCCCATGCGTGCCTTGGCCGAATATTACAAGACCGTCCTCGTTGTCGGTGGTGAGGGCTACAAGTGCCGTGAGGTTGCCGAGCAATACGGCTTCCAAGACATTGTCGTCCCCAACGACATCATCGCCTGGGACCCCACCATCGCCCCCTACCGTGTCTTCACCGACGAGGAGCGCAAGACTTCCCGCCCTCGCGACTTCAGCAAGGTCAACATCGAGGCCATCATGGTCTTCTCCGACAGCCGTGATTACGCCACCGACATCCAGATCATCATGGATCTCCTCCAGTCCGAGAACGGCAAGTTCGGAACCCGTGCTAAGGACCCCGTCTCCCAGCGCATCCCCATCTACTTCTCCCAGGGTGACATGCTGTGCCCCACCGAGCACCCCTTCCCCCGCATGTCCCAGGGTGCCTTCCGCATTGGTCTCGAGGCCATGTACAAGTCGCTCACCGGCGTCGAACTCGAGCGTGTCGTCTACGGCAAGCCCGAACTGGCTACCTACAAGTACGCCGACGAGGTCATCGCCTCCTGGATGGAGACCATCCACAACGACGAGAAGCTGCCAGCCAACATCTACATGATCGGTGACAACCCTGCTTCCGACATCGTCGGTGGTAACATGTACGGCTGGAACACTTGCCTTGTCCGCACTGGTGTCTTCCAGGGCGGCGACAACGACGAGCAGAACCCTGCTTCCTTCGGTGTCTTCAAGAACGTCTTCGAGGCTGTTACCACCGCTATGAAGAAGGAGCTCGGCGAGGACTTCAAGTTCAAGTTCGACGACAAGATGAACCCTGTCAACCTTGAGGGTGGCCAGTCTGCTATTGCTTAAGTGGTTTGATGGGACTAAGAGTTTGTTGTACATAAGCATTTTCCTGGCGTTTCTTCCTTTTTTTTTTCGGGATTATATCCTTGCATAGCGAAGCTTGCAAATCACCTTTATAGATCAACGAGTTTACTATACAACTGGGTCTACGGATTCTGGGTTTTCGGTTTTTTATATAGATTACGATGAATTCTAAAAGTCTTCTACCTTTTACACGATGCTTTTTCATTCTATGTTCTGAATGTGAGGACTTTGCTTCTCTACGGTATGGTACTTCATCGACCACCTCTTGGTCGCTTATTCTCAGCACCAAACTCATCGCTCTGCGACATCTCTCATACTCAACAAAGACTAGTCATCATCCTCATCCCCAAACCCCACCAACGCCCTCCTCAGCCTGACCTCCCTCCCCACCCCATCAACCTCCCACGTAGCCTTACACTCATACCGCCCCTCAAGCCTAACCCAAACATCCCTCAACAAGTACCTCGCAAGCGTCCTACTCTGATACAACACAAACTTCTCATTCGTAGGACTGATCTCATCTTCTTCCTCTACCACGTCTTTCTTCTGTGGACGAGGACTAGATAGGACAATCTTGCGGGGTGACGTAGTGGGCTGGGTGGTTTCGGGTGATAGTTGGAGGGATAGACATGGGTCTTCAGTGCCAATAGGTACAAAAGTATCCCAAGCCGGTACGCCATCGACGATCGGTGTCGAGCCTGCTACGGGTGAAGCATAAATGTCGTACCATAGGCCTGTTGCGCCGATCATGGCTTTGACGTAGAGGGTCCAGGAGAGTGAGAAGCCGAGGTTGCGGTAGGAGCCTGCCTGTTGTGTCTGTTAGTCTTGTCCTTGTTCTCGTGATAGTTGTAATTGTAGTTGTCACACTGTTTCAACGTGGGTGTGTGTAGGGCGGACTTACGATGACGGTGTTTCCCTTCCTCCTAATTATAAAGATACTGCCTGCTTTGTTCCTCTCGACTTCCCTTCTATAGACAAACTCCTCCACTCGTGGGTCTAGGAACGCCTCTACACACTCCTTGTTTGTGTGACTGAGGATCGTGGCGATGGCGTCGCTGAGACGCGGGTACGCGGCTCCGACCAACGGGTCTTGAGTGTTGAAATACGCTTCTAGATCGATGACGTGGGGAGAACGGACGCAATCCCTGGTTTGGTCGTAGTGGAAGTAGTGGGAGCCGGGCAGGAAGACGAATGACATTACTTTGTCGCAAATGTCGCCGGCAGGGTTGGAGTAGTATGTGTTTTGCAGTTCTTCCAGTCTGTCTCGCAGGGCTTCCTCTTCGCGGAGGAGGGCATCGGAAGCGCGTTTTGTGGGGGAGGAGGGGAGGAGGGATGTCAATGTGGCGCTGAAGCGAGATAGAGTGCTGGTGTTCGTTGGCTTTTGAGGGCTGTACTGGCTGGGGTCTTTGAAGGTCGCTCTGAAAGTGGAGGAGATTTGAGTAGCGTCTAGCTCGGCCCATTCATCGTCGTCGGGCTCCCAGAGTGGTTTACCCTTGAATGGTGAGAGGTCACGTAGACTAGTTGGCATGGTGTTAGCGGTCTCGGGTGGGTGTGTGGGAGGTTGTGTGGGGAGGTGTGGGCTAGAAGAGAAAGGCGAGTTGAGGGAGATCGTCGAGCTGCTTGGGGAGCTGTCGAAGTCTTCTGGAGCAAACAGTGGTGCGATTTCGGAGCCGTGATCTGTTTGCGCTCCTCCGACACCGACATCAGATGACGGCGGCGGTGACTTTGCGGCTTGCTTTGGGATCTGGTCCGCCCAACTGATTGTCCGAATGCGTCTCGATGTAGGTCGTGGTGATAGCGTTTTCGGTGAACTCGGAGCGGTCTTGCTCCTCTTGGAGGCCTTGTATTTTCGATGCTCAAAGTCGTTGCCTTTTGCACTGATGCTGTCTTGACTACGGGCGCGTAACAGCGCATTTCCACCAGCGATTTTGGAAGGCGAGCCAGAGTGAAAGATCGATGTTAGTCCTGGAAGCATGTTCATTGAACTCCCCACCACACAGTATGAGGAGCCTGACGATGACAGTTCGGTCGAGATTACAGCTACTGACTGGTGGTCTTTAGCTCCATCTTCTCTACGGTCTGCCGTACTACGACGAAACAAGGAGTTGAAGAAACCTCCACTCTGACTATTGCTCAGCGAGCGTGGTACAGTTGTCCTTGAAGATGATCTCGAAAAACCGAAGAGGCCTGATCCGAAAATGGACTTAGGCGAGCTTGGAGGAGTTGCCGCCGATACTGACGATTGCGAACTTCCCGGTACCCTAACGCGTGGGTAATCTAAGTCTAAAGGCTTGGGTGGTATCATGCAAGCCTGTGCTGTTACGGGTGGGGATGGTACAGGTGTGATGGTCTTCGTGTGCTGTAACGTGGGTTGTACAGGATCCTTCGGGCCTGACCTTGCGAGTAGATCACGTAGCCTTTCTGCTGCGTCGCTATCCTGCATGATGGCGATCGAAGAGTACGGAAATAGCCAGAAGCTGAGCAAGTTGTTTGAGTTGAGGGTGGAGCGTTTGCTGTACTCGTAGGGACAAGGGGAATGAGAAAGAGCAACAGTGAGAGTCAATGCTCAGTTGGACCTCCGTCACAAGAGCGACGGTAGTATGTAGAGGATTCACATTCGCTTCAACCATGTCTCTTGCGACTCCAGTGAATGCCCTCACAGAAACGGCAGTCAAGGCAGTAGGGCATCACAGCAAGCTAGTACCGTTGCAGTGACGAGAGTATGCGAGACGGGAAGTGCTTTGACGTTTACTATAAAGATTACACAGTCGTAAGTATAGAGTTGCTCAACCCAATAATATGTAAGTATATGTTCGTAAAACTGACAGATGGTTCCATCGACGTCGTTCCGTAGTATTGCATATCATCTAAATAGGACATCAAGTGAATCATAACGAAAGCATGCCGAGTGGCTCGGGTGTCATCAAGACCATAACCCGGTCGAACGCTCACAAAGCGTACCTGTAATCGAGTCAGTACCTCAGCAACTCCAACATTTTTGTCCAGTCCTGCAAGCAGCCGCCACATGTATCACATCCATCCACGCGATGCTCGTTGGGAGTTGGTAGATTTTCGATTCATTCAGGGAGAGAACCCAGACTCTTGATATGTCGTCGTAATCGTAGGTCTCCACAGATCCATCATCTCCATCCCCCTCCTTCGCAGCGCTGCAAGAGCAACTACCACGCCATCATATTGTCCATACTCGTGAAGTCCGTATAGATGCCCATAGCTTTCGCAAAGAACTCCGGTAACCGAATAGAAAATGCCGCTTTCCCTTTTCCCCCGAGAGTTTGCTTGCGCTTATCGCAGACGCCTGGCCTCACGCTCGGACTCGAGCAGGCAGAGAATGTCGTTCTCGCGGACTGTGATGTCTCCGTTAGTATGCGGGGGTTTCGTTCAGCATACAGGTAGAGCGTGCGTACCTGGGCCCTTGACGTTGCGGATGATGGAACGGGTCTGGTCGTTCATGAACTCGACGCGGCATTGGGTGACACCACCACGGGAGCCTGTTATTATCCGTCAGCCTGCCATTCTCTCACGATGTGCATCCCCCGACTGTTGTATGCGCTCGTCTCGCAGAAAAGTTCGGGGTCTTCGGAAAGTTCGCGTACCGGTTCGGCCAAGGACACGGGTGACCTTGACGAGGTTGACGGGGGCCTTAGCAGAGTCCATTTTGTGCGGTTGTGAAGTTCGACGGGAGTCGGTCGTTCGGTGTGCGGAAGAGCTGGGTTGGGCGTTCGGAGATGGAGTTGTCGCTGGCGATGCGTGAGAGCTGGTGCGAACCGTGGGCAATTTTGCAAAGTGCGCTAGCTAGGCGAGCAGGGGTGTGGCGCGCTAGTGCCCCGTCCATTCACTTGGGCGGCAGGCAACACCACCATCAACACTCAGAGCATCACGACTTGAGTAATTCATTCAAAATCTTGGACAACTGCGGACGTTATGAAATAGCTATGTTTTATGGTGTGACTTCCAAAGATTCGATCGCCGCAACACCAAGTGCCCACAACCACCGTTACCGAATATCTCCCACCCAATGTACACAACCAAAGTACCCTCGCGAAAAGACCCCTCGGGCTCGAGCGCGAAAGACAGAGAAGACCAAGTGCCCACGCAATCATCACACATCTCACAATGCACCAAGGACAGCAGTACTCAACGACATTTTTCATTCCATCTATCTAGTAAAGAAGCGCCAAATCGCTCAGAGGGGTATAAAGCGCCTTCCAACGCCTTGGGAAGTACCCGACCCTCAGTAGCTCTTCCAGCCATGCCCACCCACGTCCGAACTAGTCATACCGAGGATCGGCTTCCGTGTAAACAAGCTTGCAAAACCTCAAATCCCTGAAATGAAGGTGTGGAAGGATCTGAAGCAAGCCATCTCATCAGCTGTCACCTACATGTCCGCAAACCTTCTCCTCAGCGGCGGAGGCGTAAACTGCGAACCGGGCTTCCTCGTGGCCTTCACAACCTTCGTAACGGTATGCTTGACCGTGTCACAATCGACTTCGGTCTCGGTCGCAGTGGTAGTCGAAGTGAAGACGTTTGCAACCTTGGTAACAATGGAAGGCTCGGGGGCGACGGTGGAAGGCTCGGAGGTCACGACAGACGGCTCATGAGCCGGACCATAGGTGAAAGGCTCAGGGGCCGCAGCACGGCGGCCGATCGGAGGAATCTGCCATATATCATGGCAGTAGCCGAAGGAAGGGAGACAACCGGGGTTGCAGTGAGCGGCTGTGTCGCCGCAGTAGCCGTAGGGGCTGCAGCAGGGGCCTTTCGGAGAGCCGTTGCAGGTGAAGCCAGTTGTGCCGCCGCCTGTTGGAGTGTCGTTAGTGATGTGTGAAGGGAAAGGTAGGTGGGTGGAAGGCTTACATTGACCATTTGGTGAGATGATCATGCCATTGGGAGCGATGACAGGAGGCTGGACGACAGGAGGCTGAACAACCGGTGCAGGAATGGCCTGGTGGACGGAACCAGCAGTCTTTGGCTCCTTGCCAAAGAATGTCTGGACTCCTGGGCCGTCGGTACCTGCGATTGATCATCAGCTACTGTCCGAAACGTTCAAGTAGGTCAGTAAACTTACAAGTCTCGACAAAGATATCAGCACCAGCCCAGCACATGAGACTTGGCTCATTCGCGAACCCGCCTGGGCTAAGATAAGTGTTCACACACTTCTCCTCATTGCAGTACGCATATGGGCAGTCTTTCTTGTTGGGTACTGGGTTGATGTAGAGTTTCACACCACCTCGAATCAGTGCTGAAAATACCGTTAGTCTACATGTCCTCTCTACATCAAGGGGAAATACATACGACAATACTTCGGGTTTGCCGGCCCAGCCTTCAAGTCACAATCCACAGCACTCAGGTCATACCACATCTTCCCCTTGGATTCCTCAAGATTATACTCGACCTGAATGATGCCTGCAGGCCCAGGAGTATAGTAATCCAGATCCCTGATCTTCAACGAGAGACCGCCGCCGAATCTCTCCGTGTCGACCATGGGGTGAATGACGGAGCCGCCGTTGCCGGGTACCATGCTGCGGAAGGAGTCGCCGCCATCGATGTGCGAGGCTGGGGGGCCGACGGCCCAGAAGTAGACGTTGTACGGGCAGTGGTTGATGAATTTGACGTATTTGGCTGACGTCCCGAGGAAGGTGACGCTCAGGAGCGTCGCGAGGATGAAGAGGGTAAACTTCATGATTGGATTGTTTCGTGGATGAGATAGGGTGGGATGCAATGAGGTAGGAGGCTCTGAGAAGAGCAAATAGGGAGTAAATCCCAACAAGCTTGAGGATGAACGAGATAAGAACTTTACAGGAAAGAGGAAAGGGACAGGTGTGGTTTTATGGAAGAGCGATTCACCCTTATTTCCTGGTCATCTTCTTCGTTGGGCCCTTCTCAAGGTCTCATGGTAATGAAGGGGCGTTGGGGGAGCATCCATTACGGCTTCACGAGATGCTGGAGGTGTGTTGATCGGGTTTCTCCGGAGGGGTAGGAACGAACAGCACGTGCGATTACTATTGCTTGGGTATCTTGTGGAGTCCCAGACACTTCGTGCTCGCATTCGAACAGACAGTTTCAAAGTTGACGACCTCATCCCTTCGCATGCTCTTCTGAGTCTGGAATACAGTATCTTCAGTCTTATTCTCCTCACGCACGAAGAGAGTATGTTGCCGTCTGGGTGGTATATTGGAAGTCGCAGTTGCGGAACAGACCCCGTTGTCGTTGGGATGATGTACTGGTAATGTGCGTTCAACAGGGCTCGCTGATAGTCCCTGGTACCAAACTACAAAAGCCGCTTGAGCACAACGGGAGAAACCTCATGCAAGGAGGAAAGGGAAGAGGTATACTGCAGTCTACGTTAGCATAAATCGGGCGTTTGTACAATTCTAAGAGCAATGTAGACTTTTGGGACAGTTTCTTCAAACCAACGCCATTTCAATTTTTTCGATGTCTTCCTATCTATTGGGTATCATGTGTTGCTGCCAAAGCAATTTGAGGTGGCATCTCATACAAGGAAGAAACTAGACAGGCCTGAAGCCTACATTAGGACGATAATAAGCAAAAGAGATGACCCAAGGTCAATGTAGACCTCGCGATATTTTTTCCCTTGAATGTAATGCAGAAACCGTGCTTGCAATACTGGTAATCAAGCCCCAATTTCGTCAACTCCGTCGCAATGCCGTACCGTGTAAATGCATACTTGAACGAAAAGAATAAGACGGTACAAAAATAACATGAATCAAGCTTGCGGAATCCTGGAGCGGTCGCCGCCCTTGGCGATCCACTCCTCCTTGATGAGCTTGTCCTGCTCCAAGTGCATGAGCTTGTAGGCTGTGCGGATCGTTCCGTCGCTGACCTCGACAGCCAAACCGATCTCTTTAGGCGATTTGGGCTGACCCATGAGGTGGGAGACGAGGTAGAGACAGGCGCCGGCGATAGAGAGGGGGGAGCGTCCGGCTGCAACTCCGTAGTGGGCGACCTGATCCGCGCACTCTTCTGCGACCATCTGGACTTGTGTTCCGAGGGCGAGTTTGGCGCAGGCACGGGGCATAAGACTTGCGGCGCTGGTGGCTGTGGTACCTCCTTTCTGGTTGAGAAGGTTGACAGTGTCGATGACGGCACCATTTCCTGCAACTGACGGCCCGTTATTCTGGGACTTTTGTATAAAGGCCTCGAGCACCTTGAACGTACGGCCAACTTCCTTCTTGCTCACGTTGGTCATCTTGAAGATTTCGCGGAAACTGCGCTGCTGGTCGTGCTTTCTGCAGGCTATGAAGATGCACCCGGCGATGATAGCGTCTTGCGATTTGCCCTTGAAGAGTTTTGCGTCGTCGGTCATCTTGAACAGCATCTTGGCCGTCTCCGCGGTCGGGCGGCTGATGTTCTGTGAATCGCAGAGCGCTGAGATCTGTCCATACGCAGCCTGCAGCGCCTTGTTGACCTTGTCGTGGTTGGTCTTGTTAAGTGCGCGGCTCAAGTCCCTAGACCTCATACCGCCGTCACCGAAACTGATCTCAGTCTGGAGCTGGGAGCCGTGTAGCAGGGGGTTCGCGGCGTCTCCGATACGAGAGGGGTCGTCGTTTCCTTGATCTAGATACAGGACGCAGTGTTAGCATGAGTGTCACTTGCATTTCCTCCAAGCAGGCAAGTACTTGCCGTCGTTGGAAAAGGTGCGCCACTCGGAACGCGTGTCTATAGTCCTCTCTGCGAGTACGCGACCGCAAGAACCGCAGATGGTGTCGCCGGCGCTGAACTCTTCGACCAGATTGGGAGGGTTTTCTTTGCAGTCGGGGCAGATCATGGCAACGTTCAGGTCTTCCTGCCACTCGTCTTCTTTCACGAGTGTGGGCGCGGCTTCATACACCTCGCCAGGCGACAGCAGACGGCCATCGGGGGCGTACGACATCTTCGAGCAGTTGCGGACGGGCTATAGAGTGTATTTCGTTATCTAGCTATTGCGCGCGGTCGACCGACACACTTGTAGACTGCGTCCGGGCTGGAGCAGGATGAGCGAGTGCGGTGGTATGAGACAGGCTGCGAGACTGAAGGAAAGTCTGCGACGACAAACTTGTAGTTCGGCGCGCAGGCAGCCATTGCTGGGCTTGGCACGCCGCTAAGCCGTTTCGGGTGGCGGCTCAAGCTGCGGCGGTCCACGGTTTTTCCCCAACATCGACCTTCACTGTAGCTCCCATTGCCAGCTTCCCCACGTCACTACACCTACACAATGATCGCGCAATCCATCAGGGCCTCGGTACGCTCCTACTGCTGGTGGAATCTGGACACGTACTGACCTGCCACAGCGCCAGGCGCTCGTCCGCGTTGCCCGGCAGCAACCTGCCTTTGTCGCTCGCCGCACTTTCATCACTCCCTCGGCCGTCCGATCAGGTGATTCATCCCGAATGCTTGAAGACGCGACAGTACTGACCCAATTGGTGCCGTAGCCGACCTAGTGCAGGACCTCTACCTCCGCGAGCTCAAGGCCTACAAGGTCCCCGAAGTCAAGGCATCCGACGCTGAGGCCCACGTCCAGAAGTTCACCGTCCCCAAGGCCCCCGCATCCCCCGAGGAGACCGACATTGCGAACGAGTTGAAGTCATACGAGACACAGGCGGTTGACGTTGAGGGCGCTCAGGGCGAGGACGACGCCGTGCTCCCACAAGAGGACTGGTTCGAGGAGGAGGACGAGAGCATTACCACCGCCGGTGCCACCCATTAGAGGAGCGTTGCTGGGTGAGGGAGATCATGTATCAAAACACTAGCGACTGTGTCAATACCATTGAGCGATGAAGCCAACGAGAGCTCTGTTCGGGCACATGCGAATCACGTGACGTGACTATGACCTCGAGTTCAACGTGGGGGTACACGAGCAGATAAAGTTGTGACTATCGATGCTAAGCTTAGTTGAGTGAGTGCTTTGGTTCGAAACCACGGTCTTTGTCTCAACAAGGTGAACTAAGCTGCTCGCGGATATGATTCTTTTTGACTCGTTGCGGACCGTGATCTACAAGTACATGAGACGTGGGAGTTCTACAGCTAGCCTCCTCAGGGTCTGGCATCCGTGCTCGCGCTGATGCTCTGGGAACTAAGAGGGGCTCGCAGCTGTTGAACTGTGTACTTTTTGTGCATGTGCATTGCTGTTTGAGAAGCAAGCAATCTACCACTTGGCATACGTTCAGGAGAGGGGTGCTCGAGGGGTTAGGGATTGAGGGATTTGTGGGGTGCCAGGATCGTCGTGAGGTTCTGGCAGCAGCCCGATTGCTTTTACGTGCCAGGCTGTAACGAGAGACTGGATGTCGCATCTATGCCTACCTCAGAAGACATTCACACACGACGCGTCGCATTCTGACCGGCTTGATGCACGCTGTTCCGACAGGCGTGCGCGGAATGATGATCGCTACACACATGCACACGCGACCGCAGCGACCGTGGCCCCTCAGATAAGCCCGGCTGCGCACTCAGCTGTGCACTATACAGTAATCGTCAGGCTGGCATGTCCCGTTCCGACAATGCTCACGGTTCGGAACTTCGGACAAAGCACAGGATACGCGTGGGTCAGAAGGAGCCTCGCAATTGGAGTCTGCCCCAGTAGCTGCAGGCACGGTCGCCTATCGCACCATCTGCATCTGCGGCTTTGCATACCGACGTCCTAGTGCCATGCGTGCCATGGACTTTTTTCGGTTGAGAGGTTTACCCTGAGGCACTAGCACCTGTCCACGGTAGTCAACCGTACCGGTCTCATACTGCAGAGCAGAAAGCAGTACGTCAAGATAAGTCATGAGAGTCGAGCCGTTATACGAGGCGGTACCCAGGTAAGCTACTGGGGTCTGCGGTATGTCTAGGGACCGGCCAGGAGATTACGGCAGCGCGAGATTGCAGTGTTCACAGTTCACGTCGCGAAAAAACAAGTTGGTTCGCCGGGGGCCCACCGCGCAGCAGACGCATCTTGCCCCGACCGTGTCGCTGCATCAGATGCGCAGCACCGTCACACAGGCAGGCATGCCAGCTGCGACGATCCGAAAGGCGTCATGCTGGCGGTGGGTGGCGGGCTAGAGCTCGTACTGCTCCCAGCGTGGAAATGTAAAGAAACGGCGCGGCGCGGGTCAGTAGACGAAAGGCAAATGATACCAAGAATACGCCCGTTTTTAATATAGAATTATTATCGCTCCGACGCGATCTGCGCAGGCGACGACCCCTGCTAGCCCCAGTTCGTCCGCTTGCGAAAGCGTCAAAGTAATAGCCCTCAACCTGCCCCCAGCGGCGTCAGTGAGCGCGGATTCTCTAACCCAAGGCCTGCCAGTCGCTACTGAACTTACTGCCCGATCCTGTCGCAGCAGATTCCACTCGCTTTGCCCTCCCCCGCGTCCTCTGAGCGGCTGCCGTTCACTTCCGGTACCACAGCCTCGTTTGTGACGTCTTCGCGCGCCCGACTGGAGTATACTGCACCTTTGCCCGTTCACTGCCTGCTGCACAACGGCCCGCCTGACAGCACAACGCCGCAACCGTCCCAATTCACCGCCATGAGCCCGTAAACTTTCTGGAACACGTCAAACTTTACGAATCCCCGGCTGTTTCCTGCTGCCTCGCCCACGTCCAACCCACCCGTCGCCATGCCCATCGCCGTTGCTTCGGCTCCTCGCGGCCACTACTCCCTCGCGAATGCCATTCGAGGCAGGAGCAGAGCCGCCTCAGAGGTTGGCCCTGGTCCACAGCCCCCCAGCCACACGGAGCGCGCCCAGCTCCCCAAGGCCGCCTCGTACACGTACTTCCCCCAGGTCAAGGATCTGGACCACGAGCCCCCCGTGGTGGAGCTGAGGGGAGGCTCTGACGACGATGTCGAAACCGGCAAGAGCGAAGAGCGCACGTCTGAAAGCCACTCGGGTGGCTCGAGTCCTTCCTCAGAAGAGGCTCCCGAACTCCCTGGCGTGGAAATGCCGCAACTCAGGCCCAACAACCTCTCGCGTCGCTCCTCGCGCTTTCTCCCTTTCTCCAGCCGGAGCAGAGAGCCATCCGCTGAACGCAAGACCGACCGCAAGGCCGAACGTGGCCGGACCGACGCTGTGAAGCAATCAGACTCGCCCGCTGGCTCCCCTTCACGGTCCCTGACCAACCTGCGGAGGAAGTCGTGGATTGTGAAGGAGCAGCCGCGTGAGTCTCTTTCGCCGGTCAAGGAAAAGAAGCTCAAGAAGAAGAGTCTCGGCGACCAGACCCAGCCTACTACCGAGGCGGCTAAGCGGAAGACGCTCACAACCACGATCACGACAACAGACAGGATCTCTGAGGAGTCTGAAGCCCGGGATACTGTGAAGGAAGAGATTCAGCAGCCAGTGCCAGTCGCCAAGAAGAACAAGCGTCTGAGTGGTCTCTTCGCCGCGTCGAGCAGCGCTTCCAACTTGCCGTCCGTCCCGAAATCCTTCTCGACAGAAAAGCTTCCCCACTACCCGCAGAACCACAACCCCGTCAGCCCGACCCACATTGTTCCCCCACTACCACGCAACGTATCTGCAGAGAAGCTCAAGGGCATCAAGACGGAGCCCCGCAAGAAAGACGAGCTATGGACTGCCTTCAGGACCTTGGACGGGGATCTGCGCAAGTAAGACTCCCTCTTCCCCCAGTGAATCCAGAGCTAACAGAAGACAGGTTCCAATCCAAGTCCAGTTCCCTCAAAGCAAACGTCGTCCGCACCGCCCTACTACCCTTCCTCCGACAGTATTCCTCACATCCCTCGAACCACAAGCTCAGGCCCGAAGACCTTGACCGGCGCGTGAACATCCTCAATGGATGGTGGACCGGCCTCCTGGAGCTCGTCGCAGGACGGAATAACCAGTCCATTTCTGGAACAGATCGTCCCGTCATTCTGGAGGGTATTGCTGCAGTCATGGAGAGGCCCGAATGGAGACTGTATCCGTCTCCGTTCTGTGCTCTTGCAGACCGTGTGGAGACACTGTCGGCATCCACGACCAGCTCCAACGCATCCGCCAACTCCGACTTCCTCGCCGAATCGGTCTATCACAACGTTCGGAACATCTTTACCCAGAACCTGCAATCTCAGATGGCTTTTGTCGTAGAAAAGATGTCATTGCGGAACGCCGCAGCTAGTCTGGTCACCTTTTGCGGAAAGACGTGCGCGTACGCCTTCTGCTTCTGTCCAGGCGTGGCAGACGTTCTGGTACGCCTGTGGGGTCCCTCTCTGGACATGATGAAGCGCGTCATGGAGGAATCTGGCGTTTCCAAGCTTGATCGTTTGGATGCTGTTTCTGATCGAGTTGTGGCTGGTTTCCCTCCCATGCTCCACTCGCTGAAGCTGCTTTCGCTCAACCGACTCCTGCGCCAATTACACAAGCCTGTGTTGCCCCCGCTCGCTATGGCGAACCTCGACTGGTACGGCCTTTGGACAAAGCGCTGGTCTGGTGCTGAGAGCGACCTTTTCTATGTTTTCGTCAAGCATTTCCACATCCTCGTCAGCGATTTCCTACCTGTCGAGCCCAGCAAAGCGGAGCGCATCTGCGTGCCAGGACTCATCATGGTGCATGCCCAGATTCTGGTCAACCTTGATGCGACCATCAACAGAAACGCCACTCCACAACAGCAAGAAGATCCATCGACCGCGGCAAACATCACTTTTGATGACGTTTTAGAACCCGATGCCTCTGCCTCGAGCATCGCCATCCCACCTGCGAATGCTACGAGAATGATGCAAGAGAATCGACTTATAATGCTAATTCGGGATTTCCTCTCTGAGCGGAACTCGCATCTTCACATTGCCAGGCGCATGTTCGCTGACAGTTTCGCTCGTCTCCTACAAGCGCAGGCACGCAAGATCTCGATATACGACAACAGTGCCTGTTACACACTCTGCGACTTTCTCGAGGAGGCTCTCATCATCATGGTCCGATACGAACAGCACGACAGTGACCAACACGCTGTAATGGACTGGCCGTTCTGGCTTACCGTATTCAAGGCAATGGCCGCCAGCCACAACACAGCCACTGAGATCAAGTTGTACGCCTTCCTTTACAGCAGCTGGTGCACACTGGTCATGGACGAGCGAAGAAAGGCTGGGTTGTGCCTCGACTTTCTTCTGGAACCAGCTTTCTTCGAGAGCCGCTTCAACCATTGGTGTCCTATGGTACGATCTTACTTTATGCGTTTGATCTGCTGGCGGGTTGCGCGCTATGACGGAAACGAGACTGATACTGAGGTGTACGTATCCTTGAGGCTTGACAATGATGACATGTGCTAATAATGAAACAGAGCCATTAAGAAGGCTTTGAGCGACCGCCTCCGGTCCATTTGGTCTCACTACCTCTGGCTTCAAGAAGAAGCTGAGCGTAAGCAGATCGTATACCCATCGACCCAGGCGTGCAACCCTGCACCAGGCCGACGTTTCCTCATCATCCGTAATGATAATCCTATTGTGGCCAACAACGGTCCTTTCCTTTCGTTTGACGGCGTGGTCCAAAACCCCCATCAGCGAAAACCAACTCCTGCCAGCACCAGCATCCCCGAAGCGGAGATTCGGCCTGCGTCCTCCCTGTCCGCGGATTCAAGCGACTTTCCTGATGAAGACCCCGGCAAGGGCAAGTGGAACATCCTACGAAGTCTCATCGGTGGAGGCTCCAAGCAGACTGCGAAAGCCAAGAGCCCTGCGGCATCGATCAAAGACAAGGAGAATAGCAGCAAGACATCGTCTGCAAACTCGTCAACCGACGCACTCTCCACCACTGCATCTGCGGTTTCGGAGCCTCCTGTGTCTACGCCAGCACCGCCACCTTCCACTCATCGAACCTACAATTTCCGCTTCTCCCTGGAATGGGTTGACAAACGCTTCGGTACCTACCACAACATGCGCCTCCAACCTCCGAAACTTCCAGCTCCAGCACACAACCTGCTACAATCAAGGGGCATCAACACGGAACCCGTCCTCAGTACCCCTCCAACTGGAGCTGCTGTAACATCAAGTACCTACGCAGGTCGTGCTCTCGCAGAATGGACCTTTGTCAGCCACGAGTGCCAGAACTTCTTCGATAGGAGAAAGAACGAAGGCGTGCCGACGAACCGACAAGTCGAGACACCCACGTTGAACGTCGAAGCGTTCAGACGACCTGGCTAAGCCACAAGGGAAGCAGGCCACAGTGGCATACAACATTCACTTCAGGATCTCGTATATATTTCGACTGGCATTCCCACGTCAGTCATGTTTCAACACCATTCGGCCGGCTCGATACCCATTCAGCATTCCTTCAGTACACACTACCTTGACGATTGCATATGGACACTCGACGCGAGCATCCCCCGACGGCGTTCTTCCACAACATCGAGCACATCATTCTCTTGTTTACACCACATCTGGCATGCATGGCAGTGCGCTTCTTGCATTGCCCCCACTTTGATACTACTTCTTTTTGTCTTTTGGGTGTTCTGATTTCTTTCTCTTGGCGTGGGCGTGTCGAGCAAAGTTTAATGGGATATTATACACTTTAGGTTGCCGGGGCGCGGAGTCTATAGTATGGCATCCACCCCCTCATGGGCCGAATATTAGATACATGAATCATATCGTCTCTTGCATTACTACTCCTGCGCTTCAACGGGTGCTTCTTTCAAAGTCTGAGCGACCAAATACGATGTGCTAGCCTCAAGGCGGACAATTCGGAAAGAGATATCCCGTATAGCGCTAGCGCGATGTGTGACATGCATGCCCAGCGTGATCTACCCATCCTCACATCGTCATCTACACCATCAACTCACTAGAACCCTTCGCACGAGCGGAAGTATAACGGAGCCTCCATAGCTACAACCATCACGTCGCCACGCGCACTCCCGTCGTCGGATGTCCCCCTTCGGCTCTAATTCATCCGCGCCCAGCCACGTATTTCCCCGGTGGAACAATCTACACCAAACAACATCCGCAAGTGCCGGCTCCGGGTACCACGAGACCTGACATGTTTGTTCTAATCATAGGAAGGGGTCCCGCTTCCGGATGTCTCCCCGCAGTTTAGGGCTTCAAGGTAATATAATCTGGGGGGAATTAGCCTGGACTTGGTATGTTTCAGGGTCGATCGCGGTATTACTTCGTTGCTTTTGTATAGTAGGTTGAGATGGGGCTTACGGAAGATTAGTTGATTAGTTGACGAGAGGACTGATGGGAAAGGTGAGGGTGGTTGGTAGTTGGGGGTTATAGTAGGGTGTTTGGACGTGGGTTTTGGGTTCAGCGCTTTTGAGATCTTTTGTTTTGAGATCAAAGGAGGACAGTATATTTCGTCATGCATTCCTCAAGTCTATTATCGGTGGCTGCTCTGGCGGTTACAGTGTTGGCAGCTCCAAGCGGTCATGTCGACAAGCGTGCGCAGACCGTATATCTAGCTGGAGACTCAACAATGGCGAGAGCAAGTGGTGCAACTACAGGTACACCCTATCACCCATTCCCACACCTGAATCCCCTACTAAAACCTACCCACTAGGCTGGGGTGTCTTCCTCCCCAACTCGCTCACCCTCCCCGTCGTCAACAAAGCCATCGGCGGCCGCAGCTCCCGCTCCTACACTGTCGAAGGCCGTTTCGACGAAATCGCCAACCTCGTAAAACCCAATGACATCGTAATCATAGAATTCGGTCACAACGACGGAGGCGGCCTCGGCAGTGGCGACAACGGACGTTCAGTTTGCCCCGGAACCGGTTCAGAGACGTGCCAGTCTACATACAACGGCCAAGCTGTCACCGTCCACACGTTCCCTTACTACCTCACCGAGGCGGGCAAGAAGCTTATCGCCAAGGGCGCTAAGGTTATTGTGAGCAGCCAGACTCCTAACAATCCCTGGGAAGGAGGCAGTTTCTCGTACACGGATGGTGGGAGGTTTGTTGGGTATGCGAGGGATGTGGCGAAGGCGCTGGGGAGCAATGCCATGTATGTGGATCATGGAGCGTACACGGCGGATATCTTCAAGACGCTGGGTAAGACGAAGGTGGATGCTTTCTTCCCGGTGGATCACACGCATCCTAGTCCGGCTGGCTCGGATGCTGTTGCGAAGGCTTTTGTTAAGGGTGTGCAGTGTGGTGGTGGGGGGTTCTTGAATGGGTTTGTTAAGAATGCTACGGCGAGCATTCCGGGGAAGTGCTTGTAGAGTCACCAAACGAAGATGCTTGAACTTTCATGTATATATTAAACTGCTAAATGAAGGAAATGAACTCAAGTACGTCTAGTTACCACCCAAAGACTTTCTCACTACTCTTCACAGCCACTTCTCACCCTTGCCAAGATGAGAGTAGAAAGCACCACCATCCCCATTAGCAACGCTGGAGGCTTCAACAACACTCATCACAGCCTTGACCGACTCTTCCGGCGTAATAGGGCCCTTGAAGTCTGGTGCATATGCCGCAAACTTCTGCGACATGATTCCAAGCTTTTGCTGGTCTTCTTCCGAAAGATCGGCGTATACATCTGTGCCCACAACTCCAGGAGACATGGCCAAGAACAAGACTCCGTCTTTGGCGTACTCGGCGCTGAACTTCGCAACAGCCATGCTGACTGCCGCTTTGCTGATGGAGTAGGGTGCATCTTCGTGAATATTGTATTTGCGCACTAGCTCCATGTCGCCCATGCCGCTGGAGATGGTGACGACCTTTTTGACAGTTCCCTTGAGGACGAGTGGCATGAAGAGGTTGAAGAGGTGGATGTTGCCGATGACATTGACGTTGAACTGGCGGGTGAGGCTGGCTGTGAGTTTCTCTGGGTCATTGCCGAGAACGGAGAAGGAGTCGAAACCACCCTCTACCAGACCGGCATTGGCGATCAGATAGTCAAGGCTTCCACCGGTGATCTTGGCTGTAGCAGCGGCGGCGCTCTTGAGCGACTCATAGTGCTCGAGATCGCCCTGAACGAAGTGGATATTGCTTCTGTTCCAAGAGGCGACCTTGGCTTCGGAGGCTGCTACGTTGCGGACAAGGCCGATGACGACGTTGTTGGGGTTGCTGGAGATGTTGTCGAGGAAGGCGAGGCCAATTCCTCGGGAGGCTCCGGTGATGAGATACGAAGGCATTTTGATTTGGTGGTTAAGAATGCTGAGGGTGGAAGTGTTTGAGGATTGAGGGTCTGATATGGAAGGTTGAGAATTGATCGTCTTGAGATCGAGTGTCTTGTAGACTAAGGTGTTTGAAGCTGAGATGTGAGTTGATGCTGATACTATCGAGGCCGATCAAGCTCCTTTATACCAACTCCATGAGACGATGCCATTCCTCCGTATTGGAGCGGCAGGAGCGTTCCTACCACCATGGCTTCGTAAGCAAAGATACTGAGCTCGCAGATTTTGACTACAGTTCTGTTTGAAGGCATATGCGGTCGACTAAGCTTGCCGCGATGGATGCGCCAGAGGGATCGTGCCTGTGGCTTGCAGGAGATGGTTTGACGATGTATGCTTGGCGGTAACGAGGCTGACAAAGAGCTCGCAGATAGTTGCTTCACGTCCATTTTGGGTATGGTGCCGCTGGAGTCGCTTACGTGTGATTCGTCGAGAACTGCGGGGCGGGGTGTATTAGGGCCTCCACGGGCTGGGCCATCTCCCACCTGCAACTCCCGTCTAGCATTTCCAGCGCCCTGCTGTTCGCTTGTGTGTTTCTCTCGTGAACTCTTGATTTCTAATATGCGGCGTTGCGATCTCTTTGCAGCACTTACCAAAAAAGTGCACGCCTTTGTCTGTCCGAGCACCACGCGATACTGATCTAGAATGGCTGCGACGAAGGGGTGTTGGACATGCAAAGGTAGTGCTTAATCTCGTGAAGTCCTCAATAGTTTGCCTTGTTGACATCTTCCGTAGATCGCAAGGTCTCGTGTGACCGCACTGTTCCTGCGTGCATCAAGTGTTCCAAGACCAAGCGAGCATGCGGTGGTTATGGCATTCGTCTCACATGGCCCCAGAAGCATCAACAAGAGAGGTCTCTGCCAAAGTCTGCATGTCCGGGGACGCAGCGCATGATAAGCCGACAGAGGGCTGAGCGATGGGTCAATGTGTCGCAGACCGATGTCCTCCTCCATATCCTTGCTAGAGATACTAAAGGCGGAGGTACGGCGTCTCAAATAAGCTGTTGACACGACTTGACGTGTGATTAGTAAAAAGCGAGCATGTTGAGAGATATAGGCTTGCATTGCCCAGGCTTACCCAGACCATGGTCCCGATTACGAAAACGATGACTGCTAGCGATGCGGATTTGATACAGTATTGTATGTCCTCTTTATGGTGCAGACTGTTTCGGTGTTAACTAGCCGCAGTTGAGAACGTGATGATCGGCATACTACCGACCCTGGGTCGTGGTAAAGCAGGCATCGGACGGCTATTACTGCGCATGGCCTTATCCGGACGATCAAAAGCGTCGAAGGCCTTACTACTATCGGTTGTCGCATTAGCCTCGCGTCATCGCGGACACGATGCGGTGCATGCGGCACGTGCAAAGAACGCAGCTATAGACGCGCTGATAAGTGCCACAAGCTCTGAATTGGACCATGATGCCAGTATTGAGCACATTGCTACTGGTCTGACTTTGTGTTTGGTAGAAGTGAGTACCCGGCCGGAAAAGACATGGACGGGACTGACGCATTGCCGTCGCAATCGTAGACAAATCTCGACTGCGATTGGATAGGCCATCTCTGCGGTGCGAGAAAAGTCCTGCCCACCGTCGAGCAGAAAGCATACCACATTGGCAGTGATGCAGCCGTCATGCTAGAGTGGCTTTACTACTTCGTCACCTTTACGCGCTTTAGCTTCCGACATTGGCGCACCTATATGATTCGAGCAACTTCGAAAGAGCTAGGTATCAATGGCGCAAGTCCCCATTGCGTCATGCAATATCGTATTGCTCGAACGTTGGTAGCAAAGAATATGGCAGCTATCTCAGCATACGTTCATCCGGTAGTTCAGCTTCTCGCCGACGTCTTAGATACACGGCTGTACGCTTCCGAACCGCACTATCATTCGGTGGAATATCAACAATCTCTGGATGATCTCAAGGTTCGACTGAGCGACGTTGAAGTCGTCTATCAGAAGGATGGAGAAGAAGATGATCAGTCTCGTTGTCTAGAGTTAACCCGACTAGCTGGCCTGATATACCTCGAGCGCGTATCTCGAAACTTCTCAGGCGAATCTGCAAGGCTGGATAGCTGGAAAAAGGATGCGATCTTCATACTCGCCAGTCTGAACACATATCCGCCATCGTTCGCCATGTTCATCGTCGGATGTGAGACGCATACGGACGAAGAGCGAATGGTCATGCTTGACTTCTTCACAAGACTGGAGCAACTTCCTCATCTCAATAGCTTATTGGAGGCCAAAGGCTTGGTACAGACCGCTTGGATTCAACATGATCTCGGGGTCGAGGGTGAGCTTGAGTATATTCACAAGCTCAACTTAGTGTTAAGCTCGCGCAACGTGATACCGAGCTTCATGTAAGCCGTCAGTAGACTTGTTACGGTTACAAAGAAAGGCCGAGAGCAAATGCGCACGAAACAAATATCGTTCATCCGACGGATGATCAGCTTGCTTTCGGAATTTGTGATATCACCAAGTCCACACTACGTCTCTAGTCCCATATAGTATTACGACTCTAGTATCATGATTTCTCTTCATGCAGCAGACTTTCAATGACCCAGGGCATGTCTGATCATATCCTGACGATTCTCAAAGCCTTCCGCGCCCTTACTTCGCCGGCAGCCTGGAACTGTACAGTGGTAAGGTGAAGGCTTTTGGTGTATCTTCGAGTGTTGACTGATAAAAGTTAGTCTAGGTCAGATCAGATGACAACACGATAAACCGTACGTCAAAAGGTACTGTGCTTGGAAGGGTGTTTCTTGACATCCCGGGAACGAACATCTGAAACATGGAGTAGGCGGAATTTGAGTCGAATTCGACGCAGAAGGTGTCGATAGAGAACCTGATGGAGTATTCATTGTATTGTTTGTGTGGGCTTGGGCCGATACTAGCGCACCCTCTCGTTCGCGGCGAGCGTTTTCTCTTTGATCATCGAGACCATCAACTTCATAATCTGGATTCAAAATACAGATCAGTTTCTTCTCCGCAAATAATGCGTGTTATGGCTGTAGAGTAGAGCTGAGAGCTACTGACCGTCTGTGATGATTTGGTTTGACGTAGGATTGAGTTTCTTCTTGAACCAGGTCAAAGTCTTACCCAAGCTGTGTATCCGGTTCAGTTCCATAGCCGCGTTTGTGTCCGACGCGAGGACTAGTGCATGTTGATTCTCAGTAAAGATACGAAGTTCATCTAGAGTTTGTTCGCCTAGAATAATGTCTTGACTTAGACCTTCAAGCACGAAGCAGTCAACGATGGTGGCGACTTTACTGTGGGGTGCGTCTGCCGAGTCGAGATTTGTGCCGAGGGAAATACTGGTACGAACGAAGCCATAGCTGACAATATGGCTCCCATCAGCAAGCTCAATGGTATGCTCCGAGGGATGTATCTCGAGGTTCCGGTCGAGAGCAAATTGTGGAGAGACGAGGTCAATGTCCGAACCTGAGTCGGCCAATCCTACTGTGAGTCTGTGATCTACATCACACAAAACTTGCATTCTTGGCTTTCCAACTGAGCACAAAGATGAGAGCCTGATGTTGGTACGTCGAATCGGCACGAGTCTGTTCCTATGTTCTGTCATAGTTTTGGTTTTATGAAGAACAGCCGCGCCTATCAGAATCACGGTGGCTCCAGGAAGTACACAGAAGGTTATCTTCTCGAGTTTCTCACTTGGTTCGAGTCGGGTTCCAAACCAGAAGCTGGTCGTCAACTCTCCGATCGGCTTTACGAATCTGCCTCCTGGCAATTTTAGCCAGGACTGGAACTGCTTGAAGTCAGACGTTTGATAACCGAATTCGCGAGCAGCGTTTTCTGGAATGATGTTGACGTCAGAGCCAGTATCTGCATAAGTGTTGACTGGCTCGGGACCATGTGGTGTATTGATTGTCAGAGGAAGGCCTCGTCTTGTGCGACGAACTTCACGTGGTACCAAGTTCTGAACTGAGGAAGAAAGAGGAACTTCGATGCTGACGGCTTTACTCTCAGGACTGGAAAGGCGAGGGCGCTTTGACCTGGACGTTTCGGTCTTGTTGAACACGTCCTCCACAGACTAAAGGCCAGGTAAGCGAATGATGCTTACTGAGACTGCAGTATACGACGTATCTTACATTTCGTTTAAATTTCTCACGCCCCAAACACCCACGTTTCCGTTTATTTTCTCCCGTTCGACGTCGCTTCAGATTCGCATGAGCGGGATTGCTCTCGTCTGCGACTTCGTCGTCGGAACTGGAGTCGCTTTCAATATCGCTCTTGACTGGACGCATACCAACAGACAGCGTGAGATCAGGATGGTTGGGTGCCATGTGGTGGAGTAGTATCGTCTCCTGGAATTGATCATATTGATTCAGAGGGTTGAACACGCCGTATTTGCTACGCCGTGTTTGGAGATCTATCCAGTCGATATGATGGCTATCGTAATCTGCTAAAGTCTGCATCAGGTTTAGCAGAGATATAGAAAGATGCTCCTGGCGCTGACCCACTAGGGGACATCCATAGATATCTTCATTCGTCCATAATGGCGTGGCGTCAATGCTCAGAAAGCTATCGACTTGGTGCGATGCGATAGGAACAAGGAGGGGTGACTTTGATAAGTAGTCATCGGAATCATAGTATTCCGTGTCTTGCATGACTGAGAGTTAAAAGTTGGACGTATAGATAACGTCGGCCGGTGGGAAGTTGTCCGTGAAATAGGCTCGCTTCTGCGCAACTTCTACCTAGGCATGTGGCTCAGCCACCTTCCAGGGTCTTCTCACCGGTCGCCGGCATGCCAACGCATCTTCAGCCCTGCTGCGCCATGGTCGAACCATCAATCCGGCAGCCTCCTATCGTGGACAATGAAACAATGTCACATACAGCTGTTGATGCAGAGGCGAGACTTCGATATTTGTCCGGATATCCATCGCTTGCTCACTTCGTCGCCAGCGATCGTGATCGCACGACTTTGATTTACAAGCGATATGACGAGCTCGCAGCAAGAAACCTCCTCTACTTACAGAGCGAGCTTGCGGAGATGCAAGCAGCACAACGCGCATTCGACCAGCATGATCTCACGGTCGATAGGTCCATGAAACAATGCGCAAGAAATTTCGCAGATTTTCAGAAGGCGGTGGAGGCCAATGATGTCAATCAGAAAGCGCGATGGAAGTTGATGAAAGACATTCGGGAGACTTTGAAAGAGTATCGAGAAGCACTGCTGTTTGAGAGCACATTAGCAACACTTCCAAGACCGTCTAAAAAGGTCCTGAAAGCCTTCAAAACGGAGTTTTATAACGAGCGAAAAGGCAAAGGCGGTAGTTTCCCAACACTCGGCGGGAGTAGTGAGAACTTGTACGAGGACATCGATGACCTCGTTGCATTACGAGTACAAGACGATCAGGACCGATTGACGACTTTCGCGCAAGAGCATTTAGCGTTCTTGTTTCCAGTGAGTGGCCCTTCGCTCAAAGCTCGTTGCTTCCTCGATCAGTATCATATGGCTCGGAGGTCAATGGCGTGGCCAGCTCATGATCAGAATCAGATGTGCCATCGCTGACACAAGACCGTAGGATCGCAAGCGTTCCCGGCATGGCATAGCCTACGCTTCGGACCGCGCCATTAGCTCCTTCGTAGCATACTTCAGCACTTTCTTAGCAGCATTACTGCTTATCGGCGCCATCGTTATACTTTACAAAGTAACATCTCCGGACTGGAGACTGGGGCTGATAGCGACTTTCACTACCTTATTCGCTGCGAGCGTAGGTCTGTTGACGAATGCGCGGAGAGCGGAGTTGTTCGCGGCAACGGCGGCGTATGTATACCAATTCCTGGTTTCTCCAGAGTGTGTGACTGATCATGATTTGTACAGGTATGCGGCGGTCCTCGTAGTCTTCGTAAGTGGGGATCTAGGAAACAGTCAATCAAGCACGGCGCCACCAGGCTGAATAGATAAATAATAATATTAACAATTTTAGGCAAAAGCGGATGCTAGAATCTAACTATAAGTCTATTCTAAGCTCTCTTAATTTTTTAAGTATCTTACTATTTTCTTAATATCTCTTTTATATCTCTAAATTTTTATAATAAATCTTTAATAAATAAGATTTTATAGCTAAAAGCTAAGTAAAACTAGCTTTAAAAGTAAAATCTAAAGTAGTATTATAATATTATTATATATATTATTACTTTATAAAAGTATATAAGTACTAAAAAAAGCACTAATTATTAGCGTAAGTAAAGAGATTTTTATAGTTTAAATAAAGTATAATAGTAATATAAAAAGTAATATAGTATTTATTATAAGCTTCTTTTTATATAAAGTTAGCTAAAGTAGATTTTAAGAAGTAAATATTTCTTACTAAGTATAGTAGTACTACTATTTTAAAGAATTAGTATTTAAAAATTAAGTAAGAATTTATATTTTATATAGCTAAGAATAAATAAGTAGCTACTTAGTTATGTAAGTAAGCTAATAAAAGAGGTCCTTTAGTACTATAGGTAAATAGAACTAGATCCTAGCAATGTTACAACAAGAACGCTGCTTCTATATGCGAGCCACCACCCCAAAAAGGTCAAGATCTCAAAACATCAACTGTGTCAAGCTTCCGCGACAACATCCTTTGTCGCCGGATCTCAAGCGCGCGAAGAAACCGACGTAGGTCTAACAGACCCTGCACCACTCTCCCTCCTCCCCCAGTTCCTAGGCTGCCTCTTCAAGAACGCACCCACGGCGCCTAGGTATCCCTCATGCCTCAAGAAGTACGCCTGCCGCGTGTCCTTCGACCAGAAACGAATAGCGTATGACAGCGTATTCATAGTCTGTGAATGACCGCCGATGAAAGAGCCCCCAAAGTATATCCTAGGCAGTCCATGTTTCTCAGCGTGTAGATGCGCCAGCTGGCCGATGTTGTTCGAGACCGCGTAGAGGAGGGATCGCGCCATATCTTCTGGACGGAAGGAACCAGGGTCGTGAGAGAGTTCTGCGGAGCCTTCGACATGCTCTGCTTCTTCCCGGCGCTTGAGATCGCCGTTGCATCCGTCTTCTGCTTCCCGTTCCGCTGCGCGCTTCATCTTGTAGACCTTGCCAAACGACGACGCGATATGTGTACTCTTGAGCCCGATCTTGTTGTACGCCTGTCCGTAGATATCGCCGACAAGTAAATCGACGGTGGAGTTGTCGCCGTTCTCCGCGAGTCGGAGCATGTCGTCGAAGCTGCGTGCGCCGGTGAGCAGAGATAGGAGACCCCAGAGTGTTCCTCCTCCTAGTGATGTTCCGCCTATGCGCTCGTATTGTCGGGGCCCTGAGACTTTGATCATGGATACGCCGGAGCCGATGTTGACGAGGAGGTAGGGGTAGATGTTCGGTGGGTCGGGAGGGTGTGGCATGAAGGTCATTGGACTGTCTTCGCTGTATGTAAAGACTTCGTTTGGTATCTCGTTGATGAAGAAATCGAGGCCTGTAAACGCATAGTTAGCACGCCACTTCTCCTAACCGTAGACAACGCCATCTTCGTACCTATAATCAAGCACTCCATCTCGTCTTCCCGTATGACTTCTACATCCAGCGCCTGCTTGATCTTGTCGTGGTACTTGAACGCACCACCTCCGGTCGCCATGATACACAAGTCCGGCGACCTGGATCCATTGTCGTGCTTCTGATCAGCCTGGAGCTTGCGCATGAACTCTATGCACGCATCTATCCGGTCTGTCTCGAATTTGAAGAAGTTGAGGCGTCCGCCGATCGCATCGTCGCCCGGTTCGCGCGAGAAGTATACAAGTTTGGCTAGAGAGCCTCCTATCTGCAATGCGCACGATGGATTAGCATGCTGCTGTGGCTCTGCAAGGGGCTGGTCGCTGTGAATGGTCGCGTGCCACAACCAATCAAGCACACGACCACGCAGGTACACTCACATCGACGGCTACATGGCTGACTACCGAAGTGTGGTTCGGCAGTCTGATGTCGTGCGGGTCGTGTTCGTAGTCCTCGCTCTGGGGCGTCCCTGGCTGCTCCTCGTCTACGATAAAGGCCCCCTGGACGTTGATGCGCACATTGCCCGGGTGTTGTATCGTGTCCTGGATGTCGCTTTGCGCGGTAGTCCGTCTCGGGCGTCCCGGTTCCGGGGTCGACGATGTCTCTATAGGATGCGCACGCGATCCTTTGGTGCCGGTTTCACCCGTCGCGGGGTCCAACGCAGGCGACATGGATGCGGATGTTCTGGGTCTTGGCTGCAGCTTCGCCCTCTTACAGCGATGGCGCACGCTCAGAGGTCGACGGCGTCTAGCGGAGAGAGGGTGTTGGGATGGCGATTGTGCGAAGGGGGAATGGGGCACTGGAGTCGCTGCTGATAGCGATAGACGTTCCATTTGTCCGCTTTGTAACGGACCTTATGCCCTGGGCAAGACGTGACCTGAAGTTCTGCGCAGAATAGAGCCCAAGGTACGCAAATCTCCCGCTGCCCCTATAGAACGGCAGAGGGTGGAGCGCCGAAGAAGAACATATATATCCTCCATGTCCATCGGCGGAATGGAGACTGTATATCTTGCGATGCGTGCTGATTACCGAGATCGGGGCAATGTTAAGCTCGGCAACTGGCGTGAGGCGTCATGGGGAACATCCGAGGACCGACTGGGGAGGTTTGTGGGGATACCGCTGACCAACGTCGGTGCATTTAGTAGACTTGAGTAATCTAATATTATGTATTGATCGCGGTAATTAGGCGGAGGATATGATGAGTGCCATTTCAAGTAGTTAGACGCACACGTGCAGCCACACCAAGTGCACAGGTAGGAGACTTCAATTCGAGTACGTCATTATAGACTTCAACTCTTAGCTGCAAAATGCACATGATTCAAACTTCACCCCGTTCACGCCTTTCTGCGGCACAGTCCATAGCCTCGTACCTGCATACACCCGCGTACCAGGTAGGTAACAGCCGATGACGTCGTGCGCTCGTACCCTCTCTAGCAACTTCACAAGCACGACCATCTTCTACCGTACATTCACACGACGCCAACCCCATATTTTACGCTTGAATAAGCTATACCGATCGTTATCACTACAAAACACCAAAAGCTTCAGCAAGATGTCGTGGATGGACTCCTGGTCGCGGCCCAGCAAGCACGCCGTCACCCCACCACCCCTCTACCTCACTGTCGGCGATACAGTACCCTACTGCCACAGCTGCGGGCGCGTAATCAGCGAGCGCCGCAAGACTCAAAACGCAACAGCAGTCAAATACTGCTCAGCACGATGCCGAAATAGCAAACCAGGCCCCACGGACCGCAAGATCGAAGCCACATTTGCCGCACTCCTCAACGGCGCAACCCCAGAATCACTAAAAGAAAATGCCGGAGCAGATCCCGTCAAGAACAATGCAGAATCAGAGACTATACATGACGACACTAAATTCGGCAAAGGCGAGAAGAAGCATAAGAAGAAGCCATCCAAGACCGTCAAAGGGGAGACTAGAATCATCATCGAATGCGGGACAGTAGAAGAGATAGTGTTCCAGCGGGAAAAAGACCCCGAGAAAGTCTACGGACGACGTAAAAACCGTAAAGCACGGTTCGTAGTTGAGAAGCCTGAGGATTGGAAGAGCGTGGATATGGTCGATCAACCTGCGTCTAGCACACCTGCTACTACAGCCACAACAGACGCATCATCTGCAGCATCACGACAGCAACCCCCACAAGACTACACCAGCGACGAGGAAAGCGTATCAGATTCCGACGCCGAAGCCGAAGGCGGCATAGTCCTTGAGCCTACCAAAACAGCCTCTTCTACAGACGCAGACGCAGACCCCTCCGCCCTCCCCGACACAGTAGAATACGGCTACGGCGGTGGCAAAGTGCGGCCGCCCCAAGCTCAAAACGACGTCAACGGCAGCGTCGGCGGAGAAAAAGGCTGGGCTGAACGCATCGAGGAGACCGATGAGATGAAGTTGAAGCGGAGGGAGGGGCAGCGGAGAGCGGATGAGAGGGAGATGGTGAGGAAGGCGGCGAGGAGGGGGTGTGCGTTTGGGTTTAGCGTTGAGGGAGAGAGTGAGAAGAAGAAGTGTGAGGCTGTTATGAAGGGCGTGGTTGTTGAGAGTAGTTTTGCGAAGGGGGAGTGGGGGGTTAGATGGAGGGAGATGGTTTGATGGTCTCAATCATTCATAGACGAAGGGAGGTGGAAAGAGGTGTGAAGTGAAAGACATTGCCTGGTAACCGAGGTAAATGTCTGAGAACTAACAACTGTACGATTGAGTAAAACGCCGATATGGCGGCGGTGGGTATCAAGAATATTCAACCAAAAAACGCCTTTGTCCTGGAGATCCTATCCAAGCGGACAAGCCTTCAATGATCATCTAGCAGCCCTTTCCCAAGACCCATCTTCATGCATTACCCACCCAGCGGCCATTAAAGCTTTGCCTTCCTTCATGCCCGGGTGGATTATCATCTCGAAACCTGGTCTTAGTCCAGCTCCAGATCTAAACAACATGTTAGCATAAGCCACATCATCTTCCGTTCGAGACCAGAAAAACATACCTGATCATATGCAAAGCCATCGTCCTCGCCTTATCCTTCAAATTAACCTGATTCCTATTAATCAACCTCTTGGGCCCATGCTCATCCTGATCATGCTGCAGAATCTTCGAGTATTTCCCCCGGTACATGTTCATGTACTGTATCAGCGCGTCTTCTTCGTCGTCCGTCCACTTCTGCCGGCCTTTGCGTTCGGCTGCCCGTTCTTGCGTGGTGACTTCGAGAGCGCGGTTTTCTTTTGCGAGGCGCCGTTGGTCGGGCCAGGTGGACGAGGGCGGTTCTTCGGACATGGAGGGCGCGGAGGTTTCGGAGATTGATTCTTCTTGTTCGGATTCTGGGCGGGGAGGGGGTTGGTGGCTAGTTGGTGCTGCGGAGGAAGAGGGTATAGGATCGGCGGTGCGCTGTTTCTTTGAGACGGGCGCGTTGCGACGGCGTTCTGGGGCGCGGAAGCCGCGGTCTGCGGTTTCGAATTCGTCGGATTCCGAGTCGGAGATGTCGATTACGCGCTTGCGTTTGCGTGGGGATGGGAGTGCGGGTTGCTTTCCTTTGGCTGTATTTGACGGGCCAGGTGTTGGCTGGGTGTTGTCGAAGCCGTCGCCGAATTCGATGCGCTGTGCTGTTGGTTGGCGATCGAATATTGATACTGGGCGGTTCTCCTTCTGCGGCTTTGGGACGGCTTTTAGAGCTTTTAGTAGAGCTGCTGAGCTTTGTGGTGGACCTGATGCTTGAGGTGCTTCGACCTGCTCTTCGACTGGTTCTTCGGGCTCTTCCGTCCGGGTCGCTTCCGCCGTTTGTTGTCGGGCTTGCTGCTGTTCAGACTGTTCCTCATCTGGCTGCTGCGGACTATCGCTTTCATCTACCACCTGTATATCATCCTGTTGGTCTTCCGTCCTTGGCTGCTCGTTCTGCACTTTTTCGATCGCTTGAGGAATATCCTCATGCTCCTGCTGAGAAGCCGTGTCGCTTCCGACCATGGTCTGTTGTTCGTCTTGTGGCTGGTCGTCCATTCCCGGTTGCTCATTCTCCACCTCCTCAACTGGTTGCTGAACAAGAGTCTCTTCACGATCAGGCTGAGAAGCCGCGAGTCCCAGATGTACACCCGAATCACGTTCTTTCTCCTTCAAAACATCAATAGCACGCAAATCCACCTTCGCATTTGGGTCAAATTTACGGCTACTGCGCCGCCTGTCTCGTCCAAACGAAGTTCGTTTTTTACGCAATGATTCTCGTGGAGCAGATGGCGCTGTTTGAGTGACGTGCTGAGGTTCCTCTAGGGCTTCTTTGAGGTTACGCATGATAGTGTTTGGTCCTCCAAGATTATCGATGGCCGTTTTGAGTTCCTTGTGCCGAAGACGCACCCAGTCTAACAGGCGAAGAACAGTTGCCACCCACGGAAAGTTTGACTTAAGTTGTTGCAAGTCAACAGCTTGCTTATCTTGCCCATCCCAGAAGAAAGAGGCTCGGATCTGGTCTACTCGGGTCACAATCTGGTCCTCGAACTCTTCGGGTAGCGCTGATTCGTCACCGCCCAAAGCTGCTGTGCTCCACCCACGGATCGGCGAGCCAGCTTCTACCGACTGTGACGAGTCAGACCGAAAGAAAACCTCCTCCATTGTTTCTGTGGGATCAAAGCTGGGGTTGTCGGTCGATTTTTGAAGGACGAGTATTGCTAGTTGTGTCCGCAGTTCTAGCGCAAGCTCAAAGGTCTCATTGTATAGCGCACTCTCTCCTGCAGCTGACTGTTGCGCGTCCGAATCGAGCGACTGCAGAAACTGAGTCGGGAACGAAATGTCTAGTTGTCGTAGTACATCCCACATACTCTTATCATCTCGATCTGAATGCATTATCTGCTTCGCTAACACCAGTAGATTGGTGAGGTAGAGGATCAGGTCGAGGCCACTCTGTGATGCTGTGACATCCTCACTTGTCCCAAAAAGAGCGCGATGAATTGCTCTGATGTGTATGTAGCTGTGTTCTTCGCCTTTGTAATGCTTTAACTGCGTGTTCAGTTCGTCTTCGAAGTCCTGGTAATCTTTGCTGTAGACTGAGCCGGGTTTCCGCATCTCTTGTATGTTTTGCAGATCATCCTCTATTGCCGCGTGATTTGGCGCAATGTGCTCCAAAAAATCCTCGGTAGCCTCGCATAGCTTGCGCAGATGCTTGACAATGTATCTGGGCTCCAGGAATTCGGCCTCTATCATGCTGAAGGAGGTGATGGCAGTGGTTCCGGACATCTCGGATGCGGCGCCCGGTGAGCGGAAGGTTACGTCAGGCTCGGTGCGCGCGGGTGTACCTGGGACTTCATCTTCCTCAAGGGCAATCTCGGTGTCTATTTCCTCAACCACAGTGAGGTCTGGCGCATGCGTAATTAGCCTGAGCTCTGTCTAGCCAGTAGTGAATATTGCGCTAATTGGAACTGCGCAAGCGAGCAACTGGGCTGTGGCTACTAACCTCCCAACAGCTCTTTCGCGGGTTTGCGCTTTGTGTTGCGCGCCTTTGGTGCCTCATGTTCACTTCCATCGTTCGTAGTCACGCTCGCTTGTCGCGCGCTTCGACGTGTGGGCTTCTGGATGTCGATAAAGTCTTCTACTTCGCGACTGGCGCTGCGCAAACTTCTCGCTCGCGATGCGCGTCCGAATTGTTGTGCAGGCGCATTGGCCGGTGGTTGTGGAGTTGGTGTTTTGCGCCGGCTTGCAGACCGCACACTTCTGCGGTCGGCCATGATAGTGTCGTAGGAACGCGTGGACTCGGCTGGTATTACATGCGACGTAGGTTGGGTGAAGGTGTGATGTCAGTAGCGTTGATGCGGATGCGGGCTTGTTTACGCCAACGGTGCGCGATGGTGGCTGACTAAGGCGACTCGACGGGTGCTCACGTGATTAGCGTCGTGGATCGCCGTTCGGGGCCTGGGTGGGCCTCAGCATTCAAGGCGCAGCACGGAGAAGGGGCCAGCTGTGCAGAACGGATGTGAATACGAAGCGTTTGAGTTCGAGACGGAACCACGGCATTTGCACCATGTTTCCGGTCTTCCCCACAGGCTTCCGGACAGAAAGGCCCCTTAACTAGCCCTCGTTGTGGTTTACGTAGGCGTGGATATATTACGTGGGCTGTCTGCACGCACCCCTTGCGCGCATCTCGGTCGTCTTCGACTTGCTTTACACGCCTCAACATCAGAGTGACCCCTACACCGTTCTGTTCAATAAAACTTGGCGAAACATCCACGTTTCCTTCACAACAACCTCTTCTATTCTCGTCACTCTTTGCAGCCCTTGGATTATCTCTGGGCGCTTCCCTTTACCGCTGACGTTTCTTACCTTCGCCGCACCGCACCCCTGCTTCCCTTCGAATCGCATTCATCATGAGGTTACGACAGCCACGACCGCACACTTTGCTTCTCCTCTTACCCGCTTTACGAGTTCTCGCCACATCCATTGCCGCAGACACATCGGACGACAAGCCAGTCGCGCGGGCCGTTGTGCCAGCCTACACCCAAGCCACCTACTCGCCTGATGCCTCACTTGCCCCGACGGCGGTCCCAAAAGGAACCAAAGATGCGCCTGTCGATGGGCTAGACGGCAAGCCTCACGCCGGGCCATACGTGGACGACGACCCAAAATACAAAGGGAAGAAGGCTCCCAATGTCGTTGAAGATCTTGGAGCAGCCAAGAAGCCTGGCGCTTCTACGGAGACTGTGCTTGTAGACGACGTCAAGGATGGCGACAAGAGCGTCATGCAGGACCCAGCACGGAAACCGGCCACTGGCAGCACAGGCACCGAGGGTGGAGTGTCGGCAAAGGACAAGGAGCGGCTGGCACACGAGGAGAAAACGGGGGAGAAAATGGAACAGGTTCCCGAGTCGCCAAAGGAGGCTCCCGCCCATCCTGCCGACCAGAAGCAATTGAGCGGAGACGCTGTAGAGACTGCAAGCACCACTCGTGTGCTCGGTGCTGGCGGACTTGAGGTGAGCCGCGATACTTTCAAGCTGATGATACTGTATTAATTGCGCTATAGAAACCCACCGACCTTCCCGACTCCCTCCACGACAACCCTCTTCCTGTTCCAGGCTCTGTCTCTACCAAAGATCCCCTAGACACTTCACCACCCAAGACACCCTCTTCGACACTCGACGATGTTGACGCCGGCGCTGTACAACCTTTCCATTCCTTCATACTCGCTTTTACCATGATTATCGTCTCGGAAATTGGGGACAAAACATTCCTCGTTGCGGCGCTCATGGCTATGCGACACCCTCGACTCCTCGTCTTCTCTGCCGCCTACTCCGCTCTGGTCGTCATGACAATTCTTTCGGCTGTCATGGGCCACGCCGTCCCCGCGCTCCTTTCGGAGCGCTTCACGCACTTCGCTGCGGCTGCTCTTTTCCTCGTCTTCGGTGTCAACCTCATAAGAGAGGGTCTCGCTATGAGCCCAGACGATGGCGTGGGCGAGGAAATGGCTGAAGTCGAGCAGGAACTTGAAGAGAAGGAACAGCTTGCCCGACACCAAAACCGCCGGAAGTCCTCCATCTCTCCCTATGCCCTCGAGTCTGGTCGTGGTGTGCGACGCTCCCGATCCAACTCGCGACTACCTGCCCCCGCCCGCAGCCCTTCCAGCTCCCCCGATCGAATGCCTTCACCGCGCGGAGGCTCCATGAGCGGCACCTTGGGCGCTGTGAACAACCTATTTTCCCTCCTCCTTAGCCCTGCGTGGGTACAGACATTTGTTATGACTTTCCTCGGAGAGTGGGGTGATCGCAGTCAGATTGCGACTGTTGCTATGGCTGCTGGGTCTGACTACTGGTATGTCACTGCCGGCGCTGTAGTTGGCCACGGACTGTGTACTGCAGGTGCTGTCATCGGTGGCCGCGCCATTGCTGGAAAGATCAGCATGCGCAATGGTAAGCATGTCCAATTTCTCTTTCTTGATGTAATGCTAACTAGTGACAGTCACGCTTGGTGGAGCGATTGCTTTCCTCGTTTTCGGTATCATCTATACATTCGAAGCGTTCTACTCATCTTGAGCAAGATGCACACTTCCAGCATTGCACGGCGCGTATGGCAGGTCGGATATAGACCTCTGGGGTTGCGGTCAAACTATCTCTATCTTATGTTGACTCACCTATGTAATATTAATTGTACCTAAAATCAACATGGCACGACTGGGAACGGTCAAGGCGTTCTCACACAGAGAATGAGGTACAATAGATCTCTCACAGTTGACATTTGATAGTAGTTTCACGTGCGACTTGACAGTCAGAAATGGCGTTTGAGTCTCTCTTGCTTGAAACATGCTCAATTCGTTTCATGCCCAGACAATCTGACAGTATACAAGCTTTCAGGAACGACGCGGGCTCTGGGGCTGCCGAGTGTGGTGCTGCTAGCCTTGGGCGTTCCAATGTTGGGGTGGTGGAGGTTGACGGAAGTGATCCCTGCACTCGCCGCGGAAGAGAGCCGTTGGCCCTTGCAGCTCTCAAGCTTCAATGGCTGCGCCTTGACGGACAATACCGCTGCTATTGTCGCCTTTCACTATTCACCCGACCACACGCAAATTCTCACCACTTGGAAACTCCTCACCACGCTCTACAACTGTCGTCTAACATATCCATCAGCGACGACGGGGACGCCATACCGGATCGGAACATATCCTTTGCGCGCCATCTGTACCACCACTATCGCGCATCGAAACACAACCTCCAGTGCTACAACCCTCGGTGATGGTATCGACCGCCAGCAGCGCGATGGCGCCGCAGCGTGAGCCCCCCAGACCGCCACCGCCGGCCGTCATCGAAGCCGAGATGCAGTGGATTTTCACCGAAGAAGAACTGCTACTGGCGCCGTCGATATGCGATGGCATGCCCGCTGAGGAGGAGCGCACACTACGGCGGAAGGGCGTCGGGTTTATATTGCAGGTGGGCATGATGCTCAAGTTACCACAAACCACGCTTAGTACAGCGGCCGTCTTCTTCAATCGCTATCTGATGCGAATGAGTTTGAAGCCACGGCCGGGTTATAAGCCACTCCACCACTATGTAAGTCTTCTTTCCGGATAAATGTGATATGGACGCGTCTAACTTTACCAGCAAATCGCCGCAACCGCGTTATTCCTCGCGACGAAAGTCGAAGAAAACTGTCGCAAGATGAAGGAACTCGTTGTTTCATGCGTCCGGGTCGCGCTCAAGGATCCCAACAAGCTCGTCGACGAGCAGACAAAAGACTTTTGGAAGTGGCGCGATACAATCCTGTACAGCGAAGACGTCCTACTCGAGGCCTTGTGCTTCGACCTTAACGTGGAATCACCATACAAGACCATGTACGACATGATGAAGTACTACGGAGTCGAGCATAACAAGAAGCTGCGCAACTCAGCCTGGGCCTTCCTCTCCGACTCGACGTCCACACAGATGTGCCTATTGTTCACATCGCGAGCGATCGCCGCAGCATCGCTGTACGCCGGCGCGCGTATGGCGGAGGTAGAGCTAGGGGATGACGACGGAAAGCCATGGTGGGAGATACAGCATGTCCAGTTGCGCGATATCCGGAGAGCATGCAACCTCATGGCGGATCTGTACGAGAAAACGCCGGACAAAGATGGAGAACCCTCCATGTACGCAGGGCTCCGGACACCCGAAGACGGCATCGACTTCGGGGACACGCCCGACGGTATGGAAGGCGTACAGGCGACAAGCCAAAGCCAACCTCCGGCCAACGGCACGGGCGATGGCAATGCGACGGAGAGGGGCAGTGAAGAGGGTGAATTGGATGGGTAGAAGACACCCCAAGGACGGAGGATTATTAGTCTGGCCAAGCGCGCCGGCTTCGAGATCCAATATCGGAAACCACCATCGCCAGGCCTAGAAGCTCAACGCTCTCGTCGTGATTCGATGATGGACGACGAGACTGCTGGCTCCTTGGCGAATGGATTGCCATGGGCACGAACCACGCTTTGGGACGAAGAAGAAGGGTATGGCTTACAGTATCGTCTGTTTAGGGAATTGAGGTATTAGGCGTTTGGTTGGTACAAGGCGACATGGGAAGATACCACTAACCCGCATCACACATTATTACTACCTAGGTATGCGCATAGTACTTGAATACTATCAATGATTAGACAATAACGCGACGTGTTTTCTCAATTATGGTTCAAAGATTGCAGACTCTGTGTAGACGCTGCGACATGTGATTGATCATTTGCACTACCGCCAGCGATGGAGTCCGAGTGGATGGGGAAGAAGGAGGAGGGTGGTAGTGAAGGTCTCGTCTTCGATACATGCAATATACATCTTATCGTAGCAAAGCTACATAAAGAAAGATCTATCTTCTGGAAGGACAGCTAGCGTCAATCGCCGCGGCTTGCGGGTCTTTGTAGATTCCCCCACGTGGGCGTATAGACCGTATATCGTGCATGAGATCATGACTCGTGCCGAGGCATCGTTATATGCCGCGTTGGTCTAGTAGCGCGACGTCAAGACTACCTGTTTGCCACTAAAGTGACTTCCTTCTCTCCTTTAACCTTGAGTATAGCCTGGGAAACCTCGAAAATCCAATCTTCCCACTTCTAACCCAGTAAAAGTGTGATTTCCGATCACGTTCACAGTCATCGAGACCGACGACCTGAGTCAACGCCTCCGCGGAACATCGCCAACATGGACGCTTCACCTTCAGCCCTGCTCAAGCTTCTGCTTCCCAAAACACCTTTTCTATTGAAAACAGCACTATGGCACTCTCTATCCATGTCACCGACAAGCTCAAAATGGGATCTGAAGACGGAAATCACAGTCAACATGCTCCGCGACATGATGGGCCCCAACTCAACACCAACGCCCATCTCAAAGATGCAGCGTCTAACCTGCAAAGACCCAGGGGTCAAAGGCAAAATCTGGGTCAGCAAAGTCAAATTAGACGTACCACAAGAAGAAGACATCCGCCAAATAATGTTCAAAGCCATCGACGACATGAGCACCGGAGAAGAGCAATGGACGAAGCCAGAGCAGCGTCCTCTAGAAGCAGAATGGGACGGCTACCGCGCCAACGCAAAAGACGACGAACCCGAGCCCGCTGACATGAGCGAAAAAGATAAATACGAGAACCTCATGAAGGAAACGACGAGCAAAGTCACACTTCTCTATTTCCACGGCGGCGCAATGTACCTTCTTGACCCAGCGACATCACGACCTCTAACGGGTCGCCTGGCGAAAGAAACAGGCGGTCGCGTTTTCTCAGTGCGATACCGCCTCTCACCACAAGGCCCCTTCCCGTCCGCCTTGCTAGACTGTTTCACGGCGTACCTCTCTCTCCTTCACCCACCCCCAGGCTCCTTCCACGACCCCGTCCCCGCCAGCGAAATCGTCTTCGGAGGCGACTCAGCAGGCGGAACATGCTGCACGGCGCTCCTCCAACTCCTCCTCCAAATCCACCGCAGCACGCCCGCTGGCCAAACCCCTCGTGTCAATTTCCATGGCAAGCAGGTAGACATCCCCTTGCCGGCTGGTGTAGCCCTCGCGTCTCCTTGGCTGGATATCACGCGTAGTCTACCTTCTATTGAGGGCGCAGTAACATACGACTACCTCCCCCCACCCAGCTCAACCGACGCGCGAGAATTCCCCAAAGACGAGGGTGTATGGCCGGCGGATCCCCCACGCGCAGATTTCTACGCCGAAGCAAGTGCGCTGATGCACCCGCTCGTCTCCCCGCTCATCGCAAAAGACTGGAGCAAAAGCCCCCCGCTATTCTTCTCCGTCGGCGAAGAAATGCTGAGAGATGAAGATGCCGTCATGGCGCAACGCTGCGTCGCTCAGGGCGTCCCGATAGTATGGCGCGACTTCGAAGCTATGCCCCATTGTTTCGCGATGTTGCTCGAGAGTGTTCCGAGCAGTGCTGTGCATTTTAGCGAGTACGCCAAGTTCTGTAAAGAGGTTGTTGATGGGAAGAAGATGGAAAGTAATGGCGTGTTTATCAAGGCGAAGACGGTTGAGCGGAGTGAGATGGATGTTCAGACGGGGTTGACGCAGATTCGGTTTGAGGAGGTGGAGGGGTATATGCTGAAGGGGAAGGAGAGGATTGAGAGGAAGTTTGCGAAGGGGCTGGATCCGGCGAGTGAGAGGCCGATGCTTTAGGCTGGTGGTTGGGATTTTGGCGGGTAGTTGGTTTTTGATCGAGGTGGATGTGAGGGTTTTGTATATAGCGTTTCTTTTGGTTATATATCAGATTCTCTAGCCGAACTCCTACATCGAATCCAACTACTACACTGCATTGCCTGCTGCCAGGATGTAGCTCTCAACCTTTCAATCTGCAACAGCAACACTTCACGTGTGTAGTTCACGGCAGCAGCCTTTTCCCAAGTAAACCTTATACAAGAATAAAACTGAACAGGCCTAGAGCCTACATCGACGTTAGGCCACCTACTTTGCATATCTTTGTGTCAACGTAGGCTGCAGAGCCCTATTTAGTTTTGTCCTAGGTTAACGTGATTCCACGAAGCAAGGGTCCTCGATCTCTTTTTCGCTCTGTTCGATGGCCCTGTTGTTGTTCGTCACCGCAGTTCAAGTTTGGTTCGGGTATCTAAACCGGGGTTCCTCAGCACACACCCCTTTCTCCAGCCACACAGAAGACGTCTATTATAGAACCTAACCAATGGAGCAAGCATTCATACAAACTCTTGTCGCAATTAATAGCGAACTCCCGGATGCCAACTCAGTTAACCAAAGTGAAGTGGCATAGTACTGCATCAGGTTTACGAACATCAAAATTTGGTCTTAAACTGTGAGGAGTTATATAAACCTACACATCCCTCTCTCTTCTTTCCACACCAAGCATTTCAGAATCGACTAACTTGAACAACTTCCAAGTTTTCCAAAGAACCTTCAACAACCCCTCACCAACCCACCAACTTACCAACCACACAAAACCCACCAAGATGAAGCTCACAATCTCCGCCCTCCTCCTCACCCTCCTCACCGTCTCTGCCCGCCCACTGGCCTCCCAAGCCGAACAGCACAGCAGCATATCCGGTACTCCGTGTTCGCTTGTAAACTGCAAATCTGCCTGTTTGTCTAGTCCAGACATGTGTCATGCGCTCTGCCAGGGAGACAAAAATGTAAGTTTCCTTAACCAACTAAACTTCCTCACCAAAAAGAAAAAGAAATACAGTACTAACACACCCCCAAAGCTCCCCCTCTGCGCTATCGGCACCTCGCCCCCAAAGTTCAGTCACATCCCAAATCAACGCAAGGACGTAACTCGAGTACTACCACCACCCAGACTCTCCATGCCAACACCCTACTGCTCCCTATTCCAATGCGACAACATCTGCGACCCTCTATGGAGAAACTTTCCAGAGGAGGGGGGAGCTGAAATGCCTAATCTGTGTGCGAGGTGGTGTAATAATAACCAATATACAAGTTTTCGTTTTTTCTTCTTTTGCTTTCGTCTTGTTGTGGTTCTAAAGGGGAGTTTCTTTCTGCGATGAGGGAGGGAAGACTAATTCGTTATGACTATAGATTCCAATGTGTCCCGAGGGAATTGTACCGGTGTATAAGGACGCTTAAGAGAGGCTGGGTGTGTCATGAGGAGGACCAAGGGTATTGATGCAGAATGATAGGTACTAGTGGGAGGTACCCAGGAAACAGAGATAGCATGAATACAGAGGAATGGATATATCACCTACACAAACTTCCCTCACCGCGACTTCCTCACATCCTTCCCCTCACAAGCTCCACACCTCCTGACCCTCCAAATTCCCCTCCCACCACTACTAACATTACCCCCCATCGGCAACTAACCCCCATCCCTATCCTTCCCACTCCCCCTCCCACTCCTCCGTCTCGCCAACCCCCTCTCAACACTACTCTCCAAACTCGTCCCAATCCCCGAATCCGTAAACACACCCTCCCTCTCCATCCCCCTCGGCACCGGCTCTTCCAGTATAAAATCATCATCCTCTTCGTCATCAGCCTCCTGTTCCTCTCTCGTAGGAATATCTTCCAGCCTAGGCTCTCCCCGTTCTTCTTTCGGACTGGGCGAGCTATACGAGAGCGGTTGTTGGGAAGGTAGGGTGGGGAAAGTACGACTAGTGTCGCTGTACGGTGTACCTGGTTCTGTGTTGTCTCCGTGTTCGAGTTTGGGGAAGGGTTCGCCTTCTTCTTTTTTGATTTTGCCTTGGTGCGCATCGTCCTGGGATGGGGGGTTGGAACTGGGACTGCTGAATAGTAAGGTGAAAATACCCCATGTGAAGAGTAAAACAGCCATTTCCATGCCCCAGAATGTGAGGATGCCGACTATGGCGCTGGTGAGCCAGTATCGGTACATGAGCCAGCGGAACCCTTCCAATCTGGCGCTGATGCGTACGCTGGCGCGGTAGACTTCGAGGGGGAGTTTCGATCGTATTTCCAAGCGAAACGAAGACGGTATGTTGCGGTATCCCGGTTCGAACATGACGGATTCCATCATGCTGATCTCGATGTGTTCGGATTCTGTGTGCCAGCCGATAAGATACAGTGGCAGCCGCATGAGCCTGTAGATGATCTCGAGTATCCGGCTTCGGTACGTAAGAAGCACTGGTCTCCGACTTCTGGCTAGTACCGTAGGTGTCTCGCTCGTAGCACCTTCCGTGACGACCTTCTCCGCCGTGGCACCGGGTGTACCGCCCTGACTATGGTCTTCGACACTCCACTCTTCATCCCAGCCGAGTAGATGTTTGACACCCTGGCCGATTGTTGTCGGACCCCGGAACTCCAATCCCACCATCCAATTCCCCGCTTTCAGATTTGTATCGCTACGCGGTACTTCCATCTCGACGACGACGTCGTACTTCTGGCGGTCCACCAAGCCGGGTATGTTGGCGAGGCCATATGGCCATTTAGCGGGCTTGCCATTCGGTATGCCATTTGACTGCGCGTTTGTGTAGGGTATTATCGGACCGTGGTCGAATTGGAGGTATACGGGTACGGAGATGCCGCGC
The DNA here is from genome assembly GCA_023758145.1 of Alternaria sp. BMP 2799. Lineage (NCBI taxonomy): Eukaryota > Fungi > Ascomycota > Dothideomycetes > Pleosporales > Pleosporaceae > Alternaria > Alternaria sp. BMP 2799. The sequence goes on from JAFVLP010000006.1 coordinate 700,589, forward strand.
ACGGGTATGTAGTTGTAGTAGAAGGACGAGTATGCGATGACCGCGAAGGCGAAGAGGATGGTCGAGGTGACGAAGAGGAGGACCGTGCGGAGATAGGTTCGAAGTAGGGCGGGTGACGTTGCTATACGGAGGGGGAGAAGGAGGGCGTCCTGGGTACTGGTGAGCATGCGTGTGGGATGTGTGCAGGACTCGCTGCAGCAGAACGCGATTGCGCGGCTCGTGGCGGAGAGGTCTTACTGTTGCGATTTGAAGAAGTGACCTATCCTCGCGAAAGTCATCCTTGAGTTTCTCCATCGCAGTCTTGTGGGCACGGCTGGCTACATGGCTTGGTGTTGGCATGTCGAGCGCGTCGATCTTCACATGCGGGAGGAGCTGGGCCGGAGTGTGACGTAGGGTGCGCACAGACGACGCATCACGCTAAGCATCCCAGCCAGCATCCTGACATCCCGCTATGATTGCGCCATCATATGCAGGAACAGAAGGATGAACCTGTAACGGAGCCGGGAGTCGCTTGAAGATCTAGAGGCACATCAAATACTGTTGCAGATCACATGCTTGTTCACGATGAAGTTGATGAACACATTTCGATTAAGCAAGAAACTACCCTTGTCATGCCGATAATCCTACACGATACATCCGTCCGATTCAAATAAATCCAAATACAAAAGAGACCCGAATGCGATGTGACTGTGAGCCATCTATCGACCTCAACGCCATTAGGTCAACAGTCTGCCAAACTGTGAACCCAAACGCCAGAGGAAGCAGAACCCATACAGATCGTACTCGCAAAACACGTGGTATCATCCCAGAAAACCCTTGGCTCATTTGAAGGAAGCAACAAGACGAATAGCGAAGATCGATGTAAAAACACAGTGTACTTAACCAAAGAGCTCCGACCAAACAAAGGAAATTCGTGAAGACGCAAATAGGGCTGCACTAGCCGGACGATGCCGTCGCGTTGCCGCATGGAAAGTTCCGCTCTAAGGCCAGGCGCCTCGCTCAACTTTTATCCGGGACCGTCTAACAAAGATCCAAGGACTTCTGAGAAATATGCAAGTGCATGTAACGTGCGTAATAACAACATAGCTGCTGAAACAGCTAGAAGGCAAAAGGTCGTGGGTATCGTAAAGTCGTCGGTACATCCCCGTGGAAGACTACTGATGCTTCCATCCAGATACTCGTCGTTCCATCTTCCGATCTTCCGCACGTCGGGTTGTGGAGTGGTGACACACTCAAGAGAATTTACCCATCTTAGGAGGTCCATGGGGTTTAGTGGGAGAGCCCATGACCGACTTTTGTAACCGTGATGTAGCCTTGGTGACACCGGAGAGGGGTGAGCTGCGGTTCATAGTCGTGCCGTTCTTCAGAGGCGATTTGGCTACTCTGTTTGACCGAGTGCGCTTTCGTAGAGGAGTTATCAAAGCCTCAGCGGACTTGCCAGATCGAACCGGGCGGGAAACGGAGGCGCGCGCTGCAGGATCCGATGGCAGAGAAGCAACATCGCGGTAACGATTCTGGTTGCTTCGGAAAGCAGTGACGACGCCACGGTCGAAGTGCTGGAGCATCAGGTCTGATGTAGCCCGTGCGCGTGCATTGGGCGTGACAGAGGAAGGTGCCGCTGGGGTGGAGCCAGGATGTGGCATGCTAGAGCTTGCCGGTGTAGCCGGCACATCAGTAAAGTCGAATTCATCGTCGAACTCATCTCCATCGGTATCGTCGGTGTCAATCTCCAAAAAGTCGGCGAGGTTGAGGTCCTCATCGTATTCATCACTCGAAGAACCCTCCTCATCTTCGTCAACGAGGCCCATGTTACCGTTGGAAGAAATGCTTACGAAGGGATAGAATGCCTCCGGGGGACCAATGCTTTCGTTTCCAAAAGCAAAGTCGTTGCCCGAAGCAGACCCAAATATGCCAGTAAGCATGATATCGGTGTTGACATTGTTGTTGAAGACTTCATTGCTGTTCTCGCTGTCGGAGGCGTTGAGTTGAGCAATGGAGTTCCGAGGACTGTTGTTGACAGTACCGCTCGTACTACTCTGGTAATCGGTCATAGGAATCCACGGAATCAGTACCGTGCGTGGACGGTAGAATGCAACAGCCTTGGTCGACCTGTTAGTGACAGCAATGGCTTGGTCAGACTCGTCGTGGATGAAGACGCCGCGAGTTGGCGGAATTTGGCGGCCAATCGGACGAGTGCTTCGTTGAAACGGCTTAGGTGTTGCAGCGCGTGAGCCCGGTGCTGAGGCCGGTCGCTGTAGAACAGAGTGCTTAGGCGTGCGTGGTAGTATGTCGGTACCAAAGTCTTCTTCGTCAGTGGTGTCACCAATGTCAGCTGATGAGAAATGTTAGTCATTGAGTAAAAGCAATTATAGGGCACTACCATACACTCATAGCCACTGGATTCGCCAGATGACTCGCCATCGGATTCCTCCGAGTTATCGACTTGAGTGATGCGCGACTCGCCCTGCTCAAAGTCCCAGAACGAGGCGTCGGACTGCGGAGAAGCCATGTCTCCGTTGTCATCATCGTAGTCCATCTCAAGAAGTTGATGCAAACTGGGAGGGATCTTATCTTGATCCATGAAGAGATCAGGGAAGACACTGCTGTCGAGTTCTGAAGATTCCGAACTGGAACTATCTGATACTTGAACGTCATCGTCAAAGCGGACGCGCTTGGCTGAGCCGTCTGAAAACTTTCTCTTGGCCATAGGAACAGGGGATGCAGGAAGAGCATCTGGCTCGAAGAAGGGAGTGAACCCATAGTCAGGAAGACTTGACATGAACGTATCGTCTAATGGGACAGTGACGTCGAAGATGTTGTCGCTCAAACAACTCTCAAGACTGAGTCGTCGAGCATCACGATACTCATTGAGAAGGGTAGTAGCTTGTTGCTCTTCTTGGAGGATGTAGCTCTCTTCTTGTTGCTCCATCATCTCCATGTCGGACTCGTCATCGTCAGGGACGAGATTGACGCCGCTGTAGTCTTCATCGTCGCTCTCAATAGCGTTTTCATAGCTTACTTGGGGTTCGTCGTCTTCTTTGTAGGTTAACAGCGGTACGCTAGAGGCGGCGCTTAGTTTCCTAGCCAGCTTGCGGCGGGGAAACGACTCTTGGTCTGTGGAATCGTCACCAAACAGCACTGATGTGCTTGAGAGATTGCTAAAGGTGCGCTTCTTGTTACTCATTAGTAGCTGGTTTACCGGGTGCTTGTTGGACATGAGCACTGTCTCATTCTCATCGTCTTCGGCGTGAGACTCGTCGTCATCTGCAGGCTCGACGCGGATAGAAGGGCGCTTTCCCTTGCCCTTGCCTCCCCTACGATAGCTGTAGGGCATGGCCGGCACATCCGCATCCGTCTCGTCGTCGAGCTCGATGTCTTTGGCAGTGCTACTGTCCTCTTCGTCGTCTTCTTCCGCGGCACCTTCGGTAGCCGACTGGTCACCGCCGCGTCCTTGAGTACGGGGTGTGCTGCCTACGACTGTGTCTGGCGAGGCAGAGCGCTGGTCACTGCCGTTGGTGTTTGTAGTGGTCTCGTGTACGAGTTTGCGGTCTTGGTTGTTATGTCCACCGAGAGCAGGCGACCGAGCGTGCGTATGGTGAGCCATGGTCGGTTATGTCTTTGAGGTTCGTCTTTGTAGTGATGGAGGCGTGGTGAAGGGTCGCGGGTGATGGTTACAAGTCGGGGTGGTGTCGGAGTGAGTGGCCGGTCGGAATATGGAATCGTGAGGGGTGATAGCGTTCGTCGGCTGGATCTTTGGTGTACTGAGGGGAAGGGCTGGCGAACTATGCTGAGCCCTTGGTGTTTCGTCGATCTTCAAGCGTTGAGCAAGTAGTAATGACAATGATGGTGTTTTGCGGCGCAGGCCAGACGATTGCCAATTGGTTGAGACGATATTGCGCAGGGGATACTGCACGCAGTCGTAGTATTGGTATCGTCGTAGAGGTTGAAATTCCGTGAGCTGTCGGGCTGATGCAGCCCATGGGCGGGCTGCACCAGGAGTTTAGAGCTCAGCGAGTGCCTGCGGCATTGTCTCGACGATGGTAGGGGTATGAATGTGGTTATTGTGTGTTTCTGGTATGTTTCTGTGTGACTTGAACGTCTTTGGGCTGGTGTGGAGAGAGAATGCGGGCGAGTGAGAGAATATGTTGATAAGTTTTAGTTCGGCACTAGCGTAGAATCGCAGTCCGAGCGCCTAGTTCCTTGCGCGCAGCGATGACTCCATATCCAGCACCAATGAACGGCCCCGATGCGACATGCCAGTCAGCCAAAGACATGGTGCTCTATACACCTAGCGCAACGTATCTCGTAATTTCTTCTTCAATTGCCTCTCCAGCGCAGTCCTCCAACGCCTGTCGCGTGCCCCTCACCAGGAAATTTTGGTTTCTCGCCGAACTAACCCCACTGAAACTAACTTGGACGTGCGCAGTGCGTGCAGCGATGAGGCAACACGGGGCTAATACACGGTAACGGCTTCAGCCTATTGGTTGGCTGTAAGACGCAGGCCCCGGGTTTGCACATGCTGCGACGAACAGCACGACGCAGAGGGTAGATTACCGCTGGCCGTCTTCTCCTTACATCGTCATCTTTAATATCCGCCCTAGCAAACCCATCAAGACGAAATTTGCGCCTACGCGACCCCGACCTCGCGATGCGATCGTGATCTGCCAAAACTGGAGTACGCTTGACGTCGCCCGGCATTGTGCCCCTCCAGATGCACCCATATCGATACGCACTGGGCTGGTATTGACGTTGGCGCCCGCTGGCAAAGAAGCGGTGAAGAGGTGCAAACGTAGCCGGCGCCTCAAACAGTAAAGGTACAGCAACTTGCGGGCCGCTCCTGCTTGTCACAATGCAGGTGTCTGTCCCTGAGACACTCGTCTGTCTATCGCACATGTGAATTAATTACCTCCAGGGCTTGCTCTGATCTTCGTCTTCCGTGCAATGACTATGGAGCCTTCTCCGCTGAACCGCTTTGTTTGTTTTGGACACCTTGCGTTAACTTTTGCGTCAACTTTTTTTTTTGTGAGGCTGAGCTTTACCTTGCTCGGGGTGCATTGGTGGGCCGATCCACTGCGTTCCGGTTGGGTCGAGTTTCTTCGAGCCCGGAGCTAGGATTCAATACCCAGATCTTCGACAAGTCACATGTGCATATGCTCTTCATTGGCTATTAGGCGTCCGCACATGTACCTGAAGAGTAACATTTTGTTGGCAGGCGTCCACGTATATCCAAACTTTGAAGGTGTCAAAACTGCGCCGTGTTGTTGCGGCCGACAATAATTTCGACCATTACATAAGATGCCAAACTTCATGTACATACTTGGGTACGCCCAAGTTCTACTGTGAGCTTACGCCCGAATACAGAAGACATGTAGAAGAGACTTCCACCGCCTCCACACCTCCTTCCGGCTGCCTCCCCCACCCACCCTGGACTTTCTTTCTCGAGCTTACTGCACGATCTTCAACATGTCATATGTGCATATACTTCTATTGGCTGCCGGGCGCTCCTCATTGGCCCGCGGACACCTACATACGGAGTACATACATGCAAAGCAGGTTTTTCATTGGTCTAACCTCCTAAGTATACCCCGGACACTAGTATTGCAGCTGCACACCATCTAGTCGATTTTCGTAGGTGCAGAGAGGCCCGTTATCAAAAGACAACATTTCCTTTTGTTGGGTTGTTGACTGCAACGTTGTCGGTCAAACCAGCGGATGCCCAAAGGTCGGTCTGGCCGAGCCGCCGTTGACATGGCTTTGCTTGGTACAGGGTGGAGTACCGGTGGAGCCTAGAAGCGACGAACACACTCAGGGTTTGTGGTCGGAAAATCTGGATCACGCGCAACATAACTTCACTTTCTTCAACAGGGTAAACTCGACAAGGGGTCCCCATACTTTTAGATGTCATCATCTTCGGGCCCATTCTTCTTCGAGGTAGCATTACGCAAATATATGTATGTACAAGAGTCCGGTAGGCTATATGCAAGTGGCCGAAATAGCGGACTTCAAACGTTTAGCTGCTCTCTGTCCCTGAAAGGACAAGTGAGCCGGTTACGGTGCGGTTGCGATTGGTCAATGCGGCAGTAAGCAGCTCACGTGTTCTCTCCCAGTGTCGGCTCGGCGCCTTCGATGTTGAAGATATCTCTAGGCGAGGCAGGAGCCTCAAGCTTGGCAAGCGGTGCGAGATTGCCTAGACCACGAATGATATCTTCGTGATCGAAGCCCAGATTGTAGAGCATCTGCGCAGCCCACTTGAGCGTATCGTGCAGTTCTGCACGCGTGGCCTCTGATAACCCCTTGCCACGTCTTTCCTCGAGCTCCACCTCGTTTTGGACCTTCCGAATGATGGCCCAGATCGTCTGTCGGTTGGGGTGGATCCGCCCCTGTAGGATGAGCGTGGCGCCACCATCCTGGACAATCTCAATGTCTTCTGGTCGATCTTCGTATTCTTTGCTCTTGGTGACGCGATACTGTGGCATTGTGGGTAATCCACCAGGCGCTCTGTAGGGCTCAAAATTCTTGCGTGACTGGTGACACCATATCTCGACGATCTCTTTGCCCTTGGCACTGCCGTATCCGTCAAGCACACCGCTTAGTACGCGGTTGAAGTCATCTGTGGAAAGATTGACCGCTTGACGGGATGAGAATGAAAGGAACTGCGCGCAGTAATCTTTCCACTCATCATCTACAGTTGACAGTATGGACAGTGTGCAGTATAGTTCCTCGCGGATGTTGCTGAGTATCATCTGTTCCCATGCAAAGAGCAGTCCAGTGAAGCAGTCCTGAGCATGCATCTTTGCTTCGTGGGGACCATTTGAGGTTCGAAGAAGTTCTGCAGCAAAGCTTGAGATGATGATAGGTCGCGGCCTGAACGTAGATGCCTCTTCCACATATTTTTGCATGCCTTTGACGGTATCCCAATTCTGAAGCTTGATCTGAGAACACAGCAAGGCTATCAAGATTTCAGCCGGCATACGCTGCTGCTGGTGCTTCTCGTTCCAAGTTCCAGCGCTTTTGATCACGTCCAAGACGAGATCGTTCTCCCCAGCCATTGTGCCAAAGCGAACAACGGATGCGGACATGTCGCGATGACTGTGCAACTCGCGACCGATAATGGGACCGTCCAGATCATCGGAAAACAGCAACCAACGGCCCACGTCGTACATCTTCGATTCGGTCACCAGATCCAGCAACCGTGCGAGGAGAGGTATAGGAATCTTGTTCTCGAAAGCTGGGAACTCAACCGGCGGAAGATGGCTTGTGAACGGCTCGTCTTGTCGTAGCTGCGGACTATTTCGAAGGATATCGAAGAACTCCTGTACAGACTTTTGTTTGTTGTCATCTGTATGTTGTTGAAGCATGGACAATGTCGTCAATGCTCCCTCAATGTCACCGTTGTTGATGAAAGCACGCATGGCCCGATGCAGAATGCTGAGTGGAATAGTAGTTGGCTCAAAAAAGTAGGGTACTTCGGTACTTGACGAAGCAGACGCGTTGGCAGCGCCTACCTCAGTGCCAAACCCTGGAGCAAGCTCGAAGATGCGCAAGAGCAGCTCGGGTCGCTTCTCTGGTACGAAGCCGCCGGACTCGATAAGCCGGGCCATGATAGAATCCCAAGCTGAGGAACCGAGACTTAGGTTGTTCCTATCTAGGAAATCCTTCAAGGTCTTGATAGAAGCGACTATGCTTTCTGGTGTAGCACCGCGAGCTCCAACTCCCAGTCGCATATGGTTGACAAGGCCATCGACAAAAGCTGTAACGACTTCGCTGCTTATAGTTCTTCGGGTTCGGGCGCGGTCTTCTGCACGTGGCAGAGCATTCCCGCTCATCGGAACCAAGTTCCACGGACTTGTTGGTGCTGGTGTTTTCTGTTGCTCTGCTTCCATGATCTCCCTCCAGCTGATAAGCGCCCAGCTGTGGTCCCCTTCCTTCGCTGCCATTTTCTCCAGGATGTAAGCACCATCGAGTGTCCAACCCCCGTGTAAACACGACCACAAACAAAGCTCTAACCATAGCTCCGGGGCCACCTCTGTGACCTGAACCTTGTAACGGGACCCAGGTATCTCATGACCGAGGAAGTAGTGAGCATTTGCGCGATGCTTGGCAGTCTTAACGGAAGCTTCGTGAGCATTCCAGGTGGCGTCAGACAGAGCTGTCAAGATCTTGGTCGAAAGCATGTGAAGGGTCGGAGGTTGTTGAAGTGCATGCTTGTCCAGGGGATTTCGATATGTGTAGACTGAGTCAGGCATGAAACCCAGATGGTGCAGGTATGCAATCATCTCCAAGACACGCGGCATGACAGTCTCCTGCCCGCCACGGTCTTGTTCCGCAGCTGACAATATCATGTGCCCTAGACTCCTCCACAGCTGTCCAAGGGCTCGCTTAATAGGAACATGTGGATATCGGATCGACTCTGGAGCGGATGTTACAGCGTCTAGGGTACGCTGCAGCTTGCGATTCGGAAAGGTTCGTTGGAGGCGCATAGGACCTTCAGTCAGCTCTTTCAGAGGCCGATGCTCTTCTCCTTGTAACACAGCGTTTGCATACTGCTCGAGATGTTCAGTGAGGTCGTTCGAGCCTTTCCCGTCCTCCGTGAGCTTCTTGACCATCCAGATGACCGTTGGCCATTTCCCCGCCTCCAAACCAAGGTGGCTCAGAATGTCCACAGAGGCATCCTGGGCCTTGTTGATGAAAAGGGCGAGGTCGAGTGACGTTATCGGCTTCTCTGGCTTCTCACCAGGCTCTTGCCGCAAGTAGTTCGGAAGGAATGGCTCAATGGCAGCGAGCCATGTGTTGACATCATCACGGACCTCTCGAGGTGGGTAGGGTATGCATGAGTGGATGCGCTCCTTGGGCTTGGGTGGATATACTGGGACAATCACATCTTCTCCATCTTGTGTCGAAAGCTGGGTTTGTGACTGAGCGTCTGCGGGGCGGCGTTTCCCAGATGTGAAGGTGCGCTTGGAGCGTCTACCGAGGGCGGGAACGAGGAAGGCGGCGACAGAACAGGGCGCAGCGATGCCACGAGGGTTCGGACGGAAAGCCTGTGAGAGGGCGCTGCGAAAACATGTATGCGCAGCGCTCATTGAGGGGTGGCGGGCGAGGGGTGAGGGTGAATGCTCGTGCCAGCGGCATGTCTTGACTTTTTCCGACTGGGATCATGACGAACTGCACTCTCCAGATCCGAGACGCGCTAAAGTGACGGACAGGGATCAGCGCCCGAGCTCCCAGGCTGCCTGCCACTAGCGCCCCCCAGTGACCTCACGCGTCGACCCGCGCAAACATTTCGCGACATTTCCAGCAGTTGAACCAAGGCTGGACACATTGACCGTCGCAGCCTAAGACGTTCGCATACATAAGCGACTACCTCCGCGCGTGTTCGCTAATTATTGCAGCTCAACCTCTACCAACCACACAGCACACTGACATACCGCGACTATGGGTGTCTATCGCGTCGGTAAGTACTGAATGAACCCAAGTTCTACGCAGCCAACCGTCTTCCTATGTCATGAAATACATACTGTTTTACGCAACTCCGGACTGAACTAACCATAAATTAGAGGTCTCCCCTAACAACCGCGCTGGCTGTCAAGTCAAGGAATGCAAAGAAGCCGGCTCAAAGATCACAAAGGGCCAGTTCCGCTTTGCGGTTCAGGTCACCATCCATGAGCATGTCAGCTGGCAATACCGTCATTGGTAGGGTCTGCCATGATCTGTCTTCTGGCAAATTTACTGATGTGTCCAGGGGATGCGTTACTCCCAAGCAGATCGAGAACCTGATCGAGGTGTCCGGAGGCGACACTGACATGGTCGACGGCTACGACGAGTTGCCTGCAGAGTTCCAGGACTCGGTCAAATTCGCGCTAGAGAACGGCCATATCCCAGATGCAGACTGCACACATGTAAGTATCTTCACACCATCTCTACGAAATACTCAGACCCAGCTTTACTGACATCATCATCAGCCTGAGGATGTGGAATATAACCGACCAGGCGCTAAGAAGCCTCGAGCGAAGAAAGCCAAGAAGGCCGACGACGAGGACGGCGATGATGCGGCCGAGAAACCTAAGAAGAAGCCCGCAGCCAAGGGCAAGAAGAACGCCGTCAAAGACGAAGACGAGGAGGATGCGCCTGCCCCGAAGAAGCGCGGTCCCAAAGCCAAGAAGGTCAAGGATGAAGAGGAGGAGGATGCGCCAGCTCCCGCCCCGAAGAAGCGTGGTCGGCCAGCCAAGAAAGCGGTCGCTGAGGAAGAAGACGGCGACGAGGAAGAGGCCGCTCCTCCGGCCAAGAAGGCTCGTGCCAGCGGCAGGACCAAGAACGCTCCCAAGTACAACGACAGCGAGGACGAGGCCCCTGCCCCCAAGAAGGCCCGCGGCAAGAAGGCTGCGCCCAAGCAAGAGCCAGTAGACGAAGACGAGGATATGGCTGAGGATGCCCCAGCACCCAAGAAGGCCCGAGGCAAGAAGGCCGCAGCCGCCAAGGTCGAGCCTGAGGCCGGCAGCGACGAGGAGGAAGCTCCTGAGCCTAAGAAGGTTCCCCAGAAGAGGTACGTTTGATCCAATGAGACAACAACATGTTCATGACTAACGGTACATAGGGGCCGCAAGAAGGCTGTCGCAGCTGACGAGTAAACTCGCCTCGCACGAGAAGCAGCACGCGTTACCGAACAATCTAGTCAGTCCGTATCGAGGCGTTAGTGGGGTGTCACGGGGGAGTGTATTGTTGAAACAGTAGAGATACCCATCAGAGCGTCGTGTTTATGAGGAAGGAAAAGTTGTGTTTCGTTGGAGCAGGATAAGCACAATCCTCGTGTTGGCAGGCCGTTTCTTTGGGTCGGTATCACAATGGTTGTTCTTTGTGTCCTCATGTTGTCGGTGTTTGTTTCTTTGCTGTATTCCTATACTGAATTGAGGTCCGTACATGACCTGCTACTTATCCAGCTTTCATCTCGTTTGTGTGTCTGTGTATGTATCGTACAATGTGTTTCCCCTTCCACATGTGTCCCATTCCATTACCACATCATTTCGTTCCCTCGCCGCTTCAACGCATCCGTCTTGAATCGACCCAACTCCGAAGTCGACAACCCATCACGCCCTCAGCTTCTCCATCTCCTCATCCTTCATCCTCGCCCAGTCTACCATCACCCTCCCGTCCTCACACTCGATCGTCGGGAACAAGTCTTTGAATCCGGCGCCGTTCCTAGCACGCTCCGTTATGTATGTATGCACTACATCCTGACCGTTGCACGACTCGGAGTGGATTGGACAACAGGCGGTGAACGCGGCGTTCGCGGTATCAGCATCACCGGTGTCGTTGCCTTCAGTCTGCTCGTCAGGCGATGCAAACGAGAAGATAGGCCGAGGTGTTGAAGATGGGTTGGCGGCGTTGTAAGCTTCGTTTAGAGCTTTTGAAGCGGCGCGCGGTCGACCGGTGTTTAGTGGCTTCTTCTCGGCCTGGACGATGTAGCTGGGAGAGGGGATAGGGTCGATGAACGCGGGAAAAGAAGACGTATCTGTTGCACGGGCCGGCGGAAAGGTGAATGCGGGGTTGGTATCGCGCTGTTGCGACGGCGCATGGCCTGAGCCTCCACGTAGACCGACGGGTGCCTGTCCTATGGGAGTCTGCGTCCTCGATGATTGAACACTGCTCGCAGGATTTCCACCACCCTCCTGTCTAGCAGGAGCATTCAATTCGTACCCTGTATCACCTGTCTCATAATCCCTCTGCGCCAAACCCCTCAAATATACCGCACTCTCTTTCGACCGATAGTCAGGTGCACGGAACGGACTATTCTCCCTCGTCTGAGCCCTAGACTCCCGAATCACATCCGGATGACCCAGACCGTGAAGGTACAAACCACTTCCACCACCCTCATCAGGCGAAATATCTCGTGGACTGCAACTCCGAAACCTAGACGGCGTATGCGAGCGTGACGAGAGCCTAGATGGCGAGGGAGTAGGCCGACGTGAGACAGTTTCTACGAAGGCGGAAATGTCGGAGGGATCCATCCAGCCCTGTGAGACGGAGAGGTTGGCGACCATATCTTCTTCTTGCCATTGTGGAGCGTGGTGAGGCGCACTTCCACTTCCAGCTTCGGCAACATCTGCGAGGGGGCTCAATGATCGCCGGATCCCTTCTGCGGCTAGAAGTTGGTTCAGACGCGAGGTGCTCGCTATGGGTCGGAGTGAGGTAAGGCCTTGACCACTGCGGACGTTAAGACCGTGCTGGTGGGTTGGCGATACGGGGCGTGAGACGAAGGGTGTGTTGTCTACTGAGGCGTTGCGGGAGCCGGGGGCGGAGTACGCGAGGTAGTGGCCGCGGTCGTGCGGTGTGTAGCTTGTTGCTGGGAAGAAGCTTTGTGGACAGTCGCTGGTGGTGGGAGGAGCTTCGACCGTGCCGATGCGTGGGACGTTGGTTGAGGAGGATGAGGTACGGTGAGGTGGTGTTGGCCGAGAGCGAGAAGTGGATCGTGAGCCGAGGTTTGAAGATACTTGCGAGGGTACTAGCAGTGTCGTGAAGGATGGGACACGTGAAGGAGCCTGACTGGGTAACGGATCTACCGCGCTTGCCTTGGGGGTTACAGCAGCATCAATGTCCTTTGCGCTGCCTTGCACAGTCTCAGTCTCGAACTTTGTTTCCTTCTTCTTCTCCCCAGCTTTCTCCTCTTCTAGCGCCTTCTTCGTCTCTTGCTTCTTGATCTCCTCCTGCTCCTTCTGCTTTTCCCACTCGTGAACACAAGACCTCTGCAAAGCAGCAACAGTGCTTTCAAGAACAAGATCCGGTTTCTTGGAATCGTAGAGCGGTGCTTGGTCTGTAACGACCCCTACAATGTTGATGCCCTTTTTGGTCGAGAAGGGCACTGGCTCGATCGGGTTACCGACGGGATAGGCGTAGATGAAGTGGCCTCGGTAGTGGTACGCGACGCCTGTTTCGAGCGTGTGGTCGCCCTTTAGACCGGAGATAAAGACCCGCTGTTTGGTAGCTTTGATTCGGGCTGCGCGCTCTGGGATACGATCAGTATAGAGATCTTGTGCTGTAAGCGGGTTCGACCAAGCTTGGTGACTACTTCAGGAAGTAGCGATTGCTACATCATACTCGCTCGACGGAACTTAGGAACTTACCATTCGCGATAGTCTTTGCGTTTCCTCTCCCCGCCATTGTTGCGCCTGCTCAAACGAGTAATCGTGTGCGTTGGCGGTGGGTTGTTACGTGATGTCACAACAGCGTCGCGACAATCGCAGATGCAGATTGAGAAAGCGACAACACCAAGTCACGGAAGTAGCGCGGGTATGTCACAAAGCTATTCCTTTATGACCATCAGGCAGTTTGGTGGTAGCCGCAAGTGACTTTCGATCCACATATGACCCCCACAGCAAACGGCAGCTGAGCTAAGACCATGCGGGAAGACCCTGTGTGTGAGGTGGTGAAAGTGAAAGCGAACATTTCGACTGGGTTGGTACGGGTATAGCAGGAGAAGGCTTCTCGAGATGTAACGATAGTACAGAAGGTTGCTTGCAAGGGTCACCACGGTACTGGTCAGATATCCAGAACAGGCAGGCGCGAAATTTGAGAAAAGGATCAATGCGCAATAAGCGGCATGCTGAAATATCAGCTTGCAGAACGTCAAAGGACGCCTATGGTGAAAGGTGTATGATATTCAACGCTACGTGTGGGTGTCAGTTGCTCATGATAACCATTAAACAGCGTTCAGAAAGGAGGACAACAAAGATGGACAGCACAAGCATGAAAACGACAATATTGTTCAAGTAAATGGGATATCAGATTGATTAAAACACGCTATTAAGTTCCACCCGTTCGTCTAGGGTATCGAATCTATCGGGTGGCGGAGGTACCGTCAGAGCCATCGGCAGCGGCACCAAGACCCTCCTCGTCACCAGGCTCGGTGTAAGTGCCAGACTTCTTAGTAGCACCACGTGTGCGCTCATCGAGGATGTTGCTCTTGTCGATGGCGTCCTTCTCGTCGCGCTCTGGTTGTTGTTAGGACTATCCAAATCGCTAATGCCTGTGGAAATACATACCCAGCTGTGCATCAGAGTCACCACCGTTGGTGTACTCGGTCGCCTCAACAGGCGCCTCGTCGTTCTGGACGGGGATCTCGTTCTGGCCGGTACGGGACTTGTAGTCGTTGTCCATGGCGTTGCCGTTGGGGATCTCGCTGGAGCTCATGATGGTGGTGTTGATGTTGTCGGGTTGGGTAGTGGATGTAGTGGTGGAAGTGTTTGAAGATGAGAGTAGTTGATTGAGATCTGATGATGTGTTGATGTAGAACAAAGCAGACGGGATTACCTCTTTATGTAGACGATGTGAACAGAGATGCTACGTCATGTCGTCGGCCATGTCCCCTCAAGCCTCTGATGCAACATGGTGTTCGAAACAATAGGGAGGCAGGGCCGCGATCTAGATCCCATACCACGATCACAGTTATGACCGCATAGTTCAGAATACCATACTGACCTCCACAAAGCGCCATACCAGCATGGGATTGATGTACACTAGAAAGGGGATAGGCATTTGGCGATCCGGGAAGCGGGTCCCTTCCTAGAGGCGGGAGCTGATTGCGCTTGTCGGAGGTATGCGATGCAATGACTAGCAGACGTGAGAGTCGCCGCGTCATACTGCGGTGGTGGTGCTGCAGGCCAATGCACCGAATTCAATGCAGCCCTTCACAATTCCTTCTCTTTCTGCATGACTGACAGTGCGCATGTGTATCTACGGTGCGATTGATGCTATGCGAAGCCACGCAGACATATCCATTGTCTGTCAAAACGCACCCTAAACTGCGTCATGCCTCCACAAAGGGACGGTAACTCGACACCCGTCATGCAAGGGACAGCACGATAGCCCATGGACCCAGAGCTAGCATCGCACCTGCAGCCGAAAGAGGGTGACAGTCGACGTCAACACAAGCGTAGCGTCAGGGGAGTGTGGAGTCTCTTGTCTGAGCTACAGATTGGCGAGATCGATCGTGCATGAGATATCGGTTTCTGTGCGATGTCGATGACGCTGGAGGCTGGAAGTTTGTTTTGAGATGGCTGGTCGACGTTAGGTGGGAGCATTGACGCGAAACGCGACATCGCGACGTCACGACATCACGTTGGCCCGGAAGCGACTTAGCTTGCGTTAGGGGTAGGGATACCAGCAATCGAGCAACCACATCATCGCATTTGAGATGCACATGCATTCTCTTTTAGCGATGACTAGGGCGCTGATATCGTGTGCGTGCGCAGTCATGCTCTAGGTAGGTCCAGGGTGAACATACGCAGAACCCTAGCCAATTGCAGGATAATCCATCGTCGCAAATAGGACGCAGCATTTCAAGGCGTTACATTGCAGTCCACAGAGATTATGATTTTCAAAGCGCAACCATGAGTTTGTCCCTATCCAAATAATACATAGCAGAATAACTACGCCAAAGATGCACAACGTTTCTCAGATAATACAGCGACGATCGTTCTACGCACTGGCGCCGGCATCGACCGCAGTTCCGCTCTCGCTCGTGTCCTTCTTCGCCTCCTCGGTCTTCTTCGCGGCAGCCATTTGCCATGCAGGAATAGCAGCGCGTCCCGGCGAGGGCCTACCGTACGCAGGGAGAGGCTTCTCGGTGGCAGGGCTAGGAGTGGGCGCGGGCGTTGCGCTACCATTTGTCTGGGTCTCGGTAGCGCTCGTGCCGTTGGTCTGCTCACTGGGCGCAGGAGTAGAGGACGGCTGGGGTGTCGATGCCGAAGCAGCGGGTGTGCCGTTTGTGTTTGGTGTCTGCGACTGCGACTGCGCTTGTCCGTAGTAGCCCGAGGTGCTCTGTGGGCGCGGTGGTGCAGGGGAGCTCATCCTGTTGCCGATCAACGTCTTCAGGCTCTTCAGCTCAGTTGACAGCTCCTGCAGTCTCTTGTCGGTGGACTCCTTCTGTGAGTCCAATGCCTTCGGGATCAAGTCCCTCAAGCCGCGGACGTCATCCTCGATACGTCTGTTGTCGTCTCCCTGTCTCTTCGACGACTCCTTGAGGCTCGTCAGGACACTCTCCACCTCGCCAAGCGCGTCATCCAGTCTTGTTGTCCGTGCCTCTTCTGATGCCTTGAGAGCGGTTGTGTCGGTGTTGAGTTGCTCGAGGAGATCGAACGCGCGCTTAAAGGATTCGTCGACTGAAGCCTTGTCTTGCTCCAGCTGAGGCTGCGTAGGTGGTTGTATAAGGGGTAGGACGTATCGTTTCGCTGTGAAGTAGAGGCCGTATCCTACACCGCCCATGACGGTTGCCATGATGAAGTAGTCGCGCCAGTCGCGTTTCGGCGGTCTGTATCTGTCAGCATCGGAACCGGATGTAGATAGTCTCTATGCTTACTCCGGGGGCGGCGGAGGCGGTTGCCAGTATTGCTGGGGCGGATAGCTCCCATACGGGGCTGCCGGTGGTGGTCTGTACGCATTGCTGGCTACTGCGGATGTCTGGGGTGGAGGCGATGAAGCATAACTGGGGTCTTCGGCTGCACGCGCGAGCGAGACATCGACTTCTTCTTGTGTGAGGTTCTTGGATTGGAGAAAGGCGATGCGCTTCTCAAGGGGCGCGCTGGCAACGGACGGGTCCTGGAGGACTGGCGGCTGTTAGTATCGTCGCGTAGAGCGTGTCGTGCGTCAACCTACAAGACACCGCCGACTGTATTATATCCTCGCGGACCATGTTGGCTACACGTAACGCAATGCCAGTAGCACGCGCAGATTCAAGTTGGTGATGGAACTGGAGAGTCGCGAAATGACGATCCGAAAGCTGGAGGCGGGTATGCCTCGGCTCCTTTAGATCGGCGGTCGGTTCCGCCTCGTCTCACGTGGCACGCCGACCGCAACTCTTTGCCAACTTCGACTCTGCGATGCGAGACGTCCCAACTTCAGATTATGATTTTCCATCGCAACATGCCCTGGCACATGGTATCGAATACACGAGATGCTGATCGTCTTCACTACATCGGCAGTATGTCCACGGGAGAACGGTCAGCCTCCACCGACAAACACGGTACTGCGATGACGCATCAGACGCTGTTTCCAAATCAGCAGAGTCTGTACACTAACTTATGCCACTGCTCCATATTTCGATCACTATATTATTCCTTACTTCTTCTCCTTGGAAACTTGGATTACTTCGCCCGCCGCGGAGCATCTGCAATACTTGGACTCAGCAGGTAGGGCAGAACAAACATAGTGTCAGTGAAAAAAGAGCGTGGATACATGGTGCTCATCCCATGTTCTGTCAATACCTCGACGTAATGTGCCCTGAAGGACATGGCAGACAGCACGAGAAAAAGAGCAGATTATCACGCAAGCTACTGAGAACCATGGTTGCGATACACTCAAGCCAAGGCTGACATTCGACATGCGACAGCATGCAAGCTACCCGAAATTCAGAATATCGTTACACACTTTGGGAGTGTGTACTTCAATTTTCGGTATTTTCAATCGTCGCACTGTGTCAACGCGATTTCTTTGTAGTTTTGCCAGCTTTCATGATCACCGTTTGGTCACGTCTATCAATCGCTTTGTACTCGGATGGCCCACATAAGGCGACTGCTCTGTGCCCGGCCAGTCAGAATCCTGCACGCTTCCTCATATGAACACCCGCTCATTGGTTGTTCAGGGGCACTATGAGCGCGCGGTATTTGGTCGGTTCGAGAGTGAAGGTGTGTACTGTGCGGAGCTCAGACTTTCTTGCGGTGTAATCACGACCTTCACCTCATTGTGAATGCAGTCCAAGACAAACGCAGATTTCCGCCTCTCCACCAATCTCACACTGCTCAATTTCTCGTTCTACCTCCTCGAAACTCTCGCATGTCTATAGCGATTGCAGCCACCGTCTAACTCAGCGACACCATGGACCGAACGAACATTATCGACGACAATGAAGTCGCGCGCGCCATGACTTTGGCTACGCCGAGGAAAGGCAAAGGAAAGGGTAAGAAAAAAGCTCCTGAATCCCACGCGAGCAGTCCTCCAAAGCAGAAGAGTACTGCAAGGGCAAGGGCAAAAAGTGCGACCCCAGCTACACCTTCCACCCCGACGCGGGCTTCTGGGGCTAGGTTCTACGAGGCGAACGGCTTGAAAATCCCGTTGTACAATAAAGACGGCTTAGGCAACAAAAAGAGGCCGTATGCTCGCTTATCCAAGGGTCTGCTCAAGTACAGCGTGGACGACTTACTTGACATTGTAGAGCAGTATGCAGGCGCGGAGAAGAGGCAAGAGCTGAAGGACGAGGGACTAGCAAAATCAAGGCTGGCGAACTGGATCGAAGAGAAGGAGACACTTGCTCTTGGACGCAATCCGAAGTCGACATTATCTAGTAGGTTTCTTTCCCATCGTATTCAATGCGCGCAGGTATACTGACAGTCTAAGTCGCAGATGAAGAAGAAGAAGCCGATGATGCTGATGATGACGCCGTTTCCTCCCCGGCCCCCGCCACCCCGACATCTTCCAGTGTGAAAACACCAATACAGGCCAATACACCCTCTACACCCGTCAACAAAAAACATGACTCGCCGATTACGATCAAAGACAGTAGTGCCTCCCGTCAATCTAGTCACCGGAAGAGGAGCGCACCTGATGAGCCACCGGACGGCCGGCCACACGCGAAGCTTCAGAAGCGTGACGCACTAACAAACGCGGCTGCTACAAATACTGGACATTCGGCTGAGGATGAGTTCACAGGCACCCTAGTCGACTACAACATACCAACGCTTTCGCAAACGGAAAGGCAAACATCGCTATATAACGCCAAAGGGTCCCGCCAAGATGCTTTCATGCAGGCCACTGGCATGAATCCTTTGGATCCCGACCGCTCTTCGATAATCATTCGCGGGCGTAATGAGGATCGCGTGCTCACAGCGACATCTGGCCAAGGTTATCGCAAGGGCGAGACGTACTTCCATGAGACCACAAGTAAGTAACAGCTTTTCTTTGGATACTCCTGATGCAATGCGGGTTGTTCCATTCGCCGCGCACTTCTTTACAGTCATCTAAATACCTCCGGGGGCGGTCCAGACATGAATCATCTCGGCTGTTCACTCCGCTTGCTCCATACAGCACACCTCGCTAACACGCTGCCTAGTACCACATCGCGCTCCCAAGTCCCACCAATCTCCTTCCGCCCCATATCTGAAAGAAGGAGAGCACGGGCGTAAAGGTGACTTTCAAGCCGACAACGACCGGCGCACGGGCGTGGGCCATCAATTTGAACCGGACGACTATCTCAAGTGGTCAGAGTTCAAGAACTTCCGCAGCGCGATGTACGAGCAGTTCCCACACTATCCGAAGCCGAACCAGGGGATAACAATCGACCCGGGGACCAAGGATACATGGGATGCATGGCAAATTTGGTACGATGAGTTCACGAAGAAGTACCCTGGCTATGCCGTCGCGCACTTGTGGCCTTGTGGCTGTGAGAAGGTGAGAGACGAGGATGAGAGTGAGGAGGAGTGATGGTGAAGGATATCTCCATTGGCATACGACAAGCATATCCTACGATTGCTGTGTGGTAGCCGGCAGGATGAGAAGGCTGTAGGTCACGGGTGGTCAAGATGTGTCATTTCGTTGTAAACCTATAAACTTCAATTCGCTGCCTGGAAAACCCCAATTACCTCATGCTCATGCTCCGCAAAAGTCTCGCTAACCTCTAAGCTAAGTGTGCGCAAATATCGGTATAAGACTCCTAGTATCCTACTTATAGTGTCTAGGCTCGAGGTTCTCTACATCACCTACCTCTCCCGCGGCGCCTCACCAATCAAGACACCCACCTTACACAAAGGGAAAACTGAACAGGTCTGCAGACTACATCAAGTCAAAAGCGTGCAAAGTGGGTGACACAACGTCAACGTAGACTGCAGGGTGTTCAGTTTTTCCCTACACCATCATCACCAGACAAGTCTACAATGGGTCTGAAGCTCGAAATCCCTCAGCAAGACATCTCCAAAGAGGAAGAGCGCAAGCTCAAGATGCGAAAAGCCGCTGCAAAACGCTGGGTACCCAATCTTCAAAGGCCCCCGCCTCAGCTAAAAGAGATCAACGCTGCCTACAACAATAAGCTTATGAGGCATTACACCGACGGAACTGCAGCACCGTCAGACAACGTCGTCAGACCGCCAATCAACAGATCGGCCCGAGTGGACGCTTTACTGGCGACGCTCCCACTTCAACCGGAACAAAAGCTGCCAAAGTCATTAAGTCAAATACAAGCCGAGCATCGCGAACAAGTCAGAGTTGCCGCACTTTTGGAGCCAAATAGGAAGATCACAGAAAGTGCGTACGCCAAAGAACTAGCGAAGGAAGCTTTTTCGTCCAATGGAAAACCTCGTGACCGCAAGAGTCTCAAGCGCAAGTCGATGGTTGTTCCCGAAAGTCGAGGAGATCCAGAAGTAACGTCAAGGCAAAGACAAAAACTTGTCTGATTGGAGGGGGGCGAAGATGAATCGGTTTGCGGAGTCCACTGGGCAGGATGGAGTGTGATGAGTCAGGGTGCGGTGATGGGCTCCGAGGCGAGCATATTACGACATTGGGTTGGGGACTGCGGCATTTGTTTTGAGGAGTACGGCGTTTGGGCTCAGTGACTGCGACGATTGCGGCTGGGAAGTAATGCGATTGTTTTAAGGGTTTGGCTGATTGGCGGTGTTGGGGTAGAAAAATGTAGACTAGTCAAGGCAACTATGGTACTTGATTACACATAAGGGTCCACTTTGACATTTGTGACCAGTGATAAAAATCGTGTATGGCAGATACAGGTAGTATTCACGTGACGCAACTATGGTACCAGATATTATTGTATGCCAGTATCCGCTTCGAGGTTCTCGGCCAGTGATGTAGGATGTACATGGCAAGAAATGTAATATCTCAGCAATGCAACTATGGTACTG
This sequence comes from Alternaria sp. BMP 2799, assembly GCA_023758145.1. Taxonomy (NCBI): domain Eukaryota; kingdom Fungi; phylum Ascomycota; class Dothideomycetes; order Pleosporales; family Pleosporaceae; genus Alternaria; species Alternaria sp. BMP 2799. Next base: position 721,483 of record JAFVLP010000006.1, read on the forward strand.
CTATGACTAGATCCGCTTAACATGTGCGCACTTTGGTTTCCATGCGCGCGCACATATTTTATATCGAGCTAGCGGTATAGATAAATTATATCCATGTCCACTTCCAAAGACCATACCATCACACTAGACCTCTACATCAAAATTCCGCAAAGAAAGTTGAATCCCAACTAAACCATCCACCACCAACACAAAACCGCAAAATCAAGCATCATGAACCATTTCCTCTCACCTGGCCGCATGGTCGCAAATTCGCCTCCTCAAATGGGCGAGGAAGCATCCCCACCCACCACACCATCAGCCGCGAAGCCCAAACGTAAATGCCGGCTAATCATCCACCCCCCCAAAACACCATCGCCAAAGAAGCCCAAGCGAGGATGCCGCCTCACCATCCACCCACCCACGCAAAACCATGCCAAAACGCAATACCTCCCAACACCCCAATCACTCCCACAGATGCCGCCAAACACCAGCGCCGCGCAGAAGAAGAAGAAGCCCTTCTTCCAACATTTCAGAACGCGAGCACAACTACGCACCCCCGTCGTCAACAAAACCTACTATTTCCCTACCGAAAAGAAAGCCAGAAACAACATACGCAATAATCACTTTTTGGAGTTAGTGAAACTGGGTGTCACGCCGCTCATCCACAAGTGTGAAGACATGGGTGATTTGGGACTCAGTGGCGTGGAGATGGGGGATGAGGAGAGGGGGGAGAGGGGCGAGCTGGAGTTTGGGACTGGGTTGAAGGCGGAGATGGAGGAGGATGATGTGAAGAGGGGGAAGATGGCTTGGTTGAAGGAGAAGTTGTGGGGGAAGGGGACTTGGGCTGTTTGTACTGGAAGGGAAGAGGAGGAGGAGATGGAGCGTGAGCTTATGTGTTTGGCGAGAGCGGCGGTGCCGCTGATGGGTGCGCACGATGAGGATGAGATGGAGATTAACGGCGGACCTTCGATGAAGACAAAGATCCCAAATATGGCTGACCATATGGGTGACTTCTCGGAGGATGATGTTCGATGGTTAGTAGGGTAGGGGATGTGAGCTTATGGGATTTGATGGAGAGCACCTTCAGGCTATGTCATGGGCGCGACGGGTTGCAGGGCATGACTTCGGAGCACAGGTATACGATTGTGCGCGATAGTTTCTGCGATTTGATATTCTTTCTTCTAGTAATCATAAAATCCTTTACCACTCTTCTTCCCCAGCCAGCCTGCATCCACCATCTTCTTGAGCAGCACGGCGGGCCTGTACTTGGAATCTCCCGTGTCGTGGTACAAGACCTGCATGATCGCCAGACAAGTGTCGATGCCGATGAAATCCGCTAATTGCAGTGGGCCCATGGGTACATTCGTTCCGTTCTTCATGATGCTGTCAATGTCCTCCTTGGCGCCTACACCCGTCTCTAGGCATATGACGGCCTCGTTGATGTACGGCATGAGGATACGGTTTGCGAGGAAACCGGGGCTGTCGGCGGACTTGGACGGTATCTTTCCCATCTTCTCGCAAAAGGCGATTGCGGTTTCGACGGTAGCTTGCGAGGTCTGGAGGCCGGTGATGATCTCGACGCCCTTCTGGATGGGTACTGGGTTCATGAAGTGTGTGCTGATGACGCGTGATGAAGCCGAGAGATCTGTTGGGTCGGTGGTAGTGCTCGCCGCAATCTTGGTGATCGATATGGACGAGGTGTTGGTAGCTAGGATAGCGTGTGACGGGCAGATTTGCGCGAGTTGCGAAAAGATCTTGTGCTTGAGGTCTGGGATCTCTGGTACGGCCTCGATAACGAAGTCGACGTCTGACAGATCGTCCATTGATGTGCTGGAAGTCAATCGCTCTCTTGCCGCTGCGGCGTCATCTTTCGAGATTCTGCCCTTTCCGACATCCTTTTCAAGGAGCTTGTCCGCAAACTTCAGGCCTTTGTCGATTGATGCTTGGGAGTTGTCAATCAACCGGACCGGTACTGAGGCCCTCTGTGCTGCTACAAGAGCTATTCCAAGACCCTGGACGTGTTAGATTGACAGCTGTAGGGTTGATGCATTGATGCATACCATCTGGCCTGCTCCAATAACACCCAGCTTCTTGACTTCAGCGGCAGCACCGACAGAAGGAGTTGAGCTGAAGGCACGGCATTGCTGCCGTACAGCGCAACGAGCGACTTGTTTTGAGGCTACGGAAAACATCGTGTGTGTAACTACTCGAAGGATTGCACGAATTGTGAAAGCAGCGCGATCAACATGTGATGAAGAACGACATTTCCCCAGGCCGATGAGAACCGCGGCGGGCTAGCCGAGGCATGACGTTGACTGGCGGCGGGAAGGCGCGAGGATCAGCCCTGTCTTGGCGGATTTGCGCGGTTTGTCCCGCTTGTGGCACTTTACGCGTCGACGCGTCTTTTGGGCCATCGCGACACCGGCGGGCAATCTGAGCATCAACCACGACAATGGCTCAGACCACGCTGGACGACTGGGCGCAGGATACTGTGAATCCAGAAGTCCGCGCTCACGTCTCTAGTCTGATATCTGCTGTACGTATCCCCTTCCACTGACAAAATGGCTACTGACACACAATCAGCTCGGTGGTATTGGCGATGACGGCACGTATGCACTCGGACACGACGCCCTGCTCTGCCTCAAGGACCTACGGAAATGGCTGAAGTTCGCCGACGGGCAGTACAATCGACGCGATGTAGCACGATGCATGGCCGAAGCAAACCTCGTAAAGGGCGACTTGCTTGAGATACTGGCCAAGATATCACCAACTGTCATGGAAAGCGCGTGGAAGCACAAGATTGCGGTTGCGACATGTGAGAAAGTATACTCCGAATCTTGAGACTGGACTGACGACCGCAGTGGAACTTCTCGTGCCTTTGACATGGCCTAATGAGATCGACCCCACCGAAGCGACCGTAAACCACCACCGACATGGGCCTTATATCGGGCTCGCCCAAATTGGCTACAAACGTGCTATTCTGCAATTCGACCGCGACAGAACCCTGCAGACTGCTGTCAAAATCGCGCTCCCTTCTATGGCCGTACCCCTCCGAGAACGCACACCACGAGACGAGGGTATCATCCGAATCGCACTATATTTCATACGCAACATCGCCATGCTCGCGCCCCCGAACAATGCACACATGGACACCGACGAAGCTGAAGTCTCCCGATCTGCAACCATTGATACTTTCCACGAGCAGGATATATTCCAAGTTCTTCTGAGTATAGCTTCAAGCATCGGGGAGGACTTTGTTACCCAAGACGTCGTAATCCTCGAAATCCTGTTCTTCTTGCTCAAGGGCATCGATGCTGAGAAGCTGTTCATGGAAGACAAGAAGCTTAATACTAAGAACACAGACGAGCTCAAGGGCTTGATCCAGAAGGAAAAGGCCATGCTTGCAGGGTACGCTCGCAATGCACCAACCCGGCATAACCGATTCGGAACGATGATCTGGATGAAGCGGGACGACGAGAAAGTTACAACTATATCTGGGCAAGATGTGCTAGGAAAGGCGCAGGCTAGCATGCAGAAGATGGACGATACAAAGAAGTGGAATAAACCCCGCCGTCCTGGAAAGAAGCAAGCCGGCGATGAAGAGAGGGAGGAGTTCGATCTCCCAGTACCACTGACCTCTTCTGCGCGGAAACATATCAAAGCATTCGTCGAGGAGTTCTTGGACTCGTCCTTTAACCCTCTATTTCTGCATCTCCGGAAAGCTATCGAGCGCGAAACGGAGCGTGTGGAAACACGACACTCCAGGCAGTTCTTCTACCTCGTATCGTGGTTTCTACGAGCAGAGTGCGCACGGCGGCGGACGATGAAGGAGAGGGCCTCAGACCCGAAGAGTCCTGAAGTTCTATCTGCTGAAGATGAGAGCTACGGACTGGTAGCCGAAGTCATGAATCAGGAGACGTTCATTCTACTCAACCGCTTCATGCAGAAGAGTCAAGATGAGAAGGCATGGCGAGACCTTAACGCTGGGCTGAAATGCTTCACGCAAATCTTGCTCACTGTGCATGAGATGTCCGAGTCAGGCCTTGAGGAAGACCAAGAGATTGCCGAGAACATTCAGAACCGTATCTTCTATGAAGAATCAACACATGACAGGATAGTCATGATCCTAAGGTCGTACAAAGATCAAGGCTTTGGCTACCTTGATGCAGTCACAGAGCTTTCTCATGTCTTCCTGCGGATGCTCGAGCGGTATGCGAAGCAGAACGTTGACATGCAAATTCGATCGAAACGTCGAGCCCGAAAGATCAAGAAGAAGAAAGCTGAAAAGCAGGGCGAAGACGGAGAGGAAGAGGGCAACGTCTCTGAAACTGAAGACCTCCAACAGGCTCAAAAGACGGTTTCTGAACGCAAGTTCGATTTCATGAAGTTCTCGGCAAAGTTTGTGAACCAAAGTAGCGTCAACACGTTCGTTGCCTTTGCCAAGTACTTCAGCGACCTCGATACCGAACAGCTGAAGCGTGCGCATCGCTTCTTTCACCGTGTCGCTTTCAAGATGGAGCTTGGTGTCTTGCTGTGCAGGGTGGACATCCTGGCGCTTTTCAACAAGATGATGAAAGGCCCAGGTGGTCTTGATCCAGAGTCGCCAGCTTACAGAGAGTGGGATGATTTTGTCAAACACTTCTTCAGGCAGGTTGTAAAGAGAGTACAAGAGAGGCCAGAGCTGGTAGTCGAGATGCTGTTCGACAAGATCCCTGCAACCATCTTCTTCCTTGAGCACGGATATGATCGCGAGATACACACTCGAGCGCCACGAGCTCCGGCGGAGCTTGAGGTCAAACCTGGAATGGAGCTACCTGATCAGATTGGTGTTGCTGTTGGTGTTCTTGTTAATCAGTCAAAGTCGGATGCTCTCCGCTGGGTACGCGATGTGCTTACATCGGCAGCTGAAGAGCGCAAGGCGTGGGAAGAGGCAGCTGAAGCACAAAAGGCGTTGGTGGGTGACGTAGAGGAGCGCCCAGAGGGCGAAGCAGCTGAAGTTCCAGATACTGAAACCTCGAAGCCGCCATCGATATGTAAGTACGGTGCTCACATTGTAAAGAAGTCTGCTAACCGAGTTTAGTCATCAAGCACGACACTGAAGAACGTCGCGTCGCTATGTTCAAAGATAACAAATTACGACTGCTCATGAACCTGGTCGGCTTCGAGAGATTAGGAGAACACCACGATCCGGACGCTTCATGGATCATACCTTCATCCCTTACTTCAACGCAATTGCAAGAAGCCATCGATCTCATTCGCAAGTATGAATTCGATCCCCCAACATATGAGGACGGCAAAGCGCCAGAAGACTTGCTTCGTAGCAAGGCTGCAGCAGCTCGACGCTCCACTCGTCGGGCCGAGTTTGACGATGACTCTGACGGCATAGACCGCGACGAGGAAGAAGACCACGGAGAGTACGCTAAGGGTGGTCCCACTGAGAGAGATGCAGACGCCCCTCGCAAGACACTGAAGCGACGTCGCCGAAGGAATAGTCCTGTGGAGCTTGACGACGAAGAGAAAGACCGCAGAGCCGAAGCACGTCGCAAGAAGGAAATCGAGAAGCAAGCCAAGGCATTGAGTACCATGTATGTGCACGACTCAGACGACGAGGACTGGGACGCCGAGAAGGATGCCGCCTTCTTCGCGCGAGAACAGGCGATCCGCGAGGAAAACATGAAGGTCTTCAAGAAGTCGCTCGTTCTCGGGACTGTGGAGCCAGTCGCATCTAAGAAGCGCAAAGCCGATGCACCGGCGAAGAAGAGCAAGAGGAGAAAGAGTCCACCGAAACGGAAAGCGCCATTCGCCGATAGTGACGACGATATGGAAGATGCAGAGAGCAGTCAGGCTCCTTCCGTGGTTGATGGCAATGAGGAGGAAGATGAGGACGAGGACGAAACTACAGATACGCCACTTTCATCGCAGAATGCTGGTGCAACAGCAGCACTTAGTGATGCGCATACGCCCAGGAAACCAGCAAGTGATGCTGCGACAAAGACCACGGATGCTACGATGCCAGACGCAGATTCAGATGACGATGATGACGACGATGCACCGGTAGCGCGTAGACCGGCAGCGGCCCGTAATATGAGGGCTGGCTTTATTGTTGACAGTGACTCGGAGTAATATGTGTGTGTAACAACATTTTCGGCGTGGTCTGGGGGGAAGGGTTGCATAGCATAGCATGGTGTCTTAGGTTTGTGCTTTTCAATGTTTGAATACCCATTGTCTTGTTGTTTCAATATCGTCATGATTTGTTCATCCCGTGGTATCAGTTAGGTGCGGGACAAATTCAGGTTGGTCGAACAGAGGATGCAAACTCCGATGCAGACGTCTGTTGACTAGAGACGCGCGGAGAGTGTCAAGCATATGGGCGGCTCTACGCCAAGAGCCCACACGATTGCAGTTTGGGGGCGTTTGCAGTTGCTCTTTCCTGTCGTTTGGTCACGACTGCATCTTTTCGTTCCATGACGTTGTTCTTAATCCGAGGTGGCTGCTTCGTGCCTTCCTTGTTTACCTCCTCAAGGACAACATCATCCACAACAACAACATTCCGCGGGTAAGTCCTTCTTCTCCACAAACGCTGCGCACCACGCTACAGCCATGCTAACATATTCAGATCGACACAGATTCGAGCAGATTCGCGCGCGGTGGGAGACGGCTCAGCCAAGTGGAGACGGAGCAGCGGCGATGGTGGGCTGGAGAGAAAAGTCGACTACTCACCTCCCGGTGGGTGGCGAGCCTCAAGAAAACAGCAGCAGCAAATTCCGGAGGAAGCTCAGCTATGGCTTCGCTTTCATATCAAATCCCCTCTCGCAGCGAAGAACGACCCCGGGACGTCATCAAGTGAATGTACCGTCATTGGCTGTTACCGAACCATCTGCAACCGACATTACTACGACGAATACTATATCCGAAGCTGCGCTTTCACCAATGCGTGTTTCTGCGCCATCCAACCACTCCAACGATGCGACCGAAGAGTCCGAAACAGTCCCGTTCAGCAAGACTTTACCCAAAAGCGCAGATACCGATACCACACCGCAGCCACTGCCTCGATCGCGTACGCTGAGCTTCATCCCGCTCCCGGTTAGGGTAGAGCCTCAGTCGTTCGCCGCAGACGTAGAAGGCGCAGTCAAGTCCCATTCTCTCGCGGTAATGCCTCAATCAGAGCCAGACTCGGTACCTTCGAAGATTCCTACTCCCAGTCCGCCATCCCTAGAGCGCCGTCGCTCTAGTCCACGTCAACACGTTCAACAACACGTCTCGTACCGCGCTTCTCAACAGATCAAACACATCGCAACTGCCCACGCGTTGGCAGCCGCAAACAATGGCTCTCCGGTGAAGCATTCCTATCAGTTGCGCTCACGTACGACACCAAATCTCGTCAAAACAGCCAACGGGCCACAGTCGGCGCGATATATGGCTCCCAGGCGGCCAGGACCTAAGATGTCTGTGGTATCACCAGTAGCTCCAAGGCCGCTTCTGCAAGAGAACATACCGACGGAAAGACGTATATCACACAGGCGGTCGCAGATACAAGAGAGGACACTGAAGAGGGAATCACTTGCAGTGCCCGGTACACTGAACAGTAGAAGGTCGTTTGGTCCGGGACTACAATATTCACAGAGCAGGGAGCCTAGCTTCGCGACTCCACCCACAGTAAGAAAGAGGATGAGCTCACAGCTTGCACAGCAGACGCCAGTGACAGTAAAGCGGATACAGTCGGAGGAACAAAAAGATACACCAGCAGCATCGCCCTCGATATCGAACTCTGCAGCCGCCCTGCCTCACAACACCGACCTTCCAACACCCGCTCCAGATGCGAGTGATAATGTCAGGCCAGCCCTTCCCCGGCTGCCCACGGACAGAGAGAAGCAAAGAAAAACGCTAGGAACACCAAATGGTTTGGGCGGCGTCTGGCGGTCATCCCATGCTTTGGCGATGACTACACATGAGGTGAGCAGACTTCCACGTTCCCAAACCTTCCATAATTTTGGAAGCCACCTGGAAGCTGCTCCACCAGTACCTCGCATCCCGGAACAGTACAGGACAGCGTCTTTGTCGGACTTGGTCCAGTCAGTGTGCATGAATCCGGCGAGCACTGTCCCGTCTCAACATGTCAGGGTCAGATCAGACGCGAGCTCGTGCGAATCGATACCCGAGGAGACGGACGAAGAAAGACTGAGTGTCACGCCGACATATACACCTTGCCAGCCTGGACGAGGGCTTGTGTCATCAATGAAATTCACCGGATCTAGTTTCAATCTGGCGGCGTTCCCCCCAGTACCAACCAGAGTCCCGATCAAAGCACCAAACAGCGCTGGAAATCTCTGGGCCTATTCTTCCAGCCGCTCGCGGAGTAGACATGGGCAAGAGAGGTCCGACGTTGCTGACAATGAGATCTTGCAGGTTAAAGACTATATGCCGCCGCTTTACTGGGCTGGAAGATTCCAGTCTCGATACGATCAATGGCGTACCGATGCAATGAAAGCTGAACTTGACCCTGCCCATCAAACCTCCGGCCTCTTGGGCGAATGCAAATTGAATCAAGACAAGCTGGCGGCGTGCTACATACTCGGACAACTGCGCGACTTGTGCACTTCCGATCAAGCAGCAGATAGCCTTTGGGTACGTTCTATCTGCGTCATGACTCTGAATCCATTTTACTGACTACGCCCAGGAGTTCGAGTACAAATACAGGAGAGAGCACAAACTGCTCGGCAATCCGGCAGACCTTCCGCCGATGTCATTCCGTAAGCACGAGGACAACACGACTTCTGCAGGAGCTGGAGCCTTTGGACGGGCCGTGAGGAAGCTGACCCCACGCAAGGCTAGCCTGATCAACCTAATGAAGGGCAAGGGCTGGAACAAATCCGACGACTCGACTGAGCGTAACCAGGAGACGTCCTCGGATGGTTCATAATTCTATCAGGATGATGGAGGTTGTGGAAGGTGCACGGCCACGTTACAACCTGGACGAGAACACGGAAGTTGACGATGAGGTTACGATCATGTGAAACCTGCAAAGAGTAAAAGATGTTACGAGACACAACAAGAGCAAAAAGGAAACGCGAGAGTTTGAGATACTGTGCGTGGCATGAGAACGTCAAGACATCAATTTTGCGATCTGCACGGGAAGCATGCATTGTTAGATATCCACAAAGAGGTAGTAATGTAATTCTTAGTCGGCATTACGGCTTGAGTAGAACTGGCGACAATTATTGACTAAGGTGTTGACTGCTGTAAGCATGACAGATGTACAATTGATGTAACGACACGAGATTTGAAGCTTTCAATGGCTTTCACACGCAAGTAATCACGAGTCAGTAGGCCCTTGTTTGCCCATGGTCTCTAACGGCTTATCCGATAGGCTTGGGCTTAGCAATCCGAGATCGAAACGCTCTTGGAAATTACTTCGAATTGTTGGAAGATCGATCGATGAGGTCTCCCAACAATTCGAATCAATTTTCAACAGCAGCTCGTCCCCAGACCGCTAAGCCCAAGCCTATCGACTAAGCCCAGGACCAGAGGAATGTATTCCTAGTGCTATGATCAGGCTTCATATCATTTTCGCCGTATTTGTGCCTCTACTCCTTCTTCTCCGGCTTAGGTGAAAGCTCCTCAACGATGTTGTTTGGGTCTTTCCACGCCAACGCCACGTACTTGGTATGACTTCCCCGTGCAAAGACCTCTCCCTTGTTATTGCTGAAGTTTATGGATGTGAAAGCGAGTGTTTTTCCGACTGGAGTTATGTAATCAGCGACCGGGTATCTTGAGCAAGGCAAGGCATGCTAATATGATGGACTCACATTTATCACACGTCACCTCGGCTTTGATCAAGTCACCGATCTTGCCGCCGGAGGAGAGGTAGGTTACGTTGAGGTCGGTGGATACGCCTGTTGCGAAGAGGCCGCGGGATGCTACTGCGAGGGAACCGCCGAGGTCGACTGGGTGAGGTCGTGAGATACTGGTGGTAGAGTAGGGGTTTTGGGAGGGGCGGCTTACCCATGCTGGCTATTGTGCCGCCGTGGAGGATGTTAAGGCGGTTCTAATGAGACATGTCAGTTACACTCAACCACTACATTTAAATTGAGACTGCTGTAGTGCTTTGAGATTAGTATGGCCATGAAGTCTCTGTACTTACTGTGTGCTCTTTCTGGATGTCTAGCTCGAACTTGACGCGTCCTGGGACAGCCGAGGTCACTCGAAGCTAGAACTGGTGTCAGTATGAGAACGTACCAGAGCTATAAACTCTCATGACCTACACCATCTAGTAGTCTTTCGTGTCGCTTCTATCAGCTTCGTGTTTACATGCTTAGGTGTTGGTGGTACCTTGGCTCCAGCCCAGAGTTCGCTCGGAACGACTCCCAGACCTAGCGAGACGTTAATACATCTATAAGGTTGGTCAATGACATGGTTGATTAACCCACAGATCTCACAAACTTCAGCGCCGGCATGGTTGATGCTCACCCCGCGATGTGCGAAGAGTGATGTCGATGTTCCGCTCGGCAGTTGCCCACGTACCTCGGAAGCTAGACCAGGGTGGAGCGGAATTTGTGGGGTGAGCTTTCCGCTCGCTCGGCGCGTCATCAACTTTCTTTGGCGACTGGCGACCTGCGACTTCCACTTGCGCGACCCACGCGTCGCTACCGCCCAAACTCGTGGACCCTTTCTCTCCGAACATGATAATACGGCGGTAGACCGACATCCTCCTCTCCACATCCCCCACGATGTCGGCTTCATCTTCATCTCAGGCGCTGGAATACCTCGAGGGTCTGCCTGTCGCGACACACCGGCGGCTGTATGAGCAGCCTTCCACCGTGTTGGCGGTGCTCCGCTGCATGCTTCCGCATCTTGGTGAGTGCATTTATTACGCCCGCAATCCTGTCGCTAACGGAGCCACAGCCAAATCCATAGTCTTTGCGATGCTCTACAGACCCTCATCCTTCCCCGTAGCCGACATGGACGCCTGGTTCAAGCCTTCCGCTAGGAAAGAGAAGGAACAGGCTCTCTTTACCCTCGAACGCCTACACATCATTGCCCCTGCTAAACAGGACGACGGTACCTTCTCGTGGACACTCAGCAAAGACTTTCAAGGCAGCCTGCGAAACGCCCTCGAGGGCTCCGGTACCCACCGCTCGTTCGGCGTGCCGGCGACCAGAGAAGAGAGCGGCGGAAAGCGGTTAAGCATCGAATTCCTAGACGAATACTCGCGATCGCAATGGGAGGGTATACTCTATTACTTGGTGAGCGGCGCGGCTGGACTTAGCAGAGACAGCATCGAGAGAGCAGAAGTCGGTCCTGGAACGAAGAAGCTGCTACATACCGGTGACCTTGTGAGGACCGTACATGGAAGTCCAAGGATTACCAAAGACGGCTTCTCTTTTGTGCTGCAAGAGACGAACGCCCAAGTCTGGAGTCTGCTCATCGTCTACCTGAAAATGACCAACGAAGTAAGTATTGAACCCCACGAACCCTGCGACGACTGTCCTCTTCGAGCTCAGCCGACGCCAACGAACACCGAATCTGACATCGACCCCCAGCTCGGCATGTCCGAAACCGAAGTGTTATCCTTCCTCTTCATGCTTGGTTCCCTAGAACTAGGCCAAGACTATTCCACATCCACGCTCTCCCCCACCCAATCTCAGATGCTCGAGGACCTCTCCTCCATGGGCCTTGTCTACCGCTCGGACAAGAACGCGCGAACCTTCTACCCCACGCGCCTCGCCACAACCCTGACCTCAGATTCTGGCAGCGCCATGTCCGCCTCCTCCAACGACATCGCCCAAGCCTCCCAAGGCAACGCTGGCCCCTCGGCATCCGCAAACAAGGGCTTCATCATCATCGAAACAAACTATCGCCTCTACGCCTACACAAACAGCCTCATCCAAATCGCCATCTTATCCCTCTTCACCAAACTCCAACATCGCTTCCCCAACCTCGTCTCCGGCAAACTCACCAAAGAATCCGTCCACAAAGCCGTTCAATCAGGCATCACGTCGAGCCAAATCATCTCCTATCTGACGACCTACGCGCATCCTCAGATGCAGAAGACTATTCCCTACATCCCGCCCACGGTCATGGATCAAATCCGACTTTGGGAATACGAAGGCGAGCGTGTGGAGACTACGACGGGGTACTTGATGCGCGAATTCGGCTCCGAATCAGAGTACAGGGATGTGCTGGGGTATGCGGGTGCGCTGGGTGTGCTGGTGTGGCAGAACGACGCGAATCGCTGTTTCTTTGTCAGTCAGGTGGAGCAGATTAGTGCGTATCTGAAGAAGAAGAAGGAGACTAGGGATATTGCTCGGGGACGGTAGATTTCACCCCGGGTCACGAGTTTCATTGCGGATGACTGAGGTCTATGCATGGAGGGCTTGGATAGTCAAGGCTACTCTTGGCTAATCGCATTGGCATGGGCGTTTTGGGAGACAAGCATTGGCGTTTAGGGGAAACGTTTTTGTAAAGTTAGATGATACGGTTCTGGCTGATGGGTGAGATTGGAGATGCTTGGGTCTTCTAATCCTGATGCCCTGTCCGAGTATACACTAGGTGTTCAGTTCCACTAGATGCCGATGGTGTGCCTTCACCGCTTGATTTGTCAAGTGAGGGATATAGCACTTCGTCGGATATCCCTCACTTGACAAATCAAGCGGTGAAGGTACACCATCGGCATCTAGTGGAACCGGACACCGATTGGACACTCGGACAGGGCTACTCATCGCCACTGTCATCCCCCAAATGCTCTCTCTCTCTCTCTGTCTTTCTCACAGGTGACCGCCAAAGCGAATGTGACAAGACCAGACAACAAGCGCAAAGCAGAACTCCTCCCCACCCAGCACGCTCTTGTGTTAACGATACTTCTCTTTTTAAGAGGACCTAATTATATAAGTACATATAGATTTTAGAAGTTATAAGTTACTTATTATAATAAGTTATTAAGTATACTATAAAATAGAAGTAATAGTTCTAGAGTATAACTTTATGTATATAGTAATATAAGTTAAAAGTAAAGTATATAAAGTACTTTAGTATTATTATTACTTATATAATATATATATATACTATAGTACTTTTTTTTACTTTTATTACTTTTAAAATTCTAATCTAACTATATATTTTTATTAATATTAAATACTACTAGCTTTTACTTACTAATATAGTAAAAGTAACTTACTACTAAGTAGCTATATAAGCTAAGTATTATTAATAAATACTTATAAATATAAATATAAACTTATACACTTAATAAAGTATTAAGTTATATAAGTTTTACTTTAAGCGCCTACTTAGTACGTAATATAATATAACTTATAATAAGTATATACTAATAGCGTATAAGTCTATACTAAGTAGATAAATACTTTTTTTATACTAAAATAGCTATAGTAAATATACTACTTATTTATTTAAGTTAGCTAAGTTACTAGCTTTCTTAAGTAGAAACTACTTTTTTTACTTAAAGTAATATTAGTAGTAATATAGAATAGTAGAAGTATACTAATATACTTTTTACTTTTTATAATATATAAGTTAAAATATAAGTTAGTATTTAAGCTATCTTTTTAGATAGTAAGAATAAGTATAGAACTTTATACTAAAGTAAATAAAATATATTATAGAATATACAATTATATAAGTAATAATAGCTATAAGTAAGATATAAGAGCTTTACTTAGCACCTTATACAATAAAAAAAAAAACTAAACACTCTAGAGCCTACGTTAATCTTAGACCGCCTCGTTTGTATGTTTTTATCTTAATGTAGGCTCTAGGGTGTTTGTTTTGTTCTCTAGGCTGACGTGCCAGTCTATCACAAACTTAGGGGGACAGGCATTAGCATTTAGTGGGGAAACGTTTGTGTAAACATAGATGAGATGGTTTTGCCTAATAGGTCTTAACATAGAAGATAGCTAGGTCTTCTAATTTCAAATGCTATGCCCAAGTATTCACTACGAGTAGACTGCGTTGAAGCTGATAACTTCGTACGATCCAATCCACCTAGTTGCTTAGGTAGGCAACCACGTGGATTGACTCGTACGATGGTACAGGGTCAATCACCATGAGCTCCGTCCCAGTCTGCTCGAGGTGGACGCTTGTGGCGGTTCTGATGACACAATGATCATTTGAAACATGTGAATGATCAAATGATCATTGTGTCATCGGAACCGTCACAGGCGTCCACCTAGTCAATACTCGGATATGGCATACCCATGCCACCACCTTATACAAGGAAAAACCTGAACAGGCCTGGAGCCTACATTAACATGAAAACCTGCAAAGTAGGTGCCCCAACGTCGATGTAGGCTCCGGACCTGTTCAGTTTTTCCCTAGGTTGACGTGCCACTGCCATCCATCCCCCCAAAACTCTCTTTTTCTTACAATAAAACGCTATAGCGAATGTTGAAGACACCAGCAGATGCGAAAGTAAAAGCAGAAGCCCCACCCACCCCGTCTATCACGAACTCCAGGGAACCACAACAACCAGCCAACTCCAAAGCATCCCATGCCAGAAAGGGCTGACTACCACCCAAACTTCTCAACCTGAACATCGACATCCCTCCCGCTCCAAATCAACTCCGCACACGTGTTCCGTACATCCCTGACCAACCCATCAGGTCCACTAACCACAACACCAGTCTTCGCATTCCCATTCAAATCCTCCTCCTCAACCCACTCCCTCACAATACCGCCCGCGTCCGGTCGCCCGGCAAGTGCCGTCGGCGGCGTGATGAGCACATCTAACCCCCAATCTTCTAATTCCTTTAATTTATCTTCTGGAATCCAAAGACGGTGGTCCAGCGAATGCGTTATCCAGAGTAATTTTACTTTTTTCTGGGATCGGAGTGTGGATTCGGGGTCGGTGGGCGAGGGTTGTAAGAGGGCGTAGAGGAGGGGGTAGGCGACTGCTATGCCGGATCCGCCTGCGATGAGGATGGCTGTTGAAGAGGATTCTAGGAGGTCGAGGGCGTGGGATGAGCCGTAGGGGCCGTCGAGGCGGATGCGGAGTTGTGTTGTTGGATTTGGGGAGGCGCGGGCGTGGCGAAGGAGGCTGTGTGTGAAGCCTGGTTCGGATTGGGCGCGGATGAGGAGGGAGAACCAGGCGTGTTTTCCTTGGCCGTCTTGCGTTGATGTTGTTGGGGCGGCGGAGAAGATGGTGAAAGGGTGGGATTGGATACCGTGTTTGCGGGAGAGAGACGGGACGGAGATGAAGATGTGTTCGTTTGGTTTCCAGCCTTGTGTCATGTTCTTGGCTAGGACCGCGGATTTCTTCGTGTCGACTTCCCAGTTTGCGGAGAGCAAAAGGGTTTCGTCGTCTTCGAGGATTTCTAGTGTTGCAGGGTGGGTGCTGGATTTCAGCCACATCCGGTAGACGAGACGGTCGACGAGGAAGATGGCGAGGGAAATGCCTACGTACGGCCGTGAGGTGTGGTGATGGAACCAGAGGAACACCAATCCAGCGACTTGAAGTACGATGTGCAGGCCCAGGAAGATCTCATACCACCGCTTTCGGAAGCTTCCCAAGCTCGTGAAGTAGATCAGCTCATACGCAATCAGCGCGGCTAGACCCAACAGCACAACGCGGTTGAATATGAATCTCGCCAACGTAAACCCCAGATGCCTCAGCATGCCATACCACACAGCCACCATACCAAGGAAATGTAGGAACGCTTCCAGACATACAAACTCTCCTACTCTCCTATGGAAGATATTCAGACTCTCATACGAGTATCCCGTCAACAACTTTAACGGCTGGTTCTTCGCAGCGAGGAGGTAAAGGAGGGGCAGATTCGTAATGAAGATGATTCCGCATCGGTCGGCGAAGACGAAGAGGTACATGAAGGAGAGCGGCATGCGGTAGAAGTTGTAGAAGATGTTCAAGCCGATCCAAGCGAGGACGAGCAGCGAGACGGCGTTCGTAGGTAGTGTTTTGTTGACAACAGGAATGGGTCGAGGTTGGTATTGCAGCGCAGACTTGAGCATGTAGTAAGGACGCCATACGACAGATCTCGTCACGCGTCGGGGTCGCTGTGAAGGAAGCAGAGGGCTCGTTTCATCGGCATCGTTTATTTTCTTGGCGGCGGTGGTATCGGGGGGCGTCGCATTCCCTTCGATAGTACTACTCGAGCTACTCCAGGCCTCTGCCTCTTCTTCATGCGCTGTCTCATCATCCCCCTTCGTTGTACTGACTATGCGCCTCTTCCGCCGGTGCAGCACGATCTTCTCGGACCAATGCCATACAGTGAAAACCAGCAGCACGGCCAGCAGCACCAAGTTGTATGTGTTTAAAAACCTCCGGCTGAACAGTATGGCTTCGACGAGTTTGCGGAACCGCGGGTCTTTGCCAGGATCATCCGGATCGACAAGGTCGCCTCCGCCGGCGGCTTTGAAGGCGTCGTAGTCGTGCGCCCACCAGGGGGCTTCAGTCGATGCCGTCGCTGTTAGAGCGAAGCGGAGGGCGTCGCGTAACCATGGCGGTGTCGCTTCCATGGTGAGGGTTGGGCATGGGGAGAGGAGGATGTCTGGGAGAGTAGCGGCATGTCAGATGGGGTAGTGTTCCAGAGTTTCCCCACATGTACTCGCGTCATCTCAGGCGCGTGCGTGCGCGGGTTGTCAGGTGCCGCCGATAAGCTTATCGGGTGCTGCCGAGGCACGCGTAGCTTCATTGAGATGCGATGCAATTCCATGTCGAACGTGATGGAGTTGTGTTCACTATTCTCTAGAACGTATGCCAGAATTATATTGAAGAATCAGCGCGTAGTACAGCCCATATCTGAGTGCTAAGCCAAGTTCGGTATCCTGGGTCACACAGCTCCTCATAGAAACCGCATGCACTGATAAATGTGTTTAAGGCGATTTCATTCATCCACGCTAACCTAGGAATAAATCGAACAGCCTAGAGCCTACATTAACGTTAGGTTACCTACTTTGTAAAGTCTTAGATTAATGTAGCCTGCAGACCTGTTCGGTTTTTTTCTTGTATGAGGTGCATCTGTCCTACAAACATCTATTTGTTCGTCCACTTAGCCTGCTCCTTCGCCGCAAAAGCAGCCATACCAATCTTCTGATCCTGGCTTCCAAACAGACCATGGAACACTCTCCTCTCATACTCCACACCCTCCCTGATACCAAGTTCCTGACTCTTGTTCACAACCTCCTTGGCTGCCTTGACAGCAATCTGGCTGTATCCCGCAATCTTCTCCGCGGTCTTGATAGCACCGCTAACACACTCCTCGGGTGTCTCGAACACCTTTGCAACAAGACCCCAATCGCTTGCTTGTTGCGCGGTGATGTTGTCGCCAGTGAGGATGACTTCCATGGCTCTTGACTTTCCAATTGCCTTGGTAAGGCGCTGCGAGCCTCCTGCACCGGGTATGACGCCTAACTTGATCTCGGGTTGTCCGAACACAGCTTTAGGTCCGGCGTACATGATATCTCCCATCATGGCGAGTTCACAGCCTCCACCAAGCGCGTATCCGTTGACGGCGGTGATGAGCGGCTTCTTGAGGAATGTGATGAGGTCGGACCAGGACTCTATGAAGTCTTTGCCGTATGCATCGCTGAAGGTGAGGTCCTTCATTTCCTTAATGTCGGCACCGGCTGCGAATGCCTTTTCCGATCCGGTGAGGACGATGGCGCCGATGGATTTTGAGGCTTGGAAGTCGCGGAGGGCTTGGTTGATCTCGAGGATGAGGGGGGTGGAGAGGGCGTTGAGGGCTTTGGGACGGTTGATCTGGACTGGGGTTTGTTAGTTAATGTGCCAGGAAATGTCTCTAGAGACGTATGATAATAGTTGAATAGAAGGTGGTAACATACTCAAACCAACACCAGGTCTGGCCACCGATACAAGCAAATGCTCGAATGACCTCTCTGTCGCATATCCCCTCGCAAGTCTAGGGAGACCCGTTGACCGGAATTGAGAGGCGACCCTCGGTGTTGATCGTAATGCCTGCATGTTGAGTGTGTAGAATTGAGCTTTGACTACGAGTCCAGCTCAGGCAGCATGTGTCTACATCGAAAGAGAGCAGATGAGCTCAGAGCTCCAACAAGTGGGTAGCATCGGCACCTCGGTAAAGGCGCGCCCGCCAAAAGCTGCCCGTACCAACATCCCACTTCGACGCGACTAGCGGCCCTCGCTACCTTTGTCCTAGCGCGTCCTGGGCGGGCGGCGGCGATCTAAGCCCCAGCCTTGCGACGCATCTCAACTTTTTGACACGATTCCCTCAACAAGCCGTCGCCTCCGCATTCACCCACCCACGCCTTCCTACGCGGCGTACCCACTCCACCCCTCCGCCATCACCACACACCCTCCCATCCCCGCCGCGACGCAACCATGGACTCGCCCGAGCCCGATACCCCTTTCAGCGCCGTCACAGCACAAACAACCAAGTACGGGCGCCTGTTCCAGACGTACCTCGACAAGTCAACGCCCTACACACCCTACCGATGGGGCGGCACAGCGACGCTCTTCCTGCTCTTCGGCCTGCGCATCTTCTTCGCACAGGGCTGGTACATCGTCGCATACTCGCTCGGCATCTACCTGCTCAACCTCTTCCTCGCCTTCCTGTCCCCCAAATTCGACCCCGCGCTCGAGCAAGATGAGGGCATGGAGGATGGCAATGCGAGCGGCTTGCCCACCAAGGAGGACCAGGAGTTCAGGCCGTTTGTCCGCAGGCTGCCCGAGTTCAAGTTCTGGTACTCGACTACCAAGGCGATTGCTATTGGCTTCTTCTGCAGCTGGTTTGAGATTTTCAACTTGCCCGTCTTCTGGCCTGTCTTGGTCGTTTACTGGTTGATTCTTTTTGGCTTGACGAGTAAGTTGATGCTGGGGTTATGCGCGTGGATGTAAGGCTGACATTGGTGTAGTGCGACGACAGATTCAACACATGATCAAGTACCGCTACGTCCCTTTCACCGTCGGAAAGACTCGGTACCAGAACGCCAACTAAGTCGGGTCGATCGATCGACCGACCATCTGCTTTCACTTCGTCGGATAACGGTCTGGAACTTTGGCAAGGTTGCCATCAACGGCTGTTTTTGGGCATGGGCGTCTTTTTCCGGTCCGCGATAGACTTCGAGCTTCATACTTCGCAACTCGGGGTTGCTCTAGGGAGGGGGTGCTGCCACGATAACGCGTTGGATGTTATATCATGTGTACACGTAGCAGGAAAGCCATGAAGCTTATATCTTTAATATCAGGACAATGTACTATGTACGCATGCACTGGTGAAAATACGTGCAAAGAGAGGATTCTAGGTATTTGGCAACAACTACTGATGTGGAAAACAGCTTTGGGACAAGGAAAAGAAGGACAAGCAGCCACCGATGCTACAAGACAAGGCAATCAAAAGAAAGAGACGAACGAGGGCCCTATTCCATACGCAAAGCAGGAGCCTCAAGCTTCAACTCCGCCAAACTCGTCTTCCGCAACCCCACCTTGACATCCTCGCGCTCAATCCCCACTTCCTTTGTGCAAATCCACGTAGAAGCATACATATTAACCCTACAATCATCAGTTAGTTAGTACGTCTTCAGGACATCCAAGAGGTAACATACCGATCAATACAGCTCCCCGGCACCCTCACAGCCACCCTCTTAACCGCAAACCCACACTCGCCAAACACCTTGATATACCACGGTTCCAAGCCCGCAGACCGGAGCATAACCCGTCCTTTCACCTTCAACGCACGGTTCAACGCCCGGATCTGTTTGACTGCTTGTTGGCCGGACGGTGGGAACCAGTCCATACTATCCATCACCACGACAATGGTGAGGGTACCAGGTCGCATTCTAGCAATGACTTCGGAGATCTCATCTGTGTGGATGCGGAGGCCGTTGAAAGCATTGGGTTTACTGAGTTTGATGTGCGATTTCGGGGAGAGGTATGTGGGGTGGGAGGTTGGTGTGTAGTGGCCCAGGAGGGTGAGGAGGTAGTAGTGGTTTGATGTGGAGAGGAGCGTGGTGTTGATGACGGGTTCAAAGGTGTTGAGCACGTATTCGTAAATCGCATTTCCAGAACTCGATTTCAGCGCGTCGTCGGACGGCTCTTCATGGAACGCCATGTAATCTGCTGCTGCATCTGATTTAGGCACCGACGCTGTCTTTGTCTCGTCAAAGTCGTCGGTTTTCTTGAAATCAGCTTCGATGACGGCGCGTTGGGCGGGGGGCACGCCGAGCGCTTTCCAAAGCCATTTCTCGTTGCCGAGGATGGCCCAGGTGAGGATCTTGGAGTGGAGCACGGTCTTGATGGAGCGTTGCCAGATTTCTCGTTGTTCGTTCAAGGTGGATGCTGTGCAGAGTTTTTGGACATCCGAGGTCATGCCTAGGAGGTGGAAGAGCCAGCCTGCGATGGAGAGGGCGTTTCCGGAGCCGCCGGAGTAGTAGAGGCCTTTTGACGAGGAAGAAGAAAACACTGCAGGCCCGTTGTGAAGCCAGAACTGGAAGGCTTCGGATGAGAGATGGGGGCTGAGCTTCTGGATTAGGAGGTTGTGGAAGTCGGGGTGCTTGCCTTCGCCGAATAGCTTCCAGACGTCTTGGTAGGGGAGCGCGGTGAAGGCGGCGACTTTGAGCTCGAGGAGGTGGTTTTGCGATGGGTTGAGGTCGACTGCGTGGACGCGGCGGCAGTTCTCGAGGCAGAAGGCGAGGATGTTGTCGCCGGCTGAGCCGATTGCTAGCACGACGTCGTTGGAGGTTGGCTTGAGGAGGCGCATATCTGCTACATCGTCTTCCCAGGTGAATGCATAGATGTATGAATCGTTGAATCGGGTGTGCTTGGGCAGGGACGAGTCGTAGTGAATCCGCCAGTGATGGTTCTGGTACCATGTTGCCGGGAGTGGAAGACTAGATTGTAGGTTCACCACCGCGGACTCGTAGGCCTTTGAGTGGACTTCTACGTCAGTCTGGGTAGCTCCTGTCTGAAGGTCGAGAGCCGTGAGGTAGGGCGATTCGGTCGCAGCGGCATCAATCTCAGCGAGCTTCTGGGTAGACGCGCCGTGATCTTTCGAGCAACCGAGCCAGATGAAGTAAGGGAGCTTGATACCGGTGCCGAAGAAGTTGTTGCGAGCGTTGATACTCAGAACCGTGCCAAACCGGTACTCCAGGTAGTCCTACGAATTGTTAGATTCTATGCTCATTTGATGGGGATTTGACATACTCGTCGCGCAGGCTCAAGATTGACACGGTCAATCTCAAACCATGTCCGCCAGAACACACGTGAAATCCACATGCAGTGACGATCAATAGCACCACCCATGTAGTTCCTACCCATGAAGTCGACCTGGTTCTGTACGTAAAAGTCGACGACACCGATGACGCCGTTGGGGCTCATCAAGCTATCGATTGAGTCGATGACAGGGTAGAATTCGGGGATCATGCTGAGAGCATAGCTCATAGTCACAAGCTCAGCACCACCGGCATCCGCGTTCTCGTCGAGGTCACGAACAGTTTGCTCCTTGGAGATCATTTCCTTGCGTTCGTATGCTTGCGGTTCGTGTTCGTGGAGACGGAAGGCACGCGCATCCTGGCAAATGACCTTGACGTTTGTCCAGCCGAGACGGGCGAATCTTTTCCGGGCCATCTCGCAGAGGGAGGGGGAGAGGTCGACGACATCTGCGTGTGTCAGAAAAGCTATATAAGCGGATTACTTTTGACTTACAGACTGCACGAAAGAAGCTCGCCACAGGAACGAAGGTGTTCATCTGTTCAACACTGAGGTTCTGTCAGCAAGGCAATACTCGTATTAATCACTAGGTACTTACTTGTGACCAGTTCCTCCGCCGATCTGCGAACATTAGCACATCGACCATCATCCAGGCCTCTTGTCACGTACATCAACCCAGACTGGTCGTTGCGAGATTAGGCCCGCTTCAGTACGGTGCTTCAGCTGCGCAGCGACCAGTCCCAGCATATCCTCACGGCCTCGAAGAAGTTTGAGCCGGGTAGCATCGTAGACGTCGGCTTGAGCTTTGTAGAAGCTTTCCTGTTCATTCGATCAGAAAAGTTCCTAGCTTTGTCCCGTCTTCAAACTTACCAAAGCATCTTGCTGACTTCCAGATCCGTCTCCAGTATGAGGCTTTAAGAAGCACCCATAGATGAACTTGAGGTATGCTTCAAACGTGCTAGGCGCCTGATCTTTGCTCTTCGGTCTGAACGCCAGAGCAAACACCACCGTAAGGAACACACCAACGAGGCACAGCGTAACCGTAAGTTGGTGAAACGGGTCACTTGGAACAAAACTTGAGAGAGCTTGCATAGCTGCGACTTCACAACAAGACAGTAGAAGCAATGATCAAGAGAGGAGAGAGGCGAACGACAACAAAACAAAAGAAACCCCACAAACACCATGGAGGGGTTATATGAGCCCTCATTCCGAGTCCCCCAAGCATCATTCCGACTTCGGTTCGGTCATCATACATACCCGCATGCCCCAATAGACAAGGTCACCCCGCTGCGCAGCCTGGCGTACGGGCTTTGTCCTCGTGTCTCGCGTCACCTACGAGCCAATGACCCTCACCACATGTTCTGAAGATCGCTCAGACAGTGCCCAGACAGCCTACCAGAGAAATCTACCTTCCTTACTATCAGCATTACGGAACTGCCCTGAGTAGACTACCGCTCCACCGCTAGAGGCGGCTATGCAGGGTCCTAATGGAACCGAAAGTATCTCCAGATCTTGAATAGCAAGAATCTAGAGAGGGAGCGAAGACGTCAGTCGACCTATCGGGTGGAGGTGTTGTTGCGCGTGGGTGAGACGTGCCTGGCATGTTGGTGTTGAGACGGGGATGGTTGAGGTTGCGCTTGGTGGGGTCGGCGGCCAATCAGAGGGGAAGAGGGAGGGCGTGCCAGAATGCAGGGACGTCGAACGCATGGAAGGAGCGCGATGGTGGCTCGGCGTTGTTTCCTACATGCAAGTCACTTTGAGTTATCGGGTGCGAGTGATGATCCCGGACGATGTCGGCAGCTGCCAGCCTTGCGCGGGCGGGTTGGCTGGGTGTGAGACTCGAGTGCGCACTGGACACTCCGGCGAACCACCTTGAGGGTATTGTAATCATTTCACATACCAGAGTACATCTTCAATGACCATTCTGAACGAAGACTAGGCCAGATTCTGGTTTGACGGCTCATTCTCTTTGCTATGCTTGAGGCTCGAGGCGCGGCTATACCACTGGATTTGTATCAGTATTCCCAGGTTGGGGTAAACGGACTGTAGGATGTCTGAAGATCTCGAGGCCATGTACTGTTCACGCTATATTCAAATCAGCTCACAACATAGAACTGAAACCCAATCCTTGTTGTTCATAATCGTCAATTCCGCTATGGTACTATGCTGAAGGTCTAAGTATTATTACAAGCCCGGCATGAGAGTGCACGCATGCAGCGGCTACACCACCACCCAACTACACCTTAGGCGTAGAAGTTGACTGTGTCCTTCTTCTTTGCCTGTACCTCAGCGATAGCATCGACGTAGTGCTCGTGGCTGATCTTCTGGTGACCGGTCCGGAGAGCAATCATACCAGCCTCGACACAAACAGCCTTCAACTGCGCACCACCGAACTCGTCAGTGCTGCGAGCCAACTCTTGCCAGTTGACAGCGTCGTCAACAGTCATCTTTCGCGAATGGATGCGCATGATCTGTGCGCGGGCCTCCTCGTTTGGTAGCGGGAACTCGATCTTCCTGTCCAGACGTCCAGAACGAAGCAGAGCGGGATCCAAGACATCGACTCGGTTCGTCGCGGCAAGAACCTTGACACGGTCATCGGAGGCGAAACCGTCCAGCTGGTTCAGCAGCTCTAACATAGTTCGCTGCACCTCCCTGTCTCCGGACTTCTCGGAATCGAAACGCTTTGTACCAACAGCATCCAATTCGTCGATGAAGATGATTGAGGGTGCCTTCTCTTTCGCCAGGGCGAAGCAGTCGCGGACCAACTTCGCACCATCTCCAATAAACATTTGTACGAGCTGTGGGCCGGCGAGCTTGAGGAATGTGGCGTCGGTTTGGGCAGCGCAGGCTCGGGCGAGAAGGGTCTTTCCGGTTCCGGGGGGGCCGTACATCAGTGCACCTACGATCGTTAGCACATGTCTAGAGATGACCACATGAGTTGCTTACCCTTCGGCGCCTTGATGCCAATCTTCTTGAAACGCTCAGCCTCCTTCATGGGCCATACTACAGCCTCGACGAGCTCTTCGATTTGCTTGTCAAGACCTCCAACATCGGTGTACTTCTCAGTTGGCTTCTCGTCGACTTCCATGGCCTTCACCCGACTGTCATACTCTGCGGGTAGGGTATCGAGGACGAGATATGAGTCCTTATTCACACCAATGAGATCACCGGGCTTCAGCTTCTCATGGTCTACTAGACCGATGAGAGGCAAGAAGATGGTTTGCCGGGTTGAGGTCTTGATGACCGCCGACTTGCCAACGCGGGTGGCGTCTAGGTCAATGTTTGCTCCCTCCTCAGCCGCCTCTTCTGTGACGTCAAGATCAAGGATCTCGACAACGTTTCCGACGAGGTATGGTAGTTGCCTATGAGATGTCAGTGTGTTGTCCACGAAGTCGCCTCAGTCCAGCGCGCTGCGGGGTGACAGCAAGCACGTCAACGACATACCTGTTGTTCTCGATCTTCTCTAGGTTGTCCTTGATCTTCTCGTTCATAGAAGCCTTCTCGTGTGTGAGCCGTTGGAACTCGCTCTTCATGATGCGCATGTCGTTCTCCAGTAACCGTTTGCGCGCGACGATGTCTCGTGTGCTTGAGTTCAGGATCTCTTCGTCGAGCTGCTCTTCCTCTGGTTCCGCATCCTGCATCTCTGCATCGCCATCAGCCTTCTTTCCGTCCTTGCCTCCGTCTTTCTTGTCATCGTCCTTCTTCTCTTCCTTCTCGTGGCGCTCAAGGTCGTCGAGATCTTCGAGTGTGGACATGGTGGCGGTGTTGTGAGAGCGACGTTACGCGGTGTGGGGTGATAGAGATGACTGGATCGGTGCAAGAGTGATGGTGGTGAATGACGCCGACAAAGAGGTTGTTGTGGTGCGGCGGTGATGTGGAGCTGTAGAGGCAGCTATGGATTACGAAGGTACGCACCAGTGCACGGTGAGAGACCCTAGCTCCGATTGTCTTGGCGTCTGTGAACGCCGATCCGTCGCGCCCAACAACGCGCGATAGATGGGAAGTGTCATTCTGTCAGTTTGCAGCTTGATCAAGGAAACTGCGATGGTATCAGAGGGTAAATCTAGAGATCATGCAGTTCTATACGAAAGGAGCTGTGCGAACACCCGCCCGCAGGTATGGACAAGATTCAACACGTGTGATTAGTACGATGATGCTGAGTAGGTTCAGTTTGCTAAGCAACAATGATAGTGTTTAATCGAGATGTTTCATGTGAGAATGAAGGTGATCGTACTGGTGAGGGAAACAGGAAGCAACTGCGATGGGCTTTTAGGTACACACCATCTCGTGTGCGTCAACGCCTACACATGGGTTGGAGCATTCGCATGCAAGCGGGGTGTCTGAACGTCGGTTAATAAATATCTTAGATGCCTACATAGGGCTACTTACTATTCGTTATAGTGGCCTAAAGGCCCTGTTCGAGAATACGCATACTGGCATTATGGTCGTTGCGCTTGTCGTTGAGGGGACAGCAAAAGCCCCGCGATATATTTGTTCAAGTTTTCAAAATCTTCATCCACTCCTCAACGAGGCACCTTGGCCTAATGGTAAGGCGTTGCTTTCCGGTGGCAAAGATTGTGGGTTCGAGTCCCACAGGTGTCGTTCTTTTTGCCGTCGTCTTGTCGGCTTCTTTTTGCGTCTTTCTGCATCTTTTTGCCTTTCTTCCCACCTTGTCAGAATTCGCTCTTCGGATCGTGAGGCATGCCAACGAGGCCACTCACTGGAGTTCACGCTAGCCCAATTCTAGTATAGTCTTAATCGTATTATTGAGCGAACCTCCCGTCTTTAAGTCGTGGTGCAAAGATCCGAGGTCGCGTTCGGTGGTTAGAGAGCGCCCTTGCCATACTAAGCTCCTGACATCCGAATCTCCTTACCACCAACCCACCACATTCTTTTGTTGCACTACATGCTATTGAGTTCGGTATCTCGTGTGTAGCGTTTCTGATTGATTCCCTTTCGTGCTTGACAAATCTGTGTCATGTTTACGGCAAGAGCACTCCGGTGCGCTCATGCCACATCTTTTGCCCGACGTGCCGCGCTTCACCCACCATATCTACAGGTTGGTCTAAACACACCACATTTCTTTGAAAGTACTGACGCAACTACTAGGCGTCAATTCGACTAAACTCGTCATCCGCCATTGATACGGCCAATGAGCAAAGTACGCAAGATGAGAAACAAACAGATGCTCCGCAACAGGAGGAGGTTGAACGGCGGGTTCCAGAAACACCTGGTCTCGACGCCTCCCTTGGTGTAGAGAACATGAACAAAGCCAGGCGACTACACACTGATATCAAGAGACTTACCCATGAGCTTGATCGGATATATGGCCGACAACGCATCATCCGGAAAGTAAGCCCATATAGAGTGCGAATTGAGGCTACACCTTTTGCGTTCAACAAGCGCGCCGAGTCCGAGACGCACCCTGAAGTCCGAGACGGGAAGATGTTCCTTGTCGATAGACTGATACCAAGCATCTGGTTGCGGGACAATTGTCAATGCAAAGTTTGCACGCATGACGCCACCAAGCAACGACTTCTGGATACATTTTCCATCCCCGAGGACATCTCGATCAAGTCGCACTCGGCTGAAACAAGAGGGTCTGAGACGATTCACAGAATTGAATGGAGTGATGGACATGAAAGCGAATACTCGGGGCCTTTTCTCTCCCAAGCTATAAACAACGCGAGGTTGAAGGCCGTACAACGTCAAGCTTTGGTCGACATCAAACTCTGGGACTCATCCATCGCTTCGGACCCACCAAAGACTCTGTATGTTAACGTGATGAATCCTAACAACAACGACCTACTTTCCAGGCTGCGCAGATTCGGATTCTGCTACGTCGATGAGACGTCTTTCGAGAACCCAGAGGCCACGAAGAAGATGCTGGAAAAAATTGCCTTTATTAGGGAAACGCACTACGGCGGCTTCTACGACTTCACGGCCGACCTAGCGAGCAAGGATACCGCATACACCAACATCGCACTAGAAGCACATACAGACACTACCTACTTCTCCGACCCAGCCGGCCTACAGGCTTTTCACCTCCTTTCCCACACCGACGGTGAAGGCGGTGCAAGCCTTCTTGTCGATGGCTTCAAAGCTGCGGACGAACTCTGGCACACCGACCGCAAAGCATATGAGATTCTCTCAACGGTGAATGTTCATGGACACGCCTCAGGCAACGAAGGCATTTCAATACAACCCTACCGTGGCTTCCCCGTCCTCGAGCACGACACCGCTACGGGCGACTTGCTCCGCGTCCGGTGGAACACGTCAGATAGAGCATCTATTGAGCTTCCTATCGAAGAAGTTGAGACGTGGTACGACGCAGCTCGAAAATTTGACGCGATACTCAAGAAGAAGGAGAATGAGTATTGGGAACAGCTTGTGCCGGGTAGAGTGCTCATCTTCGACAACTGGAGGGTGCTGCATGGACGGAGTAGCTTTACGGGGAAGCGCAGGATTTGTGGGGCGTACATCAATAGAGATGATTGGATTAGCAAGTTCAGGATGCGGCATTTTGGAAAAGAGAATGTGCTGAAGGGGTTGGCTGTAAACTAAGGATGGGAGTAAGGGGGTATCAAAGAAACAGAAAGTATCGAGATACCGTGTTACTGCGCGGATATCACTAGTCGTGTTTGTGTGGAACAGTTCTCAACGGCCAAAAATAGTGTGCTGAAACTTGATGTCTGGTTCATCAGAACTTATGTACACCCGCACTATAAGGAAACCATTCTCTTCTCTTGTATCAAATGTTTACCGACCACCCCTCTCCTGTTCCAGCTCCAACTCAGCCTGGCGGTAGTACTTGGCTGTGTCCACGCCGTGGTAAGGGTGGTTGACAAAGTTTGGCCATGCGAGGACGTGCGAAAATGTGGAGGAGTAACGCGAGTTCCTGTGCGCAACTCCCTGCATGTACTCGGTCATCTCGGTGGTTCCGTACAGCGACTCGCCCTTCTTGACCTTGTCGACCATCTCGCGCATGTCCATCTCGACCTCCCGGCGGTTCTCGCGGGCACCGTAGAAGCGCACTGTCGTAGATGTTAGTATCCAATTCGTCTTCTCTATATCCGGACTGGCTCCACATACTGCATGACCTCGAGTAGACGAAAACGAAGGCTCCGGTAAGACCGACAGCACCGCTCAGTCGCATGATGGGTGCGAAACCGCCCTTGCCGACCATGGAGGGCGAGATCTTCTCCCAGTACATCATCAATCCGGGGCTCAAGGCTCCGAGCGCAGCACCTTGCGCCCAGTCGGACGGACGGGCATACCGAATGACTCGCTTGAAGTGTCTTCATCTGCAGTCAGTACTCGCATGCGTTGGGTATCGTGGAGTAGCGTACGGGTCATTGTCGATGAGCTGCCATGCATTAGCTACCACTACCCATTGCGCATCTTTTCGCGCTGCAATTGACTCACAGGATACTCTCCGGTGGGGATCTTGTCCGGCACAACGGCCTGGTGCCTGACGTAGGCGTCCTGAGCAGACATGGTGGTGTTGGGGACTCTACTGCGGAGATGTCTGGGCGGGATCGCGAAGTGAGGTTCACACGGGCGGCAAGTGCCGCATGCGGGCTTTGGCCTAGTGGCTCAGAGCTCCCGCGACGCCATTCTCTCTACTTTTATTTCCTTGGCGCGTCACACCCCATCACCCATCGACCAACTTCGTGCGCCAACAATGCGCGCCGGCCCCTTCACGTGCGCCCAACAACGACACCGATTGCGATCATGGCTATGAAAGTGGACGACATGGAAGACGTCAAGCCCACGGGCTTGTCAATGTCAAATGGCCTCGACGGCGCGTCCGCTGCGCATGCGACCGACTCGTCCAACGCACACGCCCGCCCGACTGTCGCCGACTTGCACGGAGAAAACCATTTCGCGCAGGTAGCGAGGAAGAACTGGCTCACTGCCAAGAAGACACCGAAAGTGCGACCTGAAGTGGTCAAGAAAGAGCTATGGGACGAGCTGGAGAATGTCGACTTCGCATACTCGTCGCTTCTGATCTTGGAGAACCTGCAGCTTCTGGAGAGATATCTGTGGCCTGGATTCACCGAGGATGCATCGAACTACCACCATCTGCTCTTAGCGCTTATGGTTAATGTCAAGAGGAGGGAGAACCTGGCATCATGGGGTGAGTTGCCCAATTCCTAGTCGTTGCCAATACATACTAACATTATATAGACCACTTTGCGAGCAAGCCCGCCGAATTCTCCTCCTTCTTCCGCCGCATACTGTCCATGACCGTCGACCCGTCGCAGCCGAGTAAGATCCGCACACAGCTCGTGTCCTTCGTAATCGGCGCCTTCCAATCACTAGACAGCGGTCTTGTGCGGAAGGAGTGCGCGCCTCTGGTCGGCATATCGATATGGCAGAACCTCCACTCGAACGCCGTGCGCGAGCAGTACTTCGAGGAACACAGCATGTTGCGCAAGGCATGGAGGGCCGCATCCAAGCGATTCGATGCTGGCGACGAAGCACTACAGGCTCGGCTACGATTCGAGCGGTCTTGGATTTACACACTTCTCCTGGACTTCATCGACCGGCTATACAACAGCACCAGTAGGGAAGAGGCTAGGGACAATATGGCCTACTGCGAGCGCTTCATGGAGCTTCTGGTAGACCTACAGAGCCAGCTGCCAACAAGGAGATATGTCAACACGCTGCTACAGGACTTGAACATGCTTCCGGCTATTCGATTGTCGCCCATGTACACGGACGAGGATAACGGCCTTTTCCGGGACCTTTTCGACTTGCTGAGCCACTTCACCAACTTCCCCATCGAGGACCAGACAGGCCGTCAGTTGTCCAAGCTAGAGTACGACCAACAGCATTACGACACTCTGGCAAAGCTACAACGGACGGGCTATGCTGCTTTCCAGGAGAAGCTTCAGTTGATGGCCCTAGCGAACTACAGTAGCATCGGAAACCGGGAAGAACTGGATGGCCATTTGCGCACACTGAGCGACACCGAGCTCGTTGAGCTTTGCTCTCTCATGGGCCTACGAACAGAGTACCCCGCCACGACCTACCTGGTGCGCGACCGAGCTTTCTACATGGAGACCCTGATTGCGCTTGTAGAAAAGCGACCGACCTTCAAAGACAATGTCCGCGAGATGCCCGTATTACCAACAGAGAAGGTTCTCTACGAGACCACTTTCCTGCGAAACGAGTCGTACGACGGATCAAGACCACTCGCTATACCCAAGCTGAACCTTCAGTACCTGACCATGGGCGACTTCTTGTGGAGATCCTTCATCCTGTACCGCGCTGAGTCCTTCTACGGTATCCGGAAGGACATGGAGGACGTGGTGAAGCGCGTGAAGCCCAAGGGTAAAGGCGTCAACACCAAGTTCGGTGGCGTTTCCAAGATGTCACTCCCTATCATGAAGCCTGCCATAGTCGACGTAGCACCTTCCAAGGTAGGCGAGCAGCATCCAGCATACGTTCGTGCGGAGATCATATTGGACGTCAGTCGCCTGCAACACCCAGTACGAAGGGATTGGGAACAGCTAAGGCCGGATGATGTCGTATTCCTCCTTGCTGTTGAGGGCAAAGACGATGTATCCATGCGCAATGGTCACCGCGAAGATGTCACAACTGGAGAACAGCTTGGCTTGCACCGGATGAGATGCGCCCAGGTGGTTCAAGTTCTGGACGACAAAGGCCGGCCTCTGCGCGAACAAGGCCGCGACGACGGCTTTGGACCCCGGGTGCGTCAACGACGACTCCTTGTCAACATCGACGCGAAGCAGTACCAGACCGACATGGACCAAACTGCCGAAGGAAGGCCAGACGTTTACGAGCACATCAACATGATTGTCCGTCGGAGAGGACGGGAAAACAACTTCCTGCCCATTCTAGAATCCATCAAGCGCCTGACCCTCTCAGACATCCCAGCACCATCTTGGCTCCAAGAGGTCTTCCTAGGATATGGTGATCCCGCATCGGCAACGTACAAGCGACTTCCTAACAAACTGAACAAGATAGATTTCCGGGATACCTTCTTGGACTGGCAGCACCTGATCGAGGCAATGCCTGGCAAGTCTATCGAACCCCACGAGGAAGCACAGACATCCTTTGGGCCTCCATACGTTGTGGAGTACCCTGCTGCAGGTGAACCAAACATTGCACCTCCTCGAGCATCCAAAAAGCGGCGTCGCGACCAGAAAGTGGTTGCACAACCTCTGCATGAATCGCTTCACGTATCCTCGTACAAACCGCCGAACATGGGACCATACCCTGCAGATGCGCCGAGGCTGAATGCGGTCAGATTTACACCTGCCCAAATTGAAGCTATCACCTCGGGCACACAACCTGGTCTCACGGTGGTGCTCGGACCCCCGGGTACCGGCAAGACGGACGTCGCGACCCAAATTATATCCAATCTATACCACAACTTCCCGGACCAGCGGACTCTGCTAGTCGCGCACAGTAATCAGGCGCTTAACCAGCTCTTCCAAAAGATTACGGCGCTTGACATCGATGAGCGTCATCTTCTGCGTCTGGGTCATGGTGAAGAGGACCTTGAGACTGATGTCAGCTACAGCAAACATGGACGTGTAGAGTCGTTCCTCGAGAGAGGGCAGTACTATCTGTCTGAAGTTGATCGGTTGGCGAAGAACTTCAATGCGCCCGGTGCTCATGGTAGCTCGTGCGAGACTGCAGATTACTTCAACCTTGTTTATGTGAAGCCAGCATGGACGCAATACTGGGATAGTGTTACAACCGAGGGCACAAGTGTTGACCAGATAATCACTGAGTTCCCATTCAGAGATTACTTCGCAAACGCACCGCAACCTCTCTTCCCTCAAGCAGCAGATCGCGAACAAATTCTTGAGATTGCGCAAGGCTGCTATCGCCATGTCGAGAAGATCTTCACTGAGCTTGAGGACATTCGTCCATTCGAGATCCTGCGGAATCCGCGGGATAAGGCGAACTATCTGTTGATCAAGGAAGCCCGTATCGTTGCCATGACATCGACACACGCTGCCATGCGGAGACAAGAGATTGCTTCGTTAGGCTTCCACTACGACAATGTCATCATGGAAGAAGCCGCTCAGATCACCGAGATCGAGAACTTCATTCCTCTCGCACTGCAAAACCCCAAGGACGGCGAACTACCTCTGCAGCGCATCGTTCTCTGCGGTGACCATCTCCAGAACTCGCCCGTCATTCAGAACCTCGCTTTCCGCCAGTACGCCAACCTGGAGCAATCCCTTTTCCAACGCCTCGTCCGTCTCGGTGTACCAACCATCATGCTCGACCAGCAAGGTCGTGCTCGCCCGTCCATTGCCGAACTCTATAAGTGGCGCTACCCCTCACTGTCGAACCTGCCCTCCGTCCTGTCCAAACCCGAGTTCCAGGTCGCCAACCCAGGCTTCAAGCACGAGTACCAGTTCATCGACGTCCAGGACTACAAGGGCAAGGGTGAAGACCAACCCACACCGCACTGGATGATCAACTTGGGCGAAGCCGAGTACGCAGTCGCGCTGTTCATGTACATGCGTCTACTGGGCTATCCAGCAAGCAAGATTTCTATCTTGACCACGTATGCCGGACAGAAGAGTCTGATCAATGACGTGTTGGGGCACAAGTGCAAGAACAACCCCCTCTTCGGTCGTCCGAAGATCGTCGCGACGGTGGACAAGTACCAGGGTGAGCAGAATGACTGTAAGTACCACCTACCCTCCCTAATCTCGACATGTACTAACATACTCTCAAGACATCATCCTCTCCCTGGTCCGCACCCGCGCAATCGGCTACCTCCGCGACATCCGGCGCCTAACCGTCGCCCTCTCGCGTGCCCGTCTAGGCCTCTACATCCTCGGCCGTCGCTCCGTCTTCGAATCCGTCTTCGAGCTCAAACCCGCCTTCGACATCCTCCTCCAACGCCCCGACAAACTCACCCTCGTCACCGACGAAATGTTCGGCGAAACACAACGACCGGCCGAGCAGACTGCGCCTGTGGAAGGTGAAGCCGAGATGCAGGATGTAGAGCATTTGGGCAAATATGTGTATGAGATGACCAAGGCGAAGGTCGAGGCTATGAAGGCGAATGGGGGTGTTATGCCCACGAAGGAGGTTACGATGGGCGAGGCGAATGGTGGGGGCAAGGATGAGGATGAGGATGATGATCGCCCCGAGAATGTTCTTATTCCTGAGGAGGTGAATGAGGAGTTTGATGATGAGGAGGAGGAGGATGCGGTCGTGGTTTAACGTGGAGAACGTGAGCCAAAGTAAAAGATTTGAAGGTGGATTGCATGATTTGGGGATGGAGGGATGGGGTATTGCATAAATTGGCGTAATGTTTGTTTGTTTAGTTCTTATTTGATGGGGTTGAGATGAGTTGAAGGGTAGATGTAGGGAGACGAAAGATACCAGATCGATCATCGCCCGAGTGGCATGCACATTTTTGGCTCAAAACTTGCTCGGCATATGGTTGGGTTGGGTTGTGATGCTCTCATGACATGATCTTGTAGCATTTTATCGCTCAACAGAGCCAGCGCTCTTCGCAGGGCCATGAGTTTGTACGAACATATTTTTGGTGATTTAAGAGGCTCGAAAATTGGGAGGAGACATCCGAAAGCTTTGTAGAAGTTTTAACAGAAAGAGGACAGGAGGAGGACATTTCGTCTTGCGCGTCTTGTTTTGAGAGAAAGCACAGAAACTCCGATCATTAGTGCTCTTTGATGTCCTTTTAAGCAAGAGCAGGAGATCTTCCATGGTGCTTTTTTGTCCAATTTTGGATTTTGGAGCTTTTGCGCAGGGAGACGGCATAAAGCTTGTAAATCAGAGTTTTGGTATGCTTGGAGAGAGGGCACAAGAGGGAAGGCTCAGATCATTTCGCACTTCCATTTCTTGTTTTGGAGGACAAGAAAATGTTGTAAGTGTTATTGTCGAGTTTGGGCGCAGGAAGACAACATTGGGTCTCTATGCTGGTGGTTTGGAGAAGACAGAAAGGCGGAGTCCGTCTCATAGTCGGGTTTTCACTTAGTTTTGGAGAATGGGAAGTAGTTTTCGGGTATGCGCTTTTTGAGTTCCTGGCGCAGGAAGACGACATGTTATATCGTGTCAGAAATTTTGAGGAAAGAAGCAGGAGGATCCAGACCATCACATAAGGTAACATTTCTTTTTAGTGGATAACAAGAAGTCTGTGGATAAGAGAACAGTAGTTGCCGAAGGGAAGATGTATTTATATATGCGTCTCCGTCTAGCGCATTTGTGGTATAGACTAGTAAGCCGTGGACAGGTCTCATAGGTATGTTGAATGGCGGTTTAGGGGTAAGCGCCAAGTGTGTGAGAAGACGCAGGACAGCGCACGGCACCATCCCAGACGATATCCATGGCTTTTGGTGGTTCGAAAGGGAGGTTTTGGTTCGGAGAAACGATATCAGAAGTTTGCCTGGTCTTTTTGAGTGTAACTCTGGAGACAGAGGAAGCCTCCGCCCCATCGAAAACTGCTTTCTCATTTTTCAGATAGAATGAGAAGAGGGAAGTAGATGGAAGAAGAGGTGTAGCAAAGCTGGATGCTGTTTATATACGGTCGGCGCCGTCGCACTGCACACGTCTCTCATAAAGTGCTCTTTAAAAAACTTTGGAGGTGTATTCCATCTTGTGTGAGTGAGTTGAGAATCACGCCGGCAACCATGCCAGTATTATCCTCTTCTTTTTGTCCTGCGGACAAAGACTTTGGTACAGGAAATCAATATCCGAAGGGCTCATAATCCGTTCTGGTCGTAATTTTAGAGAAAGAAGAGAAAGCTCAGTCTCATGAATTGAGATTCCATCCGTTTTGGAGAATACAAAGAACTATGTAGATAGAAGAAGAGCGTAGAGCAGTGCATGTAGTCGTTTATATACCGTAGCTCTAATACTAGCTAATACGAAGTTGTTCTATGTAGGCCTGAAGAAAGACTTGGGTGCAGAGAAGCAGCTCGGCGCTTGACTTCTCCTGTTTTGATATTTCAGGTGAAGACAGGGCAGGACACTGGTCTCATGACGGAGACACTTGTTGATTTTAGTATATAGGAAGAAGTTTTTTGTGCATGAGAGAACAGGAGGCAGCGAGGCAAGTGGCTATTTATGTATCCATCTCCACACCATTAGCCAGCACAGCAACTCTCACATGATACGTGGTTGAAGGTCTTTGAGTTGTTGAAGCTGCAGACACAGAGGCTCTCACGCTGAGAACATGGTACGTCGCTGTAGCACTTTTTTGTGTGCCACATGATGCGCTAATCCGACAGGCCGCGCAGTCATCCCAGTTTTCCACATCAGTTTTAGACAGCCAGACAAACTCTTGGAACCATCGGGGTATGCAAACTCGATTTTGAAAAGGCGAGGCGCAGCAGATCATGCCTCCCAGCATCGGTAGTTTTGAAGAACATGATGTGATGAAGGAGAGAGGAGCAGATTCGAACGACACTTGAGGTTTTATACAGGCTACCCTGCACACTGGATCATGGTAGATCTCGACTGTGCTTTGAGGCGACCGGACGAGTGCTCGCAATCATGAACGGTGTCAAACGGCATTTTGGAAAGACGAGCCACAGCACATCATAATTTTGTCCTTGCTTAGTTTTAAAGAAGGATGTGGTAAGGTAATAAGGATAAAAATAAAGTCCATCGACACAAGGTTTTATACACGACGCCCAAGACGCCAACTCATTTTGACCACTCTCTGAAGTTTGAGACTACTGCACGAGTGCTCAGAATCATTGTACGTTGGGTAACTTGTTTTTGGAAGACAAAGCACAGCAGACCATCGCTCATAGCGATTCTGTTTTTGCGTCCTTCTTCAGAGAATAAAGTATGGTGATATAGAAGAGGAGAGGAGAGTTGACCAGCGCAAGGTTATATATACGGCACCAAGCACTAGAGAAAGGAAGTCTAGCCGTATTCCTCGCCAGAGAAACAGAAGACATGAGAACTGGTGAAATATTTTTTCGGTCTTCCGACAAACTCAGACATTTCTCCTCTCTAGTCGCGTTTAAGTGCGGACTTCTTGGATTTTATGGTAGAGACAGGAAAACTTCTGCCGCCGACATCGAAGTGAATTCTGACCATTTTTGAACTCTGGGAGTAAGGTAGTTGTCTAAAGAAGAAATTCTTTTCGGACGCAGACAGCTTTATTATATATTTGTCGCGTGCCAATCAGGGCCAGCACCATGTACTCTATGTGGACTGTTTTTTCGGCGCCTCGAAGCAACGGGCGGGAACATGTAGCACTGAGCTTAATATTTCGGTGAAGAAGGAAGGAAGGCGAACTCGCACATAAACACTACACTCGATTCTTTTGGTAAAGAAGAGAGAAGCTGGTGGATGAGGAGTGAAAGCGAACAAATGTCGCGTTTTGTATATCTACAGCCGGACCATCTCAACACATGCAGAGCATGCTTGTACCCTTTGTGATTTTCTGAGATGAGAGCGCGAAGGACGAACTCGCACATGCATTGATGGTCGCTAGCTTTTGAGTATGCAAGTGGGAAACTGGTACTTGGGTAATGCAGCTGGCTCGATGCCGGGAGTTATGTGACAGCAGTGTGACGTTCGGAAAACATCAATACTGGTTGTATGGTTTTGAGCTCAGAAGCATGCGAGCGTAGTAAAGGCCTTTTTTTGGTCCTTTGACATGAACGCGCGGAGAGCAGACCCGCACATTACATTCCAGAAAGCCGCTTTCGGATTTTTGAAGATAGTTGTAGATGAAGAGTGAAAGAGAGCTGACGTAGTGCTTTTATGCAAGTCGAAGCATCGCTTCCCAGGGAAGATACGGATGTGTGTCCTCAAATTAGAAGGACAGGAACATACAGGGTCTTCAACATGTCTTTGATATTTCAGTATATAAGTTCGAAGCGCAAACTCTGACAAGTTATTGCTCTAGACAGGACAACTTTTTGGAAAGTAGGCTAAAGACCGGTAGATGAAGTGTAGAAGTGCGCACACGCTGTACTTCATGATGGCTTGATTCTGTGTTTTTCAACAGACGTAGTATGGGAGAATGAGCTCAGTAGTCGCAAGGTATGGGTTGCGTCGCTGTGCCTTTCGATTACTTCTCTGGGTTGGAGAAGACATCAAACCAGTTTCAAGTTTTTTGGAGTGCGCGCCAGGCCGGAGGACCGCCACATAGGGTCAGGTCCTACCACTTTTGAAAATGTATGGGTAATTTTGTGTAATCAAGAAGAGAACTTGTACGAAGAGAGAAGATAATTTTTATACTTGAAGTTGCGTTCAAAAACACCACACGATGAGGGCATGCGCGCGCGTGTGCCCATCGTGAACTGTTTCTCAGCCGTAACCCGAACAAGTCGCAACAACCTTCACGATTCACTTCCCCCCATGCAGCCATCGCGCCCAATTATGCAGACGCCCAATCCTCTCGTCATGTTCATGCCACGCCCAAGAGCCAAGCCTAAAAGACGGAGTCTGAAACCGATAAGCGAAAGCCGGTCGATCCCAATGTCCAGACGCGCGAGTCACGCAACAAATGTCCTGAGGCCCCACATCCTCCCGTCAAAACTGCAGGATCGTGAAACACAAATTACCCCACCCTCGCCCGTGGACCGGGGTCGCTCGTCATGTTCTGGAACCTACGATTACAGGTACAAGCTTGCGCAGTTGCAAATGTCGCTGTTTCAAACACTTGTCAGCGCACATCCCAGACGTCCCAAACACCAGGGCGCAAGCACCAGGTACAACCCGCCGGTGCGGAATCGGGAGCAAGAAGAAACAGAGCACGTACCGTTTGATGAGTTCCTGACACGTTCCCATTTTTTGGAACAGCGTCGGGTCGCCGATAATCCGAGCCGCGTTCTTGACTTCGCGGCACGTCTCGTCTAGTCGGGTGATGACGCGGACAATGGTGCCCTCCATGACATCTGTCAGGTCTGTTATGCGATTGAATGACATGCCTCGTGCCCACTCATACACCACTTCGACCATGCCGAAGCGGGGTTTGCTGACAAAGTCATTCGAATCATCAGCCGAGAGGATAACCTGGTGCAGAGTCTGTATCTTGTTGACCTTTTCGGAGATCTCAACAATCTTTGCGACGCCGCGTTCCAGATTTGCAGTTAGCGTAGGCTCTACGTCGGTCTTCTCTTGGAAGACAAACGCCGACAGTAGTGCGACGATTTCTTCCGGTTCGTACTCGGCGAGGACGTTTTCTAAAACGAGCTCGGTAAGGACCAGCTCATCGGCCGAGTGGATCTGAAAGCTGTCAGTGGATGGGTGGAGCTTGAAGTCAGTGTCAAGCATACCTCGCAGGCTACCTTGCCCTTCAGCTCTACGCGAGAACCTTCGTCAATAAAGCCGAGATCCTTGAGTACCTGTATGCGCTGTTCATAGTCAGGGAGTAGCTGTAGATTTTGGTCTGACATGAGCTGGCGGAGAGCAAGGATGTTTTCCTTGATCAGCCACTGATCGTGCTCCATCGTGAACTACGAAGATTAGCATGGGTTGAGAACACTGCCGAACGCGAACACGTACATGTTTCAAGAAGTTTGGGCATTTCAAACATTCCTTGCTAACCGCATTCAGTCCTTCTTTCCTGCGGGCTTCCTCCAGTTCACGGAACTTGAGGCTCTTGATCTTGCTGTAATCGTACTCATCCCAGTCTTCGTAATCCCATGATCCACACAAGGGCAGGAATTGGGATTCAGCCAGCTTCAATGTGTCTGACGAGGCTGTTAGCGCCGGACCCAGACCGTAGCGCACCCACTTACCTTTTTTGCGATTCAAATTTTGAACAGAATCAGGAACATCGATGATGGTCTTGGTGAAGCACTCGATGTCGTTCAGGGGTACGTAGGCTGCCTTCAGGATCAAGTCCTTGGGACTGTTCGGTAGTTTGCGGAAGTGCTTCGCAAAGGGACCGAGATACGGCAAAAGGTCGTCAGGCTGACGATCGTGATGCTGCGCCACCTCCAAGACTTTGACTGTAGGCTCGTTGCCCTTGCTAGTGCCATCTTGCATTAACATACCCGCTGTTCGTTTGTTGTCCTGACTGCGTGAGTAATGAGGTAATTTGAGGACGAAAGTGAAGCGTGTACCTTCTTGTATACGATCAATCTGTTCTTCGACAAAGCCTTCCTGCCAATAGGGTTGATGAGAAGACTCAGATGCATCTCATTAGTCAGTCGCTTGTAGTCCTCACAAGACTGGTGGCACGCCTCTAGGTCGATATCGCAGATATCACAAGGTTCTCGCTTGATCTTCTCCAACTCAGCCTCAGAGACCTTGACCTTGCCTTGATGTTCAGGCAGTAATGCTTGAGTGGCATTCTCACTGAAACTTCGCTTGATCATCTCTTCAATCTTCAGGGCTTCTACACGCAGAAGGTTCAGCATCATGTTGTAAGTGAGACGGAACTGTGATCTCAGCTTCGTGGGTTCCCCCAGCATCATCTGACGGAGTCTGGCTGCTGGTGGCGCCTCATCGGCCCCGGGCGCGCAGATGATGACAGTGCCGACTGTGTCAAGTCCTCGCCGACCTGCACGACCGGCCATCTGAGTGTACTCGCCGGGCAGCAAATCACGGAACTCGCGGCCGTCGTGCTTACGGAACCCAGAGAACACAACGGTCCTGGTAGGAAGATTAAGGCCCATGGCGAAAGTTTCCGTGGCAAAGAGAACCTTGACAAGCGTCTTCGCAAAGAGGATCTCAACAACCTCCTTGACGATCGGCAACATGCCACCGTGATGGACGGCAATACCGCGACTAAGCAGCTCTCTCAGCCGCTTGATCTGAGGGAGCTCACGGTCTTCCTTGCTCAACCGAGCCAGTGACTTCTCAATGGTCATATGTATCGCACTTTTCTCCGCAGCATTGCAATAGTCGATGTTAGACAGCGCTTCAGCGTTTTCCTCGCAGCGCTTCTTAGAGAAGACGAATATGCAAGCAGGCAGGAGATCCTTGCTTCGGAGATGCTGTATGAGGTGGACCCAGATGTTTCTATCCTGGGCGGCAGTCGTACGACCGCCACCACGGCCCGTCCTTGCGATATTACCTCGGCCTCTAGCAGCGGGCGGGCCTCCACCGCGAGGTCCCCCTCGACCGCCACCTTGTTGACCTCGTCCGCGTTGGTTCTGGCCTCCTCTGGCGGGTGGGCCGCCACGACCACCACCGCCCCTGCCGGCTTGTGCATCGTTTGCAGGAGGTGCCTTGACCTTGTCTTTCCCAGACAGGATATCGTTCGCGTCTTTCCAGCCATTATCGATGAACTTCTTGTCTGCTGTAACGATCTTGTGGATGCCTTTGCCAGCCCATAGGTAATGCTCCAGAGGAATTGGGCGTTTCGGAGTAGAGATGACGTAGATGTCTTTCTTCTTTGTTCGACCCACCCAAGACGCGAATTCATATGTGTTGGGTACGGTGGCGGACAGTAGAATGAGTGTTACATGCTCCGGCAGCATGATGATGACCTCTTCCCATACGACACCTCGCTCGAGATCGTTGACATAATGCACTTCATCAAAGATGACAAACTCGACGTCTCTGATAAGATCTGCTCCTCGGTATAGCATACTTCGAAGAATCTCGGTAGTCATGATGAGACAGCTGGCTTCGGGCCTAATCTGCACGTCTCCCGTGAGAATGCCGACATCATCAAATGTTTGGCGGAAGTCGCGGAACTTTTGATTACTGAGAGCTTTGATGGGAGAAGTATATATAGCTTTCGTCATATGCTTTGCAGCAAGCGCGATGGCGTACTCTGCAACCACGGTCTTGCCGGCGGACGTATGTGCGGCTACAAACACAGAATCGCCATGCTCAAGATGATAAACTGCTTCTTTCTGGAATGTATCGAGCTCAAAGGGATACTCGCGCGCCATTTCCGGAACAAGTTCCCGGAAGTTAGTGATGTCGCGGTTGATGTCAACCATGTGAGCCCACTCTCGTCCGCCCTTCCTTCCAGCACTCATGGCAAGTGGACCATGAGGTGCCAGAGCAGGGAACTCTACTGGCAACAAAGCATCGATCTCTTCGTCTCCAGCATCTTGGTCTTCATCAGGTTCCCCGTTTGCGCCAGTCTTGTCGTTGACATCCTCGTCATCTGCATCAGTATCCTTGGGAGCTGCAGATGCTTCACCCAAGGTATCTTCGACCTCCTGAGCAGTCTTGGCATCCGTAGTTGGCTTCGTCTGGAAGTCAAGACCACGCGTGAAGCCAGGCGGCACCTCCAGTAAGCCACCTTCAGCACTGAAGTTGATGACTCTGTCGAGACCGCCACTCCTTTTCCCATTGGCACTCTCTTGCTGCTGGATGGCTTCATCCTCAATGGCAGCTACTGCTTCCACGCCATCAAGGCCGCCGGGCGCGAATGGAAAGAAGCCAGCTGCACCACGCACGAATTCAGCTCTGTTAGCAGGCTTCCTGAGAAGCGAAGTAGAGTTCTTGGCTGTTGCTGAGTTTGCCGGAACCGTGACTTCCTTGTATCCAGTGACGCGGCCTTCTAGTCCCTCGCGTGTGAAGCGGATGATGGTCCGGGTCTGAGTTGGGGCGATCTGGAACAGGCTTCGGTAATTGGTAGGTGCATCCCAGCGCTGCTGAAGCTGATTCAGCCACTGCGTGTTGAAGGATTTGGAGGGTGTTAGAAATTCTTGCTCCAATTCCTTCTTAATGGCCTCTTTGGTTTTCCGCTGTCGCTTGGGTGGCCGCTGTTCGCCAGCTATCGAATCTATTCCATCCTCGTCGAGGTTGCTGCTGCGTAGCCGCAGCTTTTCCAGTTCTCCAGACAGAGCCTCCATAATCGCGAGTTGAGTGCGAATCTGGTAGGGTACTGTGCCTGTGGGATTGTGGCGCGACCGAGTGAGAAAATGGATGACGTTGTTCGGCGCGCCAAGCCGTGTCAGGAAGGACCCACCCAGGCACTTCCCCCGCCATACACAGCGTCGGTGCTCCTGGCATGTAAGATTCAACACGGCGTACCTGCATATGCACCACGAGTAAGATAGATCCTAGGAGAGCCCGCGATAAGCCCATGATATAGTAGGGTATGCCCAGGAATAGCAGAGTTCTTATCTCTACGCTGCACATTGTGTCTAATTGGGTATAGAAGGCTACATGGTAGCCGATTCCAAGTGCTAATCATAGCTCATCGTCACTTCATGACCGAGCGCCATCGCTCGTATGGTATTATCCCCAAACGCCGCGCTATGACTGATCAAAATTCATTTGCAACATCACGTAGCTGCTCAATCCCACATATCGTCCATCTCTGCCATTGCCTCCATATCGTCCGCAAAAGGATCGTCTTGTGTGGGCATTGGTCGCGTTGGGAGTGTCTTGGGTGCTGTGTAGCTGGGCTGTTCGCTCTCAGCTAATAGTGCATCTAACTCGTCGTCGTCGGGGTCCCCGCTCTCTGGTGGTTCCGCTGCATCGCCTGTTGCATTGCGTGTAGATGCCTCCCGTTCTGTTGGGTGGCCTGCGTCTTCTTGGCCGCCGTTCTCGACGCCCTCCATGTCTTCGGTGCTCTGTTGTGGGGTCTTCTCTCGGCCCGCATCGTCGTCGTCTTCATCCTGTCCTGTGTTGCGGCGCGGTTTGCCTTCGTCGATCCAATCCTTGCGCATCAGCTGCATGCGCTTCGTATGGCCGACCTTTTCGATGATGGCTAGGGCGTCTGCAAACTTGGCGCGAGGGTAAAGATCGTCGAGCCACAGCTGGTACATGTTAAGCATACGGGCAATGTCTCCATACTGGAATTGAGTTAGTCGGTGGATCTACTTGGTCAGGATAAACGTACCTCATGACCCTTCCCTTTGAAGCGGAGGCGATCCTTTGAGATCTTGCGCAAGCGGGGAATTCCAGGATCGGACAGCAGCCGTTGATCATCGAGCTTCGGCGCAGGTTGGCGCTTTTTTGTGATAACGATCTCTTCGTCAACGCCTAGGCCGCCCGCAGTATCGCTGTTCTTGTTGCTTCGGTACTGCGGCTGTGGCGGGTTTTCGGTCGATTGAATGGGTTCTTCGGGGTTTGTGACGTCTTTGAGAATGTCGTCGAGATCATCGTCGGAGTCGTGGGTGGCCATTATATCTGGTGAGGGCTATTGTGGGTGCAATGAGGTCGGTATCTTCGTGGATCATCAAATTGCCATCGCGCGACGCGTCAGACGCGTTCAGTCAAACGCACGGACCCACCATCACTAGCCGCATGTGGCGCAACTAGATCTTTGTCTAGGCAGGGTCCAACCAAGCTCTCGAATGCAGCTTTGCGATCACACATCGTCTTCACTAACCTGACATTTGCTATAATCACTACCGCCTCTCCCGCTGCTATTATTCTGCGACTATACGTTTGCTGCTCAGACGTTCCGTATCGCAGCTCTATCGTGGTGCTACTGCCTTTGCGACCGCGGGTTTGCAGCTCGTGATCGAGGCCCAACGCGCCCTAGACCTCATACAATGGCAGCATCAAATGTGCTTTCCGCCGACGCGGTAGCTCCAAGACTCGACTTCTTACTACGGCGTGCCCGTGTTGTCAAGCAGAGTACTGCAATCGATCCTCCACTCCAAGTTTCTGAGCTTGTACCGGAAAGCGAGCCTCTGCTCGGCGAGATCGAAGGAGGAAAGGAAGTGCGAACGCTTGCGGTCGAGAGTGCAGCCAAGAGTGTATTCTATGCCAACCTTGTTAGTTATTATGCCACGGTCTCAGCTCCGCCAGTCGCTTACATGTTCAGGGTTCCACTCAGATTGAGGAGCGGGCCTTCGTAACCGTCTGGAATTTACTCGACATCCTCCAGTACTGTGGAGATCGGGGTAGGTTCTTATGCC
The DNA here is from genome assembly GCA_023758145.1 of Alternaria sp. BMP 2799. Classification (NCBI taxonomy): domain Eukaryota; kingdom Fungi; phylum Ascomycota; class Dothideomycetes; order Pleosporales; family Pleosporaceae; genus Alternaria; species Alternaria sp. BMP 2799. Next base: position 765,397 of record JAFVLP010000006.1, read on the forward strand.
GCACTGTCTGGATTCTGTCTGACCTTCCCAGACCTCTGCCATCCGCAGCTTGTACTGTTGCTCATCGAAGAACTGCTTGACAGCCAATCAATCTCAGGATGTCGCACGGTATTCAATTTCCTCGAATCGCGGAGAGAGACCATCATTGCGGTATGTCGTCCCTGCTACTATTTTGAACCGTTCTCATCGTGCCGCAGATCAACTCCAAGAACAAGGATCTCGTCATCTTACGGCTGTGCAATGAGCTGCTCCGCCGGCTGTCTCGCGCGGAAGATCCGGTATTTTGTGGCCGCGTCTACATCTTCATGTTTCAGAGCTTTCCCTTGGGCGACAAGAGTTCGGTAAATCTGCGGGGTAATTTCCACGTGGAGAATGTGACGACATTCGAAGACTTCCTCAAGGAATCGAATACAGACGAGGACTCTATGCAGATCGATGCTGATGGAGCTGTTCCTGCTCCTAAAGAAGATCCAAAGTCAGAAGAACCAGTCATTCAAACTGAGGATGTCGACAAGAGCAAGGACGCGAAACCTACGACACTTGACACTGAGACCCTCTATCCAGTATTCTGGTCATTGCAACACTCCTTCTCGAATCCACCCAGGCTGTTCGAAGAAGATAATTTCAAGCAATTTCAGAAGAGCTTGGAGGCGACGCTAGCCAAATTCAGGGAAGTGCCCAAAGTGATCCAGGCCGGAGATTCAGAGCGAAAGAAGGGACAAAAGTCGCGAGACGATGACGACTACGATGCATTCGCCAACTCCTTTAATCCTAAGTATCTTACAAGCCGTGATCTCTTCAAGCTCGAGGTACGCAAGATTGCCACTATCAATCTTGCGCTAGGACTGACAATTTCCAGCTGAGCGATCTCGCCTTCCAACGCCACATCCTTGTTCAAGCACTGATACTCATCGACTTTTTGTTGACTCTGACCGAGGGGTCCAAGAGCAAACCATTCTACCAGAATGCGCAGAAGGCGATGCAGTACAACTTCACATTGCGCGAGGAAGACGTAAGTGCCCATCATTTGCCTCTTCTCACACCCTCCGTCACGCTCTCGTGCTCGCTTCGCTGTCCATGATCATCATCTTCTCGGCTGACCACAAAGCACAGACCGAGTGGGCATTGGGCATCAAGACGGCTATTGCAAATTACCTGCAGGAAGGCCCAGATGGCAAATTCTACTACCGGATGGTGGACACCGTGCTTTCCCGCGACAAAAACTGGGTACGATGGAAGATGGAGAACTGCCAACCATTCACTAGAGATCGAGTCCCCACAACGGACTTCCAACAAGCCAAATCTGGGGCGCAGAAAGCTGTTGTTGGTAAGAAGGCGTCCAAGCCCATGGGTGTTCCCAGCAGCTTGAATTTCCTCTACAACAATGAAGCGGATAAGGGTCTCTCTCAACTACGGCAAAGCGACAGGTACGTGCTCCGCCCGTCCGACTGACACTGGATCCCAGCTTCTGACGTCCAGTCAGGTTCAATGTGCCGAATGCAGAGTCATATGCAAAAAAAGTGAAGATGACCGACTTGGATTTGGAAATGACTGACGCAGAGGACGAGAAGCGGCAAGCGGGGGAAAAGAAGTCCAGCTACATCTGGCGAGGTCTTCGCGTGGCTTCGAAGACGCAGCTAAGCTCGTTCGATAGAATCGAGCATGGCAAAGGCCTCGAGGCTCTTCAGCCGGCCACCTCTTCCATTGAGGCGACGGGCGTTGACGCTGCACCCACTGCTTCGGAAGACCAGGGGGCTATTCCGCAAGACGAGCATCAGAGCGTCGAGGAGCAGCGGCCCGACCAGCGTAGTCAAGTGACTGCGGAACCAGCGGCGTAGTGGTAGCAGCGACAGGGGCCGTGTCGCCTGCGCCAGGTCGGTATGAATTATCGACGGCTCTTGAGAAACACATGAGCTTTTCCTCATACGTTACTGTGCAGTATGGGGAGCATTGTGGCGCTTTCCCATCGAATTTATCGCTGCAAGCGAAGAGAACATGGGGTTCATCTCCCCGAGCCACTCTCAGCGTATCGATAGATCGGAGGCCAGTCATAGTGTGAGCGACCGCACAGCCGGTCGCCAACGGCGCCCCTCAATCTGCAACGCCACGACTGGAGGTCGGAAGGCTGTGTGCGGCGCGAGCAGGCAGTGGAGATGAAGAGCCCCATGCTGATGAATAGAAGTCTTCGCAATATAGCCTCATCGCGTGGGAATGTACGCCGTTTCCCGGGACTCGCTCTGATGTAACCACGATGGCAAGATTGTGGCTCTCGTGCCTGGCTAAGGATGACGGAGTGTCCAGGCCCTTGAGGAATGCTCTGATCACAGATGTGCCGTGATGCGCCGGGGTGGGGCCGTCTTCAGGCTCATTGAATGAGTTGTCAGCACAAAATCCACCTACGTGGGAGATGCTGCATGATTCCGAAATGAAGGGACCTGTACGACCTGACACGACCGTTCAGCGCAGTCCGAGGCTTCCAAGGTTCTCTGCGGTGGACTGGCACGCGGTGGGACCAGCTCATGATGACATGACAAGTTGCGAACCACACGGCGGCCACGGGCCCAGACTGCTGGCAACGGATCGCAATCATATTCAATGCATTATGTTCGCGAGAGGGACCGAAGCATAAGGACCAGAGGCAGGCATGTTCTGCCGACACTGGACAGGCACCCATGCGCTCATCAAACCCACACAAGTGTTGCGTCCCCCACCAATGGCCCGCCAGCGTATTCGCGGTTTCGCTATCGCTTGCTCCTGTCATTTCCACAGGCCGTCCTCATCCGCCAGCCGGGCGGTCTTGGCGTTGTTTGGGAAATCGACCGCGACGCCCTGCCGGCATCGCGTTTTGGAGATTGCGTGTGCGCAGCCGGCGACGTGCTTTTTGTCGTTGCGAAACGGGCCAAACGCTGGCGGTTACCCGCGTGCTTCACAGGCAGCGTGCAAAAACAATATGCGCCGGTTCAGGCAATGCGACCGCAGACGGCGCGAGGCGGACAGTGTGCATCATTCGTCACGGGCGCTGGCCGCGGTATCGGCTACACGTTCAGGTCTGCTTTGGACACGGGCGATGGCGATCACGACGGAACGGCGCAGCAGGGGTGGCTTGCGCATCGCCCATTTTTCCCTGCAGTGCGGCCGAGCAGACTGTTGCGGTGCGCGCAGCCTCGTTGGCAGGTCATTCGCGCGCTCCGGCACCGTTTCAGCGCGCTTGCTTGGACACGCACTTCCAAACACGTTACGATAACCACCGCTGTCACCCAACTACCGACAGCCCACCAGCGTCGCACACAGTCGCACTACAGCGAGAACAGGCTTCGAGAAACAGCCAACTTCAGCATTTTCCCGGCGCGGGCCGAGCTTTTGGCCGTTAGATCGTTGTTAGCCCAGCCAGATCTGTTGCGCGCTGGTGACCCCCCGCTGCCCATTGGCGACGGCGTCATTGCTAGCCGCTCGACTGCTCACCACACTGGATCAAGCAGGTGTGCAGCTGCAACACACATGTAGCTAGACGCGGTTCCTTGGTTGCCGGCCAGCATCATGGGTCACGGCTGAAGACGACCAAGGTTCAAAGTTCATGCATCTGAGCGGGCGCGATGGGCGGCTCAAACCACTGGCACTGGCAAGGCTGATGCACCGCGTTCCTGACGCATACGCAATTTGCGGTCCGTCGTCAGTAACATTTGACAGGTGCCAGAAGAAGCACTGGGGAGCCACCGGCCCAAGGCGGCCTGGTCCACCACCCAGCGCGACGTCGTCGTGTGAAGGTTGGTGGTTCGACGACAGTAGCAGCGAGCACACGAACCTGGCGGCACCAAGTCCGACCTTCACCACCACACCACCATCTCGTCCGTTCATAAACCACACTAAAGCAGCATTGACAGCAACACCCCGCAACAAGCCGTGCAAGCGTTGCCGAGCCCTGTAACATCCCTGCGCTGTCTCGCTGCGGGTTCCTTGGACTTCCCGCATCGCATCTGGCCAATAATGGCGCCGCCGCCTGCCTCGACGTTCGACTGCGAGACGCCACGGATCAGTCCTTGCTCGTCGGCCATTTTTCTACACGGGCCCTGGTCTATGCATGTAGCCTGCAGCCCACCATGTTCACGCACCGCTCGCTCCCCTTCCCTTTCGAGGGGAGGGCACCCTGGCATGCAGCACACCTGATCCAGAGCCTTTCGATTCGCCCGTTCCCGCTCCGTCTCTCCTTCGTAGTAGGCCCACGTCCCGAGCTACCGTATCCCTGTGCCCTGAGCCTTTGGGGTCTGCTAGCCCTCGACGTTAGTCACGCTTCTCGTCGTGTAACAAGCTGCTTCCAGATCCTCGAAGGATATCATGTTTCCCTAAGAGGCACCGCTGTCCATGCGTAGTCTGACCCTAGTCCCTCGCACTTGTCTTAACCTCGATTTTATCCGGATCGTCGTCAGTAGAGTACCGTCAAGCCTTTTTGTCTGAATGATCTGTTCCCCTCCCCTGCCGCCATCGCTGATATAGCCTCCGACGGTTCCTGGCCCTCTTTACAAAGGCCTACCCATCGCTGACTACCAGACGACGCTTTCACTCTTCCAAGCAAGTCGACTGTCCATCATCTCAACTCTTGTCAAGCATCAAGCGCCCACGGTCAGCGTCTATCTTTATTTGGCTCGCAGTATCACCTCCCCGGTAGCTTCTATTTCAAGCTTGAAGTTGCACCAAAACTCCGCGCCCCAATCCTACTGTCGGTACGACATCAGCTTTCAGCCTGGCTTCGCATACCCGCCATCCTTAGACCCACCAACACGCCAGCCTCGAACTACCCGTTCGTAACAGTCTCGCGTCTCTAACGCGTGCTGGACTCGCCGTCGTAGTACTGCGACCGCCTTCACTCTTTCTCGCTGATCACCCGCATCAAACCCCGCACAGGGTTCGAGCGACGATCAACTGTCCACACCAAGCTTTGTCAGATCTTTACCCCTTGCGGAATCCGCAGTCTGGTACAAGTTCGAACAAGGACGCCAGCACCGCCAGTCTTAAGGCCTTCCTGGTGACCACAATAACTAGGTAAGCAGCGGTCCAGCTTGAGGCCCGCTTCCCACTAACAGCGAGTCACAGGAGAGGTATCAGCCACACAGCTAAGCCTACATCTACTCCACTACATCAGTTCCAAAAGCGCCAATGGTCGACGGAAGCTTCCTCGTTCCTTTGTCTCCGCCTAGCTCGCCGCACATGTCTGCGTATAGCACGACTTCTGCAGACAACGAGTGGCATTCATCAGAATACAGAACTCTGGAACACACCCCACCACATTCAGATAGCGACATGGCCATGCTCCAAGCTGAGGTCGCTGGACACAACCTCGACATGAAGCGACCGTCAATGCGAACACACAAGAGCTTTCCTTACCTACTCGACGGCAAGAGCCACCTGAACAGCGGCAGCAACACACCATCCGGACTTGATGAGATCGAGCAGCACGACATCCCAAATGTAACCTTTGGAGGTTCAGCACCCACCAGCCCAATCTCAAGACTGACGCCCCCCTCCACCAACGATGGTGTCAGTGTGGAGAAGCTCGAAGACCAAGAAGACGATGATCTCATCCTCGATGACAAGGACGACTGCGAGGATGGGGACGACAAGGGTGAAGATAGGCAACCCATGACCGCCGCGGAGATACGTGCTGCCAAGCGGAAGATGAAGAGGTTCAGACTTACCCACAACCAAACTCGGTTCCTCATGAGCGAATTCGCCCGACAAGCACACCCAGATGCAGCTCACAGAGAGCGACTAGCCCGAGAGATTCCCGGTCTCAGCCCCCGTCAGGTCCAGGTCTGGTTCCAGAACAGGTGAGTCGTGTCATAAACCACCGAACCATGCAGGTGCTGACATATGTAAAGGCGTGCCAAGCTCAAGAGATTAACAAGCGACGACCGTGAGCGTATGATGAGGTCGCGAGCCTTACCAGACGACTTCGATATGGCCTCAGCATTGCATTCACCATTCGGAAACTCCCATGGTCTAGGCACACCGCTGGCATCACCCGCATCTTACGGGTCAAGTTTCCCCGAAGGCAACATGATGCGACCACTAAGCATTGATACCTTCCGGCGAGGGCCGCTCGACTCGCACATGTCACCCACGGGCATTAGCCCAGCGTTCGGTGGATTCACCTTTACTCCACCCCAGTCCGCAACCGATACCATTTCACCGGTATCAGCCCACGAGGGATCCCCCTTTGGCTTCCATTCAGCGCCGCTCGACACTAGTCCCAGAACATCCAACCCTTTCTCCATGCCTGTCAGTAACCCTACCGCTTATGCTGCACAACATAGCATCCCACGCCTCTCGCTCCATGCCGACCGAATCGCAAGAAGTCGTGCCGAGTCTCTGCAGTCGCCGTTGAGGACTAGCATGAGCTACACTGGTAGTCACGATAGCAATGGCTCCGAGAGCCATCACGACAGTCGGTCCTACTCGAGCTCTATGATGCCCTATGGTATTGGCTACTCCTGTAAGTTTACATAACCCACGTGGGTTTTCCACCGTTCTAACTTTACCAGACTCCCCAGTACCAGGCTTCGGAACTTCCACGGGCAACAGAATGCGGTCCTTCTCCAACGGCGTTCCCCGGCGCATTGAGTTGAGCACCCACTACACTCCTCAACGCAACGGATCGACACCACAAACAGCCCACTTTCCGTCCTTTTCTGGCTCACCGCTCGTAACACCTCAGAGCTATGCCATGCCTCAGATGAGCGCACCTCACCACATGTCGTCGTTCCCAAACTCCTACATGCGGAACGACTCGGCGCACAATGACTCGTATTCTGCCGTCGGCTCTGTCCTGGGAGAAGTCATGGAGAACACCAGCCAACATAGCGACGACCACCACGATCAGTACTAAGCGCTGGAATGTTTTGATTACTTTGAATTTATTTTGCGGTCAAGATTATGAACAGCGTGCTATGTCTTATCAAGAAAAAATGGGTACGGATATATGTTTCGACTGGATGGATGACATGACCACTGTCTTGTATCACCAACCTTCTGCGATACCAGTCTCGCATCTCTATACGAATTCTTCGGTGGTTGTTTCGACATATTTTATCATAGCAGGCAGGCGATTACCCCTTGTTTCCAATCTCCTTTCAACAACAACCCTTCGCAGCTCGATTTTGCAGCGCATATTGGTATTATCATTCTATGTATCATCTTATCCTACAAACACCGCATCTCATTGTGGCAATTCAAACCCTTCAACGCAAACGCTGTACCCACTTCTCATTTCTTGGCCCTGCCGCCCCTCTGCCATGTCCAATATACACGGCCACACTTGAGGCGCTTCGGAAAAAGCCATACCTGTACAAACTGCAAAGAGGCGAAAGTAATACCCACCTGACACGGCCGATCACACAACAGAACAAGTTAATGATACCCCACATCTTCCAATACAATCTTGCAGGGCGGCTACCGTCGCTGCTGTGGATCTACTACCTGCATGTGCCTGACTAACTAACCTAACGGTGGACCGATTGACACACAGGTGGTGGCGGCAGCATCGCCAAGCAATCCACCGTCGTCGAACGACATGTACCTCTATATCCAAGCGAAACTAGTCCAAACCACCTGGCCAGCTACCCAGCCGCCTCATACCTGAGGCGATGTCGGAGCCTCTAACGGACACCGAACCATGTGGATACCCTTCTCTACCCTTGCCTAGAAAGAAGTAGTCGCTCAAGCAACTTGACAAGCACTTCTTGTACACGGCCGGACAACGGGACGATGTCACATCAAGGGCCGTGAGCACCTCTCGCAGCGCAGAGGACTTGTTCCGAAATTCCGGGCGAAGAGAAAAACTGGGCGGATAGATCTAGACAGGAATGTGGATACTACGATTACGAATGAGCTGAGCCTACGAATGAAAAACTTCCCGCGTACAGCGCGAAGGCGAAAACAACTAATTACACTGACGACGTTTGGGCGTTGACAGACGCAGGTCGCTGCCATGGCTCACTCAGAGTCTCACGCACACCCACATGGCAACCACACCCACAGTTTCACATCACCACCTGTATCATGCACTAGAATCTTCTTCAGCTAGAAAAGCTTCCACAAACCACCAAGTCGGCTTCCCCCTCAGCGCCCCAGCCGTCGATCCTTCCCTTCCACCACCGGATGGGTGGGGGAGGAGGAGGCGAGGCAGTGGAAAGCATCACCATGCAGACTCTCTGACCATCCCTAATCAAAGTCTCAAACACGCACATGACCACGAACATGTTTAGATTGCTCGCACAAGCTGCATAGCGTGGTAGGAATGGGGTGGATGGGGCGGGAAAGGGACGCGAAGCCAGACGGGGGGAAGAAAGGCATGATCTCCACACTTTACCCCAGACTTTACCTGCTTTGTGGGCTGCATGGCCTCAAGGACTGGTCGTCACTACATGCAGGTATGTGTACAGGAATGGGCTTGGCAGCAGATTAATTTCGGCTTCTGAGGCTCAGGAACCGATGGTTTTGCATGGGTTGTAGTGCGTCGCAGTACTGGTGTGTTCTAGTGCGTTACTACGCTTTTGGTAGCGCGATAGGCAGGGCAAGCTACGTACGGTAGGGGTAGGGTATAGCTGGGCGAAGTGGTGTGAGAGGATCGAAAGATGCGAAGACATGATGTACACATGCTTGATAGCTTGTGCATATCGTGACAGGGAAAGCCATGGTATGTGTGGTTAAATTGGTTGAAGCAAGTGCGACCTACGTATACGGACATCCGATGGACCAGAACCAGATAAACTTGCTGGGTTCGGATGATGGGTCCTTACGTGCGGGAGGATTATTGTGGGTTGTGCAAGGTGGTACAGCATGGAAGAAAAAAACGTGGAGAGCAAAACGGTGGAGTGACAGCGAGTAGAGTAGAGTCCTTGCGCCTTCTGTTTTTCGCGTCATGTGCATGGACGTACGTTCATCGTGTGCTTTGGAAGATCGGGGTTTGTGCATTTTGCGGGGAAGATGGATGGTCGGTTATGCTCTGTTGTCAGGATCGGTATGCGTCGAGCTGCAGTATACACATCAGCAACAGAGTATGGAACTATGGCCAAGGGTTGATGGACAAAGACAGGGTGGGAATACGCCAGCAGCTGCGTGACACACTGGATATGAATTTCTTGCAGCGGCTGGCGTGTTTGAGTGGCTGGTTTGGCAGATTGGAGAGTTTCCGCTAAGAAGCGAATGCTAGGTGTGGATCTTAACTTTGTTAGAGTTATTAAACGGCTGCTGCTGGCATCGTTAGATTGAGGAGCCGCGGGTGCTCTGGTCAAGGCAAGAGAAAGATCTTAGGCTTAATCTAGGCTGGGCACGGCCGGGGTAAGGGCTACGCGGGCGAATTGGGTCATTCACAGAGCGCCTTCTTCCAAGCGGTGGTCTTCGAGAAGGCCATGGTACATGGTTCAGCGGAGACGTCGTGTGAATGGGCAGAGGATGTCCTGCAGCCGGTGCTGGGTACGGAAGCATGAGCGTGTGATCTAGGTTGATCGGCTGCTCTTCGTGTGCGATGAGGCTCGCCGTGCATGGCTCCAGCGGCGGTGTGATAGGCGCCCTCTAGAGACGTTTCTAGCAGCTTGTATTCTCGAGTTAAGCTCGCTAGCTTCGGCCACTTATCGACAAGGGCAGGGCCGGGGCAGGTTACTCCAGACCAGAGCAAGACGCGCGACTCAGGACGGACCACACCGAGCACAAGCGAAAGCAACCATGGCATTGACAACAACGCAGGCCGGCGCTGAAGTCATCGTGGCTCACCCATGGGGTAAGGCCGCCGCAATGCGGTACGCCATTCCGACAGAACCCTCGAGGGCCACCGTTCACCTCCTGCGGAGCGCATCATGTGCAGGACGAGCGTTGGCTAGCGTCCCCCGTCGCTGCTTTTGCACCACGCCCTCCACCTTGTTCCTCCACATTCCTTCCTTTCACAAACGTCCTCGCATCGCAGCCTAGCCGCTGAGCTTACCGGACCGGACCTTAGGCAATGGCGCTACCAGAAATATTGTCCGTCAGCTCGGTGGTGTGGTGCAAGGTACACATGAGTCGCGCCTTTGCGGTCCAAGGAGTCCGGAACGACGTGCCTGAAATGATGAGTAAGGGGACTGCCATCCCGGCTGAATTACGACCTGGAACTGGTTCGACAGGAACTTTTAGCCTTCATGACGTGCGGAGAAGGCTCGAGGCTTATCCCACCACAAACACCCTATTGGCACTTCAAGAGCCGAGAAGGATCGTGGAGTCTGCAGTCTGGCGAGGTGGAGGGCACTGGGTTTCTCGGGGTCAGCCCTGCGACGCTGTGTTGTGCTTGTCGTCGTCGGTCCTGAGTTCCGGATGTGCGATTGGCCGGGTCGCATCAGGGTCGCTTTCCTGTTTTGGCGCGGAGTGAATTGCCAGTATTAGAGGCGATTGGTGGAAGACGCAAATCACGTGGAGGTTGCGCTGCCAGCGTCTCGCTCCACAGGTCCCGAGGTCAGCAGGGATGCGACGACTTCTGGTAGCGCTGCCATGATGATGTAGAGATACGTACCTAAGGCGGCGCCTCGGTCGAGAAGCGAAATGCAGTAAGGTATTGGAAATGGCTGATACGCATGGCGAATAGATGCAGAATGTGTGAGCCGTTGGGCAGTCATGCTTCTTCGACAAGTTCGCTCGTGGTGGGTCAGGCTCTCGCGCCTCTGGAGAATGACGATGCACGCCAGAAGAAGCAAAGGGCGGGACGGGATGATGCAGACAACAAAGACGGGACGAGCACGACCTTCCAAATTTCTTCTTTCACCTGCATTGCTATCTCCCCACCCACATGCAACTTCCTCATCTGCAGCCACGGCCGGTACTTTGAGCAAAGCAAAGAATCCTACGGCAGCTTGATACGATGTCAATTTTGACTCCAACCCGTCACATGCCATCAACGCCAAAGGATTGTGAGGCGCTTTTAGTGCCCGAGGGTGGTTCCTCAGCCGTTATGCACCTGCGTTGATACGGCGCAGGGCGATCCTCGAAGGATACGAGCAAGGCCATGGCAGTCAGCGATCGGACGACGGCAAGCTTGCGCCATCGACACCAAACCTTCTGACCCGCCTATTCGCGCGTCCGGGCACCGGAGCAAGATACGAGATGCGGAAGGCTGGCGCACGCTTTAAAGGCTGAGCTTGCCCCAAGACGCAGGCTTGGGGGACTACTCGAAGAGGAGCGTCTGCGTCTGCCACAGCCGGCGGCTTTTCTAACAGGAAAGTAAGAGTGGCACTTCGCCGAGGTAATGTGGGTGTGGCTGACGATGAGAGGTGGAACTTTTCGACGCCGCTGACGGTCAAAGTTTCCTCTTCCACGGTGCCCGTATGCGGGACTCTGCGACGTTCGTTTCCTCCTTCATCTCCACGCCCCCAGATTTATGGGAATTGCGCTTTCCGCAGACTTGCATATCTCCGGCATCCCGAGGCGAATACTGCGGGGCGAATGCGATTGATGGAATTGCGATTGCCAACGCATCGTTAGGCATGGCTGTCCTCTTTTGTCGCAACACGACAGAATGCGGACGTCATGCTCCATTTCGTTGGTAGGGCGCGTGAGGTTTAATCCTCAGCGCTGAGGCGACTCGCCCACACGCAAGTATAAGAGGTCGTACCAAACCGCCAGAGACCACAAGCCATTTGGTCTGGCCTCGGTACCTGGCATTACGGACCGCTGCATTACACCCGCAGCAGGGTTTCAGCATCGGTCGTGTTCGTTGCTTTTGCGACCACGACATTGCTTCTGCTGTGCTGCCGGCGCATGCAAAACCGTCGGCTGTGCGCTGCTGATGCCACGCTGCATGACAGGATTCCGGCAGCTGCTGGCTGCACTCGGCTGCTGAAGTTGCCGTGTCGTCGTGTCACCTTTTCGTTTCGTGTGAGTCAAGGATTGCAACGGGCGAGATGATGGTGGCTGTTGAGTGGGTTGAGACCTCGGGAGCATTGATGGTGGGTAGAATCCCCAAGCGGCATGTCACTGGTGTCAGTAATCTCCAGGTAAGTGATACATAGTCAATGGGAGAGCCTGCATCTGCCTGGGCATGTCTTTGGTGGCGGTATGCGTTCCCGTTGCCATAGTCACTTGCAATGACCCACAGTTGCAGCTCATTGCTTCCACAAGAAAGCAGACCCCGCCTCATGTCAGGCAGGCATTTTACAATCATCCCCTAGGACTCTACATCATTATGGAAAAGTTTGGGTCTTCAGACTAAAGTAGACGGCAGCGCACCTGTTGAGATTTCTCATTATATGAGGTGGCCGCGCATTTGAACGGCCTACCTAGGTACCCGCTGTACGAACGTGGGCTGTACGCGTCCGAACACGCTAGACCTACAGTATTCTCCCCAGGTGTGACAATCGAGATTTCGATATTGCGACCGAAGGACGACCCATATACCGGTACCAAGATCATTTTGCAGTTATCAAAGATACGGTAGCACAGTAGTCCAGATTGCACTCTTGCAATCTCACAAGCGTGCGGTCGATGGTTCAGGGTCATTACCTCTTGAATACCCTTCTTGAGCTACTGCAGTAATACTGCTAGCAACGGTTGACAGCACAGATCTGCATTACCCCAGGGTCGGGATATCAATATTGAAAGAGCATATTTCGCTGCATCCACCTTCATCGACGCCGGTTGCCACCCACTCCAGACATTGGTACTGCGATGGAAGTCACCCAAGCATGCGCATTTTCCAAGACTCTATTACCTCACCAAACCTTTGTTGAGAGCAGTCGTAAGTATGATGTTATTTTTGTCTCATGATCATTGATTGTCCATCGCTTGCGCAGCGCAGCGCAGTCATGTCGCCGACAAAATTGTCGATGCATCGTCCGGTCAACAGAATAGAGTCCGTGTGAAGCCCACGACCCGTACCTGAGTCAGAACGGGCCTTGTAGTCAGTAGTAACTTTGGAGGTGGTGCACAGAGTGGTCTGATCAACCTTATCGATTGTGGCAACGATACCTGAGGTTCGCACATGACAATGGAGTTAAGGCGGAGATGCCTTTCACGTGAATGGTCGCCTCCGCGAGACACGCCGTCATCGTGCATAGATGCGCAGCAAGACGTCAGTGGGTTTACATTTTTCTTCGATCTGCGCAGGAGGGGAGATGCATCTCGACATTGTATGGCTGACAGAACTTAGGCAGTATCGCGGGACTAGGACCGCCTTGTCTGCTGTTGCTTTGTTATAGCCACATCGTGCTTCGCTGTGCAACGGGGTGTATCCTGAGAGACACAGGGCTGAACTATAATAGTCAAGTTAAGTCACCATCTACCTGGTTGTATGCTGCGAGCGAGAACAGGGCGTTTGGTACGCGGTAGACGAATGGGTCTGCGCAACGGTGGTGTTTGCTAGAAGATGTATCTCAGCTCGCTGTTGCCGCCTGGCCCAGCGCAAGGCACCCCACGTACTAGAGCCTTGTCTCCATCCTCCGGCAACGATAGTCACGTCCTGCTAGGAGGAGTCACGACGAGGCCATTGGGGCGCAGTGCAGCACTGTGTGTCATGTCCTGCTTACTGCGTATGTGATGACGATATCAACGACTTGGAATTGGTGAGGCAGCGTGGGAGCCCCTCGCGCTTGCCTCATGTATCCGAGGAAGGCACAATCCGCACCATGGTTTATGAGCGCGCACCAATGAATTAATCGTGAAAGGACTGCCCCGTGACCCTGAGCAAGCAGTCACCAAGCAAGCAAGCGGCAATTTGTCCGTGTGAATTCGAGGTGTTGGGACTGCCTTCAAGGGCTCGGCTAGGACAAGATCCTTGTTGCGGCTTAGTGTGGCACTCAAACAATTTTCGAAAGAGCCCAACCGCCATCCCTCCACCCACCCGTCTCTCCACTGCGAGAACACTCATCACGACACACGCAGCGGACTCAGTGATCTTCACACGAGCCGCCCCGTCGATTTCACGAATTTATTCGGCGAAATCCCCCTCCCGGACACGGAAACCTGTTCAGAGACCTCTTCATTGAAGCGCTCGGACAGCCCTCAACACCCTTCTCAAAGGAGTTGACCTCTGACCTTCCCTTCCCCACGCGGACGACACTCTTTTCTGCACCCCCCGAGTCGCTGTCCCAGCAACTCATTAATTCCGCAGAGTTCGTCCCCTCGCTCGAATCTGGGATTCCAGCACCAACGTCATCGCCCTCAGCCAGGTAGCGATTGCGCAGCCTACCGACCGCCCTCCACACCCTCACCGCACCTCACCTCACCCACCACCGAGTCCATGAGTAATCCCGCCTCGACTTCGCAAACCCCGCCGATTGCCGCTTCCTCGTCTGCGACCGCGAACAGCTCCTCTACAGGATCGTCCGCCACCGTGGCCGCCGGTTCGGCTCAACCCACTGCCCGCAGCTCGTACGCCAACGCGACCAAACCCACGATCGTGTCTAGCGCAGCGCCGCCCGTGGCAGTGGGAGGACCGCAGAACGCGCAGCATGGCAAGAGCTCTTCTGTCTCCCCGGTGAACGGCAACGGCGCCCTCAAGCCTGCCATTCCCGTCATGCCCACCATCGTCAGCGGTGGTCCTAACGGCAGCGCCCACGAGCGCAAGTCGTCTGTCCAGATCAAGCAGACCCCGCCGGTTGCGACTGCAGGCGGCCCGCCCTCTGGTATCAAGTTCGGGTCGCTTGCCGGCTCGCCAGCGCCTGCCCACGCCTCGCCTGTAGTCCAGGGAAACCTGAACCCGGCGCAGGTGCAGAACCCGCGCGTTGCCTCGCCCGCTCATTCACCATCGCCCATTCCTACGCCTATTTCGGGAGGCCCCAAGCCCGACGGACTGCCCACTAGGCCAAACATTGTGTTCGGTGGCCAGGGCGGTGAAAGCACTGAGCCTAACGTGAGTTTGCGCCCTGCCCCCCATATAGTCCTCTCTCCGCTTCACATACTGATCCCACCACAGGCACGCCCTGCTATGCCCCCTCAACCAAACTCTCACACGATGCCCCAACACATGCGTCGCGAATCCTCCCAGTCTGCGCACAGCGACATGAGCAACGCGAACATGGGCCGCGGCGGCTCGTACTCCAACCGAGGCGGCCGTGGTGGATTCCCTCCTCAAGGTCAATACAACCCGCACATGGCCAACCATTCGCCACAGCCGTTCCGTCCGATGCCTCAGATGGGCCGCGGCCAGGCTGCGCCATTCCACCCTCCTGGCCCGCAGCGCTCTCCTTACACACAGAACCGTAGCCCCGCTATGACACCCGCCACTATGCATCAGCAGCAGCACCTCGCTAATCCTCAGAGCATGCCCTACTACCCGCAACAGCAGTACCCTCAACAGGCAAGTACATCCTCCAATATTTCAGCTACTCCCTCAGTCTCTTCATCTCGCAGATCGGTCTTATCCACTGGATCGCGAGTTTCTCACAATTCTCCCATGTCCAGCCGTGTTTCTGTCGGGACCGAGAAGCCTTTCAACCAAGGTCGATCGGACTCGGCAAATGTCCCCACACAAATTGTTCCGCCACCAAATGTTTCAGTCTTTTCAAGTACAAATATCGAACCATTCCTAACACAAATTTCCTCACAGGCCATCTACGGAGGCATGCCCCAGCCCAACTTAGACCCGTACAACAACTTCTACCCACAGAGCTACGGACTTCAGCAGTCTATCCACTACCCAGGTGTCCCCGCCAGCCCAGGCCGTGGATTCCCTCCTCAGATGCAACCGTCTCCTTACGGTGTCGCCCCCTACGGTCATCAGCCACAGGCTCAGAGCATGTCGCGCACTCCTTCCAACATGTCGGAGCGCCCGTCATCTGCTGTTCCTCAGCCTTCCACACCTGCGATGACCAACGTCAATCACATCTCGCACACGCACACTCCTAGCATGACGGCGGCAAGCCCCGCACCTAGCTCCACCTTTGAGCGTCCGAAGAGGCAAAGCAAGGCCATCCAGATCAAGACTGGTAAGTTGCAATCTCTGCATGCGATGATATGACAATACTAACGGCGTATAGTTGATGGTGAAGTTGTCGACTTCAAGCCCAAGGGCGCCTCGCCTGCCCCGCCTGCTGTAGCATCCGCTGCACCTGCTGCCCCTCGTTCTCCCGCTATTGCTGCCACTCCCACTCCTCCGCGCGCACCGAGCGCCACTGACTCTACTCGTGCTGAAGATACCGCTTCCAAGAAGGCCGAGTTTGTCAAGCAGTTTCAGGAGAAGCTCCGCCTACAAGAAGAAGCCGAGAAGAAGGCCAAGGAAGCTACAGAGGAAGAGGCCAAGGCCGAAGCCAACGCAAAGCTTGCTGCTAAGGAAGAGGCCGACGCCAAAGCTGCTCTTGAAGCCAAGGAGAAGGAGGATGCCGAAGCTGCCAAGAAGGCTGAGACTGACGAGGCTGAGAAGAAGCGCCTCGAAGACGAAGAAATGGACCGCATGATTGCTGAGATGGAGGCAGAAGAGAAGAAGCGCGAAGAAGACGAGAAGCGCTACGCCGAGGAGAAGGCAAAGAAGGCCGAGGCTGAGAAGGCCAACGCTGCCGAGAAGGTCAAGCAGGAGGAGGAGCGTCTGCGCAAGCTAGAGCGCGAAGCCGAGGAGGCTGAAGCCGCTCGCGCAGCAGAGACTCCTGAGCAAAAGGCCGAGCGCGAAGCCAAGGACAAGGCTCTCTTCGCAAGCTTGAAGAAGAACACCATGTTCGGTCCTGGTGCCTCTCAGACTGAGGAAGAGGCGGCTCCCGCTGAGTCCTCAGCTCCTATTGCCGCACCTGCACCCTCTAAGACCCCCACTGGCTCCAAGCCCAAGCCAGCTGCTCTCAAGCTCGAGACGAACAAGTCTGTTGAGCCCGCACAGCCGACTGCTGGTATGCAGGCACTCAAGACTGCACGTTTCCTCGAAGTCCGTGCTGAGGTCATGTATCCTCAAGGCGTAGCCAGCCCCAACCCAGCTCTTAACAACAGCAACCGGAGCAAGGGCCGCCAGTACGACAAGGACTTCCTCTTGCAGTTCCAGGATGTCTTCAAGGAGAAACCATCTGTTGACTGGGACATGAAGCTTAAGGAGACAGTCGGTGACGAGCCCCAATCTGCTCGCGGTCCTCCATCTGCTCGTCCCGGTTCTATGCATCTGGGCGCCGGTGGACGTCAAGGCTCTCGCCCTGGCGGTGGCGGTGGAATGGGTACATTTGGGCAAGGTGGTGGATTCCAGCCAGGAGGCCGCACACTCCCGCCAGGTACGACATCCGAACAGCGTTTCCAGCAAGCCCAAGGCGGACGCGGTGGCTCTATGACGAACCCTCTTGCTCATGTCGTTCTAGGTGGAGGTCGTGGTGGATTTCCTATGGGCGGGCAGTCGATGTCAGGACGTCAAAGCTCCTACCAGAGCGCCGACCGCAATCAACCCAATTCTCCTCGCGTTGGCAGCTCACGCGGTAGGGGCGGCCAAAACAGCCACAAGGGTGGCCGCGGCGGCCATGCTCAAGATGCCAAGCAAATGCCATTGACCGCCGGTCAGGAAGTCAAGGCACTCCAACGCTCGCAGACTGGTTGGGTGCCTACGTCGCTCACTCAGCCCGCTGCTGTCCAGGCCCAGATGAGCGCAGGCCACTTGGCTCCCGATATGGTACAGCGTAAGGTCAAGGCCGCTCTCAACAAGATGACACCCGACAAGTTCGACAAGATTTCCGATCAAATCCTTGAGATCGCTGGACAGTCAAAGGATGAGACTGATGGACGCACTCTTCGCCAGGTCATTCAGCTCACCTTTGAGAAGGCTTGTGACGAGTCTCATTGGTCGTCCATGTACGCCAAGTTCTGTAGCCGCATGTTGCAGACCATGAGCACCGAGATCAAGGATGAGAATGTCCGCGACAAGCACGGTGCGCCAGTTGTCGGTGGTGCTCTCTTCCGTAAGTACCTCCTCAACCGCTGTCAAGAGGAGTTCGAGCGTGGTTGGGAAGTCAACCTGCCCGAGGCGCCTGAAGGCGAAAAGGAGGCGAAGCTTCTGTCAGACGAGTACTACGTTGCCGCTGCAGCCAAGCGTAAGGGTCTCGGTCTGATCCAGTTCATCGGAGAGCTATACAAGCTGGGCATGTTGACTCTGCGCATCATGCACGAGTGTGTGCTTAAGCTTCTCGACTTTGAGGGTCTCCCCGATGAGGCCGCTATTGAGAGCTTGGTCAAGCTGCTACGCACTGTGGGTGCCACGATGGAGTCCGCCGAAGCCGGCCCCAAGATGATCAACATGTACTTCGAGCGCATCGAGAAGGTCATGAACATGGAGGGTCTTCCTTCGCGTATGCACTTCATGTTGCTTGACACCGTCGACATGCGCAAGTCCGGCTGGAAGTCCAAGGACATCCTCAAGGGTCCCAAGACCATCGCCGAGATTCATCAAGAAGCCATGGCAGCCCAACAGGCCGCCGAGATGGAGCGCACACGTTCAAACCAACGCGGTGGTGGTGGCCGTCTTCCCATGGGTCGCGGCGACGCTCGCTCGTTCTCAGGTGGTGGCATGCAGCCTCCTCCAGACACTGGCAGCCGTGTCCAAATGGACGATCTCCGCAAGCTGTCCAAGGGTGCTTCTGGACGCAACCTCAACAATGCTGGATCTCTCGGCCCGTCCATGCTTGGTAACCGCGCCGGTAGCCGCCGTGGTATGGGTATCGGTCCCGGCATGGGTAGTCGTGAAGACTCCAACGCCTCTTCGCGCAATGGCACACCACCAGTGCAGAAGGAGAAGGAGGCCACTGCTCATGCAAACGCTTTCAGGTAAGATCCGTGCTGTTTTTACTCGAGATCTTTACTAACATATGTCACAGTGCACTTGCTGCTCTTAGCAACGAAGACGCCGGCGAGGCTGGCTCTACATCCAACGCTGCTGATGAGTCTGCTGCCGACGCGGAGGCCAAGCCTTCCGAGTGATTACCTTTCCTTTCGAGCGCGTGACGGTTATACCCATAGACCACACCGCACGCGGTAATCTAATCGCCTGTTTCGTTGCATAGAAGGGGGCATCAGCGCGCGCATTGTTCTGCATTTCGCGGGGTTTCATTACTGCGACTTTCAAGAGCGATGGATTCCAAAAGTTTCCTTGTTGTCTGACGGCCGGTCTCACGAAATGGGTTTGGGTGTTCAAACCATTGGTTGGTACAAGCCTCGATGACTCTTTTTATGCGCATGCTTCATGACGGCGTTCCGGATCTGAAGATGGGGATAGTCTACACCACACGCTTTTCACGAGCGCTCTGGGTGGGCATTTTGGCCAAGTTTTCCTCAGTCCTCCATCTTTTCTTTGCGCTGCGATTTCCTTGGGGTAGGGAGGACCAAGAGGTAGAAGGAGTACCGCGTCTTCCTGTGGAGGTCTCTCCAATCCCGCTCCCCCTTTATGCGCATGTTATCCTCCTTTCCTTCTTTTTGCCTCTTACAGAGAGTGGTGGCTTGGTGATGCGGTGTCCGCCGACGATAGCAAACTTGCTTAGGCATGCACTTGCGAAAAAGATCCTGCGTACACGAGAGCAAGATCTATGGAGATGACTCTTTGTGCAATAGCTTGATCTAGTTCAAATAAACTGGTAAAAAATTATGACTCTGCTTCTGTCTGTGATACTGTCTGTGATGCGTCTGGGCCAAGGGAAGTCTGCGTCCGCGCCTGGAACCGTTGAACGCACGTTCCCCGCCGATGATGTGATGTGATGTAAACGTCGATCTTACTGCGGGACATTTGCAGACGGCAGGAGCGTTGCGCGTCTTTGCGCAACTTCCAGGTGAGGGGCAGCGCGCAGGGATGTAGGTGAGGATGGCGCAACTGGCTACGTCATAAGGACAGAGTGGTCAACCGCATATCAGAACATCAGGCTGGCCGAAGTAAGCACATTACACCTCACTCTCAACACTCTCTAAACCGAAACTTCAGACATCTTCACATCAGGCTCTATATTTCGATCCGAATCACAGCACGAGTCTACCACACAAAGCAATCATGTCCGACCAGAACAACCAACAAAAGGGCTTCTTCGGCACCGCTGCTAGCGGTCTCGGTACGTTCCATCTACCTTTTCGCTTTCCATGCATCACGACCACGAATACATGAGAGTCTTTGCTAACAGTCCAGGAAACACTCTAGGCGCCGCAACAAACACCGTCGGCAAGGGCGTCCAAGGCGTCACTGACGCTACTGGCAATGTCGTCGCGGCTGGTGGAAAGGGACTTGGTGATGCGGTTACGGGGATTACGCAGGGGGCTGGTGATACTACTAAAGGTGAGTAATGGTGCAACGGATGAGGGAAGAGAGATGAAGCTGGTGCTAATGTGTTGTGATAGCGGCGGGTAACTTCGTTGGCGACACGACGAAGGCCGGCGGCAGGAGCGTGGGTATGGAGCAGAAGGACAATCAGACTGGTGGACAGTAGAGGGGTGGGAATGCTTCTCTGCGATGGCGGGAGTAAGATGGGTGATGAGCAAAGTCAATAATATTACCCTTGAGGTCGGCGTAATGCCGATGAATCAGAACACATGTTACCCATGGAGGCTTTCTCGATACGGGACAGTGGTGCGCAAGTGCATGCAGGCCGTCTAGATGTACCAGCGCCATAAAACTAACTAGTCGCATTAGCTCGAGCGCTTCGTGCGTCGAAGGGTATAAGTACTGCCTTTCGTCTTTCCCAACCCTTCTTTCTATCATCTTCTACATCCTATTCTCTTTGACCAAAAGTGACGACAATGACCTTGATGAGTGAGCGTCGAAATCGAACTAAAACACCAATATCAAGAGTCCATGGAGGGTGCGCCTGCATCAAAAGTCTACGGCTGTGCGTCGATGATGTGCTCTGCCGACTACATCTTTGTCGAGCGATTCAAAAAACTCTTGGATAGATGTTTGTCGCGTCCTGCGAACAAAACGACTTCCCAAGCATTCCATGTGAAATTCCTTGGTGACAGATTGTGGATGGTGCGCGGAAGAATCTGAACAAAAATTGTCGAACGGTCTCATATGACTTTGCGAGACCACTGGCAGTTCGATGCATCAGTATACACAGACCTTGGATCTATACCAAAAAGAAGTACGAAAGCAGCATGAGGCGCGCGTACTGCCTAACGGATACCCATTACATCCTGAAGCCGTGCGTTGGCTGTATAAATACCTCTCTCTCTTCTCCTCACTCTTGCTCTCAACCTCTAAAGCCCTTTGGCGTTTTACAAAAGTTGACATTACTTAATGCCATGAAGCTGTGCCTCCTTCCGCCTTTTCAAAATCAGTCGCCTACATTCCATGTTCTCGCCTGTTGCCTTCTCTCCCAGAACGGTGGACCTACATCGGCCATGGAATTTCGAGTCTTCCAAAAGCCGTCTAGACTAACAAAATGAAAGAGTTGCGTTTCTCTTCCCACGGATCTAGAAAGGCCTTTCTGTACCCGTTATGTGCTCAAGCGTTCTTTCACATTAAGTCACTGCCGAATTCTCCAAAATCCGGTACGCAGGAGTTGATGCGCGCTGAGAGACCTTGCGCGCTGTTATCGTTCCAAAAGTCTTCGATGCCGTCTCTATGTGCTGTCCTTTCTCGGCCCATTATTTTTAATCGCGACGACCTGATGTTGTCGCATGTCTCATTACTGGAATAGCTTGCGCAGTGACGTTTGCGCACTCGACTACCTGCTTATAAAGCTCGTGTACTCCCAGTTTTACCTTTCAACTCCTACATTTCCAAAAGTCTAATTACGAAAAATGACGAGATTCCAAAGAATGTCTGTGGCCTCTCGGGTCTTCTCAAAATCATCATTGCGCAAAGCTATGTTCGCATGCTGTTGACCCAAAATCCTCAGCACGACAACGTATGTGCTTTCCTGTCCTTGAAATTGGGTAATTACCTTCTCCCGGATGCTGTTGTACCAAAAACATGATTTCGAAAGTTCATGTGTTGAGAAGTCGGTACCCAAAATAGACACACTACGAAAGTATGTGGGCATCGATTCGAACGGTCATCTACACAAAATGTTTTATTCACGTCTTATGAGATAGCCATCGCTTGTCGCACCCAGACATGTAGGGCGGCTTTGCTGACAATCTTTTCAAAAGCAAGATCATGTTGGCTGATCGATCTAGCGGCAAGAGTACTAGTGCCATTCAATCTCTTGTGTATAAAGCCACGCTCTCACGTCGTTGTCTATCTTATCAAATACAAAATTCTATTCCGGAAACAAAAAAACTCTGCGCAGAAGACTGCGATGAGAGTGTTGCTCTTTTATCCAAAACAAAACAATGGGACAAGCGCTTCATGATTTCCCGGTCGTTTGTTTAGCTACTTGTATCGGAAGATAGCCGTGTTGCGATAGATATGGACGCTATAAGCTTCTCCTCCGTTAGTTTAGGCATACGATGATGCTTTTCAGTTATATCAACTTGATGATGTGGCAGCTATGGAGCAAAATCAGCCTCCTCCCCTGCAGAGTGTCCCACTTTTGTGAGAACAGGCGTCGCTGAATTTCATGGTTGCTGTCTTTTGAGCTGCGTCGCACTACATGACGCGAACTACGAGATACGTATGCTCGTAAATCAGTACGAAAGAATTTTGCAAAACGATGTTAATGGCTACGTTCAAGCTGATGTCATGAAGACAGACGAGGATAAGTACACTTTCACTCCCCTGATGGTAACGAGAGACATGATATATGAACAATATAATACAGTCATGAACCGGTCGTACTTGCTCCCCTCGCGCGACTCTTAGACAGTCAAGTAGCCACTCCTACGAGCGACTAATCGCGACTAATTTCCACATGCCGACTAACAACAATGCTGTCCTTGTTGTTATTGACAAACCGATCATTCTTCTCCAGAATCTCCTTCTGGCTCTCGCTGTCACTCGATACACTAACACGCCCCGCATGGACCTTGATGGCCGGCATGTGCGTGTCCTGGTTGTCTGCGACCGTGCCGAGCTCGAGTTCGGTGTCAAAAGGCTTGTAGCGGTGCGAACGGTCCGGGTTGCTGACACCGTGGGGTGTGCCTGACCGAGGCTGGTGAGAGCCGCTTGAGCCGAGGTGTAGGAGGCGCTGGAAGAGTGGGCGGAGGGTTGCGATGTTGCCGACGAGCATACCGAGCGCGGGTTCGGCGTAGCCCCAGATGAGGATGTTGGCGAGGCCATCTGGGAGTCACGTTAGTGTTGTGATGTGATGCGGGTCTGGGGTGCTTACAAAGATAGTCGTGACTGCTTGTCAGGCCAACGGTGTACTTCAGACGAACCAGGCCCGAGATGGATGTGCTGGAGCAATGTTAGTGGTGTACAAAAACCAGTCAGATTCATGGGTTGCCATACAAGATACCTAGGCTCAAGATGCCACCGACTGAGATCTTGGTGTTCCTGTTCATCTGAACGTTCCAGAGCAGAGCGATTGGCCTGGTCAACGTTAGTGCCTACTCGATAGCAGAATCTCGAGTAACTCACATGAGCGCAGTAGCCCAGTCTGTGAAGATGTTGACCGAAGTGCAGAAGAAGTAGACGTTTTGCAGATACACTGGCGGCTGGCAGTAAGTCCCTTCGGCCATGAGATCAGCCCTCCAAGCAGCCCTGAGAAGTATACGGTTAGCATTACCACGTGATGCCGGATTGCTTTGTACTTACTCCACCGGCCAACACTGGAAGATGATGTACAGGATCGCTGCCAAATTGGTCGCCGCGCAGAGACCCATGATGCCGTAGTTGATGTAGATGTAGACCATTCTCCTGCCAGCTATCCGGTTCAGCATGAAGGCGATGCTCAGCTTGACGAAGATGATGGATGTGCAGTAGAAGACCTCATAGAGGAAGAACCACTGAATATTGTTAGCGACCGACCAATTCCATGCTACACTGGATGATGACTCACGAAATATGCTGTCTCGACGTATTTCTGGTTGCCAGGCTTAGCAAAAGTACTGTCCTTGGCGCCGATGCCGTAATAGGAGCCGATGGTGGTGACGATGGTCAGTGTCATGAGAGGCAACTGTGGTGAGTGAGCTCAGTGTGTTCTCGACGACTGTGAAGGTTAGATACGTACGCATCCTACTGCCATAACCCAGTCCTCAAGAGCCCAGTTATGCTTGGTGATCCTGACATACGCCCGCATACCCATGGTGATGAAGGCAAGCAGCCCCGTCACAAGGACGGTCGCCGTGAGGTTGGGGCCTAGATCCTGCAACAAAGTCAGCGCCACTCAAGGCGTCCCATTTGGTTCAGCTTACCTCATGAAGTGTCATTCTGAATTACTTTGTGAGTTATGGTTGCCGTTCAGTACGTATTCGTTGTGTTGAGCTACAGCTGGTGCTCTCGAACAACTTGCGGAGTTGAATGGGACCAGAGTGGGGAGAGGTTTGACATTCTTGGGCAGTTGAAGTATACAAACAATGCTGCAGAGACCAAGGTTCCAAGAGAATGGATGGAACGCTTTGCATTCACAGCTGGTATAAGATCGCCAAAGAATTTCCCGCGACCCCTTCACCCGCATGGGTGTGCATTCGGTCGATCAGGGCGCCGAGAAGACAACATGCAGAGTGGGTTCCGCTATCACGACATGTCTTACTGCCCCTGATGCTGCCATCACGATCTATCGTTTTCGGGTACCCGCATTCCTGTTAACGTCGTCACACCTCGGTATTCCGATGTGTGCGTCCTCGCTTCCGACATGTCAGATCCCCAGAGTTTGGACAAACATTGCCTACGAACATGTGTATCTCTGGTGAGGCTTGTCGGATCGAAGCCGCGAGTCGCTAGACGAATGAGTTTGTGCCGATAGCGATGTCGTTACGATTCGGACCGGATTGAGGAAATTGGGGGTTCTGCATCGATCTCAGGTGAATGTCAAAAACAGGGTCTGCATTCCTACGCTAGTCTCTAAGCGGAGAGGATCATCGCCCTCGTTCGCTCAAACATTCCCAACGGGCTTCGCTTGGGACGTTCCGCAACCTTAACACCTCACTGCCGACGCCCCGGTGTCAACATGCCAACGCTTTTATTACATGGTTTGCTATGGCCAAGTCGTGCTTCATGGGTGGGGACACGACGAGGCGATTATCGCAGCCCGAATGCGGGGCCTCTGGCCCCAGAGCCTCGCATAAGTTAACACAGTGGACTGTGGTACTTCTAGACTCTGATTAGTATCTTTGCGTTATCTTGCTACAGCGGATTCTCCGTATCACTTGTATCATCCGAACTCAAAGCACATTCACGATGGCCGACCTCAGCAAGCTTCCGAAAGACTTCTATGTCACGTCTATGCAGTTCACGAAGAATGCACACCAAGACGCGTACCCTGCCATCGATCCCAGTACCCCAGAGCATAGCCTGGCAGGAAAGGTGGCCGTCATCACTGGCGCTTCGCGTGGTATAGGAGCCATGGTATGTTGAAACAATTGACCGAAAACGCTCCCCTTTCGCCATGAATTCGCGTCATTATTGCGTCTGCTAAGACTTGGTCTCACAGGCAATGGTACCTGCCTTCGTCAAGGCCGGTGTAAAGGGTGTTGCGTTGCTGGCATCCAACGCCGAAAAGCTAGCAGCTACCGAGAAGTCGGTCAAAGAGGCGAACCCCAACATCGAAACGCTTACATACGCTCTCGACATTTCCGACACGAAAGGCGTCGAGGCCGCCTTCGAAGCGATCCGGCAGAAATTCGGCCACGCGGATGTCCTCGTCAACGCAGCCGGCGCCATGACTGGAGACGGACCGAAACTGCACGACACAGACCCCGATCAATGGTGGAGGAACTTCGTAAGATCCGTCCCGTTCGCTGCTCATCCCGCAGTGCCTGAGTCAAAAGCGCATGAACTGATACATCGATTGTAGGAGATCAACGGAAAAGGCAACTATCTGCTCATCCGCTCTTTCCTTCGCCTACTGCCCAGCCCCGACACACCTGCCACGATCGTTAACGTAAGCTCATGGCAGGCGTTCTTTACTGTTCCGCCGCTTGGCGCCTACTTCATGTCCAAGTTCATCCTCGACGCGTTGGCTACGTACGTCGCTGCGGAGTACCCGAATGTTACCGCCGTGTCGATGCATCCGGGTCTCGTTGCGACCGATATGCTGCGTGAGCCCTTCCGCTCGCTCTTCAACCAAGACAGTCCCGAGCTTGTTGGTGGTACTGCCGTTTGGTTGTGTCAGGAGAAGGCGAAGTTCCTGAGTGGTCGCTTCATCGCTGCGAACTGGGATGTGGAGGATCTTTTTAGTCGCAAGGAAGAGATTGTGAAGGACGACTTGCTCAAGCTGACATTGAAAGGGGACTTCGGTGTATGAGTTCTATAAGCAGCAACATCGTATGATGGACTTCAATGCTATGACAGGACTATTACATTTTCGTTGATGTGCTGACTCATGTGAAAATGGATAGTGGTGTTACCTAGGTATTCCGAACGTCGGAGCTCTGGGTGGCACTAGCGTACCGGAGAAGTCTCCCCCACGTATAAACACCCTTCACTTGAGCTGTGCCTCTTCTTTCCGCAACCAGCCACTCATGCTCAAAACAATCTACAAAGCGATACATGCGGCTTAGAAAGCTTTCGCGGTCTCAAAATGCGCCGTTCAGATTTCATGTCTGCGGCCAGCTTGATCAACTACCAGCAAACGCGCCTGGAACAACTGATGTCTCTTTTTTGGCGGTTTGGTGCGGGGCCGACTATATAAACTCGCCTCCCGCCGATGGACCACTCTTCATTAAGCAACATCTCATCTGTGTGTTTCCAAAAAAGATGCAAACATTTGGAATGATGTTCTGTCGTCCTTCTTCTCCAAAAAGCCTGTCTGCACATCTTAATGAGCATTTCCGAGTACCAGTCTCGATCTACCAAAAGCCATCCAGTTTGACGATATGATCGTGCATCTGAACGACCAGAAAGTGCCACGCTGACGAAATGCGAAACTACCCGCTATTCATGCGCTGACACTCAGCGAAGCTCAAAGTCGTCATGGCCCGATACATGAGACTTGGAAGTATAAATACTTCCTCGCCGTCTGCCGCTCTTCTCCTTCCGCAACCTCGACTACGATATTTCTCCAAAATTCACAAAACAAGAGTACATGGGGAGCTGCCTGTGTCTCTACCCATATACTTATTCAAACATACCCGCAGTTCTGTCATGGTTTTCTCTCGCGTAGCCAGATGACATCAGCGATACAGCAAAATGCGGTGGCTTTGCATGAGCACGACTAAAAGCAATTTGGAGTCTAGGTATGCGACGCGATCCGGTAATTTCAATTCTCATACCTGGTGTTCCGAAAAAGAGAAAACGAAGCACTCATGGGTGGTGAGAGCTTCTTCCAGCTCATATAAAACCCGAAGTCGCTTGTCTTTCTACTTCCCTCCACTTTCTGTTCAAAAGCCTCCATGCTCTTCAAAATCAAGATTCTCGAATGCTATGTGTGGCTTTCTCCTCCTCCAAAACAATAACATGTATGCGTATGAGCATCGTCTCTCCGACCTTTACGAACACACTCAGTACCCATAAGAAAAGACGATACCGACCAGACATGTGCGCCAAACGCTCAGTCGCGCAGTACAAAACCTCGTCTCCGGCCCTTTCTGCCTCAAAGCTCCTCTTACTATCGGCAACTTCCGTGCATTCTCCAAAACCCAAGTCGCACAACCACATGCTGTGCGCGACTGCTGCGCGTCTTCCAAAGTGACTTTTACCACTACCCAGGAAAAGCGGCTTTTCGATTCAGATTTACATACAGAGCATCAACAAAACAACCATCGATCGCATTGATGTGCGAGTAAATCGTCTCTAAAATAGCATATAAACCTGCGCTTGTTTCTCCTCCTCTGCTTTCTACACTTACGCCTTTTACCAATTCTACAAAATAACACACAAGCTCGGCATGTTCGCGGTGCTGCCGTCTTCTTCAAACCAGCCTGAGTCTTCACTTATGGGAAGCTTTTCTCCACACTATCACGCACATGACGATGATCAAACGATACAACAGATATGTAAATGTGCACCTGCCAGGCCTCCTAAACGTTATAAAAACTCGGTTCTTGCCTCTTCTCAACTTTCTTCCTACATTCGCAATGCTCTTGGATTATCCAAAAAAAGGGAGACCAGCGTCATGATCTTGTTCCTCCAAGTCAAAATTTGGCGCTATTTCGACATGTGAGGGTTGTTCCTCCAACTTCCGCAAAACATATCGAGTACCACAAAGATCTTGATAGATCGATCATGTGGAGTGGGCAAGTGGATTAAAGCTACGTGTCCATGTACGCATGTCTCTTCTCCCTCCTTCTCCTGAAACTCCACTTTGACCTTCTTCGGTACAAAAACATCGCCCCTGACCTGGGATGTTGCGCAAAGAGCCATCCCTCTATTCTAAAATGAGTTCGAGACTGCGATATGAAGAGCACTCGTCCAACTCTCCAAAAAGCATTTCGAGTATCAAAAACGTTGGTAGCACAGTGCATGTGCAGCGGACAAGTCGCGACACGGGTATATAAAGCTCCTCTCGCTTCTTCTCCGCTTTCCTTTCTACATCTATTTCTACCTTCAATGGTCCAAAACATTCAGAACAAACGACTCATGTCGTATGAAGTGTTTCATCCCTCTTTTACTCAAAAAAAAAATACCATCGACTTTTTGCCATGAGAGACGTCTCTCCAGACCCTCCATCAACATACCCACTACCAAAAGAATTACGGCGAAGACAACATGTGCGGTCGGCACATGGATGAAGGGGTATGAATACCTCTGCTCGCCTCTCTTCTTCCTTCCTCTTCAATATCCACACTTCCCTGTATTTCTCCAAACACATTAGATAAAACGCTCATGGAGTGTGCTGCTGCGCCTTCCTCCAAAACTCTCGACAATATGGAATATGAGCTGTGTTCTTCTCTCCAAAACTAGATGATCAGCAGGTCATGAGCAGTGCTCTTCTCTCCAAAACTACCTCACAAACTGGGGATGAGGCGTGCTCTTCTCAAAATCACGAATGTACAACGTATGTGGTGCGTGCTGTCGTGCCGTTGCCTAAAATCAAGAGTACAATGCTCTGATGCGGTGCGTCCGTTGGGGTGTTCCGCACCCTTCCTAAAAGCCATCATGTCTACACGATGTTCCGTCCGCTTGAACGATAAGCGTGTATGAGATAATTGGGTCTGCTGACGGTGGTTTCGACCGGATCATAGTGTCGTGAGAATGGTGATCATCATCATCATCATCATCATCATCAGCGAACTGGTTCAGTGGTCACACATCGGCGGGGTAAGCTGTCAGCGCCACGAGCCACCGCCCTCGCATCATCACCACACGAACAAATCACCACCACACACAAATCAAAAACATTCAAAGACCAAACAAGCTTTCATAAGACACACCGCTTGTTCAAGTTCGGCTTCCATCTATCTACAAACCTATCGTGCACAAACGTGGTCAGCCAGCAAAGGGTTCATGCTGAAAGAGTTTAAATACCAAGAGTGAATTCGACACCGACGTCAATGTCGCGCGCCATCTTGACGACCTTTGAGAACTGGACGGACTTCTCAGCGGCGGCTTGGAGATCGTCGATGGAGAAAATCTTGAGGCCTGAGTCGTTGAGCTGGAAATTGACGTGTTAGCCTGAATGCATGTCATATTTGTTGTTTTGGCGTGACTTACGAGCTTGTGAGCAGCCTCCATGTTGGTACCCTGCAACCTAGCAATGACAGGAGTCTTGAGGTTCATCTCGTTGACAACCTGGATAAGACCCTTGGCGATAGCGTCGCAACGGACGATACCACCAAAGATGTTGACAAAGATAGCAGTAACCTTGGGGTCGCTGGTGATCAAGTCGAACGCTTGCCTGATAGCCTCAGGTGTAGCACCGCCACCAACGTCAAGGAAGTTAGCGGGCGCGCCGCCGTTCAGCTTGATGATGTCCATGGTGGCCATAGCGAGACCGGCACCGTTGACGAGGCAGCCAATGTCACCGTCGAGCTTGATGAAGTTGAGGCCAACCTTGGCGGCCTTGACTTCCTCGGGGTCCTCCTGGGTGATGTCCCTCCAGTCGAATACCTCCTTCTGGCGGAAGTCGGCGTTGTCGTCGAAGTTGAGCTTGGCGTCCATGGCGAGGACCTGGTGGTCGGTGGTCTCGGAGAGGGGGTTGATCTCGATCTGAGTAGCGTCCTTCTCCATGAAGACCTGGTACAGCTTCTGGATGGTGTCCTTGGCGTCCTCGATGCACTGCTCTGAGAAACCGAGCTCGGTTGCGATGTTGCGGGCAATGTCGTCGGTGACACCCTTGTGGATGTCAATGGGGGTGGTGATGATGGCCTCGGGGTGCTCTTTGGCAACAGTCTCAATGTCCATTCCACCTTGCGACGAAGCGACGATTACGGGTCCTTGTGAAGCGCGGTCCATGAGGATGGCGAGGTAGAACTCGCGGCGGGCGAACTTGCGGTCGACGATGAAGACGGAGTTGCAGAGCCGGCCGGCGGCTCCAGTTTGCTTGGTGATGAGCTTGTGGCCGATCATCTGGTCGGCGAGGATGGAGGCTTCGCGGGGACTGCATGTTGTGTTAGAGGGTGGCCGGGGTCGTGTTATGGTTGCGAAGTAGCATACGAGTAGACGACTCTGACACCGCCCTTGAAGCCATTGTCAAAGGTGCCCTTTCCACGGCCTCCAGCGAGAACCTGGGCCTTGATAACGGCATCCTCTCCGCCTGCGCGCATTAGCCCATAACTCTGCATTTACTCTTGCTGTCGCATACCAATCTCCTTGGCGATCTTCTCTGCCTCGGCGCCGCTGGTAGCGACACCACCCTTGGGCACACCGATGCCGTACTGAAATTCGCATTAGATATCTGGACCCTCGAAATTGGTGGACATGCGGTGGAGTAAGCGTACCGATTCGAGCAGGGCAGCGGACCTGTATTCGTGGATGGCGAGACCTCTCCTTTGCTGGACGACAGAGCGCTTCAACGGTGTCTCCTAGCCAGTGTTAGCACATGACCCCCCAATGTGGTGCACGCTGCGTAAGAGGCTTTCGCAGCTTTGCGGAGTAGGCCCGTGGACATACAGCAGCAGCACGGACAGCGCGAGCCAGCGGCCGGGCGCGGGCAAAGTTGTACATGATGTCTGAGCGGCAGACACACGTGTGGGTATATGGAGGCGAGTTGGAGGGGGTAGAGCTGGAGTGCACAGCTCCGTTGGTGTTGCGGCTTCACAGGGCTGTTGCGGACGTCTGCTAGCGCGCCGAGAATGAACCGGGTCCTCAAAAATATCGCGGCCGGGAACTTCTGTAACACCAAGCCACTGGAACTTGATGCGCGTCTACTTAATCGCGCAACCATGTCTAAACGGAATAACGAGGGCGATGTCATCGCAAATCGCATAAGTCTGCTCGAGGCAAAGGGTCAGAAACTCTTGGCATCGTTGTATGGTTCGCGGCCGGACTGGGGCACTGCGGATGGTGATGCGAAAACAGAAGTTGAAGACGATGATCAAGACCTGAAACAGAACTACGCTCACGACAGGTAAATACGTGTTGTTGCGCTGCCGATCGCAGTTCTAACAGCGTCTCCAGAATCGGTGTTGGCGGCATAGTTCCTAAGGATATCGAGGATGGCAGCTTCACAAGCAGGATACGAACATCAGACGATAAACTTCTCCAACAATTGATTGGCAAGAAGAAAGCAAAAGCCCACATTACTGCTAAGCAAGAAGCTGCAAGACCGAACGCAGCCTCCAAAACTCAACATTACAAGAAGCTTGCTGCGAAGAAAGAAGAGTCGGATGACGACGAAGAGGGAAGGGCTGCAACTTTCAAATCCAAAAGGCTGAAGAAGAAGGTGAAGCAGGAGGCTAAGCCAGCGGATAGCGATGACGAGGATGAAGAGACGAGGGCGAAGAGGTTAGAAGGCGGCACTGTGAAAGAGGAGGAGGAGGATGAGGTACCAAAGGAGCAGGTAACCACGGTAGCTCACGCAGGCGCAAAACCCATCAAGAAGGAGGAGGAGGATGAAGCGGAAGCCACACAACCAGCACCCAAGAAAGCGAGGACAAAACCCAAGAGCTTCCTCGACGAGATTCTAGCTGAGCGGTCAAAGAAGAAGAGCAAGAAAGGAAAGGCATAGCGGAGGGCAATGAGCTTGAAGAGAGCGATGCACATTCAGTGGCGTTAATATTTTCTTTATTTCGATACCCAGTCGCCTCGAAGGAGGTTCAGTACAAAAGACGAACAGCAAGATACCCTTAGTCTAATATGAACAGGTTCTATTTTCAAGTCTAGCATTGTCTACTCCCTAACAATCAAACTAGCCATGCCCATACCCGTCCCAATGCACTTACTCAACACACCAACCTGCTCCCCACTCCTCCCCATCTCATTCAAAAGCGTAGCCAACATCCTCCCACTCGTCGCTCCCAACGGATGACCTAACGCGATGGCCCCTCCATTCGGATTCACCTTATCCATCTTACCCTCCAGTCCCAGTGTCCGAATACAATGCAACGCCTGACTAGCAAACGCCTCGTTGATCTCCCAGACATTCACATCAGATGTTTGCAGACCCGTGTAGTCGAGCAGTTTGGGAATGGCTAACGCGGGTCCGACGCCCATCTCGTCAGGCGAACAGCCAACCACTTGTGTGCCCGCCCATTTACCGATAATCTGGGATTCCAGACCGAGAGTTGTAGCCGTGGACCGACGCATCATCAGCGCTGCAGACGCGCCGTCGGAGACTTGACTGCTGTTTCCCGCTGTGCTTGTGCCGTCTTTGATAAACGCAGGTTTCATCTCCGCGAGTTTCTCGACCGTTGTTCCAGGCCTGATTCCATCGTCTTTCGTTACAGTGATGCTCTTTGTGTTCTCGGGGACTTCAGGCTCGATCCAGCGGGTGGTTACGGGTACGATTTCGTCGTCGAAGAGGCCGCTCCTCCGTGCTTTGGCGGCGCGCTGCTGCGATTCGGCGGCGAAGGCGTCTTGGTCGGCGCGACTGACGCCGTAGCGTGATGCGACGTTTTCGGAGGTTATGCCCATGGCCATTATGCAGTCTCTGGCTTCCTTCACTGGGCTTTCTTTCATCTCGGGCCAGAGTTCGGTGGGTACGGCCCTGCTGCCGTAGTTTCGTGTCATGCTCTCCATGCCGCCTGCAATGCCGACGTCTATCTGTCCTACGGCAATCGAGTTTGCGATTGAGGTTATAGCGGAGAGGCCGGATGCGCAGGCGCGGTTTACGGTGCTGAAGGAGGTTGTGGTGGGTATGCCAACGTGGTTTGCTGCCATACGACCAGCTTTCGAGCCACCGAGCTCTGCGAGAACGGTGCCGACACATATATCGTCTATTTTCGCGGGGTCGAGGTTGGGGAACTTGGCCATTGTGGCTTTGAGAACCTGGCATGCTGTTAGGACTGGGGTCTGTGTACTGCAGGTGCTGAGGATGGCATACCGCTCCTAGAAGTTCATGCTCATATGCATCGCGCAGTCCACCCTTCTTCGCTCTTGTGACTGGCGTCCGAAGTGCTGATAGGAAGACAACATCGTGGGGGTTCTTTTGGAGGATGTTCTTGAGACCCTTCTGGATGAAAGCCATTGTGAGACGATGGGCTGTGATGGAACGCTAAAGGACAGAGGAGGGTATCAAGAGAATGAGAAAGGCGAAGTGAAGTAACGCCGATGCTTGCGAGTAAGAGACAGAATGTCCTGGCTTTTGCCGCGCGACGAGGCCATGGTCGTTGTAAGCTAAGCTCCAGGTCCGAGGAAGGCGTGGAGCTTCGCTTCGGCAAGTGAGCGCGGGGCGGAGGAATGGCGGCAAAGCTCTCTTCCGCGTCATGCACGGAAAACAAACCCGCCGCATGGAAAAGGCTTATGCATATGCACGATGATAGATGTAATTCGAGACGCTGTAGGAGGCTGCAAAGAAGACAAGTCGATTTTGAAGATTTAGCTCAATCTACCTGTGTAGAACTCGTGAGTAGCTACACTCCCAAAGATGACTGCGTCAAGCATCGATCCTCGATCCCATCCGCACCTATGTTGCCTCCGCCAAAATGCTCAAAACTCGTAAGAAAATCGCGTCAGTCGTGTTCAAAGTCGCTAAGACTCAGTGACTCTCTATGCACGCCCCAAAGTCACCGGTGTGGTGAAATCACGCTCAACAGCGAGCGGATAGCCTACGCGGCGGGGTATACGAGACGGAAAACGTCGTTCAGAACGAACCAGTTGCCATCAGCGTTCTTGAGCTGGAAGGCCTGGGTGAAGCTCATTGGCTTGTCCTCGCCCGCAAGCTGTTCAGTATTAGTCAAGGCCGGATGTAACGATACATGGGAACGACTTGCCAAAAGCGCACCGGTGACGAGCACAAGGATACCGTCATCAGCGGAAGGCTGAGCGTCGACAGTGTCGGTACGGTGCTGTATCTGCTGGAATGGCAGGTTCTTCCCTGCATTAGCCCCGTCCCTGTTTTGTAGGCAGAATCGTCGTTACCTGGAGCTTCTCTACAATGGCAGCGGAACCCTGAGTGCCTTGCGCCTCAAAGGTGAGCATAGAAGTCTCCTTCTATAGCATTTGTCAGCCGACTGCTGCTTTGCGCACACGGTATTGAGTCGCATACGTAGAGGGCACCGAGACCAGCGCGGTTCTCGTCGAAAGTCTTGTAGTAGAACTGAACGAACTGCTCTGGAGCAAGGGTCAGTCGCGGTTTGATGGATGAAGCGATCGTGGAGAGGATGTCGGCGGGGTTGTGCTTGCTGCATCTGGTGGTACATACGGGCGATGGCGTTGAAGTCGGCTGTGGAAGAGTCAGTTCTGCATTGTCCACATAGCGTTGCGACATGAACGTGAACATTGCACCATGTCTTAGATCTCCCACATCTTCCCAGTACAGCCTTGCGCCTACAATCGGAAGCTATGCACGTCCGCCGAGTGCGCATCGAGGCGGTGGTGGGGTAGTGATAGGCAACTTACACATCTTTGCGATTTCTCGAACAAGACTTGTCAGGTGAAGAAAAGAGTTGGCTACGGGGTGGCTGAGAGGTACGCGACGACGATAGAGCGATGTGACGTGGAATTCTCGAGAAAGTGTTTGGGCTTTTGCTGTCACTGCCCGCCATCGATGGGCTTCGTTGGTGGGGCAGCCGCTAGGCTTGGAAGAGTTCGGCCCGGTTTTCAGCCGAAGCCTGCCATTTTCTTCGAGGCTTCGCGCCTGCTCTTTCCTCTCACACCAACGCTGGCCATCAACAGCTTCATGCAGCACACATGTTGTGGTCAGCGTCACGTCGCATTACTCATCGGTAAGTCATCACCATCTCTCCCAGTTCCCTGCATTATGATGATCAACACAAACGATAACTTCCGAGTCAAAGACGGTGAAGTCCAAAAAATTTCAAGCTCAACAGGCTGATTGCCCATACACACTCTGTATTGTCTATTACATGGAGATTGCATCTGCTAACATGTCTTCTTCAGATTGCCATGCACGCGACCGATGCTTTGCCGCTCAAACATACGCGCCGCCCAAATAGTGTACATAGCCAATCGAATACCGTTACTGCCGTTCATTCATCTTCCCGAATAATCGATGCTACTATCTACAATCCCTTCTTCTGGAAAGACTTGACAGAGTCGACAATCGACTGCTCGAAAGTCTTGTACTTGAGGCCAAGGATGTCGATGGAGCGCTTGTTGTTGTATGTGTAGAGGCCCTTTTCAGGTGTGCCTTCTGGGTAGTCGCCGCCGGGTGTTGAGTCGCTCGGCAGGTCCTTGAAATCGGGGAAGTTCTTCTTGATGATCTGGCAAAGCTCCTTGTTGGAGAAGTATCCGGCCGTGACGAAGAAGCGCTTGTTGGCTGCGTCTGGCTTCTCGAACGCAGCTACGTGTGCCTCTGCGACGTCGCGAACATCCACCCACAGATGTACACCGCTGGGCGGGATCTCATCCTTGAACTTTCCTTGTGCTGCTGATAGGATGCGCTGGTTCGAGGTGTTCATGTTGTCGAGACTGTCAAGAGCGTGAACCTTGGTTCATGTTAGCGGTTGTAATGAAGAGTGTATCGTAAAACTTACAATTGGTCCGAACACCATCGGTGGGTTGATCGTGGAAACGGTGAAGTTTGGCTTCTCCTTCTCAACGAATTCCCAAGCAGCCTTCTCAGCAAACGTCTTGCTTGCTCTGTATCCCATCATGGGGTTCTCCGTGGCCTCTTCTTGTGTGATAGGATTCCAGTCCTCCTCGGAGTATGCGTGTCCTGGCCAGAAACCTTTGCTTCCGTTTACGATGGCAGCGAACGAGGATGTAATGACGACATTCTTGACTGAGGGCTATAAGGTATCATTAGCAGGCGAATGGAAGTTGTGCAAACTTTGGATTCAACATACCGCGCTCTTCTTGATCGACTTCAAGATGCCAGTTGTTCCGATGACAGCAGGGTCAATCAGGTCCTTGTCCTTGTTAGCTAGCCGCTTTATGTTTCATCCCCCAAGTGCACTCACTTTCTGGACATCAGTAACGTTGAAGTGGAACGGGCTAGCAGTGTGAAGCACAGCCTCGAATGGAGGGTCTGAGATAACAGCCTTCTCGAAAGCATCTGGTTGAGCGATATCCGGAACAATCGCGAAGCTCAATTGGCCCTTGTCAACGTAGCTCTTGTATGATTCCTTGATCTTGTCCGCCTTTTCCTGGGTGCGCACCGTGGTGACTACACTGTGTCCATGGTCTAGGAGGATATCGAGGGTGTGCGCAGCGATGAAGCCGCTTCCTCCTGTGAGTAGTACTCTTGTCATGTTGTTGGTAGGTAGTAAAGTGCGGTGTTTAGGTGTTTAGGGCGTCGAAGTCTAGACTTGAAGCTGTGCGGGAATGACAGCATATATGTAGCTATGACATCCCACCTAGCGCGGGGTAGAGCTTCCCCGAAGTTCGGATTTACTCTCTTTCGCCGTTGTAACTGCCGCCGTCGCTTACGAAACTTGCGTTCGTTCGTGGCTATATCCGCGGCTCGTTCTCCAGAGTATTGCGTCATGCCCGTCATTCATCGATGGGATACTTTTGGTGGGGCATACTGCGTCTTCGTGTCGCCTTCTCGTGGTACAGCGAACAATTGCTGATCTGCAGCTTCCGGTCTCTTCGGTTTTCCAAAAGGACTGTGGACCTCCCAATACACCCCACAGCATAGCCATATCTTCATGCTCGACTGGTCGAAGCTGCCTTTTCACGCCTTGCGCGCCTGCACACCCAGATTGTGTTCGCGGGTCTCTCGTGCGTTGCGATGACTTGGACACCGACAGCGCGCAGTCGCAGTTAAATGTAGTCGTGTGAGGAAATGATGACTTGGAAGCTCGCGGCTTCCAAGTTTCCTTGTAACCACATGGCTCTCGGCGTCACATCGGGTGGCGCGCCTCTTATCGAGCAAGGGCCCCACCATAGCTTGAGATGCCTCCCACATGGCTTACCCGCCACCCTCAATTACTCTTCCAATCCCATCGACGCTCCATCCTCTAAGCCTCGCTTAGCTGCTCCCGGCGTCTGAACATGGATATGTCGGGGCTGAGAAAGGGTCCAACGGTCATTAATGAGCGGCGTGTGATTGCGGGGCAAGTGGACATGATGAGGGGCAAAGTTTTCTTCTGTTCAGTTGCTTCGTTCTGATTACTCGTTCTTTCCTGAGCTATTCATACTATCGCATTGAAGATGTCGTCACTCAAGAGAAGCCCTCCATTCCGCGCCGAGCACGTTGGCTCATTGCTCCGCCCACAGGAGCTTGTGCAGAAGCGCTACGATGTTGCTTCTGGTAAATCAAAGCCAGATGAGCTCGTTCCTTTGGAGGACAAGTCTGTCGCAGAGGTCGTCAAGTTCCAGCAAGACTGTGGACTGAAGGTTGTGTCGAGCGGAGAGTACACTAGGTCAATAGTCCAGATGCTGCTAGTCCGAGTCTAGACTGACCATTCATGCAGGCACATGTTCTGGGGTACCTTTTTCGAAACACTTCATGGCATGAAGGAACTCCAGCTTGGCGTTTTGAAGGGCTACAACAAGGACATGTTCCGCGCCTATGCGCCGGACGTCAAGTCTTTCATGGAAGCGAAGGAGGTGCCAAACCATGTCACCGTCTGTGTCGACAAGATCAAGCACCCTGGCACTTCAAGCAACCAGCGTGAAGTGGACCTGATGAAGAGCCTTTTACCCGAGAGCGAGTGGAAGAACATCAAGATCACCCTGATCTCACCATCCTGGTATCACTTCCGTTACATGAGCGGAAGAGCGTACCCCAAGGAGATCTATGCGAATGACGAGGAGTACTTCGAGGATGTCGCAAAGGCATACCAGGAGGAGCTTAAGATCCTCCACGCGCAGGGTATCAGGAACATCCAGATCGACGACCCCAACCTGGCCTATTTCTGCTCGGAAGACATGCTTGCAGGCTGGAAGGCTGACACAACTAACGAGAAGACTGCCGACCAGATGTTTGATGCCTATGTCAAGTTTTATAACAAGTGTTTCGAACGCCCTGCGGACATGCATCTCGGCATCCACCTGTGCCGCGGTAACTATGTAGGCAGCAGGCATTTCTCCGAAGGCGCATATGACAACATCGCAAAGAAGATGTTCCAGGTACGTTCATCTCCTTGTTCACAGTTATGAAGTGCTGATCTTGGTAGGACTTGAACGTCGACACATACTATTTGGAATACGACACACCACGTGCCGGAGGATTCGAGCCGCTAGCGCATCTTCCCAAGCACAAGAACGTCGTGCTTGGTGTAATCACATCGAAATTCCCCAAGCTCGAGGACAAGGACGAGATGATCGCCAGGGTGAACCAGGCCGCTGATTGGATTGCAAAGGGCACCGGCCAATCTCGCGAGGACGCCATTCAGCAGTGCTGTGTCAGCCCACAATGCGGTTTCGCATCACACGCGGAAGGCAATTCGCTCGGTTACGAAGACATGAGGAAGAAGCTGCAACTTGTCAGGAGCATTGCCGATGCCGTGTGGCCGGGCCAACCATAGACGCGGGAATAACAGATAGGGGAGTTTTCGAGAAGGCACAGGTACCGAGCAACAGAACGTAGGCCTTAACGCATGCGACTAGATCGAGCATTAGAAGGTGTTGTGGAGTCAGCCGGATGCCGAATTCAACATGGCGTTCGTACGGTGGGTGGAGTCGTGGTTGAGTCAGTTCACAGTGTGCCTCGTGGCGAAAAAGAAAAAGGCGGTTCCTGCGGCAGTGCATCTCGCACCACGTGGTATTCCGTCATTCTTCTCGGCGAAGAAGTCGGCAATCTACAGAACCACGTTATGTCCGTTCGCATCCATCGCAGTGCCTATCGTGAAGCCCAGGTCCAGAGAGTCTTCAATGCGCGTTGCTGCTAACACGTGTTAGGCGCTAGCGTCCGCTGTCCCTGGCCGTTGACTCCACACCCGTGGAGTT
The DNA here is from genome assembly GCA_023758145.1 of Alternaria sp. BMP 2799. NCBI lineage: Eukaryota > Fungi > Ascomycota > Dothideomycetes > Pleosporales > Pleosporaceae > Alternaria > Alternaria sp. BMP 2799. Next base: position 804,719 of record JAFVLP010000006.1, read on the forward strand.
CCCTTCCGAAGCGGGAGGAACGTCCGGCAATTAGGAATAGGCAGACCAGGGTAAGCGTCCTTGACAGGAGAAATCATCATTTCCTGACCTGAACTTCTGGGTCGGTGCGGGACGCAACGGGGTAAGCGTTTTCACTCCGCGGATGCGTGTTGCCACAACTTCCGTGGATACCACGATGAACGGCGAAAGATTGAAAGCGACTGAAGCAGGCTGTACAACTGCCGCTATGAGATACGTTACTTGGAAAGAGATACGACCCCCAACGCTATTGAGACCCCGGATCCATGAGCGCTGTTGTCGGTCTCCAGGTCCTAATGGTTCCGTCCCGTGGCGCAAATTGCAACCTGCAAGGTACCCATGAAGGACCCGTATGATCTACGTGCCGGACCGACTGAAAGCATTGTTTTCCAGACCAAGAAGGGATCAACCACCGCGACTACTGAACACCACCTGTTTGGTAAGTATCTCGCCAATGGTTTTTCGTCCGAGGTAGAAGTCGTTCGGCATTGCAAGCCACCACCGGAAAATAGGGGGATGCCGACCTACGCGGTTCGTAAACGATATAAAGGTCAGCAAGGCTGCACAGGGTAGGATCAAGCAGGCCACTTTACAGCCTCTGTCATTCTTTCTTTAAATACCCACCCGAACAGCATAGTAATACCTAATCACCATGTTCTTCCCCCGCGTAATTGGCTACACAGTCGCAGCCTTCGCTTCCCTTGCGGTGGCTGTTGACCTAACTGGCTATGAATACGTAGTCGTCGGCTCTGGAGCAGGTGGTGGTGTAAGTTCAAGAGTACCTGACTGGATGTAACAAATACTGACCATTGCCAAAGCCTCTGGCCGCCCGCCTCGCCCTTGCCGGTCACAAGACGCTTCTCATCGAAGCTGGTGACGACCAAGGTGCCAGCCAGAACTACACCATCCCGGCTTTCAACGCCAGGGTTTCCGAAGACCCCAACCTGAGCTGGAACTTCTACGTCAAGCACTACGCTGATGAGCAGCGCCAAGCTCGCGACTACAAGACCTCCTACGAGACTGTCGATGGAGGCGAGTACACCGGTCTCAGCCCACCTGAGGGCTCTACCATGAAGGGTACGCTTTACCCTCGTACCGGTACTCTCGGTGGATGCACAGCCCACAACGCTCTCATCGCCGTCTACCCCCACCAGTCTGACTTCGACAATGTTGCTGCCATCACTGGTGACGACTCGTGGTCAGCCAAGAACATGCGCAAGTACTTCGAGAAGCTCGAGCACAACCACTACCTCCTCCCCGGCCAGAAGGGTCACGGCTACGATGGATGGCTCGGAACCTCGTACGCCCCCATCGACATCGTTACTTCTGACCCCAAGCTTCTCAGCTTGGTTGGCGGTGCCGCTTTCGCCCTTTCCAACATGACCAACGCCATCGTCAACCTTGGTACTCTTATTGCTGGTGATGCCAACGCCGACACCGAGAGCCGTGACAAGTCCAACGCTCTCTACCAAATTCCTCTTTCAACCACCGACGGTAAGCGCACTGGATCCCGCGAGTTCGTTCTCGCTGTACGTGACGCAAAGAACGAGGACGGCAGCAAGCAGTATCCTCTCGATGTCAGACTCAACTGCCACGTTACCAAGATCACCTTCGACCAGGACGTTACTCCTCCCCGTGCTACCGGTGTCGAGTTCCTCGACGGCCAGTACCTCTACAAGGCCAGCCCCAAGAACACCGGCGCAGCTGGTGAGCCCGGTTCCGCCACCGCTTCCAAGGAGGTCATCGTCGCCGGAGGAACCTACAACTCTCCCCAACTCCTCAAGCTCAGCGGTGTCGGTCCAGCCGACGAGCTGAACAAGTTCGACATCCCCGTCGTTGCTGACCTCCCCGGTGTCGGAACCAACCTCCAAGACCACTACGAGATCAACGTCCAGGGCAAGGCTCCTTCCGACTTCTCCGCCCTGAACGGCTGCACCTTCGGCAACACCGACGACGACGCCTGCATCGACCGCTGGGAGAAATCCATCCTCGGCAACCGCGGCATCTACGCTTCCCCCGGTCTCGGTGCCACCATGTTCTACAAGTCCAGCGTCTCCGAGCGCGACGAGTACGACATCTTCGCCTTCGGTGGCCCCGTCAACTTCCGCGGTTACTTCCCCGGCTACAGCTACAACGCCACCTCCGAGCACGACTGGTTCACCTGGGCCATCCTCAAGGCGCACCCGCGCAACAACGCCGGAACCGTTGCGCTCCGCTCTGCCGACCCTCTCGACGTCCCCGAGATCACTTATAACTACTTCGACACCGGTGTTGGCGACTACGAGAAGGATCTCACTGCCCTCACCGAGGCCGTCGACCTTGCCCGTGACTCTTTCAAGCGCCAGCTCGTCCCCATTGACGAAGTCCTTCCCGGCAAGGACGCCAACACTCCCGAGAAGATTGCTCAGTACGCCAAGGACACTGCTTGGGGTCACCACTGCTCGTCTACCTGCCCCATTGGTGCTGATGACGATGAGATGGCTGTTCTTGACTCCAAGTTCCAGGTCCGTGGTGTTGCTGGATTGAGGGTTGTTGATGCTAGTGTCTTCCCTAAGATTCCGGGTACCTTCACTGCTGTGTCTACGTACATGGTTGCGGAGAAGGCGGCGGATGTTATTCTCGCTGCTGCTGAGGAGGCTTAGATGGGGGTGGGATCGGAGATGATCGCTTGTATATATTGATGATGTAGTGACTTGGTCATGAGTAGAATATGATTTTTCGAACACAATCGTTGACCAGCTGTCAGATCGTTAAAATGTGAATCCGATACCCAAGAGTCACGTGCCGTGCCTGGCGACCTGGAGCCGCATGGGCCACTGACTGTCACTACCAAGGGGTGCACTCCCCTCTGCGCACCCCTCTGGTGTCTTCTATGACTGTGATTGGACAGTGCCGTTCGTACTCAATCGTTATTGGACAGTCTAGTTGTTTTCCATGGCATTTCGCGACTCCCCTCAACACCCCCCTCGCACCTCTAGCATCTCAGCGCCTTGAATCTCATTATAAACACTGAAAGCAAGTTCTCGATGTCTTATTATCCCTTCCTATCCTTTTTCCGATTTTCAAATTGGTTATTGAGCAGTTACTTTCATGTTGTGTTCGGTTCTGTACCTAGTTCAACGACAAGGGACTTGGCAGCGGAGCTATGGACTTTTCGCCTCCGATGACCGACCCCACCAGCGTAGGTGAACCCTCATCGATTGATGGGGACCTAGAGACCCGTAGGGCACGTGGTGTCGCAATCTTCCGCGAGACTCTTGGCATCGCCGAAGTGGAAGTACGTCACCGAGAACTCGATTACACCTGGTGAGGGCTTCTGAGCTTGCACGTATGCTGACCACGGACAGAAATGCGAGGCGAGCGTCTTTTATCTCAACGCGCATGGAACGATTTCACAGCCAGATGAGTCTTTAGATGTCGTCGGGGCTGCGCCCTGCGACAATTGCTCCACAGACTTCGTTCAAATTCCCTCGCATGACGGCTACGTGTGCTTGAGCGATATAGCACTCGATAACACGCTTCGTGTCCCTCCCTCCGAAACGCAGACGCCGTGTCCTCTATCCAACGGTGAGCGTAGCGTAGACGCGCAAGATGGGGAGAATCCGACGAACTATCGGTCTCTACACTGCGTCCCCGCTGGCTATGATGCTGCTGGGGACTGTATGCACGCGAATGTCCTAGATTTCGAACTCTGGATGCAAGATGTACAATTTACGCGTGCAGCAGGTCACGTCGAAGAGCCAAATACTGATCTAGGATTCTCAACTTCGCAACGCACCACATCACGCATGCCTTCCGAACCCACTCATTGTCAAAGACGGTTGCAAATTGTTCGGCGCTGGCTTTCCAATCATGCATCTCGACCTTACCCCACCCCGACTGAGAAAATCGCGCTTGCTACATCTGCTGGATGCTCCGAGCATCAACTCAATATCTGTTTCCGAAATCTTCGGGCCCGTGAGAAGTACCGTAAGCTTGTGGTATCCTGTTTCTACCACCCTTCTGACGCCGCACCTAGTATTTGACGGCAATACCAACATACGCAATGGCAGTATCACTACCGACCCAGAGCTGCATGACAGCATATCGGCTTATTCGGGCTACCCACAACCTGGCTTCGTTGATTTTTGTCACAATGTGTTGTCTTGCAGCGTTACTTCTCCGCCTGTAACGAACACGAGCGACAGCAGTTCATGGCTTTCGCCGTCTGACCCAGGCTATCCCACGCCAGATCATAGTCAAGACACTGAAACCCAGGTCTACCAACATCCTGCAGCAGAATCGGTGCGTCAGGAAGCCTTCAGTGTATCCGCTCTGCGGGGGCGGGCCGTGCCAAAGCGCAAAGGTCGGAGGTTTCACGCTCAGCGACACCAATACGGCACGAGCGAGCATCTGCCTGTTGCTCCACAGCAAACCCCATCTACTCCCAGTGTCCAGGAACCAGAGAACAAATTTCCCTGCACTGTATGTGTCAAGGCCTTCAAGAACGCTTCGGACTGGAAGAGACATGAGGCTAGTGTGCACGGCTATAACGATCGAGAATGGGTCTGCATGTTGACGGGCGCATTCAAGCTGCAGTCCGAATGTGTTTTCTGCCTGGAGCCAATGGACTCGACCCATCATCTTAACAAGCATGCAATCGATCCCTGCTCCACCAAGTGCACCGCCGAACGTAGTTTTCCTCGCAAGGATCTTCTCAGACAGCACGTCTTGCTTGCGCATCTCAAGGGTGCACCTCCGTCGGTCAAGAAGACATTTGAGGTACCCACGGAATGGTCAAGAGGGTTGGATGTCTCGCCTGGTGGGCCTGGCTCACGCTGGTGTGGGTTCTGCGGATGTATGCGTGAGACTACCGCGGACAGAATGGATCATATTGCGCAACACTTTCGCAACGGTCAGAAGATGACGAGTTGGATCCGGATGTAATGTGCTAGACGAGGGATCTTTTTCGGCGTTTCTGTTATTGTATTTTTAGCGCACTTACGAACTTCACGAATCTATTGAATTGTTTCCACCTGATGTTTTTCGTCCCAGGCGTTCTCTATGATTGTCATCGCACCCGCTCGTTGCCTATCGTACTTCATCTAAGCCCACGTTCCAGATTCTTCTCTAGTGCAGTTGCCCGGGTGTGACAACAGCCGAGTGTGATCGCGCGGTTTCGCGACGCGGGGCTAGCGTGGAAGGCTCGCGAGCGCGTCACCCAACGCATACGGTACTCTCTAGCTTTCCGAGAAACTAAATCGGGGTTCAGCCATGCTGTTGGCGCTTCGACCTCGCATCCTACAGCGACATTCATCCAACATCAATGCACGTCTTGTCGCGACCCAGGCCTCTCGAGCTCTCACCATAACATGTCGGGGTAACTACTACGCTGTCCCAACCTCGTCAATAAGCCAACCAAAGCAGGCAAGCCGATCGCGCGCGAGGACGTGTTCAAATACACGAATGGACGTTTCTTAGCGAATGAAAAGAAAGCAGTCGACCGCAGATATGTGAGGTTCGACTTAGATCAACTTTGCGCCGTCGCTGCGACTACTGGTGGGCGGCACTCGCGCGTCTGCGCGATCGACAAGATGGAAGGAGGGTTCAGCAAAGCACTTCTTTTGCGCAAAGAAGATGGCAGCGAGATCGTTGCGAAGATACCCTTTCCTATCGCAGGGCCGCCAAAATACACCACGGCGTCGGAGGTGGCTGTTCTCATATACCGTACGTCCTCGTTATTCTGGAAAGCCTGCGTGACGTCGGCTCATCGTATCGTTGTCGGCAGTAAACAAGTATACTCAAGTCCCAGCACCGAAAGTTCTAGCATGGAACGCTGATCGGTCAAACCCGGTCGGTGCTGAGTACATCATCATGGAAAAGGCTCCTGGGGTTCAGCAATACGAAGTGTGGGGAGATTTGAACGACTGGGAGTGATTCAAATTCTTTGGCCAATTGACCGAATACGAAAAACAGATGGCTGAAATTCGGTTCCCGGCAAGTGGAAGTCTTTACCTTTTGGAGTCAATGACAGAAGGCGACACACACGTCGCTCTGGGCCAAGAGACTGACCCTGTGGGAGAGTTCTGCATAGGCCCCTCATGCGAGCGAGGATGGCATATTACGGAAGCATTAGCAAGTGCAAGCCCTCGATTTGATCGGGGGCCGTGTAAGTACGATCATGGATGATTCGCGTCATAGCTGACTTTATTTATCAGGGCCGGATTTGTCTTCATATGGAATTGCTCTCGTCGAACGAGAGCTCGCAATCCTGCAAAAGCGCACCTCCGATGCAACATTTGATTCACCGCGAGGAACTCTCGATGAGCAGATCGATACTCTTAATATGACCAAAGAGGTCATGTCTCGACTGAACGACCGCACGCTGATCGGAAAGGTTTCCGAGCCGGTACTATGGCACACAGACCTCCACATGGGTAACATATACGTGTCAGGGCGGATGCCACCACAAATCTCATCGATCATTGACTGGCAGTCTATCGTAGTCTCGCCACTGTTCTTGCAGGCACGATTTCCGAAATTTCTTACTGTCGACGAAGACTACGAATTGGGTGCTCTCAAGCTTCCAGACCCGCCGCCTAATCTAGACGAAATGGATGCTAAAGATAGGGAACTGGCTGAGTACAAGTTTGAGCAAGCCAAAGAAGCCAAGGTGTACGAAGTCAGTACCGCAGCCACGAATATGCGGGCTTGGAGGTGTATGCTGATATCATCATTCCTCCGCGAGCTCTTCACTCGGTGCGGAGAAGTCTCGGAAGAGGGCGAGATACCACTTCGCGCGTGTCTCCTCGTGGTTGCTAATTTATAGGACGAAATTAGCTTCGAAGGCGAATGTCCGCTCAACTTCAGCGACGAGGATGTGCAAAGGCTTGAGCAACAGTTCGAAAAGTACAGTAACTACCACAAAGTACACGAATTTGCGAGAGGAATCCTTAATGCTGATTTCGAAGGCTGGATCAATCCGATGTTGGACTTTGCTGCGAAACAACAGCAGAACAAGGAATTGCTAGAAGAGTTCGTGCGCAGGAGTAGTGAGTTTGGCATGACGCCGGAGGAGATGAGGAGAATTTGGCCGTACTCGGAACGGTAGCGATTGATTCAGGAATGTGAGAGCGTCGCGCATCGTCGTTGAGTTAGAGGCAGTTACCTGGTAGCTTCCAAGATCCTAGCATGCAAAACCGCGCAATACTTCGATTCGAAGCTTCACAAACAGCTGGAAGCCGTTCACGTTTGTGCGTTCACCGCTGCCGCTTTCTCATCACCAGTGGCATCCGCGCCATCTGCTTCCTGCTTCGACGTGTCGTGGGCGGATTTTCCCTGCGCTACTTTCGGAATGTACTCTGGCGACTCAAGTTCTCTTGCCGGTAGAACCCCGTACAGCTCGGCAGGCCCATGACTATCGGCGCATTTCGCATTGACCTCACGGTTTCTTGTGTCTCCCATCATCTCACCAGTGCCAATGTGGTGTTGTGTCCATTTCTGTTCGTGGCCGGAAGTGTCCCAAGAATATGTGGGAGGGGCTATACGCAGTCAGTAATAAGACTCATCTGTTTCATGTTATGGAAGCGTACGTGAGAATCCATTTGATGGTGCGAGACCAGTGGTTGTTGTAGGCGATGCCAGTTCGGCCTTTGGTATCACCTGGCCGTTCGCTGCCTCTGCCTCGGCATTGGCTCTCTTGTTGCGTCGGCGGCGAAATAGAAAGAACACGACTGCAGCGATGATAATCAAACCAGCAAGACTGCCTCCAACGGCACCTCCAATGACCCCGCCAGAGACTCCTTCAGAACTGGCGGAAGCTGTGGCTGTAGGCGTATCACTTGCGGGCGCAGACGTACTGACAGCGGTTGAAAATGCCGTAGGTGCGGGAACAGTGGACGAAAGCGCAACGTTCAGATCATGAAAGTAGTAGTACTGATCTGGTCGGTCCCAGAACGCTGGCTCTAGTTGCCCCTCTGGGCATGTCGAGTTGTTCATGCACGCATCTTCGTTGCAACATCCATAGAATGTCGGAGCCATCGAACAAGTCCAGAAGGGTGTCGTACCACCACAGGACGCACCGGGTGATATATTGTTGAGCCTTGGGTTACGCCCCGCTGGCTTCAGAGCATCACCAAAGCAGGCGTGTTGGCATGGATCCGACATGCAGCATCCCACGAATTTTGTGCCTGTTTCGCAGACGTACCTGGTGACTGTCAGTTCCGTACTACGAAGTCGCGCTTTGGTCGTTGGAGACCATGTTGAATCTCATGTCAGGTTGATGACGCACCAAGTACCACCATCTGGACAGAAGAAGTCTCCCGGCTCAGCTGCTGCATAGCTGGGATCTGCCATGTCGAATAATTCTTCCAGAGTATTAAGAAACGATAGACTCGCAGCAAGACAAGGCCACAGAGAAAGGTTTAACAAGATATCAGACTGAGATATCGACCTACGAAGGTGCGCGCAGCAACCCCCAGGCACCCGGCATGCTTAAGAGCTGGCTATCGCAGACCCAAGAACGCCAAGTAATTGCGATCCAAGACAGATATTGCTGTTATGACGCAGTTTCAACGGCTATGGCAAGATATGCCCTGAATGATCCAGTGAAGGACCCTCTGGCGGCCTATTCGTCCTTCATGGCTGCAGAATGGGCTGTCATGCGAGCAGCGTTCGCATACGGTAATCCAGACGCCACCGGACAGGGGACAGCTCGCATAGCAAGCCTATAGAAAGCTCAGAGACTGAGCAAGACAGAAAGCTGGGGACAGTCAGACTGGATTCTGGTGGGGATCAGACCCCAAGATGGTAGGTGGGTTGATCCGTTCAAAGCGCGCTGATTGGGGGAGTATGCATTTTGCCAGATGCTCATACATGCGTTAAGCAAGGGCGTGGTCAATACTTGGAGTGTGAGCGGTATGTCTGCTGCAAGGGTTGCCCTTTCAGATAACGGGTATCTCCCTTCCAGAAGTCCACGTCCTCATGCGACTGGAAAATGTTGTTTCGTTGCGCACTGCTAATCGCGCATGAGGCCCAGGGCAGAATGATTAGTAACGTCTAAGACAACGACTTTACCGTCTTTTATGACATCGCAATGCCTTCTTAATGGTTCGAGATGTTCTCTCTGTTGCAGCTCGTCCTTGGTTGATTGGAGTGGCATGATGTTACATGTTTGTCGTAGAAGCGTATCTGCGTAGGCGATGTATGAGGTACGCAATGCTTATCTCTAAATAGCATGCGCTATCGCTACCTAGGCTTTGACTCAGTAGAACAAGAGCAGTAACGGTTCTTGTATGAGAACAATGCATGTTAGCGGCCCTTGCGTGCCCTTCCTTCGCTGTTTTCTCGGAGATCTTTCCATTACATCTCCCCGTGTATTAGTCTTCGAGCCCCATGCTGCTGCAATGTGGAGAGCGCTTCGATTCATGTAAGTACGGACGGCTTTTCGCATTCGCTCATATCATGTGTGGGAACTTTGTGACTGTTGATTTAGATGGTGTGGGAGTGGGCGTACTGAATCTGCCATGTCGCGGTAATTCCTCGGGCAGACTAGGCAAGAAGGCTGCCCCGCACCGGCACCCCGCGTAGCGCAGCACAGCGTACCTTCTCTTGTCTTTTCCTAAACTGCGCACTACATGGTACCTAAAAGATGTCGCCGCACTAACGTTAATTATCTGATGCTTGTTTCTTCGTTGCCAAAGCTTCGTACAATAGGATCGACATTATCTACGGTGCTGCGTTCCAAGCAGCCGCAATGCCCGAGCTGTTCAGTTCAATGCCTTCCAGTCCACAGATCCATGTGCAATATCTCGCCCCAGGACATAAACTCATCACTCCAGAACAATTCCACGCATCAAATCCAGAGAGTATTGGGGAAAATCTGGCGAAAATGTCACCAACGATAGCAGTAAAATGGGGACACCATGCTTCTCTCATCGAAGCTAAGAATATGCTGTATGTGGCTGAAAAGACATCGATTCACGTCCCCAAACTATATGCAGCATATGCATACGGACCTATAGATCGAACTCTTGATGACCATGCGACCGTCTACGATGTATACATCTTTATGGAGTTTATTGAAGGCGAAGACTTAGGAAAGTCATGGGATAAACACACCTCTACTGAGAAGCAAGCAATCTCGGCGGACCTCAAAAATTACATGAACGAGCTGCGCTCTCTTCCGCCAGCTAATTACATTGGATCTGTGGACGAAGGTCCAGTCACTGATAACATATTAGAATGGTCAACTTCCCGTCGCGGTATGTCATCATGCCCATATCAAGCATTTGACAGCGTATTTCTAACTAGATGTGCAGGTCCGTTCAAAAGCATAGAAGACTTCAATGCTACAATAATAGAAGCCTTTGTCACGAAGTCCAAAACCCAGATTGGCCCTTATGCCCGCGGCATGCTCAATGCGCATAAGCATGGTATCGTCTTCACTCATGGGGATCTCAGGCCTGACAACATCATCGTCAAAGATGGTCGTGTGGCTGCAATCATCGACTGGGAGTTGTCAGGGTGGTACCCGGAATATTGGGAGTTCGCTAAGGCATTCTACATTGAGTGGTTCGTCAATGACTGGGGATCGTATTTACTAGGCGTTCTTGAACCTTATTACTGTGAGCAGTTGATGCATGCCAGGTTGATGGAAGTTTTGTGGTAGTTGATGATAGAGCTACTACTACCGACGTTCATAGCGCGGTTTGGTAACTTCCATTCTTTCCATTGGTCTCATGCCACGTTTTCTTGGGATGGTTCTCTACGCTAGTATTTGCTGTCTGATTCGCATGATTTCCACATGCATTCCTACTGTGGCACCTTCAACAATGAGACCATCGCTTACGGTAAGGCCAACATTTCCGGCATTGCATCCATACCCCAAAAGCCGCAAGGATTACAGCAGGCACGCCAACCCCAATCCCAACTTTAGCATCTGTCGACAGTCCCTCTTTTGAGTTATTCGATGAAGGCGCAATAGCCGCAGCTGCGGTCTGAGAAGGTTGGCTAGGCGTTGGTGTACTAGCCGGGCTGGAGAAACGTGTTTGCAACGATGTAAGAATCGGAGTGCTGTGCGGCGTGTATGATGATGATGGGGTATCCTCGATCTTCCCTGAGTCCGACCGTAGGATGATGGTTCCGTCTTCGTTCACATATACACCAGAATGGTCGCTGCAACATGTAGTGTTGCCTGTGCCGCAGCAAAAGCTGCCATCGGCACAGTGCGAGACGTGGGTGTAATCTGGTTGACGACCTGGCATTTACAGTCAGTGCTTCGCGGTAGAAGGTTTTGGTGATGATGCGTACCGCAAGCGTCCCACAAGGGACTACATCCACTGCCCTCCTCGTCCCAGTTCTGATGGGTACAAGCGACCACGAAGTACTGCCCTTTCCAGTAGTCGCTGTAGCAAGCGCCTTGGATACATACATCGTCTGCATAGCCGTCGGTTCGATCGAGGTAGCAACACATGTTTGACCCGGGACAGGGCCGTGGAACCATGTCTAAGAGCCCATCGCTTCTATAGCAAACGCCATAGGCAGGTAACGCGCGAGCGAACAAAAGCACGAGATAGATTAAAGGTAAGAGTGTCCAGAGATGCTGCGATGCCATTATGTCAGGAAGAGAGAGAGAGGCTGGAGAGAAACGACCAGACGAAAAGGAGCATGCGTCTTGAGTGCTGAAGAGTGATGGGATACAGATATAAGGAGCAGTCTTTTTACCTATATTTCGCACGTGTAAACGCGTATGGCTTCTCGCGCAGAGCACTTCACCGGTTTGTGAGAGCCTGTTAGACACGTGGGCACATACAATTGCCCTCTTACAGACAGCATCGTCATAACGGGGGCTGTATTGCCTCACGTCGAAGTTGTGTAACTGCTCGACGTGCTGTGTCGTGGCTTGCGCCGGGTTGAAGGCCGGCAGTCGCGTATTTTAGGAACTGGGCGTCGCGCTATCGCGCGCGCGCGCAGCGATGGAAACTTCCCAACCCTCCACCTCAGTTGCTGTCCATATTGATCGGTTAAGTTTCGTCGCAATGCGTGCTGCCATCTGCTGAAGGTAGCGTTAGTTGTCTCAAAAGAATTGAGAAAAGAAGTGAGGCAGCTGCGTGTCGGCCAAGCGGGAAGCTTATTACAGGGCCCCGAGGAGGACCCCACACAGCCACCGCACTAACTCACAAAGAGTAGACCGTGACGAGGTCACGCGCCCTCCATTCAACGTGCAGCTCTGCTATACGATACCAGAATACTTAGAACGGTAGATAAGCTTCGAACAGAGCAAAAACTGATGCTTCATAGTTTTGTCCTACAGTATCGAGATCTTCTTCCACGGACGAGCCGGAGCCAGAGCTAGAGCTTCACCGGCCATGTAGCCGTTCATGTAGGCTTCACCAACAACCGCGAACATGTCCTTTCTCGGTCGAAGTATGATTGGGAAATTGCAGCCAGAGATGATGAAGACCACATCGCGGGATCGGGCCTCTACTGGGCCAATCCCAATATATCCCTGCTTCGTCACGAAAAGCCGCCGTTGTCGCATGATGTTTCTCATCGTCGGCGCTCTCATATCGTACTCTACGTTACCCCCACCAGTAAGTGTCGTCATTACGATCGAACTATGCCGTTCAGTGGCGAGGTTTGCTCTTTCCGCTGACACTATTTGTCGTGCCTCGGTAGACACAAACTTCGATTTGAGGATGAAGTCGAAGGCCTGTTTGATGAATTCACCATCGCGCATGGCAGCGATATCTACATCCCATACCTCAGCAATACAGTCCAACTGTATGCCTAGTACCGTCATCACATGTACATCCTGGCTGAAGGAACAATATGGCTTCGAGTTGCCGGCTGCTCGATAGCCATGCCCTTGGAGAACAACCATGTCAGTAGACCCCGAATAGCACAGGGTCATCAAGAGATGGCGATTGACAAGTAGAACCGGCTTCTTTGCGTACGCCTCGCGGCGCCAGTCTGGCACCCATGACGGTAAGCCATCCTTACCATGAACGCCGCTGGCCGCCAGTAGGATGTCAAGTCGACCTTCTTTTGTTACGATGTGATGCGCAGTCTCTCGATATACCTGATCCACCGACTTGCGGTAATCAGGCGCCACAGAGACACCTTCAACGTCGCCCACTAATCCCAACACAACGAATACTTTGTCCCTTGGATCTGTGGATGCGCGATCCCAAGTATTCCAAAGCAGCGACGACAGCGAACTTCCATTTACTCTTGCTTTCGAAAGATTTATCGCCAGTGTATAACGTCGTCGCAATGTCTCCCACTGCGACTTTCTTTTCATGCCTTCCAGAGCATCTCCAATATCGTCCCATGCTTCGGAATAATCCATGGCCATTTGAAAGGTTTTCCATTCAATTATGGAAGTGCCACATTGCAGTATTGCATCCGAAGCACACCATATCTCCTGTACGATCCAGGTCCGCTCCCACCAAGGGCGAGCAAGTAACTCATCGAGGGCCTCCCAATAGACCTCCCATTCATTCTTGAAATACTCGTCGTAGGGATTGCCGTCCATGTTGTACAGTACGGGAATGCCTGTCACGGCGAAATCGTGCTTTGTAGCTTCCGCAGTCTCCACAGCCACCATGTATTCATCGAATTCGTCGTACGGGCGATCAATCAATTCTTGCAAGCGTGGGTCTGATTCTGGCAGGTCTGGTATTGGCGGGTCTGGTATTGGCGGGTCTGGTATTGGCGAGTCTGGTATTGGTAGGTCTGGTTTTGGCTCCTTAGCCTGATGAACTCGCCGCGTCAGCGATGCATAAACTCGTACAAGGCGACTCTTCAGTCTCTCCCAATAGGTTGGGCTGTTAGCTGGTTCAGATACCTTTTCATCCAACCTGGACCAATCGCGCGTATACCATTTGCGATGTTTCCTAGCTGTAGCCAACATCTCCAAAAATTCCATGGCCTGTTCGCTCGACTCGGTGGCAGGTCCAATCCACACGACTACGCGCGTCGCATTCTTGTAAATCTTCCTCATGATAGCGACTTGACTATTGCGCTCAGCGATGTCTTTCTGGTTGATGCAAATAGCGTCTATCCAAATCTTTCGCTCTTGTGACGCATGTCGAAGATGTTCGAGCGCGACATAGAGGGTAGCAGTGACAGATAACGAAGAGTCGTTAATCGTGATGGACCGGTCCGGACCGTCTGTCCCCCAAGCATACGACAGGCACTCATACTTGGGATGCGAGTCAATGTCTGCATGCTCGATACCGAGTTGGATTGGCGATCCCCGCCCTCCGGGAATAATGGTGATGAGGCGGATATGATCGGGCGCAGCCAGGCTCTTGTATTGATAAGATGGGCAGTCCATGACTATACCACGGCGTTACCAGATGGAAAGATACGTGACTTCAGCTACGGCAGAAGCTATCTTAATACTGCCAAGCTCAGTTAAGAGACCGACAGGTAGGCTTCAATCGAGCGCACAATTTGAGAACCTGGAAGTTCGTTCACTCAGCTGTGCTAACAAGGCAATTCATCGAAGCTTTCTGCGTACCCGTTCAGGGTAACTTGTGTAACGCGCACTCGATGCGAAAGATGACGAGACTGAGGGGCTCTTGGTGTTGTGGACATGTTATTATCGTCTGAGCTATACCCAATCGAGCTAGGATGCGGGGAGATTTAGGGACAGCTGTCAAGGCCAAATTGCTCTCCACATCGAAACATCGAAACATCAAGGTAAGGGACCGAGGCTAAAAGCAGCCCTAGAACACCGAGCGCGTCAACGGCGATGTTGTGGTGGCATCATACCTATCACGAAGCTCTCAATAGCGCGTCGCAATATGAACTCTAATCGCAGACGTGATCCTTTCGCGCGCGTCGAAAGTCGCGTCGTTTCATGACGACATGGCGCACAAACCTCCTGAGGCACCTCCACTCCGCCGCCATCTTAGCCGTAGTTCTGCCTACGGAGAATTCGCGTCCACGAGCTCTGTCGCAGGTTAATCAGAATCGGCACGCCCTAGCCTCTCGGCTTCATCAAATCGACGGAGAAACTGACGCCATGTGTGCCATTTTGAGGGTGCACAAGCACGCATGGACGAAATCTGGGGTATGATGAAGCTGGGCATTCTACATCAAAAGGGCGTGTCGCCTCTGGCTGCGTCGCATGCGTGTTATTGACAAGACCTCGATATCTGATCGCGATGCTGTCAAACATGATGACGCGATTGGCTCTGCCATTGGCCATCCTCTCATTCTGTAGGGCACTGACATGTATCCGGCACATGCGCACGTGACTAACGATATGCAGTCCTATCCTTCGTCAATGGTCTTCCCACCAATGCGCTCGTCGCACGCCAGTCGAAAAACCTTCGCATCTTGCCGCTAGGTGACTCCATCACCTGGGGCTACATCAACGGCGGCGGTTCAAATGGCTACCGTGAGCGGCTGCTGGCCGACCTCAAGTCTGGTGGCTACACCGTTGACTTCGTCGGCACGCAACAGTCCGGAACCATGGCCGACAAGGACAACCAAGGTTTCCCTGGCTACACCATCTCCCAGATCCGTGGTGTTGCTGCGGGTGGTCTTGCGTTGAAGCCCAACGTCGTCCTGCTCCACGCCGGTACCAACGACCTGAACAGAGGAAACCCTTCCTCGGAGCCAGATGCTGATGCGCCGAGACGACTTGGACTTCTGCTCGACGATGTTCTGAAGGCAGTACCCAACGCGGTCGTCATCGTGGCTAAGATCATCCCATCAAAGCAATCTGGACTTAACGCAAACATCAAGACTTTCAACAACGCGTTGCCTGCTATCGTCGCCGCCAGGGTCAGTAAGGGATCGAAGGTTTCCATTGTCGATATGAACGTCCTCAGCACGAGCAGCGAGTTGAGCGATAATCTGCACCCGTAAGTATTGACTCCTCCATCTGGAGACCGCTTAGCTGACTGATCTTATAGGAATGTCGCTGGATACGCGCGCATGGGTGACATCTGGAACGCAGGCATCAAGGCTGTTGCCGGTTCAATCCCTGCACCTGCTTAGTCGTTCCCAACTCTGGACTTGCGGGGCTGGTGTGCCAGCACATAGTAGTGTGGTAGAATAAGACACGAGAATCAATTCATGCCTCACGTCATGACTCCGATCTTTCCGATAACGCCACTTCCATCCCCATGTTCTTGACTACATCTCCACGAGGAGATGTCGATCCCCATGCCCCGGTACCATACGTCGTCCAAAGAAAGTGGTCAGGTTGGTGAAGCAATCTCAAGCCTTTAGCCGAATGCGGGATCAGCATATTAGCTCCGCAACTGCCGACATTGCTTCGATGCCACGAGGTCTTACGCATTAGGTGAAGTTGTGGTGACCCTAATATCAGTTTTCTGGTACGGATGGGGTCGGCAGTTGCATGACGAATGTGAAAGCTGAGAGGGATGGCAAACCTTTGCGTGTGGGTCGCATTGGGCAGGTATGGAAGCTTCGGAGAACATCTCTTGGAGTACTTTATCTTCCAGGGCGTCTTCTCTGCATCGTTCTGTACTTCTTCATCATCTACACATCCTTCTGTGAAGAGACATTGCGAATCGTCATGCTGTTCCCTACACTCCTCCTCGCCGCCGTCGCGCAGGCTGCGCCTCAGTTCGGTGGCTCTCAGGGCTTCACGATGTTGCGTTTTGGGTGCGCTCAGAATGTTATCGACCGCATTGATCCTCTTGTCAACCCAGGCCAAGCGCCGTCGCCGCATATGCATCAGGTAGTTGGTGGGAATGCGTTCAACGTCACGATGCAGTCGACGGACATCGCCAAGCTTGCGACATGCACTACTTGTGGGTACTCGGAGGATGTAAGTCAATACGGAAGATGGTACACATAAGAGGCAAAGTTGACGAAGTGGTGACAGCTTTCCAACTACTGGACCGCGAATGTCTACTTCAAGGCCCGCAATGGAACATACAAGCGCGTGCCTCAAATCCCTAACAGGGATCTCTTCAACGACAAGTACACCGGAAAGACCACTGGAGGCTTCGTTGTCTACTACGTCTCTGGTGGCAAGGGCCAGGTCACCGCCTTCAAGCCCGTAAGCCATGTACCTCTCCATGCGAAACTATGCACTAACACAGCATACAGGGCTTCCGCATGCTCACCGGTGATGCCACCAACCGCGTGTCAAAGGGTATGAAGACCCAGACTTGCTTCCGATGCTACAACGCGCCGAACTTCGGTGGCGATAATGCCGCGCCTTGCCAGGATGCCAAGTGAGCATGCATTTCTCGTCGTAGTAATGACCATGCTGACGCTCCAAGACTTGATACCGAAGGCTTCCCTACGACACCCTGTCCAGGTGGTATTCGTAGTAACGTTCTCTACCCAACGCAAGTGGCCCATCACGAACAGCCTTGTACGCCACTGACCCATTGACAGATGTTGGGACGGAAAGAACCTAGACTCGCCTGACCACAAATCGCACGTCGCGTACCCCTCCAATGGCCCGGCTCTGTTCTCAGGTACTGGCACTGGTGGCAATTGCCCGTCGACTCATCCCGTGAAGATCCCCCAGGTCATGCTCGAGGTAAGTCTTAAGACATCCACCATCTAGTCGTGTTGGCTAAGCTGACGTACTTGCAGATCGTCTGGGACACCAGCAAGTTCAACAACAAAGCCGAGTGGCCTGCCGACGGCTCGCAGCCATTCGTCCTCTCCACTGGTGACAACACTGGGTATGGACAGCATGGAGACTACGTCTTCGGCTGGAAGGACGACTCCCTCCAGAAGGCCATGGATGATGCCAAGGGCTGCATGGGTGCCAACTGCGGTAGCTTGAAGACGCAGCAGCCTGCTGACGGAAACAAGTGTCTCGTTCCCAACCGTGTCAAGGAAGAACGCGACGGCTGGTTGACGGCGCTGCCGGGTATGGAGGGCATGCCGATGTTGTAGTCAACTTTGACCTATCATCGATAGAATAGGCAACTCATTGTATATGTCTGATTCTAACAAGCTTGACACAATGCGAACTCATGGCGGATAGTAATCGCACCTTAAGTATGCTGAGCAAAGGCCAGCAATCAATTGTTCGACGTAGCTCTGATCAGAATATTCTGACGCGTTCTGAATGCGAAGTCACATGTTAAACAAAAGTTGCATCTAGAGAAGCTTTCGAAGATCGTGTCGGAAACCTTGTACGCCGAGGGCCTCAATGTAGAGTCACTCCGCATCATTGTCTGAATGACTTCGTCGAATGGCCAATCAAGACCTTTCTCTAAATCGGCTGATGGCAGTGGCAAACCACCTGGAAAAGATTGCAAGACCTCTCGGAAATTCCCCTGGTATATCTTGTCGTAAGAGGCATCGTTCGCCAGCGCCAGAATTATCTCGATGAACACACATCCAAGAGAAAAGACATCCGATTTGGTATTCCTTTTGCCCCACTCAGCCACTTCCGGAGCGCAGTATCTCCTGGTAATGCCTTGTGGATTACCGGTTGTGGTGCTACGGCCGATGTCGCCGAAATCGTACGACAGGCCGAAGTCTGTGTACATGACTCTGCCTTTGTGAATCAATATGTTTTGCGGCTTGATATCCTTGTGTCGAACGGTTTGGTGGTGAATGAAATCGAGAGCGGAAGCCAAACAGCCAAACGCTCTGCGCAGAACGTGATTCTGGTGTGCATTTTCCTTGCTGATGTCGTCGCCGAGCAAATGAAAGCCTGAATCGTGATAGTTCTGCAAATAGTTTGCCAGATCGCCACCATCCGCAGCCGGATCGAGGATCATAGTAAGCTCTCTCCCTTCAATACGTGTTGAGTGTACCCTGACAATGTGGTGATGAGGAGCGAGCCGTTGCATAATTCTGATTTCGTTGAGAAGCTTTCGTTTCGCGTCCTCAACGTTACGAGCATAGACGTTCCTGATTTTCTTTCGTGCGAAGACAGAGTTCGTTTCGATATCGAGAACCAACTCAACGCTTGCGCTGCCGCCATGGCCTAGCATTCGTACGTGATGATAGCGTGGTTGATCTTTCCATCGATCATTGTTCTGGATAGGTTCAAGACGATCGCCAGTGTGTAATCCAGGAATCATTACGATGTCGCGTGTACCGGAGGCCAAGGACAAGTCTGGCCGAGAGATGCCGTAGTCCACCTGGTTCGCTCCAGCTGCGACGTTTGAGGATGAAGTAGGTGTGTTAAAGAAGCTCGCTAGCTGCTCGTTTGTATCATCTGCGAGGTGCGGGTGACTGGGCATGCTAGTTCGGTCAAAAAGATCAATCTTGTAAATGCTATCCTCTTCTCCAGACGTGTCTACCACAGTTTCCGTGTCATGACTGGTATTTTGGCCAAGGTCCGGTCTTGTTTGGTCAGCGGTCAAAGGAAAAAGCAATGGTAGGGGTATGGGGTCCAATGGTAGCATTGTCGGGTCGTACAAGGGATGTGAGTGCTCGAGATCGAAATGGCCAACTAATTGGTCGCCGGTCGGCGTCCTCAAGATAACAGACGAACTTCCATTCTCCCCCGCAAAATCCATTCTCACAGGAATGAGGAAATGCACGTAACGGTGGGCAGGAAGGATGGCAGAATGGTGCAGATTCCTCAGGTGAAGGGCGAATTTGACCCAAAAACGAACGAGCGAACGCGCGACGCACACAAAAATATTCAGGAAGAAGGCTGAGCCTGCTGCCGGTGCCAGGTCATCTTTCAGTGCCACCATGCACGAGTGATTGGCCGACGCGTGGAGGACCAGGCTGCTTCGCCCCCCGCAGCCTGGCAGGCCCAATGCTGCGTGCAAAATGTGCGTACAGCATGTTGAGAGACATGGACTTGGTGATAAGTGCGATGGATATTGTGTCCATATCTGCAGCGATGGAGAGGAGCAAAACGCGTGTCTAGAACTTGCTGTGTGCAGCGTAAGGACGCGACGAACTCGCGTGCGTCTGTTCAGAGTGCCAAGACTCTTAGCTTAATTTGGCCTAGCCTCAACGCGCCCTAGGTCCACGGGTGCCGACTCGCAGCCAGGGCTCTCAAGTGCTGGAACATCCTTGACGGAAGAGTTCTGAACTTGCTATGCGCCAATAGCATTATGTATTAGCCTTGTAATGCCCACTGTGAATTTGCGAGTGGAGGTCATGGGTCAGCATATAGTACACTCGAATAAACGTAGGCAGGTTTCCGAAGAGAACATCTAATTAACATACATATCTACCGAAAACGAATACTAACGCTCGACCAAAACATCGCTCTAAGGGGGTATCGACGACAAATTCTATGCAAACAACAAACTCCTCGTACTTTTCACACTCTCCCATACACCACCATTCCATCACTTCTACCTCCTAAAGCTCCACCCCCTCTTCCTCGCCCCAATATCAGTCTGCGACCTCTCCAGCGTCGGCATAGCCGTAGTCGTAGGATCACTCTCCCTCGGCCTCGTCAGCGTCCTCGCGCGACTCCAAGCCCTACCCCTCATACTCTCACCACCATCAGCCAATTCCCGTTCCCGTTGTCTCCGCTGCTGTTCTTCCGCACTTTGTTGTTTCCATCCACCTTCAGTCCTATCCTCTTGCTTCTCCGGCCACAAAATCTGGTGGATGACAACAGCACGCACGTTCATGAAGATGACGAAGAACCACATCATGACGAGGGCGATGGTCATTGCACAGCCGATGAGAGCGATGGCTCTGTTGTCGTTGAGGGCGCGGGCGATGGCGAACGTAGATGTCGTGAGGGCTGTGTTGGGGAAGATGAAGGAGTACCATGTCATTGCGAAATCCATCTTGCCTCTTCGGGCACACGACCAATGCGCTCCGACGCTGACGAAGAAGAACCATAGGGCGAGACCCCAGAGCCATAGTCCCATGTAGTTTGCGCAGATCATGCCGACTTTGCCTGCGAGCTCGCCGTTTCCTTCGCCCATGAAGTCGCTGGGTACGGTCTTTGGGAGCTCTTGGCCCATCATGATGACGCCGGCAATCGTGAAGCCAGATGGGCCGACTGAGATAAACATGCCTGGGCGGAGAGATTCCTTGGGAAGCTTCTGCGTCATGAGACGGTAGATGAAGGCAGCGTAGATCATGAGCGACACTAAGAAGCCTATGCCTTGGATGACATACCCAGTCAGGATGATGGTAAGTGAGATAGTAGGATCTTCAACTTTGGGCGCAAGGTTACCAGCGTGGGGTCCGATGATAAGCAAAGGGTATGCCGGGAAGATCCAAATGGGCGTCATCTGGGAAATGGTGAAAGTCGTGGTAGACCACCTGTAATTGTTAGCATACTTGTCAGTATACGATGAGAGAGAGACACGAACATAAGCAGGTAGATGCCAATAGAGAAGCAAACAGCAAGACCACAGTCCATCCAGAACAACACGATCATGCATTGCTCCAGCCACTCTCCCACGCCAGCCATGTCAACTCCAAACTGACTGATGTTGATCAAGATAATACCAAAGCTGACGATAGCGGCAGGGATGAACAGCGACTCGGTAGGATGTAGGAAGGAAGCCTTGAACGTTCGCGGGTAGAAGTAGAACCGGCAAGAAATCATAGCGACGTTGAACAGGAACAGGACAATGTTGAGGATGAAGAAGATACACCCAAGCGCGTAGATGCCGTGGAAGCGGAACGGGACAGTGTACAGGACGTTGGCTATACCACCGGTGGCCATGGTAAGACAGAACCAAGTCCAGGTGAAATGCCGTATCCGCTCCTTGAAGCTCAAATTCGTCCTCTTCTCCGGCACGTCTGTATTTTGAGCGCTGCGCTTTGTACTCCTACTTGTGACAGCAGCCAATGCCGTCGGGTTCTCGCGTATGGAATCGTCAGTCTTCTCCGTAGAGTTCGTGTCGACCCTCTCGTTCTCGTCGCCATGGTACTCTATCTCTTCTTCTTCGCGCTGAATCTGCTTCTGCACGTCGTTGGAAAGGCCTTCGGGCTCATCGCGACTCAGGGGCGTTGCCAATGTGAGGCTGGGATCATCGAAGGGATTCTGGTTCGTCGGATCCGGATGCGGCGTCGCGACATTCGGGTGCGAGCGCCATTGCAGTCTCTCCTCTGCACTCGACACCGAGGCGGTGGACGAACTAGACGCCGGTCTGTGGACGACGCTGGAAAAAGGCGGAAAGCTGTCGTTAGTAGGCAAGCGGCCTATCGCGAGGTTCTGCGTGTTGCGGTTCATGATGCCAAGGTCGAGCCGCAGCGGTACATGCAGGGCGAGCGAATTGGCAGCTGGAGTCGGAAATTGTGGTTCAGCAGTGACCGAATGATGTCACACCCCTTTTCTCTTTCGCAGCACGTGTCGAGATCTTTGACTCGACGCTAAACGCAAGAGTAGACTGCACAAAAAACCCTCAAGACGAACTTCTGGATTCTGAAACAAAAAAGTCCGGCGATAAGAAACCCTATGTACCTGCACGCGCCTCCCATAAGCACCGCTACAACAGTTTTTGACCAGCCCCCCACCCCGTCGATCTGCCGCACTTCCAGTCGCGACAAACCAGAGGCCACCAAAGTTGCGTCGACATGGCCATAGCGGCCACACCATCTCGGCTATCTAGCCGGTGCCCTTGGAAGACGCGTTGTTAGCGGCAATGCGGAACATAACCCAAGAGCAAACCCAAGCGTTTCAGAACTGTCCATCTGCAGGTTGCCGTCACCATCATTTGTGTGGCTGTGTTCTACACCCGTTCCTTCCGCGTCACTGGCGGGAATAGTTTGTCTCCATGATAAGGATTCGATGTGCCCAGTGGGTTCTCGGACGTTCTGACGTTTCGGCTGGCCAGGGGCCGACCCGGCCGAGAACTACTGCCCAACACCAAATTTCGAACTATCAAGTGGCCCAACATAAGCACTTCTACAAATTCAGCTCTGACAGTCGTTGGTGTTTTGCCGGGCATTACTCCGCGATACGACAAGCAGACTCACTAGCAAGCATTTTGACGTCAATGACGCGCTGGACCGTACAACTTGTAGCACGTCCGTTGCTTTTGAAACCATTTTTCTACACATTCTCATGTAGATCTCACGGTTATTACGGCTGAAGATCCCCTCACGATTCGTCTACCACGTCACGTGCGCTCCTTGGAGCTGGCAAGAACGGCATCTTCGATTGCGACTACACTGCGGAGACCGTTAGCCTACAAGTCTGTCCTTAGTCCGGATCTGTATGCGTGACTTACGGAGACATGCATCCGAATGTATATATTCTGGACCTTCGATTCAAACTTGTAAACAGATCATCATTCTGTCAACAGCTTGCAGCCGAGATGCAATGTCGAACTCGCTGCAGCAATTTGACTCCAAAACGAATACTATACCAAGGGTTTACATTACCAGCATGGAACGTGGTGACACAACAGGAAGCTAAGCACGGTAACCTACTCCACTTTTACCCGTCAAAGAGTGTACCGTCTTTACAATGCCGAGAAATCTGCGTTATATACTTCACGGACAAGAATCGGCATATAACATATCAACTCCAGAGTTTAGTCTAGATCAACTGAATCCGTACAGCTGGTCACATAGCGCATCTTGTGCCGTTGTTCCGCCTGGGTACTGGCAAGCACGGCAGGAAAGAGAACGAACCCGTTCTAGAAATGGTACACATGGAGATGATCTAGATCCCACTCGTTCTACACTTTCCTCGGCACATGTTCACCACAGCTTCTTCATATCCACAAATTACGTTTGCATCGCGGGCAGCGAGCGGCTTAGCGACCATCGACGGTACTAGACCCAGTCTTTTCGGATCCTTCCATGCGTGTCTCCACGCAGAACAACGTCATGCAAGACCCTTCATGCATTGTCAGCAGTTCATGCAGATATCAGCGTTACGGACGGGCTAACTAGTCAGACCCTGTGGCGTGTTCTGCATCTTGGACGGTAAGCACGGCAGGGCAAGATACCTAAGGTAGCATTCTATCCGCCTACCCTTTTTGACATCTGAAAGACGTGTCACGCGTAGCAAATTGAGATCGAGACCAATCGTGAGAAAGCAGCAATTCATCATTAACCCCACAAGTTACACATCCCTCAACACCAAAAGCACCACTGCAATGCCGCTCGAGTGGAAGAAGGAGAAACTTCTCGTAATAGTACACGAACGTTCGCCCATGAAAGCCCGTAACTCCACGCCCAAAACCATGCCCATGCCAACGCTAATGCTACCAAAGAACACCCAAATCACGAAACCGCTCGTTCCACACTTCGTAAGACCACTGCAGACAAGCAATCTGAACAGCCTACCAGAAACTACACCACCCAATATAATGCTGACAAAGATTCTCCAAATTCGTCGCCTCCTTAATCAACCGATCAACCTGCATCTCAGTCCTCAACTCCTCGCCCTTCCCGAAATCCTTACCGGTCAACTTCTCCTTAACACGACTGAGCACCTGCAAGGCACGTGCATTCTGCACTTCCTTTGCGTCGACGTCGTTGTTCTGGGGAGGAGCAATGGAGGAGCGGTGGCGGGGGCGACCGACGATGCTGGGCATTTGGTGGGGGTCGTTGGGGTTGGGGTTTGCGGGGTCGGCGACCATGATGGATTGGCGGCGTTCGGAGGGGTAGTTGGGCTCCGGGGAGGTGTCGCGGTGGTTGAGGCGCCAGGTTAGGAGGGGGTCGTGTATGAACTGTTTGGAGGGTTAGTAAATCAAACGTATGTGTTATTATGGGGTAAGGAGGGGACTTACAGCTTCAAGCACAGCCATGACACTCTCCTTGTTGCTCCTCAACACGCGCATGACGTGCTCGCAAGTCGTCCGGTAGCTACCCTCGATATTACTAACTTCCATGGCATACGTCAACATGCGTGTGAGACGGAATGGTACGCGTTCTGGGTACTTCTCCCGGTGCATGGCTACTTCGAAACAGTCGCCGAAATCAATGTGGATGATGTTGCCGGTGACGCGGTCCAGCATCAAGTTACTAGGGTGGCGATCGCCGAGTCCCAGGATGTAACCGACCATGGACATGACGGCGAGAGAACGCGTGTAGTTTGTGCGGCGATCAAGCCAGGCTTCAGAGGATTTGGACTTGAGCCACAAGACGCGGTAGAGATCCTGGCCTGTTGTGTTGTCGAGCGCGTAGCCGAAGACTTCAACCTTTTGCATGAGCGTGAGGCAGTCGTAATCAGGCGCCATCTGCAGCATGATGCGGTGCTCAATGTTGAGGAGAATCTTTCTACTATCGCGATACTCACGGATGAGCACATGTAGAGTGTCGCTGTTAGGGACCCAACCAAGCAGACCGGATTGCGTACTAAGCGGGACCGCGGCGTAGCGTTGGATATTAAGGTGTCGCTTACGAGACTCCACGTCGTTGGAGAGCAGGGTGTTGCAGAGACCGAAGAGTTGCATGACACGCTCGTCTTGACGAATGTCTTCATGGCCCTTGAGAACATGGGTGTGTGCTTTCCCGTCGCTTCCGCGCATTTCCAGCTTCCTGGGTCGCTGCTTGGACTGGATGACGGATGCAACAGGGTCGAACGAGATGATGCGAATAACCGGCTTACCAACCTGGTACGTTCCAGGAACAGCAAGTTCAAGGTCATGTGCGTCCTTGAGTTTTGGTGAGACATACTGCAACTCAAGCGTCATCAAGGACGGCAATTGACGAGCGATCTTGCGGAACACCTGGTAGTAGAGATCCCATGCCTGGTTGAGGTCGCCTATTTCACCGGATGTCCTGAATGTATTACACCAGTCCCGGGCTTCTTGGAGTTCGCGACCGAATGATTGGATGAACGAGATCTCACGTAGAGTCTCAGGTCCCTTGTCGAGCATCGCATGGAGTGGGGCGAGAGTAGCAAACATGCCGTCGATGTTGTGATCGCCAAAGTAGAGCCTACTGGCTTCCTCAAGACCCTCGTGCCATTGCTCATGCCAGAGCACAGCGATACGGATAAGTTCGTGACTCACGAGATCGGCTTGCTCGACTAGCTTTGGCGAGTGCTCGCGCATAGCCTCCATGAGCTCCTTAGCGGATCGCTGACGTCTTGATACATCTGACTTCATCGAGACAGTCAATGGGAAGACCAAAGCCTGAGGATGTGCCTTGCCGACTTCGATGAGCAGCTGATGAATCGACTGCCTGACTACAGCGTTGGGCTGGTTGATCCTAGCAAGCAATTGCGGAATGACCTCGAGCCATGTGTCGATAGGTACAGACTTTGTACCCTCAGTGATGGTGCGGTTAACACCCTCACGTCCTCCGTAGCTAAACCACAGGGTAAGCAACCTGAGCGTGTCTTGCAACGAACTAGTTGAAGACAGTGCGATTGACTTGAAGAAGCCCTGGATAGCCGGGATGACGTGATCGTGGATGATGTTATTAGGCACTTCGGTAGCCTCCCGATCAGACTTGGATGTGATGGAGTTGATGACTTCGAAATTGGCGAGAGCCCAAGCGTGCCAGGCCTTGTACCAGTCTTTGTTGTAACGTGTGGCAGCCGCGTAAGCGGCTAGGATCTCGTGAACGAATTCGTGCTCCCACTCGCCGTCTTGGAGTTCTTGCTGCCAGTCACCTTGCTTGAGGTAGCACTTGGCGAGCAGGCGATGGCTCTCGGCTAGTTCAGTAGGCGAGGCACCTATGGATGAACCATTCAGCATGCTTGAGCCATTCATACCATTGACTCCACTGTGTCCATTGGTGGCAGCAAAGGGGTTTATGTTCGTGAACATGTGCTGACCATTGGACATACCGTTCATTCCGTTTTGTCCCATCATGGGGTTAGTGGCAGCCCGAGTCCGCATCGCGAGATCCTCAGATAGTCGTCCGGTGAAGTCCTTCATACTATCAAGAGCCTCCTGCTTGAAGTTCTGGTCGGCCCACATGTACTTGTAAGTCGTGTATGCGACTGGGTGCGAGATCTCATGGGCGTTGTTGCGGACGAATTCAACCACAGTGCTGTCGCCAGTGCTCTCGATGTCGAGCAACTTCTGGAGCGCCTTGTTCGCGAGGTTCATCCTGTTGCTCTTGCGGCACAGGTTGGTGTACTTGATCCACATATCGGTGCCCTCTTTGGGTGAGATGACGAGCTGTCGGACCTTGATCATACGCTGCCAGACTTCTGGGTTCGGTTGCAGTCCTCTAAGCCGCTTCATCCAAGTCTTGCGCATGCTGCGCTGCTTCTCAAGATTGCCTTCGTTCTGCTTGTACTGCATGATCTCCTCGAGCTCTGCCAGCATCTGAACACGAATCATCGGTAAGTAGGCGCGCTGGTATGACTCTCCAAGGAGCGAGCTCAACTCAGTGTCGAGACCCTTCCTAGCCTTAGCAATCTCGTCAACAGCAATCTCGAAGCGGTTGTTGTGGATGTTGAGAATAGAGGCGAAGAAAGCGCGGTCAGGCGACTGCTCCTTCATGACACCGAGGTAGTTGTCCATGTCCGCAAACTTGCCCAGACCCCAGGCGGCCGTCGCAGCGAGCGGTGCTATCGCCTTACGATACTCCTGCGTCGCGTTGGCCCACTTCTCCTTTGACAAGCTGGAAAGCAGATCCCACTCTCCTAGAGCGTGCAAGCAGCGCATCTTGCCCATGGTGACATCGAAAGAATCGGGTTCTTCGAGCTCGCGCCTCTGGTACGCAGCAAGTGCTTCGTCCCATTTCTGCAACTTCTCGAACCAAGTCTCTTTCAACTCTACGTCGGCATAGTTCTGCGCCTTTCGCAAGATACCAAAGGCCGCATCGGTCTGCTGCAGCTGGTTGTTGATACTGATAAGGGCTTCCACAGCGCTGGAATTCTGTTCCGCGTTGAACTCGAGCTCCTTGTAGTGCAATGCCTTGGCGAAAGCGTGACACTTTCCAGCATACATACCCAGTATCCGCACGTCGATGGGTAAAGCTTTGTCATCGTGCTCCATAAATTCTGCCAAGTTGAGGAGGACTTGAAGAATCTCAGGCGGAATGTTGGGTGACGTAAGTGCGGTCTCGATAGATCGAACAAGCTCTTCTTGATACTGATCGTAAAGCTCGGTCCAGCATGAGACGAACGCCGAGTTGAATAGAGTGCGTGCGATCGGATTGTACACACTACCAAGTGGTGTGCAGGCGCGTAGTGCTTGTTGTGGTGACTCCCTGAGGAGCTCAACGCTGAACCTTCGCATCCATTCAATCCAGTCTTCCTTGGTGGTCTTGTTAGAAGCCTCCCAGGCCTGCTTCAGATGCTGCTGGTTGACCGCCAACTTCTTAGTGAGGATCTCCGCAGGGTTCAAGTCTTCATCATCTTCGCCGTATCGCTCATCTGGACTGAGATCTTGAGGCAATGGCTCGCCCTTCTGTAGCTTTGATACAATACGTCCGTAGTTCTCATGCGGCACCTTGTGCGCAATGAGAATCTTGTTGACCGTTGGCACAAAGTGGATGTAGTCTGGGCCAAGCTGGAAGATGAGTGCGCAGAGCGTCTCGAGTGCGGTCTGCTTGAGCGTTGGCTCGCTACCGGAAAGCACTCGGCAGAGGGGATGCACAATACGTGCGGCGAATTCCGAGACGTTCACTTGCTTCGACAACCGTCCTAGTGTTTCGATAGCATGTCGCCTGATCTGGATGGGTTGACCTGGCTTGTCGAACATTGTGACCATGACCGGGATGATAAGATGCATGTACTCTTCTGCACTGGAGCCGAAAATAAGGAACGCGTGCAGAACCCGCTCTGATGGCAACCGCTTGCCAGTCTGATCGGAGTCAAGAACACTGAGCATGAGAGGCAGAACATCAGCCAGATAGACTTTGAACTCGCCTTCTAGCGAGCGGGCGATAGCCTCGATCAAAGAGAGAATGGTGGCCTGTAGTTGCGGACTGCTACTCCAGTACTCCTTGATCGTCGCAAGGATGCTGGGCAGGTAGGGACGGATGTGTTGGCGAACAATTCGAACAAGCTGGCTAAGCTGATTGAAGTAACCTTCCGAGCGTCCAGCCGGCGTTGATCGAATGACGTGAAGGAAGCCAGGTACAACCTGGCTAAGGAAAGGTACACACTTCAATCCCATGGTCGCGTAGATGTTCATGACAGCTTCGACAATGGCAGTGTGGTACTGCACAAGAGACGGATCCTTAAGTAGTCCCATGAGCGTGCTGATGACAATTGTAGGGTAGTACTCCTCATTCGAAGGAGTCGTCCCCTGCATGATGAGCGAGACGTCAGTGATAGCCTGCGCTTCCAGGATTAGGTGCTTGTCTGGCGACTGTTCCATGATCTTCTGGTACTCGTCCGGATCCAGGGCTCCAAGGGTACCCATGAGCCTAACAGTCTCCCTCCTGAGTTCACCTTCTGGTTCCGTCTTGACGATGCTCATCAGAATGTTCATTAGCTCTGGATATTCCCGGTACGGTTCTATGACATATCCGGCATTTGTCGCCAGCTGTCCGAGAGCTTTCAGAGCCGAGAATCGCTTAGCATCCGACGTCTGATCTTGCATAAAGTCTAGGATGACGGGCATGAGATCTTTGATGTACTTGACCATACCCTCGCCGCCGACTGTGGCGAGGTCGCCAATAGCCTTGAGCGTTGTTGAAGCAACCTCAGGGTTTGAGTCTTTGCACTTTGGCAGCAGAACCTCAACAATAGGATCTATCAGCGGTTTAATGAGACTGTCCGCGGCGCCGACTAGACTACTAATCAACTTGGCGCTCTCTTCCTTGCTGCGAGGGCTGTTGGCGTAGTTGACCTCAGTCAGTAGCTGAAGTAGGACTTTGCGCAAGGAAGGGAAGACGTAGGCAGGGTTGACGGCCGTCAGGCGACCAATGATGGACATTGCAGCTTCTCGGATGGCGAAGACCTCGTCATTGAGAGCGAGGAAGAGAGTGCGGACGTTGTCTGCCTTTCCGAGATGACGGTCGAAACGTGCATCCAGTGCCATCAAGACATCCCATCGAATGTCGGGTTCAACGTCGCCTACGCCGACAGTCAAGAGCTTCTCGATGATGTCGCCCACCACCTTTGTCGCATGAGTACTAGTCTGGTGAACAATAGGGTCCTTGACGAAGAGCTGACAACAAGTCAGGGCGGCGCGCTTCCGAATCTCAGCGTTATCGGCTTCAACGTATCGGATGGCAACATCGCGGACGAACTCGTTCAACACGTGGCCTGTGAAGTCGAAACTACCGAGCGTGTGTAGTGCCAGCGCGATCTCTGCCTCCCGCTGGGGGATAATCGAAGGGTCCTTGTGATCGCGTGTCCATATTTGTGGAGGTTGTGAGATCTGGAAGGGACTGCCGAGAGGAAGGAAGTGTCTACCAGCAAGGATCTGGCTGAGAAGATCTAAGAGCTTTTCTTGGATCATAGGGCGTGATGGTGGTACGTAGTGCGCCATGTCTACAAGAGCTTGGAAGAGTGCGTCGCTCAAGCCGCAAGAGAAGATGGGATCCAGTAACCGCTCAACAGACTTGGTGAGTGCCTGACCTACCGCTGCCGCAACCATGCTGAGACATTGGAAGATTGGCGCTTCGTTGATGGCGGCCTTGTTACGAGCCTTCGCGATTAGACCCTCCTGGATGAAGCCCAGAATGCCCTCCAGGTACGGTGAGATGGCGACTCCGACCGCGTTGGCGATCTGTCCAATGGCGACGAATGCCTTGTCCCTGTCGCGGTCCTTCCTAATGAGACCCTGGAGATGTAGCATGCACTGGTGGAGGTACTTGGTCGCAAACTCGGTTGGTGAATAACCAGCGAGGATGGGTATGATGAGCACCACTTCCCTCCGTACGAGCGCGTCGCGGTGCTCCCGGTACTTCAGTACATGCTCAACCGTCTCCTTGTACTTCTGGTCGTTCATGAACATGGCGCTCTTGTCGAGGAGCTCCTTCATGGTGAGGAGGGAACCGTGAATCGCTTCGTTCGTGTTGATGGTGAAGCCGCGTAGGATCTCGTCGTAGACCTTTCCGAACCACAGCTGGCGCATCTGCGAGTCGCGGGGGGATATGATCTCGAAGCAGGCGCTGATGGCTTCGGCGGCGGACTCCCGGATGAGAACCTTTGGATCTCGTAGGGCGACCCAGATGACCTCGAAGATTTGCGCAATCCATTGGTACATGAGCGTGGGCGAGTTCTTCGCCAGTTCCCGCAGGATGAGGACAGCGGCGAAGCGTCTATTCTCCAGGCGCTCCAACTGCAGCCACTCCAATGCGCCCTTGACCTCTGCTTCCACCAGCTCCGCCGTGAGCGTACCGCCGGGCTTCGCGAGTCGTCCCAGGGCCTTGGCGGCGACCACCATGGCTGTGATGTCCTGACCCCGCATTACCGCCCGAAGGTATGAGGCGAACCGCGTCGTCTTCTGGCCCGCATCGTCGCCGCGGAAGTCGATCAGGGCGTTGAGCGCGTGGATGCCGCCGATGCGTTCGTTCGAGTCGGTGCCGGTGACAATGAGGCCCGAGATCTTGGTGTAGACTTCATTGTTGAATGTGGTGAAGACGTTGGGCGCGAGTTCTGCACAACGTCAGTTTCCCATAGCTCGGGCGGGGTTCTTCGCGTTGTCTCTCACCTCGATGCGCCGATTCGACCTGCTGTCGCAGCGCGGTTGCTGCTCGCTGTCGCGTCTCATCATTTCTTGGTTTGTCAGCCGCCTGTCGCAATGGTTGTACCGTATGGAGCTCACTTTGACCGTAGGTCGTGGACTATGCGGTCCAGGTTGGCCGAAAGGGGACCCTGCTGCGACATCTTGACTGCTTCAACGGAAGCCTTTCGCAGCAAGAGTTTGTGGTCTCACTCCATCCATGGAAAGGAGCGAAAAGAGTGTTGTAGAGGGGCGCGTGGGGAGAATTGGTGTTGCCAAAGTTACTGGACGCTGCAGCCGTATGTCACGAACGCGGACTAGCGCATTGACCTCACGCGAGCCTCGGGAGCTAACCCAAAGCGCACACCGGGGATCCGCAACACCAGCCCGTGATTAGCAACGCGGTGAGGATAACGGGTGAGTGTGGCCAGGCCTACCGCACGAGCAAAGGTAAAAGACTGGATCAATCACCCACATGTCATCTATTCCACTTATCGTCGTAAAGGAAAAGTACCGGTGTCAGTGTTGTGCACACCATAGTCCAATGACAACCCAGTATTAGAGACACTTCCCGCTCAACATGATACACATCCATTCACTGCGCAGTATCACACTGAAAGAGTTCCATAACGTCAGGTAGTAGAAATTAGGTATCACACACTACGAAGCACACACATAGGCCGCCATCCATGGCCATTGTGCAGTCGTCCCCTCACCGCGACTTGTCTTAGCCAGCCAATACACCCTCTGCAACATGGCCAATGACTCCACCGATCTGTCCGAAGAATATCGACTTCAGGATAGTCTCACCCTCACCCACAGCCCACATACCCGCGTCACTCAGCTTCTCTTTCCATTGGTTCTTCTCTTCGTGGCTGAGCTCTTCCCACTTTCTCGCAGAGGCGTGCTTCTTCAAGACATCCTCATCTCCAGCGTGAACCTCTGTACTGAGTGTGCCATCAGATTCAGGGTCATGATGTATGACGAGCGCCTTTTGTTGACCTGATGGCTCGGATGGCTTGGTGTCAGAGATAACGTGAGGGAGGTGGAGATGTAGTAGATCGGCGATCCGATGTGATGTCTTAACCACTGGTGAGTCCGCATTGTTGAGGATGGCGTTGTGGCGTTTCTCGCGCAGTGTTTCGCCAAAGGTCTTGTGCTGACTTGCTGCATTTTGCAGGCTGGAGGGAAGTATGCCTTTGGTAAGGTTGCCCTCTGGATCTATGAGTGACTGGATCAGGAGAGCGGCCACCGCGACGACCATGGCGATGACGAGATAGGTTGCTGCTGTGAACATATTTCTCGAACGTGCCGTCTGGAGAACATAGCGTGACCCAATGTCCTGTAATTGGAATGTTTCGACGCTGATCGTATTTCCCAAAGACGTACTCGCCAGGCGCAGATACTGGGGTGGCGCTTGACGACCAGCTGGTACTTCGGGCTTGTAGAACGGCGAGAAGACAGCCTTTGTCATTTGCACTTCGTGAACCTGCTTTTGTTAGCACGTGTTGGGCTCTTCTGGTGTCTTTACGCTTACGTTATCGTAGCTATTGAATGCGTGAAACGAGCTCAGAGAATCTCTGGCAGGTCCATGGTAATCCATCGTATATACCGTCAAGGATATGTCAATTGCTGCGATCGCAATAGCAATTTGGTAGGCGCCATCCTTATCTGCATCGAGCAAGCTGACGTCCATATCTGTAGCCGCCTTGACATGCTTGGGCATCGCTTTCCGTAGGACAACGCTTGCCGGACCTTCTTCGTAGAGATGAAGGAGTAGCAACTCGACGCCGCTTCTGCTGGGCTTGTTCTTTAATAGTAGCAGATGTTTCGGCGATAGCCACCGTACACATCGCAGCTTGCTCCTCGCGCCCTTCTCGACGTGTGGCATGGTGTAGAGCTTCCTGTGCTCGTTCTTTCCCTTGGTCTTCCTTGAATCGAAATCCCAGTTCACAGTCTGCACGAAGACTTCCGAATCGGTGACGTAAGCTAGCTGATATTTCCCCTCTTCTTGTGTCCAAAAGTCCATGTCGTTAGCTTCCTGGCCATTGTGTAAACTGACTCGTCCTATGACGTCTTGATTCGTAGGTCTCGTAGATGTAGCGGCAAAGATGACGACCTCGTTGTCGTCTCCAAGACTTGATGCGATCGCTCCGATCCGTCTGCTGGGTGTATTCGAGGTCGATCGTTGTGGTTTCGAAAGTTTCACGATACGTTGGTAGGCTTCCTTTTTCGCGGAACTCGATTGCGGTGCGGTGAAGAGCGTTGTCTTGCTGAGGTACTCGACGTTTCCATCTTTTTTCTCAGCACCATTCGGATACTTCAGCTCGAATGCCCTCAGATGTTCATTGTTGCCCTTCAGCCGGTCATCTTCACTGCTGTTGTTTCCGGCGAACAAAACAAGGCCATCTTTCGTAGACAGGTTGTCCAAACACGTTATCGAGTCGTCCTTGCTCGCTTCGATTTCCGCGAATGGTTGTACGGTCGGCGCTCGTGAGGTGAAGTCGAATGCTGTGATTTGGTTTTTGACACCGGATCGTCCAGCCTGATACGAGAAGTGGTCAGCAGGCGCATCAATCGCGTTTTGATGCAGGGTCAGTACTCACACCCCCACCACCTGTATTCGAGTCAGTCTGGTTGGCGATGTCGGCATGAAGGTAACTTACCTCCTACAACGAGGACCCCAGGCCTGTTACTCGCAAACGTCGCAGCGAATATCGGATACCCCGTCCTCGCCTTGCTGACTGTCGGACGCGACATATCTAATTTCTTGCGCGCGCAATCGTGTGCCGCACTAGATCACGCTTCCCAGCCGGGCGTAGTCGCGGGAAAGGCAAAGGGTCGACCGGAGAGATGATCGCGAGGATTGAGAGTCGCGTAGGAATGAGGAATCGTTTCGAGGCAGCAATAGGTGTTGTGCGAGTGAGGCTGCCGGCGCGATGCTTGTTACCACGTTTCGGGTTGCGATAATCAAACAAGCGTCATAGGCGTAGTCCGTGGCTTATCGATAGCGCGCGCGCCGCGACTTTCCTTCGCGATCGACAGGGCGACAGCAATTCGCCAATCTGACGTACAGATCGTCTCGTGATGACCCGATTGCAATGACTTCGAGTGTTTTTTCTTGTCTGCGCGCTCGTCTCGTGATGATCCGATTGCAATGACTTTGAAGATACTTTGGGTGACTTCGAGTGTTACTTTAGGTAATCGTGTATGAGCTTCAGATGAAGAAGAGGAGTATAATAAATGAGGGAGTATCGCCGCAAACGCGACATT
The DNA here is from genome assembly GCA_023758145.1 of Alternaria sp. BMP 2799. NCBI lineage: Eukaryota > Fungi > Ascomycota > Dothideomycetes > Pleosporales > Pleosporaceae > Alternaria > Alternaria sp. BMP 2799. The sequence continues at coordinate 839,437 of JAFVLP010000006.1, forward strand.
TTATACTCAAACCATCCCCAAGGCAGCAGTATTCCCGGCTAGAGCACATGATATTAAACTTGTGGTTTAGATGGTACTATAGTTGCTGTTACCTACCAAGACCGAAGACATCGAACCAACCGAGAACTGGACATCGGATAGATTACCAACGTCGATTACGTGCTGTCCTCACAACTGCAAATCATTCCAGGGAAATCTTCTGATGCCGATCCAGCCTACAAGGCAGCAGCATTTCCGCCTCTAGCATATGATCTTTCAAACTCATGGTCGAGATGGAACCGTAGACAACATACCAAAACCAATACCATCGAGCCAGTCAAGACTTGCACAGTTCACAGACTGCAATGTATTCCCTTCCTCCCTTGAAAGAGATGCTGCAGTCAAGTGATGGTCTCAGATCAAGGTAACGGATTTGCATAATGTGCTCCTATAAGAGGAAACAACTATCTACTGCGGCCTTTAGGCCTTTGCAACAACCCTCATCACGCATACATGATTATCATTCCAAAGCAATGGTGCCTCTCGTGGATATCGTCCTCCTCTTTTCATAACTTTCGTACCAACCAAACCCAACGCCATGACTACACCACCCCACCACCTCGACTATCAGCCAACTACCGGAACAAACCTCCGGATTCAAAACTTCTTCCCGGGAAAGAATCAAAACGCCAAAATGCTCGCTAAAAGAGGGGGTCCAGCTGCTCCGCAGGCCCACCTGACCGAAGAAGAAACTGAACAGGTTTGCAGACTACACTGGGGATAAAACATGCAAATTGAAAAATCTGGCCTCAATGTAGGCTCCACGGTGTTTAGTTTGCCCCTTCTTTGAACTGCCTCACAGCTCCTTCGACAGATAGCTTGTGGTGCCTCCTCCTTTCGATCTTGTATGTGCGCCGAATGGTGTTTGCCGGAACTCCAAGTAAGTGTTTGCCGTATTTTTGTACGTCATTCCAACATGGATGAGACAGCCTTGTGCGAACTTCCATGAGCCATGCTTCTCCAGCAACATCTGGGGCGATTTGTCCGATGGCGTTTCGAGCGACGTATGCTCGATCTTCCATTTCCTGGAGGATGAAGGCCATGCTATCGATGGAGCAACTCTACTGCTGCGGTAAGCCCGGCTGGCCGTTGGCAGCAGCTGCTTGAGCCTCGGCGTGCACTTGGGCGATAATATCGGCCTGGTGAACAGCACCCTGAACCACTTGTTGCTCCTCCGGGCTGAGGTTCTTGGTAAGGTTCTCGTAAAGCGCGGGCTGCTCCTGTTGAAGACCTGAGTACAATCAGCATAAGCTCTAGCGTAGCTCGATGAACAGTACTTACGGAGCAATGCGTGCTTGAACATGCCGTATGGCTCCACCTTGTCAAGCGGGGTCTCGAGGAGACTTTCCTCTTCCAGCTCGTCATCGTCATCATCATCGAGCGAACTGAACTTTTGCGCCTGCTTTGGTCAGCTTGGAACTTGAACATTAAAAATGCTGAACTTACCTCCTCGTTAAGGAAGTCGAGGTAAGCGGCACTCTCGTCCTTAACATCCTCAGTTTCGTCAGCCTCGTTGTTCCAGTCGGCTTCTTGTTCCCACTCCTCGTCTTCCTCTTCTTCATATTCGGCGGAGTAGTCAAAGGTGTCTTCCTTCTTGGCTTCTTCGCGGTCTGTGCATTTGTTAGTCATTGCGGGTGGGATGGATCGGAATGCAAACTCACTTTTCAAAGCCGCGGGGAGAGTTTGGAACAATCGGGTAACACCCTGCAATAGACGTGGCCAGCCTTGCTGTACGCTGACAGGTACATTCTGGGCTGATAGGGTAAGGAGGGAGCAGATTGCGGAGATGCACAGCTTCTTGTCGTGAACTCGGGTGAAGTTATCGATGCTCGAGAACCAGAGACTGAAGAACTTGTTCGTCCAGCCGTTTGTCTCCAGCACGTGCAGTGCCAAGGCGGGGTTGTAGTAGATGGAGTTGATGACCACTTCCATGAGATGTATCCTCAAGGACTTAACTTTAGGTTCATCATTCATCAGGACGTGCATGGTGAGTCCAATGAACTCTGGGACGTAGTCGTCAACGTGGCCACGCATGTTGAGCATGATGATCTCAGCCAGCTTGCAGCCACAGATGCGATCAACGCCGCCAACCTTGTCATCCTTGAAGATCGTTCTGACCATGTCGACGATGGCATCGAGGTATTGCCGGTTCTGGATCAGAGTTGGGGTGCCGTAGTTGACGAAGTTCTCGAGCGCAGGAAGCATGTCTATATATGGTTAGCAAATTACCGCGATTAGCAGAGAAGAACGCGCATACCCTCGAGATATAGCTCGGCACCAGCCTTGAATGTCCTGTGGATCAGCTCAAACGCTTGCCACATGGTGCCAGAGATGCTCTTGGCGGCGAAGGTACAGCTGTCGATGATTTCGAAGACTTCGTTGTATAGATCTGTGATTGGATTAGTACATGAAATGAAGGGCTGAGTTTTGGGTTCCAGTACCATAAAGCTTGTTCTCGAGCGTGATGGTGATGACAGGCATAAGAATGGTCTCCAGATGCAGGAGGACGTCGGGAGTGCTCTCGAGCGTAAGGATAAGAGTTCCAATCGTCTGCAGTACACCAAGCGCCGTGATGCTCTTCTCGTCAAGGAAGTCACCGTACTCGCTGTCTTCGCCCTTCTCTTGATTTCTTGATACCAACTCCCGCACAATACGCAGGTAGGTGTCGCGCAACTGTTCGCTGAGCGCTACAGCGAAGGGTGTAAGTTCCGGGGCGAAGACCTCGACGAAATCCTCCATGACGTTTGCGAGCGCATCGACATCGACTTCGTTGGCGAGCTTCAGGAGTTGTTGCATAACCTGAGGGATGTTTTGCTTCATGTTGGTGCGAATGACGTCGTGGCGGATGAGAGGCTGCAGTGATAGAGCAGCGGCGACACGGACTGGGAGCGTCGGGTCGGCCATGGATTCGAGAATGTTGCGGTAGATGATGATGAGGTTGTTCGGGTCTTTGAAATCGAGCTGTTCGAACTTCTCGAGCGTGTCGCATGCGCGTGCGCGGAGGAAACCGTGGGGACTGCGGAATTCGGGGAAAACATGGCGGACGAAGAAGTATTCGACTTGGTCTGCGATCGGACTCTTCTTTCCCAGTATGACGCCAGACAGTGTACCAATCATGCGCAGAGCACCCTCCTTCTCTCGCGGGTTCTTCTCGTTATCGGGGGCGGCCTCGTACTTGTTGACCACCTCGTTGACAAAGTTCAACACGGTAAACGTCTGCTTACGACGGCTCTTCGTGAGGGTAACTAGGAAGTTTGTCGCGGCGACATCGGGTGCGGTTACGTCCTCGTAGAAGTTCAGCTTGCGGTGCAAGTATTCTTGTGGCTCTTCCTCGAAGAGCTCAATGTCCTCGTCCGACTGACACAATACTGGGAAGATGAGATGCGCGATGAGGTTGTCGGTGTGTGGCTTAAGGAGAGTCCACATGGACTTGGGCTTGACGCACTCGTCGAGGAAGTTGAGTGTGTAGTACAAGCTGGCCTTTGACAGCCAGACTTGCTTTCCGACCCACTTCTCGACCTGTTGGAGGTAGACCTTGAGAATCTCGGGAGCGAAGTTGGTGATGAAGGTCTTGGCGACCTCGGTGTAGTCGATCTCGTTGTTCTTGCCCAGCGCGGACGGGTTGCCGTACCTGTTCCCTGTTAGCCGAGCTCGCGTGAAGCGCGCAGTATCGTGTCGCGTACCTGACGAACAGTCTGTTCAAGTTCGCGTACGACCACTTCTTCGCCTTCCACCAGTGGTTTATTTCCCGATCGTCGAGGTCTTCGGGGAGGGACGTCTCCGGGGGTTCTTTGCCGACGACGGTCAAGAAGAGTGTACACCAGCCAACCATGACTTGCTGTTCGCGGAGGGATGCGGGGAGGTCGAACTGCGATCTTGTTAGCTGCCGACGACATGTTGTGTTTGTGGGGTCGTACGTAGATGGCATGCTTGTACACCTTGAGCACCGTCCGTAATATCTCTCCAGCCTCTAGACTCGTCTCGCCAGCTAGCGAGTTGCCGATGTTGAGCAGCTGGGGGAATGTCATGGCGACGATCTTGTCGAAGTCCGCCCGGTTCTCGCCCGACTTGAATCTGTAGATCTTGCATATCGCCAGCAGGCACTGGACACCAGCGAAGACTGACTCGATGTTTCCCGCGTTCAGCAGTTGTACTGTGATGTCGAGGAAGTCGGGCCATTTGGCGGGGAAATCGTATGCGAGTATCTTTTGGAGGGTAGGAATGAGCTGTATGCGCACTTGTGGCGGGGAGGCGACGAGAACAGGGACGAGGCGACTGCGGAAGGCGGCCTTCTCTTCCTCTGGTATGGGGATGGCCTGGCTGTATTCCTCGGCAGGCGACCAGCCCTTGGAGACGCGGTTCTTGAGGTAGACGACGGCTGTGGGTGCATGTTAGTAACCAGGGCCTACGGAGGCAATAGCAGGCGCATCCTTACTCGACAGGCGCACGGCGTTGTTCTGTTCCTGCTCGAGGACGTTCAGCAGGCCATCGACGAAGCCTGGCTTTTCTTCGGCCTATATGTCTATCAGTTTTCCGTGTGGCAGGCAGCATTCCGGTTTTCAACACGCACATGCTTGAGATCGAGCTCGGCTTGCTGTCTGATGGCGGCGTTGGCGTCAAGCGTCGCCTGGATCCGGTCCCGCAGGCCGGCAACGTCCATGGTTGCGAATGTGCGGCAGCGTCTGCGGAGGGCTGGGTGATGGCCTAAGCAGGACGGCGGGTGGGTGCGGTGAGAAAGGGCAGTGGGGGTTCGGGCGAGGTTCCTGCTGTCTTTGCACCCGCAAGCAGCGCGTTGGGGTAAGAATTGGCGGGAGGGACTGTGTCAGGATAAAGGCACGCGTGCTTTTTCCCTCGATTTTGCGCCTCGTCGGGCTTGTGCAGCTTGTGCGGGACGTGATGATGGAGGGGCAGTAGTTAATTTTGTGTGGATCAGAATCGCGGCTTTCCCTCCTAGCATCGTTAGCGCACGTGGCGGTCAATGCACTCTCCCTGTCTAACACCACCACGATGCATGCTTTTACTCATCACCACACGCGACCGACGTCGTTCCTTCCAGCAAGCAAACGAGTATCGTGAGATATCACAGCGACCATCCAGATGTCGACTTGTTATGATGCGCACGCATTTCGTTGTCGAATAGCAAGGACTTAGCTCGCAGACGAAGCCGTACCTGCAGCCTCATACTTACCATTCGATCTAGAGTTCCCTGCATCATCGAAGTAGCGTACACTGCAGGCGCCATCAACATAGCGAGGACCCTGAAGCAACACAAAAAGCAGGAAGTATCTTACAACAGGCTCCTACCCATTCGTCGTGTTCGTCCTCGCACAGGATCTAGACCTTCACGCCTGCGCCTAGAACCTATCGGCAAATACTGTCACTGCCGGACCAAGTGCATCCGCACCACACCGCTGGCCTACCACACCATTATGTCTTGCCACAATCACCCGAGGCTTGCGCTCGCACATGCAGCCAGCGTTCCCGCTGGGTGCGCAGCGCCACCGTCAAGGTACCGGCGACATGCCAGCACAATACATGTGCTTTCCTGGAGCTCCATAACGAACGCGCAGTCGACGAAACCATGACTACCACATTGCTTCATTGGAGAACGCGAGAACAACACGAGCATGAGCCAAGAGACCACGTCAATGAAATCATGGTGCGCCTGGTAAGGCGATCGCAAGATGCATCGTTACGTTCCTCTCTTGTGCCATCTCGGTATGCCAAAAAAAAAAAACGTGAACAGCAGGATGCCTTCAAAAATCGCCAGCTATCGACCTTAACTTCTGCGACTGATGCTGGAGAGGCAGACGCCATGGGGATCTTGCCTTCTAGTTTTGAAGAAAACACTCCGAACACCCATGTAGGGGCTGCGCATTATCTTTTGAGCTGAAGGAACGGGAAGACAGGGTAAATGAAGTCCGCAAGAATCCAACGGTGGAAGTATCTTTATCCCAAGACGGGAATCAACAGGTCATGATACTTGGGTTGAAGTTTTTCGATATATTTAATTGAAGATACGGAATAGCATGGCTATGAGCAACATCGCCGAACAGCTGCATGATTTTATGTTACCCATGCTTGGAACTCGCAACTCGAACACCCCACAAGACAGCCAAACACATGGTCTAGGGCCCTCTCGCTTTCCAGGTCGAACAAAGGATCCTTCTCCATCGCGAGCTTGCTCATACGATTTGGAACACACTGGAGTGTAGGTAATGCAGTAAGAACTACAACGGAGAAGCAGACTTTTTTATACTTGTCCCTCTTGGCAGCAGCACCCAACATTTCCTGCTTCATGCATGCGTACGGTTCCATCGAACGGTCAGCTGGATTTTTTGGGCTGCCGACCGACTCGCGCATGGCATAATTCTTCCTATATTTTGTTTTAGAGAAATTGGAAGACAGCGTCATCAGAGATCCGTATTGCAGATTTTGGAGGGAGGCGACAGACGCAGCCATAGCTTGTCGTTCACGTTATTTTGGTACCTTTATCGAGGATATAGATGATGATGAGAGAAAGATCTGGCAGACACGGTAATTATACACATTCCGATGGGCAGATGCTAACTCGTCATCGCATGCGCCTGGGAGCTCATGACATGTCGCCGGACAAGTTTCGGTCGCTCAACGAAGAACGAAGAAGTCAGGCGTGTATCGCAAGTACGCTTTCCGAGCAGCCATGTTCGACGGCGATCATGTTTTGAGAGAAAAAAGTGCCCGATCCACGTCATGTAGTTTCTGACTCAAAACCTTTCAAGAAGCGAGGAGAAGGCGTCATGGATCCTTTCTCTGAAAGCTTCATTCTGGTACCACAGCAGAAGCATTGATGCAGTATCGGAAGAGCAGTCTGATCAACACCATGGTTGAATTCGAGATCGATTTTGTTTTTGAAAGAGGCGAAGAGGAAGAGGAGGACATGCGGCTTTTCCTCGGGTATTTTTGGAGGTCTCGATTGAAGATGGTGGGATAAAGATGAGAAGAAGAGAGCCGCGAGGGGGTTTATATATCCCATAGGCGCACGGTGGCTCTTCGAGTCGGCGGGTGGAGAGACGCAACGGCTCTTTCTCGAACATGCTTTGTATGTTGCGATGTTTTAAAACAGCCATCATCCACAGCAGTATTTTCTCTTGGTTTTGCTCTCGTGGTGTCGAAAGACGGACAGCACCACAGCGTCATGTATGCGATGCCGAATATTTTGATAAGTATGCTCATCTTCCAGCGCATTCGGACATGTCCGGCAGGAAAGTGTTTTCAGTCATCCCAATATTCTCGAAGATCTTTGAAAATTCCGAGCGAGCACAACACCCCATAACACTGTTGGGTGAACATTTCTGGAGCGGCCAACACGCACATGACAGCGATTGCACACCTTTTTGGAGAAGACAAGAGCGGGAGTGATATGGAAAGTCAGAACCCGAGAGAAGCGAGGAGTTTATATACCCGTCGAGCGGGCGTCAGCAGACATGTATTGTCCAGTGTGCTGTTTCAAGAGATCGGAATCAGGCCGCAAAGGGCCAGCAACGCCGACATCACAGCTTCTTATAACCATCTTTGGTCGAAGGGCAGTCAGGCGCCAACACCATATGAGACTCAGTGCGTGTTTTCTTCCTCTCGTTCTCCAGCAAACATGTGGACGGCGCCTTCATGGTTCTAGTCGCACCAGGCAGATCATAGACACAATGCTCATCGTTTTAAATTCGCGGAAAGAAGGGGGAGACAACATCAGTTTGACGTCTTCCTTGTTTGGGTCGCAGGAGCTTTTCATACGAATATGTCTTGATCCTTTTGGGTTTTAGAAAGCGGAAATTGATCAGGGTTTTTTCCGAAGGAAAAAGAGGAAGACAACATGGAGTTTAGTGTTGGTATTGTTTGGATCGCCGAACCTCGCCATGCCATGAGACGCACGTAGTTTCGGTGTTCATAGATCTATATGAAGGTAGCTTGTTTCCGAGCAAAGAAGAGGAAGACAACATGTTATCAATGGTAGTGTTGTTTGGACCGCACAATCTCTCCATAGTATGTCTGGCTCCTAACTTCGGTTTTGCGGAAATGAAGGTTGACCATTGCCTTTTCTGGACAAAGACGAGGAAGACAACATGTAGTTAGCCATGTCGTTGTTTAGACCGCCGAATCTCTCCATGTCTAGGAGACTTCCGGTTTTTGGGTTTTAGGAAAGTAAGTGGTGAATGTCTTTCTTGCCCGCAGGGGATGAGGAGAACAATATGTTGTTCATGTTGTTGTTTTGTGGACCGCAGAGCTCTCATTTCCAATACATGTCTGGATTTTGGTGGAAGAGCGTATCGGGGAAGAGAAGGCGAAAGCCAACATTCTTCACTTCGTCACGTCATTTGAAAAGCGGAGTTCTCCATGAAATCCACAAACTTGGTTTTTGGTATTTTGAGGAAAAGAGTGTAATAAAGAAGACAGGAACCTGGAGAGGTCGAGAGATGTTTTATATGCTCGACAGAGGAAGCACAGCTCATGTGGCTGGAAGATTGCAATTTTCGAGAGTTCGCCGAACGCATGGAAAGCTTTTGTAGGTTTTTGGAAGCGAGGAGGCAGGGCGGAAGAATGTCGCATTGTATGGGGTAATTCTTGGTGTTTTGGGGATCGCTCGGACACTCCGTCTTCATGAAAGAAAATGTAATCGGTTTTTGGTAACATTAAGGCGTGTTCGGCAGACTCGCCGCCATCGGATGAGCCATTTGGAGCTTTGAGAAAAGAACATGCCATTGCTCAAGGGAGATTTTTGGGGAAAAGAGCGAAATCTTCATGGGCGTATTCGTATGAGCTTTTTGGAAAAGCAGGATAAGAAGCATGATGAAGAAGTCTCAGTACCAGAATCTCGAGCGGTATTTATACGCCTCAGGTTCATCCCAAAAGCTAGTCCACGTGATGCGCGCCGTAGACCCAAGGCTCAGCCCTTGCGCCAATTCGGCAGCGCCAGTCACACCAGCCACACCAAGCATGCAAACCGAAATATTGATGGTGAGAGATACCATTGCTTCTGAACTAGGAGTATAGATACTATATGATCTGTAAAATAATGCGCGCCATGTAAATGCTACCCAATCAGAAAAACGCCTTGCAATGCTGCTAAACCCAAGAAGATAAAACGCCGCTCAATGCAAAGAAGAAGCAGAGCTTATGCTGACCAGCAGCTGGTGTTTTCGTGTCCCATATCATCATTCCATCATACCTCATAACCGTGACCCATAACCCATCACCCATTACCAGACCCATCTCTTAACCAATGCTCTTACCCCTCTTACCCTTCCCACACTCCCTTTTACTAAGCGGCTCATCGGGGAACACCCAACCCCTGACCCTCTTCGCCTCTCTCTTCTCACCAAGCTGTGGCTTAGGAATCCAGACATCCTTTTCAAGGTAGTTCTGCCTCGTCAGCGCCGCGGGGCCACCGACGTCCATGCGCCAGGTACCCATGCCCTCGAAGGGGTTCTCCTTGGCGAGCATGTGGAGGTACCAGAGGGCAAGGGCGGCAGTGAGTTGGATGTCGCCGGTCTCGGGGTGAGAACCGGATGTGGAGAGGCGGATAGGGGCGGAAGTCTCAAGGTAACCGTAGATGGGGACACCGGCTTGCGCGTTGACGGTTGTGGGGTCGGGGGTGGAGAAGGAGGATGGGCCGCCGCAGCGGACGCAGAGGAGCTCGATCTCGGTCATGATGAAGCCGTAGCGGCAGCCGTGCTCGCGCATCACGCGGTGGAGGTGAGCGAGTCCCTGGAGGTAGAGAACTTGCTTTGGTGGGGACTCGCTGCGCATGCCGGTGTTCCATTGGTCGTAGCACTTGACGAGGCCGACGACGCGGCCTCGGCTGTCGCCGAAGAGAGTCTTCTCGTAGTCAGAGGGGTAGTTGGAGACGAACTCTGGCTGTGTGCGTTGGCCAGCGACAGGCTTGATAGAGCGCATGACCATGTGAGAGTTGCCCTGAGCGACCTTGAGAGCAGCGTTGACCTTGTTGGCGTAGTAGTTGGTGCAGATGTCTTGGAGCGCCGACTCGTTCTCTGGCTGCAGATTCTGGCGGCAAGGCTGAGGAAGGTAGTTGGCTGGGACGGGGACCTCAAGAAGAGGAAGCACCGATGGGATAGACTTGATGGTGGTGATGTTGAAGTCTTCCCAGCTGCGGAGGTTGCGGATGTCCCACCAGAAGTGGTTGTTGATGCCGCGCGGCGCGCTAGTGACGCGGCGAACAAGCGATGGGGAGGGGTTGGCAGAAGAGAGATACTCGACCAAAGACGAAGTAGCAGGAACCTGCTGGAAGCTGTCGAAGCTGACATCGGTGAAGGAGGGGTACTGCACAGCTGGCGCGGCCTCGAACTCTGGGATAGTGAAGTCTTGCGAGCAGGTGGAGGTGAAGCTGGGCATGTCCTGAACCGAGGAGTATGCTGAAGGAAGGGAAGTAACAAGGCTCAAGTTGGACTGAGGCGCACTCGAAGCAGTGACGTAGCTGGGCATGTTGCGGTACGTGGGGAAGCCATACCGGCTGATGACCTGCTCATCAACGCTTCCAGCAGAGGCGGAGCGATCATGGCGGGCTCGGCTAGCTGAAGTGGAGCGAGATTGCGATCCCATGTATGAGGATCGACGAGGAAGCTCAGGCTGCTGTGCAAATGTGATGGGAGAGTTGAGGGTAGAGAGGTTGAAGTCGTATGAGGAAGCAGTTGACACAGGAGAAGTCAACTGGCTGTGAACGTTGTGCATGTTGTGGTTGAAAGGACTGGATCCACGGCGCGCCATCGAGGCTGGCCGTGAGTATGGGCTGTAGGCATAGCCGATGCTGGAAGAAGTAGACGTCGTCCTGCGATGTCTGATGGGGCCACTGGTGGGCTCGGCAACCTGATCTTGCATACGGACCTTGGGGAGGAGAATAGGTCCATATTGGCGAACAGGTGACCGTGGAGGAGTAGGACCGGAAATGTGAGGTTCTGGTGATGAGGCCTGGGAGTAGTATGTGACGTCCGAGCCGACGCTGCCCGGGATGTAGTTGAAGGGAGCAGTCGGGGGAGTTGTTTGACGGCTGTACATGATGAAAGATGTGAAGCTACCAGACTACTTCCAGTCAGCACCAATGAATCAGCTCGAGAATAGAAGCGGTCACTTACGCTGTGGAGACTGAGAATAGTAACAGGAAGAGATTATCGAATAGCGATTAATAGAAGAGGCCAGCTCTAGGTGTCTAAGACAAAAGCGCAAAAGATGGAGAAAGAAAGGAAATGAGACACGATCGACTCGTCGGGCAGTGCTCTAAATGAAGTGCTTGAAGAAGCTGATGGACTGGCTGATTGCGGCGCAGACAGACTTCTTATCCTTACTGTTCCCCGCGTAGAGACACGAGAACCAACGCCCACTTCGCGCTAAAACATCTGAAACACGATCCATCGAAGGGCCAGCACCCGGGGACTTGGACCGGTAGACTACGTTCTGGCGGTCTGGCGGCAGTATCAGAGCATCCTTCTACAGCATTCGAGCCTCACAAGGCGTCTGAAACATAGCGTGGCTGCTGCTTGGCTTGGGCGAGTACGTGGCTAGCGAACGACTCTGGGTCTGCTATTCTTGCAGCGTTGCATACTCGATGTAGTATGGCGGCATGGAATGCTGCGCTGTCAATGGCTGCCGCGATGAAGTGGTATACCGAAGCGGTAAGCGGGCCAGCGACGCGCCTGCACATGGGGCGGTTGGATAACCTGAAACCGGCAGCCTCGGCGCCGCATAGCAGAGTTCTAGTGTCGTAGTACACTGAGGGACTTTTCTCGATGGGCGCTGGGGCGGCAGTTTGACGTTGGCAGCGCGAAGGGACGAATCGACGGGCGTGGTGTTGTCCGCTTAGCGCCTGCCGTGTCGTCCGTGCTGGGTCCCGCGCTGCGTGGGGCAGCTGCAGCCCGTTAAGAGTCATCGATGGACGAGAGGGGCTTGATTGGACCACGGCGCTCCAGCGTTTCGTTTCTGCGGAGCGATATGCGTCTTCCCGCATGCCCGCCATGCACGAACGAGTGACTCACAATGGGCGGAGAGAGTGAATTCACGACTATAACACGCTTCCCAGACCGCCCACACGTCGACGCGTTCACCGCGTTGTTGTCAAGCAAGTTTCTTCCGGGTCTCGGGCCTCGCCCACCTGCTGCGCTGGCATCCGCCATGCCATGCGACTTCGACTCTGTGCACAGCCCCCAGCGGCGTCTTGAGCATGGCCTACGAAGCAGCGCAAACTGACGTTCGGACGCTCCCGAAGACAGCGCGAGTGTCGTTCTCGTCCAATGTACCACAGACCGTGCAATCTGACTGGCCCCAACCCGTCTGCCAATCCAAGCGCCCATACTATCAAACGTTGCACCCGGAAACGCTCTCGTGGAGAAAATTTCCAGCCCTACCCATCGTCTCTTGAGCCTCATGGTCTATTAAGCGCCCATATCTACCCCTAAGCGGAAGTATTAGCCTTAAGCATGATCACCAAATATAGACCAGACGAGCCGAAACCGGCTGGAAAATGGCCGTTAATTGCCTGAAAGCGGAGCTTAACTATCAAACGTGCCTGGGGCTAGTATTGCTTCATCGAGCGCTGACAGCGGATTGGCGCGAGGTTTGGCAGCCCTCATTTCGGTTTCATAAGCTTCGCAAGAGCCTCATCCGATGTCATGATGGTCATGCCTTGCTCTAGGCGCCTACGTACATTTGCCGTCATCTTCGGCGACCGAAAAGAAACTACCCGTCGTTTCCCCCTTGCCCGCCTGAACTGTCATCATGCCAGGTAGTTACCGCTCGTGTAATTGCGACTCCACCGACTCAGTCCACCACTTCTTCCAGTCGACCACCTGGCGCTTCGTTCGAGCGTCTTCGGCCGCGAAGACCATGGCATGGCTCCGGAATGCTTCCTCAAGGTCGCATCCGAGGTACTTCCGCTGGGCGTCTGACGCGGGCATGGCGCCAGAGTCTACAGCGTTAACCGCCATGAGGAATTGTCGCGCAAGCCCCTCGTCTCCGCCCCCGTGACCGCCGCCTGCGAGATGAGGGCTGTGAGTTTTGGTTTGCCCAGTGGAGAAGTTGTGTACTTTGATGTTGGTGCTGTCGTACTCAATCTCACCCTTCGTGCCGTAGATGCGACCCCGCCGTTCGCACTGCTTCTCTGTGAATGCGACCATGTGGAACTGTGCAGTCTTTGCACCCCGGCCATGCAGCATGGGAGTGCCATTATCGTCATTTCCGACTGGATCATCATCCCAAGTAATAGTCACCATCTGGTCATCACAGACATCGTTGTCCGACTCCCAGACGCATCGCCCAAACCATGGACGTCGTTCAACCTCACCAATCGGTGTCTCATTGCTATAGTCTTCAGCCAGGTCTTTGAGAAGCTGCTTCCCAGCTGCCTCTTTACCGGAAGTTTTGTAGATATCTTCGATTTCCGGGTTCACAATCTTGACTGGCCAGTCTGCGTTGCCGTTGTTCAGGTGCCTTTCGAGATAGATCTTCTTTGCACTGTAGTCACAATCTGGCTCGTACACGCAGGACAGACAGTTCGTGGCCGAACCCGCTGCTTTCGGCTTGCGCTCTTTACGGAAGAATGTGCGAGACCCCGTAGATGTGATATATGAGGGTAGATGAGGTGTCGCATTCTCGGCGTTCGCGCCAGGTGAGCAGAGCATCCACATGAGGAAATCGATGTCGTGACAGGACTTTGTAAGGAGAGATGGCGCAGTCTTCGACTCTTTCCTCCAATTTCCTCTGTCATCGTCAGTATCTGTATATCATTGAAGTTGAAGTGATATGTATACCTCACGTAGCTGTGTGAGAAATGCCACCACCCAACGGGCTCAACATGCTCGATACTCAGCACATCACCAATAACATCCTTCTCCAGCACCAAATGTCTCAGCAACATGTTATGAGGTGAGTACCGCAACACATGGCAAATACCGAAGATCGTCTCTTTTGCCTCGCCTGTACCGACCGGTGCCTTGAGCGCCCTGTACATTCTCATGCAACTCTCCAGTCTTGTACTCATTGGCTTTTCGCACGAGATATGCACGCCCATATCTGCGATACCGCAGACGACTTCTTCATGCATCTCATCAAGTACGCATACGAACACTGCGTTGATGCCTTTCTCCACATCACGTCCAGCTCTTTCTTCTTCTCTCCTCTTCAACTCATACTCCTTCCATTCTTTCCAGCCACGAAATGCTTGATGGTACCTGGCTTCCTTCCCATCACCCCAGATGAACTTCCGACCGAATTCGGCGCGTTTGTAATCATTGGGTTCGCATACCGCTGCGATGATGGAGTTTGTAGAGGAAAGAGCGGCCTCGGCATACGCAGTGCCGCGACTTCCTGCGCCGATGATGAGAACGCGAGGTGGGTTGGCGAAGGTCTGCTTTCCTACGGCCTGGAGGAAGGCGCTCTCGTCTGCCTCGAGGCTTGGCATGTTGCTTATTGGAGTGAAGATTGGAATGGGATGGAGAAGAAACGATTCGGAGTAATACTAGCGACTGGTGCAGTGCACGAGCTGGTCGCTATGACTGTTGTTGCTCGAAATCTGGATGCAAAGTGGGGAGCCTGATGAAAGACAGCTTGGTGCTAGAATCGATTCAACAGTGCTCGTACTTTTGTGCCTGCTAGTCTTGGTCTACCCGTGGTGAATGGGCGCGTCTTGGGCGATCCGAAAGACCTAAGGATGAGCAGATGTGTGTTGCAATTCCCTTTCCAGGTGACCGGTCAGCACAGATAAGGGGAGTGTGGTGTTAAAACTACGAGCGTAGCATCGATGTCGTTGCATTGCAGGCTGGGCAGCCTGACCATTGGTGGTTATCGTTGGGGAGGGAGCGCCACGTGGGGTCTGAGCCAATGATATCATCGCTGATAAAGCCACGAGACAGAGGTAGCATTCACGACGCATGGCCAACGTGAGTGGTGTAGGGAAGTGCGCATAGATATGAGTGTAGAGAAACGATGATTAAGGTTACAGCTTGCGTCAATTACATTATGTAACACGTTCTTCATTCGTGTCTCGCTTTCATAGCGAGTGATATCTAATCCAGGCTTTTCTGCTGCATCACCACTACTTATATCGCTCCAAATTGCAGTGCCCCATGCCTGTCGTTCCTTTATACATTAGCCAACCAAACCTGGCTCAGACTTTGTTTAGCTCGTAAAATAGTAAATACACATCCTTCTGCATGTTCAAGACCTCGGATGTCTTACTCTCCTTGATCTTGTCGTCGCTTATACGCCACCACCTATTGCTTGTCTTCTTCGATTTGCGTCGTAAGGGATTCGACTCTTTTATCGATGAGGCCTTCTCTGATGCGCGCTCTTTCAGCGATCGCACGCTCCTCGTACGTGATAAGGAATCGCTGCCGGTGCCTGTTCCGGTGGAAGAGGATGCCATCTGTAGTGGATCAGACTCGGACATGCGCGGTGCAGAAGTTGGTGCTGGCCCTCTTGAGGACGCAGGCATGGTCTCTTGTGAGGACAGCGACCGTGTTGAGGGGGAGTTTAGTGTGGGTGTGGACGGGACTGGTGACCCGCGGTCAATGGTGTTGGGAAGATTAAGTGCTGATATGCGCGGGCTTTGTACGGCTGAAGGCGCTACCGATGGTGCTGCTGACGGGTATGGGCTGGCTTGCCGGCTGTATGCGCCTTCGGTACCAAGTGTCGCATTCGTGGAGAACGGCAGAGGCTGGACTTGACGACGAAAGGATTCATAGTGACCGCTATTATGACTGCCTTTATGTGTGACCATTCCAAGAAGCCGGTAGTTCTTCCGGTGCAGTATGCCGCCCAATGGTAAAGCTTCGGGGAAGGCAACCTTGGCGAGATTCTTCGTCGAGGCAGCACCGATGGCGAATGTCGATCGCGACAGATGTATCGCAAGAACCTTGGGGAATTGCGAAATGTACATGTGGCGCGCTATGCGACGCTTGGGTGCCTGGCTCGAGTCCGGAAGCTCAACGCCCTCAGGCGGGTTCTCGGGATCGTCCTCTAATGCTTGTCGGATCTTCGCGATGTCTGATTGTAGAAGAGCCTGTGCATCCGAATCGGTGGCTCGCGAGAGCTGGTGGTCTTTGCTCCTCAGCGCATGTTCCAGCCGACAGCGCTCGCACTTGAAGTCGTCTATGTATTCAACCTTGAGCATTCCGTCGAGACAGGCGTTCAAAGAGGTGGAGGAGGCTTGGGGTACGTTGAGTGTCAGGGTGACAAAGGTCGATACGGAAGGCTTCGGCTTGAAGTGACATGTCTGGCACTCAATCTGCGATTCGATCTTGCCTTCGAACGGGAAGCCCTCCTCATCCGCGGGTGCTTCATCGTCCTCCGGCTCTTCCTCTACACCATGGCTACTAGAACCCTCAGGGGGTGCTGCGCCGAACTGACGTTCAATGTCCCTCCTTTCCGACGCGCCGTCTTCGGTTGTGATCGTGGCGCCTGCCCGTGTCGCTTGTCGCCTGGCCTTTCCGCCGGCGTGGTACTCGTCGCATAAGCGCTCGGTGACAATCTGGAGGAATTCTTGCGCATCCTGCTGTTGCCGGCTAATGCGGGTGCCGAATGCGTGCTCGAGAGATCGGATGAAGGGCTGGGGAGAAATCGTCTTCTTGTATATGGGTCGCTCGTTTAGCCGGTCGAGAATCTCCTTCAGTCCATGGGTGAGGATGCCGTGCTGCAGACCCTCTAGCTTTGCGGGCCTTGCGGTCCCTGTCTCGGCGTTGAGTCTTTCAGGGTCCACATCATAAACTTCGGGACCGTCGAGCATGCGCCTATGCGTCTCTCTTATGAGATATATGCGCAAGTCTGGCAAGCCGGCGAGCGCCTGCAGCACCGAATTGATGAAGCAGTCATTCGCGGCATTGCTGAGGCCGACTACGCCTTTCTTCTTGCCGCTGGCTGCATTCGCATCATCGTCGAGGAAATACGTCGGGCCAAAGACGTAGACGAGGGTAATGGCGGCGAGGGAGGCTCCTGCGGCGTAGGTTGCAATTGTGAGGGGCTTCTCAGGCATCTTGCGGCGCTTGTCACTTCCGCTACCGCGGGATTGGATGGAGAAACTGGGGTCGTGTAGGATGTCGCGAACGCTGTGCTCGGTCGTGCTAAGGTTGTACGGCGAAGATGCTATGGGAATGGCGTAGGGTGTGTCCGACTGCTGCAGAAGCCATGGTCTGACTGCTGACCAGCTTGGGATATTGCGCTGGCCGTCATCTGTCGTTTGCTCGTGAGGCGGGCGCAAAGTATGCCGAGCCTACGGCAAGTAGCACCGGCCACTCGCACCTTCCGCCCTCCGCCGCAAGGATCTCCACATCTGGTGGACGTCGTGCATTTTTCTTGAAATTAATCTAATCTCACCACGACACGCGCAATGGCTTCGCTGAGGACGTCCACGCTGCTCCCGCAGTGCACGTCATGCATCCGGAGGGTGACGCGGCAGAATTTGGACGTCTGGGGGTCCCAGCAGACTCGCAGCATCTCCAAGAAGGCGAAGGAGGCAGAGCGCAACATTATCGTGAAGCTGCTGAAGGATGTGCCAAGATTTGGTCGCGCAGGTACGATGCAGCTACTGCAGGAGTTTGACATGTGCGCTCTGGCAAGCCACTGAAGCTGTCAAACTGACCGCAAACATCACCAGTCAATATGGCTAATACGATCAAGGCTCATATGTCCCCCTCAACCCGTCTCTCATGCGCAACCGATGGTTCCCCGCACGCGTCGCCGACTATGTACCCGCTACCCAGATGAAGCAGCTCAAGGCGCAGGACGTGGACATGGCTCGTGACTTCACATATGGTGTACGACTGAATCTGGAGGAGGTTGAGGAAGAGGAGGACGACTTCGCGAAGCAACCGAAACACTACGTGCGGCCGATTGAGATCAACGTACTCAGCGTATGTTCATATCGAACCGCCATTCCTACTCATACTAACAAAGGCAGGCTGAACGATCTATGGAACTCCTCGACGCCTTCGTACCACCCACGATCGACTTCTACCGCCAACGGATCGAGCAAGAGAGCCAGTCCAGAGACCGCATGGGTGCTTCTGGTGCGGCAGACATCCTGACCGCAGCCGCAATGGGCAAGAAGGCGAATGTAGACGCCATCTACGGATCCGTCTCGACTGCAGATCTGGTTGCAACCATAAGGGGAGCGCTCGCCCACAACGACGAGGCGGCTCGCGTCATACTGAACGAGGCGGACGTCAAGTTCCTTTCAGGGCATGAGGAGGGCGACACATCGCGAGTGAAGCAGCTGGGCACATTCAAGGTGGAGATACGGTTACCTGGCGTAGAGGAGCCCATGGTGAGGAACATCCGAGTCAGAGCGAAGACAACGGAATCATGAGGCTGCAGCAGCCGGCTGTTACGAGCCCCAGACCCCAACCTCGGATATCTGGAGGCCCAGACTACACCTTCCGAGGATTCCTCCGCCTCGCTGTAAAGATATACCTGTGCCATCCATGTCACGTAGAATTCCGCATATCGGAAAAATCAGACAACGCCTCAATCACGATCAAGATATCGCGCATGTGTACGATCCAGCATCATCAGAGTGACTTCATTGGTGGGACCTGGCGCATGCCTGGACGGAGCTGAGTAACATGGAAGAAGTGGCTGGCTCGGTAATTCGAGGCGTAAAGCGACAGCGTTTTGCGGCGAGACTCGGGCAACATGTCACCTGTGGACTGCGATGATGCTTCACCGAGCTAATGTGAAAAAGACAGCCCACTTTACTTCCGCGCTGCCGAGCGAAAGCGGCCCCGCCATGACTTCAGAGCGCGGCCGTGAAGCATCATCGTGTATCAGACCAGGTGCATGTCACTGCGCACTGCCATCACCCACGGTTGGGAGTGTGGTGATTCAGCGCAGCGCCATCACGGTGTGAAAAGAATTTGACAAACCAAAGGTCATGGTATCAGATATAGACTATCGGGACTTTTGTGGGGTGATGTTTGCTTTTACTCGAGCGCGGGTAGGGAAGCTGGCGCGACGCTGCGCGCTGCGTCACTGCTGCGGTCATTACGGTAGCGGGGTGGTTTTTGTGGTCCGGTAACCCCACTACCATGTTTGAACTTTAACTAGATAGCTCTCAACACTGCGCAAACTTCTCTCTCCATACCACAGCTTCCTACAATTTCAGACACTGAATTGTATTTTCCATTATACACTCAAACACATACCCAATACATACCCGATACAACAACCAACATGGCTTCCAAGGTTCTCAACGGCAAGTACGTTACATCGACCCCGCTCGCATGATCGCGACCTGAAGCTAACATTCCCCCTCTAGGACCGGTGTCATCTACGGTGAGGATGTCTACAACCTCTTCAAGCACGCCCAGGCCGAGGGCTACGCCATCCCCGCCATCAACGTCACCTCCTCCTCGACCGTTGTCGCTTCTCTCGAGGCCGCCCGCGACTCCAAGTCCCCCATCATCCTGCAGATGAGCCAGGGTGGTGCCGCATACTTCGCCGGAAAGGGCGTCGACAACAAGGACCAGAGCGCTTCCATCCAGGGTGCCATCGCTGGTGCCCACTACATCCGCGCCATTGCGCCCGCATACGGCATCCCAGTCGTTCTTCACACCGACCACTGCGCCAAGAAGCTTCTGCCATGGTTGGACGGCATGCTCGATGAGGATGAGAAGTTCTTCAAGGCCAACGGTAAGTTTTGACTGTACGAAGTGCATCGAGACAACTACTAATTTGGCATCTCTGCAGGCGTCCCCCTCTTCAGCTCCCACATGATCGATCTCTCGGAGGAGAGCAAGGAGGAGAACATCGCGACCACCAAGAAGTACTTGGAACGTGCTGCTCCCATGAAGCAATTCCTCGAGATGGAAATCGGCATCACTGGTGGTGAGGAGGACGGTGTAAACAACGAGGACGTCGACAACAACAGCTTGTACACCCAGTATGTCACTTTCCTCTACAAATCCCACTACAGAGCTGTATTAACTCTTTTCTAGGCCAGAGGACATCTACGACATCTATAAGACGTAAGTTTTGACTCTTCAAAGTCCATGTGAGACATACTGACTTCGTACGCAGTCTGTCGGAAGTCTCTAAATACTTTTCCATTGCTGCTGGCTTCGGAAACGTACACGGTGTCTACAAGCCTGGAAACGTCAAGCTCCGCCCTGAGCTCCTCCAGAAGCACCAGCAGTTCGTCAAGGAGAAGACCAACGCCAAGGACGACAAGCCCGTCTTCCTCGTTTTCCACGGTGGCAGTGGCAGCTCCGTCGATGACTTCCGTCAGGCTATCTCATACGGTGTCGTCAAGGTCAACCTCGACACAGATATGCAATGGGCTTACCTCTCCGGTGTCCGCGACTACGTCTTGAACAAGAAAGACTACCTCCTTACTCAGGTTGGTAACCCAGATGGCGAAGACAAGCCCAATAAGGTAAGCAGCCACCCCCTATGCCCTGAAGTCTACAGTTAGATGCTAACATCCTCTAGAAATGTAAGTCCTGACTATACGACGTGCATGTGTGACATATACTGACTTCATATCTTTTTTTTCTGGGCAGATTATGACCCCCGTATCTGGTAAGTTCTGGCTGTACCAATTGCATATGATACATATACTAACCTCGTGTTTTACCTCCGTAGGGTCCGTTCAGGAGAAGTTACAATGAGTGCTCGTTTAAAGACGGCTCTCTCTGACTTTTACACCGCTGGCAAGGCCTAGGACGCTTCCCAACAGACGACACGGCGATGATTGGTCCCGGGGAAATGGCGTTGGTGGATGGGCATGAGAGGATGGCAGTGGCATGAATGCAGTCTGGACGTGGTGCGATCACGGAGTTGAGGACGGAAAAGTCGCATGCCTGGACATAGATGTTGATGAACGTTACGAAAGTCTCCTCGAGAGAATAAGATTCCAATATCCCCATACTTAGCCTCTTTGGTGCAATTATCTCCCTTTCATGTTACGCTTAGAGATGGCTCTATTGGCGAAGAGCGCTATTAGCGAAGAGCGCAAGTACACAGTGGACACGTTCAATACGGCATGCTGAAGTATACAATGCCGAAAGTTAAGAGTGGCTGAAGCATGAAGCTCAAAATCCTCACTCCGGTCACTGAGCATGATGCTGCAGGGTGGCTCTGGTCGTGTTCTGGGGTATCAACAGACGAAAGTGCTTTGTCATTTCGTATGCCTCAAGTTCTCGAATAAACAGCATCTTACCGCCTGCGCGTATGGGTTTAGTTGGCAGGTTGGAATGACCGACTTGACAACGATATCGACGACTGACATGTTACCTCTAGACGTTGTCATTCAACTGTATGTGCAAAGATCTGGATGTCCGTATTCGTTTTGATGCATTCATCTATGACATACCCTCACGTCAACTTAGGAAAAGGCTGAACAGGTCTGCAGCCTACATGAACATAGAAACCTGCAGATCAGGTGCCCTAATGTACATGTAGGCTCCAGACCTATTCGGGTTTTTTCCTTGTATGAGGTGACCTCGTACCCATGCAGCCCACCGCAACGTGCCAGATGTCATGCTCGACGCGTGGGAACCCCAATGCGGCTTAGTTCAGCCTTACCGGCAGCGCGTCCTTGAAATCCCGAGCATGACATCACATCGTCGAGCCTATGTCGCAATGCGCTTTCCCAAGCTACGCGCAAACGATGCACATCATGGCAAACCCAGAAGCAGGTTGCGTGGCAGCTACTGCCCGCGTCGAGTACTTATGTCGGCACCCCTCCTGGCTTGTTGATACCGACATCTCTCAACACACACCTTGATACACCAACCTATACGCGTCTCTCCACAACTACACAAGCTTCTCAACTGCTATCCATAATACACCTAATACCCACATATCTAACATGACTCTCGGCGACTCTATCCGCAAGGGCGTGGGCATGGTTCACGTAAGTTAGCCCTATCACCGCGATACGCGCCTAGCTCACCATTGTCGCTTTACTCTAACCTCTCGAGTTACCTCGACATCGCAGCTATACTAACAATATCTAGGGAACTGGCGAGGCCATCCGAGGCAATGCCATGTCCATGGTCGACGAAGCGAGCGGCGATAAAGCGAGCGCAACCAAGAACCAGGAGATTGCCAACAAAGGAGTCGACGAGTGGGATCGAGGCTACCGAGGCCACCCTGCCGACGCCGGTGTTACTCCTGCTGACGCCGATGCGCACCGCGAACGCATGAACACAACCGGCACCACGGCCACAAACTATGGCTCGCACAACTCCAACATTGGCAACAAGGTCGACCCCAGGTACGACTCTGACCTCGACCACAGAGGTACCGCGACCGACTCTACAAACGCTGGACCGCATTCCACAAACGTTGGCAACAAGATGGACCCGCGCTTCGACTCGGACATAGACCACCGCGCTGATCCTACATCGAACGTTGGCGGTACGGGCTACGGAACACGTAGATAGACGATACACTGAGCACTTCAACATCAATATACCCTTTTCCTCGTTACCATCGATCTTCTTCATTTGCTCTCGCTGACGTCACAGCTTCTGTCCGCTCATTACTTCACACAGCGCAGAAAGATGGCACAGGTGAGCTGAATTTTTTTGAACCACAGCACAGAATACACGACCTTCCTGCCTTAGCACACTTTCCAAAATGACACTGATTCTGTATAGCCGAGAAAGACTTTGCCGAATGGCAGCCATCGCAAGTCTTCGATGACGCCTGGCATCCGCCACACGAATCCCAGCATGACCCAAACCCTCCACACGAACACCGCGGTTCCATCGGCGGCTCATCCGGACTAGAGGCTGCGAACAAGCTCGACCCTGTATTCACCGTCGGATCGGACGAAGAATCGATGAAGTACACGGATCACCCCAATATCCACCGTCTCCGCGGTTCGATAAGCGGCGCTTCAGGTCTCGAGGCTGCTCAGAAGCTTGACCCACCTGAGCAGGCGACACCGTATATGCCAGACGAAGTATCGGCTCGTGGCCCCGGTCACAGCCAACCCGAGCCTTCCTATCACCAACCGAAACCTACGCATCAAAGCAGCGTCTTGAACATGCTTGATGAGGACGTCGAACCAGAACAATACCCTCCTCCGAACCGCGCTACCACAGAGCCTGCACCGCAGTACGATGACGGCTCTGAGAACTCGGCAGAGTCAGGAAGTTACTCGCCCGACTCAGACGACGAACTTCATCGCATATCTCGCCGCCGAAGCCGTAAGTTCACTCTCCGCAGGCTGTCACATATTTTCGTTGAAGGTGGCTCGCCGCATGTCTTTCGCAAAGGTGCTCAGCGCGCAGCAGCCTCAGCGTGCGCTTATGCTAACAGACTGTGATCTTCAGACGCAAGGGTGGACCCACCCAGTTCTGCGAGGGGTGAGCCGAGATCGACGGCGAATCCTCATAAGAGTGATCTTATGAATAGGTTGGACCCTAGGATTGATCGCGCTGCGGTGAAGAGGTCGAAGAAGAGTGATTGTGTTTGAGAGAGCGTGGCTGCTGAGTGCTGGTAGGCTGCGATAGAGGCGGAACGCTGAGCTGTGCCGCGATGCTGTAGAGGCATGAATGGCATAGTGCATTTATACTTCACTACCATTCTCTTCGTGTCGACTGGACAAGCTGGAGACATTACCACCGCAACTATTAACGTATACGAGCAATTACGAGGAATGACCACAGTGATGATCAGCACCATCGACTCGATACGGGTACCCCATGATACTACATATCACCAAGACTGTCACATGTCTTTTGTCCGAGATTATCTAGCTGTAGTCGGTACACTCTGCAGCTATGCACAACACCGCAGGGTTTTCCCAGCTCGACCGAATGCACATATATTCTTCAACGCTGCTCATTACAACAACATGGAACATGAACCTGAAGGCTTTTATTCTGCTTTTCGTAGTATGCACTAAGCTCGTGTGTTGAGGCACAGCCATCAGGGGACTCCGACGCCTTTTGCGACTCTTCGGGTTTTGATCCGACAACACTCATGTTGAATCTATCAGCATGTCTCATACGAGGGAGGCCAAAGCCCAGGAACACATAGCTTGGGGTCTTTCGGTTTTTGGAGGCACACATGTCTCTTGTTCTCCTGATTTTCGATTGAAGTGGAGATTTGTATTGACTTGCTTTGTCGAGTAAGTGCGGTGATGGAGGAAGAGGAAGCAGAAGCATGGGAAGCTAAGGCTGTGGTGTTTGAACGGGAAGATCTTTCATGCGTCTTTGGACAATGTCTTTTGGTGTTCCCCGATCATGCAGCTTCAGCATTGACACTTTGTGTTGTGACTCTGGCGGAGACGAGAGACCAGATCATAGAACTCTGGATGGGGGATTTTGAGTCGAAGTCGAACAACATGATTCTCTGATGCGTTTCCTTTCGGTTCTGGACTGCGTGGCTATGCAGTGAGGGATTTTGAATACCACGCTTGCTTTTGGAGGAAAGAGCGGGAAGACAGACATTGGTTCGACATATCAATGTTTCTGGTTGCGCAGTCTAGAGACAGCAGGAACATGTCTAGATATCTCAGGAATTTTGGTACAAAAACACCACATGGAACTTCGAGCGTATCGTTTTGGTGAAACACCGACGAGGTGTATGTCGATGAAGGAAGGAGGGAAGAAGTCGAAGTGGTAGTTTTTATACACGCGAGAAGCGACAGTCATCGCCGCCTTCTCTTGATGGTTTCTTTTAATTTTGGGAAAGAAGGACAAAGCACAGCGCAGTCATTTCGATCCACACTGCGTGGTTTTAGTAGCCGCAGGTCGTGATATCGAAGTCATGGAGGGGTTGCCCGGGTCTCTTTGGTCCACCGACATAAAAAGCCTGGCAGATGTTTTGTAGTTTGAGTTTTAGTAGAGCGGAGGATAGGAGCATAGAAGTCGGGCATGAGCCTTTTTGGTTTTGTGTCGGGGCGAGCGGGGAAGAGAGCCACATGGGTCATTCACAGTCGCATTTTGGAACCGCGAACATGAAAAGTGACCATCCTCCTTTTGGAGAAATGCGAATGTTTCGAGGAATAAGGAATAAGCATACAGGGCGCAGAAAGGAAGCATTTTATACCTGCCTCCCTAGTGTAAGATGGTCACACGTTGAGATGATGGCGAGCACACCCATGCTGAAAGGCGATGACATCGTCTTCCGTTCCCATGATTGATGAAAATCTGATCATTTGGTTTGGTGTATTAACTAGAACACCTGACAGTGGTACGTTAATCGACTAAAATTTGCCCTGTAGCCCCCCCAAAGCCTCCACTTATCATCATCATCATCATCACACCGAGTTTGTTGACAGCAGCGCTAGACACGACCGCAGTCGCAGAGGCATTATCAGATGCACTCTCAGATCCAGTACCAGTGGCAGCGGTAGAACCGGTCCCGGAAACAGCTTCTTGGTTTTATTCGGCCTAAAAGACGTCGAGAAACCCATCTCCGCCGCAGAACGTCTCCTCATCGTCAGTGCATGTCATATCGCAGCTTGCTTGATCACTCGCCCAGTTTCCGCTCATGTAGCTACCGCACCAACACTGGTTGCCATTCTGTACGCCAGCAAAGCCAGAGGCGCCACGATAGCAGGTGTCTTCGCATCGGGCTTTTCGTCCATGTTTCTTCTCATTGCAATACTTCCGAGGGGCTCGTCGGCAAGCTCGCCGACGACGGGTCATCGCAATACTAGAGAAGTCCAGCTTTGAGCAAACACAGATCATCAATCTCCCCTTCTCCATCAGGGCCTCGGAAAACTCGTTCGGGATTCTCAGGGTCGATATAGTATACGTTTTCCTCGCCGCAAGGCCAATAGTGTTCTTCTGTAGCATTGACACAGCAGCCGAGTCCATCGAGAGGCACGATCCAAATCTCCTTCGCGTTGACAAAGTCTTGGACGTCGTTCACTTCCCCGTAGTAGAACCACTCTGCCTGCATTTCGCGTGCGAACTTGAGGTAGCGGATGGACTTGGCGACTTTTTCGTATCTTTCAAAGAGAGAAATTCCAATATCGATGGTGTCAATTTCGAGATTGGCCCATATGTATCTACAGTGCGCATCGCCACTTAGCATGCATCATTTCGTCTCGAAGGAAATAGTCACTTACTGCGCTCCGTAGTTAGGCACAGCTATTTCCGAGAAACATCTCTTATACAATCCGTGATTTCGAGCTGCTTGGCAAACTTGGAGGACAGCGGGTACGGGCGTGGACGTCGTTAGAGGCAGTTGTCGGGTCTTGCGGTCGTACTGAACTTCAGCGTTCACCACGCGGGGTTCAACAGTCATCTCCCATATCTGCATCCGCAGCTCGTAGGGCAGACGAGGGAAGTGGTGGAAGGTCGCCATGCGCCTACGAGGATTTGCGGTTGGCGATATTGAACCACACTCAAATACCTGGGTCTATATGGATTCTTTATGAGGAAATTGGCTTGATAAATGGTGTCGTGATAAAGGGCGAAAGGGCGCATATATGTTGCTGCGCCAGTGTGGCGCAGTCATCTGCCCTTGCCGGAACAAGCGAGGGCGCATCAAAGAGGCTAGGTATCGCACCGGGGAGTGGGAGAGCAGGAGCCGCGGCTGCAACACTCCTTCCAACCAACGACGTTTACAACCCAAACTATCCAGTATGGATCAATGGTTCAGCCAAAAAGCCAGCGCCGGTGACAATGCCTTCCAAGAATGCACCAAAATCCTCTCAGATTATCTCTCCAGCACCACAGACACCCCACCTGCATCAACCGCATCTGCAATCGTGACCTCCGTCAACGCCTCATCAAAACCCGCAGACACCGGCTTCGAAGTCACAAATCTACTCCTAGACACAGTCGCACAATTCGTTTCCTCACACTCCCGCATAATCGCCCTCCTTCCCGCCATCCGCGCGGTACCACCCACACCAAACCCTGTCTACTACCACTTCGAATCCATGCACCGAGAGAATTACGACGGCATATCCGGACTACGATATCTGTGCAAACCAGAAGATGAGGAAGCAACCACTACGCCAGGTGGTAGATGGGTGAATTACAACTTCTTCACCGTCAGACTAGCCACCTCTGGATACGACAACGGGTACTTCATGTTCGGCTTCTTTCACCTACGTGACACGCTCGAGAAGGAAAGAGAATCAAGAGAAGACGAGGTCGAAAAACACATTCGCCCTTTTTCCCTCGATCGTTCCACGGTCGGGGCCGATGACGTGCTAAACTACGACCTAATAGCCGCAGCTGATTGGGTCGTCACAGGCGCATCTCACATGTACCGCTTAGGCAACTCAGTCTTTGGAGAAGGGTTGGAGAGAGGTATTGCGGTGAAGACGGACTTTTGGAATGGAGAGCCGGGGTTGTCGGAGGGAAGGTGGAGGCTGTGGCAGAGTAGGTTTGAACATTTTGCGGAGGAGCCGTATGTGAAGGAGGGGGTGAGGGTGCTGTGTAAAGCGGCGGCTGTGGCGATTGGAAAGGTCTTGTTGACAAAGGTGGATTGATGGGTTTGGCGATGATGTATATGAAGTAAGACGATGGGTTTTGCCATGTAGACTTTGTGTGTACGGGATGGTTTCGTATGATGCAGTGTGGGTGTCAGTCGTGGCGGAAGGCGCAACTTTGACTGCGACATGCCATGTTGACCTCGTATCTTCTAATGTGAAATGCGGAAGGCTTAAGCTTCGACAGTGAATGTGTATAAGCCAAAGTCGAGAAAGAAAACTCATGCTGAGTTTCTTTGCTTTTTTTTAGAACGTCTTGCCACACAGCAGTCATAGCAGAGAACTCTTCCAGTTTTAGTCTTTCCATAACAGAAGACCTGGTACCTTTTGGTAAACTGCAAGAAGCAGTGAGTAATAAAGAAGAGGAAAGAACGCACAATCTCGCGACTTTTATACCCGCTCTCATTGTTAACTAGTCTCTTTCCGGCGACCAAAGTCGAGGCATAGGTAACAAGAAGCGCGAGCAGCACAGTAATGTGCTGCGATGGTCCAGTTTTTACCAACATAAAAACACCCCAGTTGCGTTTTGGTATGTCCGCAGAAATCGTAAACTGCACAAAGCAATCTCAGCGCCCATACTATTTCTTCACTACTGTTTCCAGACATACATAAGCTATGAGAACCTTCTTGTTCATTTAGCGAATGATTTTGTGTTTTTGCAGAAGACATAGCCACATAGAAGGGTTGTTTTAGTCCACCGACACCCATGTAGTCTGCAAAGACGTTTTTTAAAAAGACTAAATCATAACGCGGCTCTGTTGTATTTTTCAGGAAAGGAAGACGGACAGACATAGCGGTGCCGCATTTTGCTTTCGATACTGGAAGCACATACCATATTTCTGTATGACCTTTGAGCTCCCAGGAGAGGCGAGAGAGCGCCATGTGCAATCGTCTTCTGTTTTTTGGTAAAGGAGGAGACGCGGGACGCATCTGACATGTTAAGCCACTTTTTAGTTCCCGCTTCTCAGCGATGTGCGAGGAGAAGAGAAGAAGACCAGTCATTCGTGTATTCCGGGTGCCATTTTGGCCAGGCGAACACATAATCCAATAGTCTTTCCTTTCTGGAAAGCTCCAGGAAGAGTTGCAGAACACCATGTATCGTTTTAACATCATTTTTTTTTCTGATCAGGAGGAGAAGGCAGCAACCATGATGATGATACCGTTCCTGTGTTTTGGTCGCCGACATTTGGAATGTTGTAGAGGAGAAGAGAAACCGAGCAGCCATAAGAACGATTGCAGGGGTGTTCTGGCAGACGGAACACACATGGGGGTTGTTTTGTTTTCATTTTTGAAGTATCGCGAGAAGGCAGGCGAAGACACCATTCAAGTAACGTGTGTATGTTTTGAGAAGGAAGGATGCGGGAGAGACATTGAAGTGCTCTCTAGAGCTCTTGGTGTAGTATTTTGGAGAGGAGGAAGAGACAGAGCGCCCATATGAAAGGCGGTGTGATTCTTTTTGGTCACCCCATCGTCTGAAAGGTGTGGTGTTTTGGAAGAACACAGAAGGATGCAATGTGAGGAAGGAGAGAAAGAGACAACATCGGCGAGGGTTTTATATGCGTACAGCCAAGCTAGTCGCGGTCATGCACGTGAGTCCTTGAGTCCACGCACCGTCCGCAATGCTGGCGCGGATGTCTCCAGAACCGTTTGCAACCATCTCCACCACGTCACACAAACCTCATTAACCACAAAGACTCGGTAAACATAGTATTTTGCATCATGGAATATCATCTCATTCCCGAGCTATCATAGCACCATCTATACCCAGCAAAAAAACGCCACATATGCATTCGTAAAGCCCCCAGAAATAAATCCATCGACCAGCAAGTGTTGAAGCCAAGCCAAGGTGATGTAAATGTAAAGACGCCAGAACACCCACGCTGGGGGTGCTTGTTGAAGAAAGAGGCCTATCCGATAGAGCCCCGCACCTTTGATGCAAAGAGTAAAAAGAAATCGTTGAGAAGAAGTCAAGCCCGTTGTTTGTCGTGAGTCAGGAGTTGGTGAGCGCTTAGGTCGGGTTCGGCGCAGCAGCACCCGTGATATCGCTGTCCTCGCCCTCGACAGGCGCACATGTGCAGAAGAGGTTTGTGTCGCCGTATGCTATTGGGCTGTTAGCCTGCATCCTCACAAATCGCCAGAAGAAAAGATAATTGACTTACCATCATCCAACCTCGCAACACTAGGCCAGAACTTCTTCGCCTTCAAGTAGCTGAGAGGATACGCCGCCTTCTCCCTCGAATAACTCCTCTGCCACTCGCCCGTAATAAGATCCTGTTGCGTATGCGGACTCATCTTGAGCACATTACCCTCCTTGGGTTGTTGACCCTCTTCAACCTCCTTGATCTCCTTGCGAATGCTGATCAACGCGTCGCAGAAACGGTCTAGCTCGGCTTTACTCTCCGACTCGGTAGGCTCGATCATGAGTGTGTTGGCAACAGGCCAGCTCATAGTCGGGGCGTGGAAACCATAATCTTGGAGGCGCTTGGCAATATCGATAGCTTCGATACCAGCGGTTTCCTTGAAACCGCGGACGTCGAGGATGAATTCGTGGGCGCAGCGGCCTTCGTCGTTGGTGTAGAGGATGGGGTAGTGCGGCTTTAGGCGGGAGAGGATGTAGTTTGCGTTCAAGAGGGTGATCTTTGTGGCTTGAGTGAGGCCGACGGCGCCCATCATCTTGATGTAAGCCCAGCTGATGGGTAGGATGCTGGCGCTTCCCCAGGGCGCGCCGCTGACGGGGTGGATGGCTTGGGCGCCGCCGGTTTCGCCGCGGAGATGGCCGGGGAGGAAGGGCGAGAGGTGCTCTTTTACTCCGATGGGGCCCACACCGGGACCGCCGCCGCCGTGGGGAATGCAGAAGGTCTTGTGGAGGTTCAGATGGCAGACGTCGGCACCGATCTCGCCGGGGGAGCAGAGACCGATTTGGGCGTTCATGTTCGCACCGTCCATGTAGACTTGGCCGCCGTGCTGGTGGATCAGGTCGCAAGCCTCCTTGACGCTTGGCTCGAAGACACCAAAAGTGCTGGGGTAGGTGACCATGAAGGCACCGAGCTCTTCGCTGTGCTTCTCGCACTTGGCCTTCAAGTCGGCCATGTCGAGGTTACCGGTCGCTTGGTCGCACTTGATGGGCACAACGCGCATACCGCACATGGCAGCACTAGCAGGGTTGGTTCCGTGAGCCGAGACGGGAATCAAGCAGATGTCGCGCTTCTTGCCAGGCTGCTGCTCGAGGTACTTGCGGATAACGCGAAGACCAGTGAACTCACCCTGAGCACCAGAGTTGGGCTGTAGCGAGACCGAGTGGAAACCGGTGATGTCGGCCAAGTCGTCTTCCAGCTGCTTGATCATGTCGGAGTACCCGGTGGCGCGGTCCAGAGGCAAGAAGGGGTGCAAGTTGGAAACGGTATCGAACGAGACAGGTGCCATCTCTGCGGTGGAGTTGAGCTTCATCGTGCAGGAACCAAGAGGAATCATCGAGTGAACTAGAGACAGATCCTTCGAAGACAGATGGTTGATGTAGCGAAGAAGTTCCGTCTCGGAGTGGTGCGAGTTGAATACTGGGTGGGTCATGAATTCGCTAGTCCTCTTGAACGGCTCGGGAACCTCAATGTCGACAGATTCGGCAAAAGACCAGTTGTTGCGAGTTCCGTTGAACACATTCAGTACCTTGTTGATCGTATTCGCACCGGTGGTCTCGTCAACGGAAATACCGACGTGATGGCCGTCGATCTTCCGTACGAATATCTCGTTCTTCGCGAGTGCGGAGATGATGGCGTCGGTCTTGTCGCCAGTCTCGACAACGACTGTGTCGAACAAGACAGGTGCGTTGTCCATCTTTCCGCGCTGGCCAGTCTTGTAGCCATTGGCGATGAGCGCTTGTTGGATCGTGCGAGCCTTTGCAACGACCTGCTTGGCGATGGCAGTCAAGCCATTTGGTCCATGGTACACAGCGTACATGGCGCTCATGTTTGCCAACAGAGCCTGTGCCGTGCAAATGTTGCTGGTCGCCTTCTCACGACGGATGTGTTGCTCTCGGGTCTGCAGCGCGAGTCGTGCCGCTGGGTTTCCCAGCCTGTCCTTCGACAAACCGATCAGACGACCCGGAATCTTGCGCTTGTACTTCTCGTCGCAGGCGAAGAAGGCCGCATGTGGTCCACCGTAGCCTAGAGGCACACCGAATCGTTGTGCGTTTCCGAAGGCGATGTCGGCACCGAACTCTCCCGGGGGAGTAAGCAGTGTGAGGGCGAGGAGGTCGGTCGCAACGCTGAAAAGAGCACCAGTCTTGTGCACCTTGTCAGCGAGTCCGCGGAAGTCGTTGACAGCTCCGTCAGTGTCTGGGTACTGAGCGAGCACACCGACAAGGTCCTGGCCCAGCTCCTCCACCCTTTTGCTGTTGTCCTTGAGCACATCCGCAACTTCAATCTTGATACCGAAGCCTTCGGCGCGCGAGTACAGAACAGCGAGAGTCTGGGGATGGCACCTCTCCGAGACGAGGAAAGTCTTGTTCTTGCTCTTCTGCTTGGACAGAGGCATCATGCCCATGGACATGGTCATGGCCTCGGCCGCCGCAGTAGGCTCATCCAGCACCGACGCATTTGCAATGCTCAGACCAGTCAGGTCCGAGACCATAGTCTGGAAGTTCAGCAGCGACTCGAGACGTCCCTGGCTGATCTCGGGCTGGTATGGGGTATAGCTAGTGTACCACGCGGGGTTCTCGAGGACGTTCCTCTTGATGACCTCCGGGACTTTGGTGCCATAGTATCCCTGTCCGATCAGACTCTTGCCCGGCTTGTTCTGGCTCATAATCTGCTTTGCGGTGTTGAGGAAGACGGACTCTGGCACGCCGTGGGCCTGCCACTCCTCCACACTCAGCCCCTCAGACATGCTGCCAATCTTCAACTCGCGCGCCGACAGAATATCAGCAGGTATAACCTGGCGGACGAACTCGTCTAGGCTGCCCACGGGCGGATCCAGGGCCTTGAGCATGGCTTCCGCACTCTCGGCAGACGGCCCAATGTGACGGCGGGGAAACGTGTCGAGCGCATCGAAGGGTCTCGCCGAGTCGGTCTGCTGGGGCGGGGTGTCGAATACATCGTCTGCGGCTTCGACGGCTGCGGCTGCGGCCGCCTGTTGCGCAGTCGGCGCCTGCTGCTGGAACCCGCGCTTTTGGAGAGTTTGCAGGGTTTGGTATGCGATGGCGCGCGACGACGTGCCCGCGAGCTGGGGACGCGGTAGCTGGGCGACACACGACGATCGTGTGAGGCGGCTAGCAGTGCTAGCTGCCCTAATACACGCTGCGCGCATGTTGGCTGTGTGGTTGCAGTGATGCTACGGGGAGTCTCCCCAGGAAGCAAATATTTTTCAACAGAGAGATTAGTGTGCTGTTGAGCGAGTCCTGTGCGAGCAATTGGCCCGATTGCTCAAAAGTCTGGGAGGCTCGCCACTGCAGTGGTGGTGACGTTGGCGGGGGAAACGCGTTCAACACCCACAACCCAGGGAAATGCAAAGTGAGGATTTACAAGGGAAGGAAGAACTTGGATCGCGAAACCTCAAGACGCTCAGATTGACAGCGGTGACAGCGCGCCTTCATTCATTGCTATCTACACTCTAACCCGTCATTATCCGCGCCGTTGGTGATAAGCTGACCCTGGCCAAGCTAGCCGACGCGTGCCACTAAACCCCAAGCCGACTGTCCTTGCATCCACACGCATTCCTAGCACCCATTGGGCAAAACTACGCTGACCACCGCTGCATTCTATTACTTGATATCCACATAACCCGCATCTCAGTCCTCTCCGCGTGTTCTGGGCACGGTTCAACCAGACTAGATGCTCGCCCGTCGCGGTGCCATTGTCCGTCGGAGATTCTTTTCTTTCTCCGTCTCTTCGGTCACGGGCAGGATTCCTTGCTCGCGGAGCTGCGCTAGATATTCTTTGCCTGTGCATCGCATTAGCAAAACATTTTCAAAGTCAAAGATTGCGTCTTCACTTACCGTATTTGTACCCCACCTCGTAGATCTCTTCGAATTTCGCAAAGTCAAGCGTGCCATACGGATCGATTGGCGGCCGCATGTACCTGCATCCCGGCGTATTCTTCGCCCGCTCCAGCGCATCGATACTAGACACATATGCGAGGCGCGACTGGATCTCCGATAACGTCGGGGGGTTGGGGAAGCTAGAAAATGGATTCCACCGATTGAACGTCGCCCAGAATCCACTTAATGAGTCACCGAAAGACTGCGGCGCGTTATCGTCGAGACTGCCTACGTCGACCGCGAAGATGACGTCGGCGCCGAGACTCTTCATATGCGTGACAGTCAGGTTGTCGATATAGCCACCATCCAAGAGCATGCTGCCATTGTCACACAGCGGAGGAAGTAATCCTGCAAGTGACATCGATGCGCGAACGTAGCGCCATACGTATCCACTTGTGTGGATTTCCGAACGCGACTTACTGATGTTGGTGGTGTTGCAGTAGAACTCGAGCCAGAAATCTTCCATCTGGGAGTTTCCGAATGTTTTGAAGATACCGCGGTTGAACTCATGGCCGGTGGTGTAGGAAGCACTATTCGTAGTCAGCGTTGAACTTTATGTCGAGAAGAGAAAACTTACGAAGGGTACGTGAGATCCAGCGCAAATCTCCACATGCTGCCCATACGACCGGCAAACTTCTTCGCGCGACCATACATGGGAACAACATCTGCATCCCAGGCATATAGTGCACCTATGAAACTACCGATAGATGTACCACCCACGATGTCGATTGGAATACCAGCTTCTTCCAGTGCACGGATGATGCCGATTTGCGATATACCACGAGCACCACCACCGCCCAATACGAGACCGACTGAGCGACCGCACAGACGTCGTGCGAGGCGATGGAAGTCACCCTTGAATGGCGTGTCTGCTGAGTAGAGCGGCGTCTGGCGAACCTTTCTTGACGTGTACTTTTGAATCTCAGCCTGAATGACTTGCACTCGTTGTTTGAGCGCATTTCCAAAGCGTCGCCCGGCGTGATGAACTGGCTCCGAGGTTGCGCGGAATGACATTTGGATATGGTGATGACTGCCATTGATCCAAGGGCGGTTGCGCAGCCACTTCCGCGTCAGACCTGACGGACAGTATCTCTCAGAATGCAAAAGTACTAGCTCTTTGCGTGCAGTCGTTTTCGTCGTCAAAAGGAACCGCTCGTACTCGCCAATGTTTGGAGACGACTCAGCTAGACCAACGAGAAGGATGCAATCGGCCTGGTTGATGCACGTCTGGGTCCATGGCGACTTGACTGGCGTGTCGGCGACATAGATGACCATGCCATATCTTTCTTCCAAATCAGCGAGGTATTGCGAGAGCTTGAGTTTTCCCATGCGGCTGAAAGCATGTCGTCCAAGATGGTTGAGAATGGCAGCTTGATTCAGAGACACCACGCCTTGTGGCATACCGATTTGGGTGAGGGCGTTTACTAGACGGCTTCCGAAGTCCACTACAGGAATTCCAGCAGTCACCGGAAGTACAGCGACAGTGCGCAGGTTGACTGTTGAAGACACGTTTGCGCGTGTGGCCTTCGTTCCGCGTTCTTTACTTTGTTCATGAAGCGGATCATCAACCAGTGCTCGCATGCGAGAGGCGATGATCTTTGAGATCTTGATCGTGATACCAGGATGTTCCAGTGCCAGGCTGTTAAATAGCGTCTTCGGAAACTTCGCAAGCTCTGTATCTCGGATGGCATGCAGTGAGCCCGGTCGTGATGATTCTGTGAGTACTTCGAGTTCGCCAACGCTGTCACCTTGACCGTATTCCCCAATGACCTTTACCGCGCTGTTCTCGGCGTCGCGGATGGCGCGCAACCTTCCGTTCAAGACGATGTAAATAGCATCGCTCTCATCACCTTGGTTGTAGATCACCTGCCCCGCATTTACTTGAACCCATTCCAAAGCGAAGTCGATATGCTGGATCAGCCGAGGTAGAAGTGTTGTGAGGCGTTTCGCGATTGTGAGCAATACCACCGGGTACCGTTCGACGATCCGCTCAATTGCTGAGCGGGGCAGAAAACCTACGTAGACGTCGGTCTTGGCTGTAACATCTACGAAAGATCGGTTCGATGACACCGCTCCGAGATAGCCAGCTAGTCCGCCAGGCTTGGTCATGAATAGACTCCGTCTTGTACGCTTCTTCTTGGTACCATCGGCAGCAGTTCGCGAAGGGGTGCTTGATCCAGGCGGGCGAGATGATGGACCGAAAAGGTCATCTTCAGTGTAGCCTGGCCCATTGGGAAGGGTTCCTAGTACGTTGGATTCAGGTGCATCTTCCTCCACAGGCACGCTCACGTCCAAGAACCCATCAATCACGTAGTACAAACCAGGGTTTCTCTCTCCCTGTTCCACCAGCACAGAGTCTTTGGGGAAGAAGACGATTTCCACATCATTGACGATCTCTTCCAGGATGTTGTGTGGACCGGCAGCGCTCATGCTGGACATGCCAGAGGCTGATGCTATAGACTCCGTGTCTCCATCCTTGGAGCCCGCGTATGGGTCCATGAAGCCAAATGCATTCGTGAACACAGCCTTCTGTCTCCTGGCGTCGAAAGAGACAAGCTGAGGTGACTGCTCCACTGACGCGGTTGGCTTAGGCATGGGGTTCTCTGGGTTGATGAGTCCGATAGCCTTGAACATACATCCCAGTATAGACTCCCTGAACACGGTAGCTTCATCAATTGATTCTTGTCGGTGCAATGTTTTCGGTCGTAGTGAGGGAGATGCGAAAGGGTTAAAGTTGCTTGCGTCCAACGGCGTTCGGTTGTCTCGACGTTCCTGTTGATGTTGGTACGGTTGAGAGAAGCTGCTGCGGCCGCTGCGACCAGTTCCGCGTGCCATTTGCGAATTGGTCAACAGGTCACCTGCGCTGATTCGGTCGTTGCGTGGTCCTTGATCTGGGGAAGTGATTTTGGGTAATGCTTCGTTGTTTGCGTTGGCGTTGGCCCCACGAGCGGCAGCAAGGCGGGCTTGCGCAGCGGTTCCTCTCCTAAGGGATACGCTGGACCTTCGTCGTCGGCCGGCGCCGGGGTTGTGCAACGCGATGCCCTTCATGCCCTCGTCTGAGCCAATGCGCTCCGTTTCCTTCGCAAATTTCTCCTTCAGTCGCTCGAGCGGAGCATCACGCAGAAAGCCAGGAAGATCGTATGTAGTATACTTATTCATGAGCTTCTCCGTGCGGAGGACCTCATTCGTCAAACTGAGATAAGCATGGCTGGTTGCGAGCGTAACTCGTTGAAGGCGCGTAAGGATGACCTGAACAATGTGCGCCGTTGCTTTGGGGTATATGCGCGTCAGTCGACGAAATGCAGTGGCTGGGATTATAGCGATGGTTGTGTCTACGGTCGCACGCGCGACAATGTCTGGGTGGGCAGATTTAGGCTTCGCAGGGCGCGAAGGTGATCCACGAGTTTTGCTGTGCTTGAGTCGCTCATCACCAAGTCCGTCTAGATCCAGCGACAGAGGCGGCACGGCTTGAAGGCGCCCGCCTGCTGTTGGACTGTTCAGAGTCGATGTTCTTCGATGCCCGAACTTGGCCTCAGGGACTTGGTTTGGTGTGTGCGGTCTTGAATCGTCGAATGCAAAGCTACTGTTCCGTGACATAGATGGCCTTACTTCCTGCTGAGGCGATCCCGGAAAACTTGGACGCGTGTCCTCATCTTCGTCATGACGCAGCTTCACATCTTCTGTGAACAGAGAGAGAATGGAGAACAACGAAGACATTGGGGCTCCGTTCTTGACTTCAGTAAGAAGCTGATAGCCCTGCCGGTGGCCCTGGTTCGCGCCGTCGCCGGATGACTCCCCTCCCATATCATCCTCATCGGAGTCTGAATCATTTCGGTTCGACTTGACAAAGATCTGGACCAAGCCATCTACTACCAGACAAAAGCCTTTCTCTTCTTCCAAGAGAATTGTCTCGCCAGCCACCAACCGACGGGTCTGCATCGTGCGTGTTAGTTCATGGAAGACTGGGCGCTCCAAGTACCCGAACACTTTGATTGCGCTCAAGAATTCATCCAAGTAGTTGGACAAGCCGCGCTTGGAGTCATTTTCGGCGCTGTCGGGAAAGACTTCGACCTGTGGTTCTTCACGCTGCGGTTCAGGCGGTAGTCGTGCGTACATAGTCATGTATCGGTACCTCACGAAGTAACTGACGGTAGACACGACAAAGACGACGACGAGCATCCTACAAACGTTTAGCTAAGATACATGTAGGGGATTGACAACGTACAGCGTTGTGAAGTTCATGGTGAAGGTCAGGCTCATAGAGAAGAGCGTGAACAGCCATGTCGGCAGGGTATAGGTAATCCAGTACAAGACGGTCGGCAGTACACTGAAGATGGACAGAATGACACGGCCCAATAGACCAAAGCTGGTCGACGGCGTGGTATCAGCGGGCTTCATGCCGAGTACAGAGTTGGAGAGGGCCTCTGCTGTGTTATACACTGCTGCTTTGGACGCCTCTGCCAGTGACCGAGAAGTGGCAGTTCCCGGGACTGCCATGGTGGCCATGGTGGGCGAGGAAAGATCGGTGCCGAATTCGGACCGTCACGCGTCAATATTTCCAGACGTTTCTAGAGTCGCTAATCTAGGGCGGTAAAACAGGAATCCCATGATGTGCCGTGCAGCGGGCACGTTGAAAACCGCGGGTATGTACTGGGGGCGCTTGCATGTGGGGTGCCACTGCCAGCTTGTGAAAGGCCGGGCCCGTGCATCGATTAGCGCGGAAGTCGCGAAACTCCACCGCGGCCTGGAGCTCTCACTCGCGCGCCGGAGCTTGTAAACATCACCCATTGCGCCACCATGCCGCCCTTCAAAGATGACCAGATCATCGTGAGTCTCACGTGCACTCGACGCTCGGCATATGCGCTAACCGCCTTAGATCATTGCGCCGGGCTCGGAGACGACAGTCGCGCAGCTGGGGCTCCCCGAGTCTTTCACGCCCGCGCGTCTTCGCGTGAGATCGCGCATGTTCCCCGCAGAGAAGGAAGGTGAATTCGAGCCCTACAAGATCCGAAGAAAGCAAGACCAGCCCACCGCGACGAACGGCGACCCCACAGACGAATCGCAGGAAGAAAAGAAGCCCACCGAGGGCGACGATGATGTAGTGTGGGAAGAAGACCGCGTTTCGGAAGAAGGCGCGATATGGCCCATTCAGCAAGGCCGCATCGTTGACTGGCCATGCTTCTTTGCCCTCATCACCCATACCTACAACTCTCTGAACCCGCCCTTCCACACTCCGATCCTCCTCATCACGCAACCAGCATGGACCCCGCGAGAACACGAGAAGCTCACCCAGTTCTTCTTCGAGAAGTTCAAGGTGCCCGCGTTCGGGCTTATGGATGCGGCATTAGCAACGACATGGGCATACGGTGTACACACAGCGACAGTGATAGACGTTGGCAAAGACAAGGCAGATATCACCGCTGTCAGCGAGTTCATCCCGCACACCCAGGGTCGCGTCATCTCACTGGAAGGATGTGGAGGCGAGGCCTTTACCCAAGGGCTCTTGTCTAAGCTCAAGTCCAAGGGTCTCAACCGCGACATGTGTGAACAACTGAAGAGATCGCCCATCTGCGAACTTCTGCCCCCAGGAGTTCCGCTACCAGGGCCAGGAGATGCGGCTACCAAAGATGCAGCGACCAACCCTGCAGCGCTCGCATCAACGGGCGCGACCGGTCCTGGCGCAGCAGCAGCCGCCTCCATCGGAAACGTGCCACGAGGGCCTGGTATTGATACAGAGGTCGGCGAAGACGCGAGTCTCGAAGAAAGTGAAGGTGTTTTGGATGTCGCAAGCATCGTTGCTGGCGGCAAGATGTCTGAATACCTTGCTAAGAAGGAGAAGGAGAAGCAGGAAAAGGCCAATGCGAAGAAGAAGGGTGGTCCGGCTCCAGCAGCCAACAAGCCGGTCAGGTTACCCAACTCCCGACTGGAGAAGGCTACATTCCTCTACGAAGACCACGCGCTTCTGGACACTTTGAAGAACATGAACCTCAATACCCAGGAGATGGCAGATGCGAAGGGCGCTCTGGACGAAGGGCCAAACAGGAAGGGACAAGAGAATGGAGAGAACGGCGAGCCTACATCCGCAACTGAAGCGAACGGCACCAGCGAATCTGGTGCTACCGGCAAACGCACAGGATCGATAAGACGTGAGATCGAGGTTGGCACCGAGCGATTCATGGCAGATGGCGATGGTACGCTGGAGAAGATTGCAGACGCTGTGCACAGGGCTATATCGTCCATCGACGAGGTTGGCAAACGAAGTGATCTATGGGAACAGCTCATCGTCTGCGGTAACGGTTCAAAACTACGAGGTAAGTCATGTACCATGTTCCAGCAATCATCGTGCATCTACTGACATCTATACAGGCTTCAAAGAATCGCTCCTCCAAACCATCCAGACTAAGTATCTGGTCTCGCCGTCCTCCGCCACGATCTTCACATCCGAGATCCCATCCAACGTGTCAACGCCCATGGGAACCGGCGCGAACACACCACAGCCCCAACTTGGCCCGCACGGCGGCTCCCAAGTCAACCCGCTCCTCCTTGCAGCGACTACTGCTCAGACACAACATATGATGCCACACGGAGGCATGCCTGGCATGGGAGGTAACACCCACTCATCGCACGGCCAAACACCCACATCAATCAAGTTTATCAAGCCGCCGGAGTACTTCCCCGAATTTAAGGACGTTGGTTTTGATGAGTCAGCCTTCTTGGGCGCTCAGGTCGCAGCCAAGGTCATCTTCGTTGTCGATCAGGGTCAAAGTAAGGGTTACATGACCCGTCCCGATTACAACGACCAGGGTCCACAGGGTATCCACGATTACAGCCTATAATCCGAGATTTTGGTACTCGGATTACGATGTCGGCTTTGATAAGCAAGGCCTTGTGTTACTTTTGCAACGCAGCCATTTTGTGGAGTTTAGGCACGGTTTA
Source organism: Alternaria sp. BMP 2799 (assembly GCA_023758145.1). Taxonomy (NCBI): domain Eukaryota; kingdom Fungi; phylum Ascomycota; class Dothideomycetes; order Pleosporales; family Pleosporaceae; genus Alternaria; species Alternaria sp. BMP 2799. Next base: position 879,885 of record JAFVLP010000006.1, read on the forward strand.
TGGATATCCCGGCGTTGCCAAAAAGGAAAGCCTGGGGTCAAGTTTGATGAAACGAAATAGGCGATTGTAGCGATAGGCTAGCGGCGCATTGCGAGATGCAACCTCCAAATCCTATTTTCATGACCACCTACCCGTCCCTTCCTTTCCTTTTTCACTCGTCAACTTTGTGGGTGTGAAACGCCCATTTCGTTTCTTCTGGTAGTTTGGCATCGGAGTACGCCGATAGCCCTGGGGGCTCCGCTCCGCTCCCCACGTGCTAGGCATTAGCGAGTGGCTAACCGGATCTAGCCGTCCCTACGCCTGGCAACTGATAAAGGTCGCCAGTGCCACTCGATTTATGTTGCTCTTGTCTTGATTGTCTTTTCGTTCGTTTTGCCAAATCTCCGACATTCACGGGTTGTGTGAAGTACAAGTTCATTTCGACAACCGCCCTGTTCGCGAAGTTCTACACTAGAGGCTGCATCTCGGTACCTGCTCCGATCTCTTCCCGCGGCTAGAACACTTCTTCACATCCACGGAATACAAACGCGGAACTCGAACTTAAAAGGGGGGATTTTGACGGAAAAAACATACGTACATCATCATGGCAGCCTCATCACCCATATCGAATACGGTCTACGTCGGCCCCTTCGTGCACAGCGAATCGCTCTCAACACTCGAGATTCAGGAACGCGGCGCCATCTTCGTAGACTCTGACGGCATAATCCGTCATGTCGAAAAAGACATCCAAGAAGGCGATCTGCCCAATATCGTCCAACAGAAAGGCGACTCATGGACAGACGCGAAAATCGTCGAGATAATCGGCACTGGCTTCTTCTTCCCCGGCTTCATAGACACCCACGTCCACGCCCCCCAACACCCTAACACAGGCTTATTCGGCAAAACCACATTGCTAGATTGGCTTCAAAAATACACATTCCCCATGGAATCCTCCTTCTCGAAACTCCCCCTCGCACACCGCGTCTACCAAAACTTCGTCTCACGGACCCTATCCCACGGCACAACAACAGCCGCATACTACGCCACCATCCACGTCCCCGCCACCAACGCCCTCGCAGACATTTGTCTAGCACGCGGTCAAAGAGCCCTAGTAGGCCGCGTATGCATGAACAGCGATCTAAGCCCCGAGTACTACAGAGACTCAAGCACCGAAACAAGTTACACGGATTCAAAAGCCAGTATCGACTACATCCGCTCCATCGACCCCAAAGGCGAAATTGTGAAACCCATCATCACACCCCGCTTTGCGCCGAGTTGTACACCAGATTGTCTCACTGCTATGGGCCGCTTGGCGAAAGAAACAGATACGCATGTTCAGACGCACATCTCGGAGAATAAAGGCGAGATCGAACTTGTCAAGGAATTATTCCCTGATAGCAAGAGTTACGCAGATGTATACGATACCCACGGCCTCTTAACAGACAAAACCATCCTAGCCCACGCCGTCCATCTCACACCCGAGGAACGCAAATTAATTCTGCAGCGCAAGAGCAAGATATCGCATTGTCCGGCGTCAAACACCGCGATCACATCGGGCTGTGCGCCGATCCGCGATTTACTCGATGAAGGACACACGATTGGTCTCGGTACGGATGTCTCGGGTGGGAACTCGCCTTCGGTATTGGAGAATGTGCGGCAAGCGATATGGGTGTCGCGGCATCTGTGTATTCAGACTTCGAAAGATAAAGCCAAGCTTGCGACTGAGGAGGCCTTGTTTCTCGCTACGAGGGGAGGTGCGGCGGTGGTGGGGATGCAGGACAAGGTTGGTGGGTTTGAGGTTGGTATGGAGTGGGATGCGCAGATGATTAGTTTGGGGGTTGTGGGTGAGGATGGTTGTCGGGATGGGGCGTTTGAAGAGGGGCCCGTTGACGTGTTTGGGTGGGAGAGTTGGTCGGATTTGGTGGAGAAGTGGGTGTATAGTGGGGATGATCGGAATACGGTGGCGGTTTGGGTGAAGGGGAGGTTGGTGCATAGGACGGGGAGGTTTGCTGGGGCGGAGAGGGTTGCGACGCCTTGATGTGACGCAATTGTCCTACATTCGAGTTCTGGAAACTACAAAATAAAGCGATTCCCTGGTCGTTTGCTATCCTACCGTGGCATGTGAGACCGGCTGTGGTGCAGTAGTCAGTGAGCAGGTCTACAAGATGACACTGTAGTCGATACTCAGCCAGTCCTATCTGCCGCTAGCCCGCACCCTCCCTAGACAGCAATCTTACTCTGACGGAACAATGACTTGATCCAAACATTTCATTTGCCCTCTTCCATCCCAGAGCCGAGTACAAGTCAGAATACGAGGTAAAATACAATGTGGATCCCAAAGCAAGTAGGGATCCAGAGGTAAGGAAAATTGACAGAGTTTCGTTGGCAACGGTAATCAAAGCTTGCATCTGCCGTCCTTGATTGGGATAGAACTTAATCATCCACGACCGCAACCCAAAGTCTGACCTCGCTTCGAGGCCACTCAACTTCCAGGATCTCGGCAACTATTTCACCAAAACGAATCAGCCTCCTTCTTCTCTCCACCAAGTCTACCGTTGGCTCAAGCTCGATTTTAACGACTGCAAACTGCAGTACTCTGACAACTAATTGGTCAGGAGAAATACCATAGTCGACCTCCAGAATCTCAGTGTCAGGCGCTAGCCCATGCAAAGCATATACTTTGTCAAGGATGTTTGTGGCTTTTTGGTGACGAAACAGTTGTAGCATTTGCATGAAAGGTAAGAAAGCGGAAGGTTGTATTGAGCGACCGAGAACGACTTTAGTCGAGACGATCATTGCTGCTGGCGTGTCGAGAAGCTCACGAGGTAGGCGGTGGAAAGGCCCATCTTCACGGGAAAAAACATCGTTCAAGGCTTCAATTAGAGCGCCGAATCTTGAGAGGTCGATACAAAAGTTGCGATAGTGTATCGTGCAGTTCCGTGCGAGCATGATCTCCTGAATAATCCAGACTCTACTCCAGTAGCCTCTGTTGAACAGTTCAACAATGCCTCTTGCTTCTTTCTCTGTCAAAGATTGAATTGATTCATCCGTTGCGAGAAATTTCATAGCATCATTGACGTAGGGGAACTGATCAATACCGCCCAGCCAAATGGAGACAGAAGTGGCGGTGCTGTAGATCCGTCTCATGATCTGTACCTGATCATTGCGTTCCAAGACATTCTTTTGATTGATACAGATAGCATCAATCCAGTAGTATACGTGGTACTGTCGTTGTGAACGCATTTCCTTCAAGAATGACCACAGATTGTAGCCGACAATGAAGGGTACGCCGTTGAGTAGGATGACATTGAAAATGGACGCCGAGCCCCAGGTGTAAGATAGTGCAGTATACGCCGGTGGCTCCGAATCGAATGAGTAAGTTCGGAGGGTACATCTGATGGGGCCAATTATGGGGCCGAAAAGCTCGCTAGGCTGTAACTCGAGCAGCCTGAACTCGTGGGTTGTTCTACCCCTACTGAGAGGGGTGCGGGCGTAAGGATCGTCCATGCTTGCGAGCAATACTAGAGTATACGTTCAATGTATACGCTAGACTTCGTCGCTAGACTATGTTAGAAAGGTATCATACACATGTCTCCTCAGTACATTACAGCGATGGGCGCAATTATGCGAACGCAAGAAGGTCGTGTTAGCCCAGTATACTTAGACGACACGACACATCACTGAAGAAGTGTGCGAGATGGCTGGTTGTGAGGAATGTATAAGGCCCAAACGATATAGTTTTGATGACACAGTGACGGAATCGCGAGCAGAAAGGATGGTAGTAAAGCGACGACGGCGCGCAGGTTTTGGGCAACGCAATGCGCGCGCACGCATGCTGCGAAATTGGGATGTTACTCAAAGCTGCAGGTATTATTGGTGCAGCCATGCCGGCCTCCAGAATGGTGGCAAAACGATCAAGGTGTGACAGGTGCTGGTCTGGACAGCCAGAAGGGAGCTGGAGTGGGGCTGAGCTCGGACCCCCATGCGCAGTCCTCCAGCTGATTTCACCTGCGCATCATCACCACCACTAGGACATCGCCGACATGTTACTCCTGAGAACACCGCAGTACTCGCTCAAGCCTTGCTCGAAAAACAAAGGCAGTGTTATTGCATCTGAGCATCATTATAACAGTTTAATTTGATAAAAGCGTACTTTCTCATTTCTTCAACCCAAGCTCCATCAACGCCTTCTTCCCCTTCGTACCCTCCTCTTCCCACCACAACCCTCTTATCTCCAACCCAGCCTTTCCAAACAAGTCCTTCCACTGCGCCTCAGTGCGTTCCGAAGAGCCTAAGTTCATCATCTGCCAGTCCATCTTGGCATCGAAATGCACGACCTCCGTCTCCGTCTCTGGTAGGATGACCTCGTGAATTAACACCACACTATCCTCGGCCATTGAGTTGACGATGTTTGTCAGGATGGTAAGTGCCTGCATCTCCGGCCAGTCGTGCAGAAGCATGCGCAGATAGAAAGCCTTGGCGCCCTTGACAACCGGTGGGAAGGGGTCGAAGAAACTGTGTCCAACCGTTACAACGCCATCAGGCAGACCCTTGGCCTGCGCAATCACGCTTGGAAGGTCCAACAGCATGCGCACACCCGGCAATCCTTCCGCACGCTCGCAGAACTTGACTACCTGGTGGCCCACGCCGCCACCGACATCGACGAACAGAGGCCTCGAGGGTTCGGTAATGGCGAGGCGCTCCTTAACCGGGTACGATTGCACAAACTTGTTGTGCTCACCTGGCTTCACCAGCGTCATCGTTTCGTTGAATGCGTCGAACATCTTCACATTCTCCGGCTTGTTCATGAAGTCAAAGTAGGTCTCGCCTTTGCAGCCATAGGCGAAGCAGAAGGGGCTGTCTCGTGCATCCACGGGGTGCTTGTATCCGTTTGCGGCGAAGTAATCGGGGAACTTGACGGCCGAACGGAAGTGGTAGTGGAAGTGGATAATCGCGCTGCGGAGAGGCGCGCCCTTTGCTATGGCACGGCCGAAAGCAGTTGGGGTGTAGCGTTGTGGAGAGTCTGCTGTCGAGGTGAAGACTTCGGGTACGAGCATTTTGAGGATGCGGTCTTGAGGGGATCAGTAAGTCATAGCTTGAGATATTGTGGATGGGAGAACGCTTACTGATTAATCTGAGGTCTGCTTTGCTCTTCTCTGCTAGCTCGGCGGCGGTGATGGGCCCATTGTTTGCTATGGCGATGTCGACAAGGTTGAGGTCGACAGCCAGTATGATCACGATTGGGTCGTAGATTGCCTAGCATCATTAGCCTCGTCTCATGGTGTAGTGGATATAGGTGCCGGATGTAGGATGGATATCAATATCGAAAAGACGCACGAAGAAATGACGCAGAAACTTGTCCATGGGTGTTTCCAGAGCTTGTGTGAGTTTCTCGGAGGCCTGCAGTAAGGCGAGCCGATCAGCCTCCTCGAGACCTGCTGGCCCCTTACTGGCAAGAGCGAGGATATCTTGGACGAGTGTCATGTTCGATGATGTGTTTATTCTCCTTTGGAGTGGAAGATGAGTAACTTTGGCAGTTTCGTCTAGATCTGCAGCCGCTTGAAGCAGTACTTATGCCAACGCGCTCGGTATGTATCTTCAGCTTGATCGACAGCAAAGAGACAGCTATCCCAAGAAGACCACGAGTCTACACGGTACGGCCGTACGTGACATGGCCTACAACTTTTACCAGACTTGGATTATCTATCGTAAATCGCGGCGAAAGCAGCCTCGCGCCTAACATGCTCACAGTATGCCAAGTGTACCAATCCATCAAACCTACCGCGACACATGTGCAGACCTTGTGCCCATACTTGTCTTGGAATGCACCGATTTTATGAATGCACCGAGTGTGCGAATATACCGAGAATGGAAATAAGCCGCATGTGACGAATGTATCTAGATAGATACCCAGGGACCACTTCTAGGGAAAAATGTTTATTCATTAGTACTAGATCAGCTCTCCATGCAAGCAAAGCGCATGCCGTACGAACTCGAAGATGTTCGCCAGAACACAACGCCATGCTGGGATCCTTCGCGTCTCGCATCTTACGGAGAAATTTTGGTCAGCACGTGCCAACAGCCCCACCCGCACCTTCCCGAGGTCCTCTAATCCAAACACACGACAAGTTGATTCTTCATGAAACACCCAGCCTCATGTGTTTACTATTCACGAAATAGACGTAGCAGTTGTTCCCGCAAGCGTGGAGTCTGCATTACGCGATAGATGATTGCAAACAATCCTACTTCGGTTCGCAATGTCCGACCTGACCCACCACTTGGTGGCCGCCTCAGGGTCAACAATCCTATACGCGTATTCCGTGAAGATGATTGTACAACATGTACGACATCCATAGTATAACAGGTGTGATGCGCAGCTGTTTGGTCAACTGAGAAACCGACCATCTACATTCGTTTTGTTTCGCTCTCTGTCTATTTTTGCATCTTCATTGTCACTCGTTTATACCACCGCCATGGTGAACTTCAATTCCATCATCGCATTCTCAACTTTCGGTCTGGGTGCGCTGGCACACCCAACCATCAAGCATATCGACCGTCGCTTTTGTTCGCTCGAACAGCGCAGCGTCTTCGTCCGCGCGGAAGACCCTACTTCGCCCGCACCAATTCCCAAAGCGACAACATGGAACCCGCCTTCCGACATGGTCACCGGTCTAGACCAGGTATGGAAGCAGACCATGAAGGAGAACCCCCAAGGTCTTCAAGACAAGAACTGGATCATTGATCAGATGATGGCCAACAACGGGAGTATCAACTACTGTGTCCGCTGGAACCACTCGGGTAAAAGCACTGCCAGTGCGCGCGCATCCACCGTCAAAGCTTTGCAGCGCTCGCTGCAGAAGTGGTTCGACGTGCTCGTCGGTTTCGAAGGTTTCCCGCTTACTGAGCTCAATGTTAACGTTGTCGGCTACGCTGTCAAGGACAAGAACCTCATCGAAAGTGATGTCAACGGTCTGGACATCTACACCACCACCGATGGTGACGGCGTACCCGAGTGCGATACTCGCTGCTATCGTGCCGCTCATTTGGATGGCGACATGAACCAATGCCCCGGTGGTGAGGCCAGCCGCTACGATATCAGCCTATGGCTTGACAAAAGTCTTGAGGGCCAGATGGGCGGCTATGGATACAACTGGGGAGAGGAGATTGGTCCGGACTACTTCCTGAACAACATCGACCAGGAAAACATTCACATCTTGCTCCACGAGATGGGCCACGGCTTCGGTCTTCTAGGTATGCTCTATGTGTATTCCGTCGTGATTCGTGCTAAAACCGTGTCAGACTTCTACAACTGGGTGCCGCAAGGTCAGACCAACTTCATCATGATGGCCGGTAGCGCCATGGAGATCACCGAGTTCGATGCTTGGATGCTGAGGGATTGGTGGAGGAAGTTGAAGGCCGAGCGCAAGTGGTAGGCTACTACGTGCGTGAGATGTCGGTACCCCGCGCATGGATACATGTTTAAGCTTCCGCGGTAGGGTGATGACTGTGAGGTCTGGTGAAATGGTTTTGTTTCGTTCTTCTGTACATATATTATCAGTTTGGTATGCGAAATAAGTTCTGCTGCTAGTTAAGGCCGATGTCGAGAAAGTGTTGAATCGGATGATCAAACTAGATGAATTTTTGCAGCGTGCCGAGATGCTTGCGTGAAGGCCTCGCCGTCCATCAATCCGTAAACGAAGCAGTCACCTATCAAGCGAAAGCTATCGCCCACTGGCGTATTGCTAGGGTCTGCGACATCTCCATCACCATCTGCAGTGACTAATCCATCTTTCCGGACAATAAACGGCACATTGCCGCCCTTGAACACACGCACTCTATCGCCCACGACGGTCGTTCTTGGGCCGATACCCATGTATCCAGATTTGGTAATAAAAAAACGTCGCGAGGCTGTCGCAGTTTTGAGAGCGTGATGTATTCCGGATATGCCTTCATCAAGGTCGCGCTGCGAAAACGACGCTGTCCGAGAGAACGTGTCTCGTGAAATGCATCGAGACCACATACTCCACGCCCTATAGGACTCGTAATCGTCCTTTGTAGCTCGGCGATAAGAGCTCTTCGTCTCGCGAGTGTTTGGAGCAGTACCCGTACGTATCAGATCCCCGACCAATGTCCGCCAAAAGACATCCTGATATAGCTCACCAGTAGGATATGGCTTTGAGTCTTGCAGGAAGGGGGTAGTGAGCAGCTTCCAAGACTTTATGATGGCGCATGTATCGCTGATCTGTGTATGTCGGCTAACCTCGCCAATAGTGTACACGTAGTCGATGTACACAGCCTCAAGCTCTAGTGCATTGTTCTCCGGGTGGTACCGGACCGGGCCTTCACGGTGACCGCTTGCGTTGTACATGTTCAATGAGCCAACTCTTTCTATTTCAACCTGAAGACATGGTAGCGACCAGTCCATTACCCAAGAAGGAAGACCTTCAAGACGTTTGCGATTCAGGACAGCTTCAAGGTCTCCTGCAAGGACTGAGAGCGATCCTGTTCGTCGTAGGTTGCCCCAAGTCGTTCGAGTGAAGATTTTCGTCGCATCGCTATTGTAATCGGGAATCAACGCTGGCAAGCCTTGCCAGTCCGTGGTCAATCCGAGGAGAGCAAAAACTTTGTCTCGTTTGTCAGTCGCCTGCAAAGGTCGAAATTTCCAAAGTAGATCCAGCAACGTCGCGTTTTCGGAGCTAGTCTCGTGACAGAGTCTTGTCTCTTCAATTCGAAGCACGAAGTTGCTGAACTGATCCAGTGTGTCTTGCCCATAGAGCGTCCCGGCCAGATCCAAGCACAACGTGTGACGCTGCTGGACATAATTGACGGCGGCGCTAGCGAACATTGACCAGGGGGCTGAAAGCATACCGTAATGTACGGTGGCGTTTCTCGAGAGTACGGTCTCTTGGATGACCCAAATGCGCTGCCACTGCCAGTTCTATTGTCAGTCCAGACCAAACGAAGGCACTGTGAATAATCACCCAAGTCCTATCCATCAATCTTGCGAGACCGTGCCACACCCTAAGAGACTGTGACCCATGCCAACGGCTGTTTGTGGCAATCAGACCATGTCTCCTCGGATATTCGATGCGTTCCGATATAGTGGCTTTGTTGCGATCCAGCAACTTGAGTAGAGGGTACGAAATGTCTTCGGCAAAGTCCTGGATTAAACAAAACGCACCGAAAATATCCGGCCCTGTGTTCGCCGCGGGTGTGTCTGCCAATGCGACCAACGGTGCTACCTTACACGTGTGCTCAAAATCGAGCATAAACTCCCGCCGCAGGTCGCTGTCTCTGGAATCACCTGTCCACGCTATCTCAGAAGCATTGCCTTTCAAAAACCGGGAGCCAATATCCTCACCGAGCGTTGGTTCGCCAAGCCATATGATCGTCTCGCGACTGTTGCTGTATATATCACCCATCAAGCCAACTTGTTTAGTTCTCTCCGAAGCATCTGCTTGGTTAATACACAGCGCGTCCGCCCAAACCAGGACCTCATGGTCAGGTTGTCGAAGTTTGCGCAGAGCCGTGGAAAGATTCTCAGAGACAGAAACAAGTTTTCCGTTGCAGGTTATCAAAACCTGGCGAGCGACGCCTTCGGAACCCCACGTGTACGAAATTGCGATATAGCGCCCTCGAACATCGTCAATGGAAGAGGCCTGGAGCTCTGCGCGGATGTCATCCTGCCCGGCGCCAGGGTGAAGGTGTAGCACACGGATTGCACGCGTCGCAGCATCGAGAGGGAGGTAGATTTCTTTCTTAGTCTTCCTGGCGCGTCTTCTGAGCTTTGACGCGATGCGCCGGGCCATGGTGGGTGGAGTGTGGATAGCTGTCATTCAGCTGAGAATGCCCCATGCTTACGCTTCGTGATGGCGCCACTCGACTCAGCCACTCACAGAGTGGGCGGCCTAATCGCAAGCTGACGGCCAGCTCCAAAGTCTCGCGATAGAACAGCTCCTGGTATCATTGCTGGTATGATGCGATCGGTATTATTTGGCATCCGATGAACGATAAGGCGACAAGTTTATTTTCCAGGGCTTCGTTGGGATGTCAGCCGTGACGTCACATGCGCACGATCCCGACAGCTTCGGCTCTAATCGCCTGTGGTGCTTGAAATCGACGCGTCCTCATCATTTGCCAAGAACCACAACGACGCATCAAACCTTTGTTCAACCACATCCTTCTCAGATTCTCTCGCTGCTTGGTGAACATTGAGCGAAGCTACGAGGCTGTCCGACAAGCATGCTGGGCGACTCAGCTAGCGCCCGCAAAAGGAGCGTATGACGAGCGATCGCAGCAGCTAGCCCGTGCCTAGCGGTGTAGAAAAAGGTAAGAGAGACGAACGGGTCGCGTCCCGTGGAAGACTCTAGTGCCAATAATGCTTGATCGGCATGGCTTTGTACCTTGTTTTAGGACACCTTTAAGGCCGGCGTGCCTTAAACACGTCGGATGCTGCTCCGTTATTACGTTCATACTCTTCTCTCGATAGCAGGACATGCTATCGACAAACTTCCGTCGAGCTACCGTTGCGCTTTTAGCTTCAACCCACTTAGTCCTTTGCTCCACCAGCAGCGAACATGAACAATTCAAGGACGTAACATGGGATGACCAGAACTGGGTTATAGCGACACATGCCCTCGATCAAGGCCACTACCAGTCCCGCCTAACGCTTGCAAATGGCTATTTTGGCATCAATGTAGCATCGGCAGGACCTTTTTTCGAAGTGGATGAGCCAGTGGACGGCGACGTTATAAGTGGGTGGCCGCTGTTTAGCAGACGACAAGCTTTCTCGACCATTGCAGGCTTCTGGAATAGCCAGCCACGAACAAACGGAACGAACTACCCTTGGTTGTATCAGTATGGTTGGGAGAGCTTCACTGCTGGCATTCCACATGCCAGTGGTATAGTTGTGGAGGCCAACGGTGAATTTCTAAATGCTTCAGTCAACCCCGACCACATATCGGATTTCGTATCGAGTCTAGATGTAAAAGCTGGAATTGCGAGCTGGCGATATAATTGGCGACCTGGTGGTTCCGGAGATGGGACAGTTGATGTGGACTATCAGATGTTCGTGCACAAGCTTTATGTCAATAAAGCAGCAGTTAGGCTAAGGCTTACTGCGACACGCGACCTCAATGTGACGGTGTACGACGTGCTTGACGGTGACTGCGCGGTTCGCTCGGACTCTGTTGAGAAGAAGTTTGAAGAAGACACGCCTACGATCTGGTCCGCTGTCATCCCGGGAAACATCACCGACGTAAAGGCTTATGTATACTCGACTCTGAGTGGCAGCGATTGGGTCAATCTTACAGCTCGCACTGAAGTAGCTGGAGGCGTCTTCAGTGGCGGCAATGGCTCAACCATTGCGCAGTCTCTCCCCGTCGAGCTGGTCGCCTTCCGTCCCACCGAGATCACCAAATTCATCGGAGTCGCATCGACAGATGCTTTCCCAGACCCACAGAGTGTGGCACGCGATGCGTCCCTATCTGGTGCCGAAGAAGGTTATTATAAGCTGTTGCATTCTCACATCGAAGAGTGGGAGTCCATACTAACACCAGACTCGGTTGATGATTACCACCTACCAAACGGATCTCTGCCGGAAGACCCAGACGTACGATCATTGCACATCATGGCACGAACCAACCCATTCTACTTGCTATCGAATATGGTCGGACCTAATGCTGTGGCTGCAGCCAACAACAATACGAAGCTCGACATCTACAGTATCCCCGTCTGTGGGTTGGGCTCAGACTGTTATGGCGGTATGATATTCTGGGATGCAGACGTATGGATGGCACCAGGAGTCCAAGTATCGCATCCGCAGCACGCTCAGAATGTCATCAAGTACCGCGTAGAGCACTTTGATCAAGCGCAACGTAACGTGGAAACTGCTTTCCAATCGAGCAAGAACCAAACAGGTAGATTTACGCCTGGAGGAGCTGTATATCCATGGACTAGCGGACGCTTCGGGAACTGTACGGGAACTGGCGCTTGCTTTGACTACGAATACCACCTTAACGGTGACATTAGCCTTGCCCTGAACAACCATTTGATCATCACTGGAGATGGCGAATACTTCAACGACACTCTATTACCGATCTCGAACGCTATTGCGCATTTTTTCGGCCAGTTGCTAGACTTCAACGAAACATCCGGCGCATATGAGCTCTGGAATGCTACGGACCCGGACGAATACGCCAACCAGGTCAACAACATTGCTTTTACCACTGCACTCATGCAACGCCATTTCCTCGAGACGAACGAGTTTAACAGCTGGTTTGGACGCAGCCCCAATTCCAGCTGGGCAGACAAGGCATCCAACATGCGAATTCCAATCAACGAGAATGCTGGCATCATTGTGGAGTATACTGGAATGAATGGATCAGTAGCGGTTAAGCAAGCTGGTAAGCAACATCCACCTCTTCGACAGTTTTGTCACTAATGATAAATTCTGTTTAGACGTTGTTCTTGTCGACGACCTACTGCACTACCCCAACCCATACAGCTTAGCCAACCTGGACTACTACGCGGCGAAGCAGTCTCTTGATGGCCCTGCAATGACATACTCTTCGTTTGCCGTCGTCGCAAACGAAGTCTCACCATCTGGCTGCTCGAGCTTTACCTACGACGTTTACTCATCCTCGCCATACGTCCGCGCACCATGGTACCAATACTCCGAACAACTCATTGACAACGTCGACGAAAACGGAGGAACGCACCCTGCCTTCCCTTTCTTGACCGGTATGGGAGGAACTAACCGCGTTGGTATCTTTGGATATCTTGGTCTCGGTCTTTACTACGATAGGCTGGACATCGAACCCACGCTGCCGCCGCAGATCCCGTATCTCAACTACCGTACGTTCTACTGGATGGGCCATGGAATCAACGCTACTTCCAACTCGACGCACACGACTTTGACACGTCTGCCACGGGAGAATTATACCCTGCCCTCGGCGAATGCGACATACTTTGACAAGCCCATCCCCGTTACGATCGGTACCCGCAGCAACCGAGACAACACAACGTACGAACTCGGAGACGAACCACTCGTAGTCCGCAATCGACCGATGGGTGAAATTCTTACAGTCGGCGGCAACATCCTGCAATGTAAAGCCCTTCTCCCACCACCACAAAGAAATAAGCCCGGTCAATTCCCCATCGCAGCTATCGATGGCGCCGCAAGTACGAAATGGCAACCCGAATTTGCGAACATCACCAGCTACTTGACCGTAGATCTCGGCGACTCGTCTTTCTACCCTGTCAACAAGGTCGTAATGGACTGGGGCAACCAGCCACCCTCACACTTCGAAATTTCCTTCTCCAACACCACTTTACCGCCGTTCGAAAGTCAACCCGGCTTAGAACTAGATGAAGATGTGAGAAAGGTAACAGCAGGAGAGGTCCAGATAAGTGCACCTTGGGACCCAGTTACGGCATATGAGATCAAGACGTATATTGGCAATCAGACGAATGTTACTCTCGAGCAGAGTGTTTGGAGCGGACGGTATGCGCATTTGGGTATTCGAGGAAATCTTTTTGCGGAGAATGCTACGGATGGGGGGACGGTTGCGGAGTGGAGTTTGGTTCAGGAGGGGTTCTGAGATGTTGAGTTTGATGGGGGATGAAGCTGTTGTATATGGAGGAATGACCACAACGGTGGTAATCGTACATTATAATGATACTCTTGTGATTAGCGGATCTTCAACCTTGTTTCGTAACCACGAAGCTAGTACAATACCCAGCCCCAATCGTCTGAATCTCTCCCGGTATGCTGATTTCATTCCAGAATCCGCTGACCATATCGTTCTTCATCCCAACCCCAATATTTGACAGATCGCCACAGTTCCCATGTTTACCCCAGCCCCACGATATCAATTTACCCTCTTTCGTTACAGCGAGGATGTGGTCTGACCCAACAGCGATCTTGTCCAAAAGCGGTAGATTGGGCGGTAATAACTTCCACATGTTCTCTTTACCCCACGCGGTAAGATTGCCGTCGTCGAAGAGCACGAAGATGGCGTGCCATGTAGCCCCGATGTCTTTCCAATTCTTGACATGTTCGGGCATGTTCGAGATGATGTTAAACTTGTCTTTGCCGAGGAGGTGGTGTTTACCCTGGGATGGGTCGCTGACCAGGTATGTGAAGTCCTTGCCACATACGGCCTTTTGAGGCCTGAACGGTATGCCCTCGATCTTGGTAGGTTTTGTGACTTTGTCAGTCAGCGCGTCCCCGAGTTGACCGAGTCGCGCTTTGCCCCAACCGTATACTGGGCCATCTTGCATTATGGCGACATAGTGCCAGACTCCCGCTGTGAAATCTACAATGCAACCTGACAGTTCAAGCACAGTAAGGGTTCCGTCGCATGAGCCTAGCTCACCCCAGTTGTTAGAACCGTGTATCTTGACATAGCTCCTTGGATTGTGGGGTGGCTCGATCTCGACGGAAGCTGACGACTCGCATGTAGCAGCGACAAGATTGTCATTGTGGGAAACCATTTGGAACGGTTCAAGTTGAGGTGTAGGATTCTCCTTCCACAGCTGCTCTTTGCGATTACTACCAACCCCATAGACCACGCCACTTTTTGTGCGGAACAGCGTGTGATTGTCGCCGCCTCCGATGTAGGATATCTCGTCCAGAGGTATAGGGCAGCAGCCTGTTGTAGGATTGAGGACTGACGTTGGGGTATCGACTATTTCGGCTGCTGGAATCCCGAGTTGACCTTCTCCATTACTTCCAAAAACGTATAGTTTGTGTGATAAATCCGTGGCAAGCGACGGGGCCACAAAACAAGAGCAAGTTTTCTGAGAGCATGACATTTTGGTACGGGAGTAGTATTGTAATCAGAAGTTGGGTGGGCGTCGATGGATGGGTTTGGTGATGAGAGCGGTTGGTAGGCGTGTGAATGGGAGAGGTTGGGTTAGGGTAGTTTACTTTTTTTGAAGCCTTCTAGCACACACGCAACGAAAAGAGCTGTCCGATGTCTAGTCCTCTACTTTCGCAGCGGACGAATCATAATCGCGAACGCTGAAGTACCTCGCGAGTATATTTGTGCAAACTATACCGACTTGCACATGTACAATATTGAAAGTGAGGCGCAGTTCAAACAGCAGCAGTGGCTCTAAAGATACTCTCGATCAAGATCTGAAAATGCTCGTGGCGAGGTTGAAGATGCGCCGCTTCTGGAGTCGACGGCGCTAGCCCGCCGCGACGCTAATCGCTTACAGGGATAGCGGGTCCGTGCGCCCACTGAATTTCGACATGCAACATCGTCGGGTAACTTCCACCCATCGACGACAGCCAAACCGACCACGCCCACCCGTACTAACCGCACGCACATTCCACAGTCGCCCAACATGGCCTCCCAGAGCGTGCAATGCTTCGGCAAGAAGAAGACCGCGACTGGTACGCAAAGCCCGCCGCCCGACACCCCAGAGCAAGAAGAAGAACAAGGCTAACAATACCGCCCACAGCTGTCGCCCACTGCAAGGTACACACGCAATGCCACGATCGAACGCGCATCCGAACAGCATACTTACGATGAAATTCTAGGCCGGAAAGGGTCTCGTCAAGGTTAACGGAAAGCCTCTTTCCCTCGTCCAGCCCGAGATCTTGCGATTCAAGGTCTACGAGCCCATCCTCATCCTCGGTGTTGACAAGTTCGGTACGCACACACGAAACCCCAGGGCGGCATACGCGAAGGAATTGCGGGCAAAATACTAACAATATGGGCAGCCGATGTCGACATCCGCGTCCGCGTCTCCGGTGGTGGACACACCTCGCAAGTCTACGCCATCCGCCAAGCCATCGCCAAATCCATCATCGCCTACTACCAAAAGTACGTCGACGAGCACTCGAAGAACCAGCTCAAGCAGGCCCTGATCCAGTACGACCGCACACTGCTCGTTGCCGACAACAGGCGGTGCGAGCCCAAGAAGTTCGGCGGTCCAGGTGCGCGCGCCAGGTACCAGAAGTCTTACCGTTAAGCGGTATCGCTTTTGGGCTTGGAGAGGAGAAAGATGGAGCGGTGTATGGGGGAGCATGGAGCGGTGTTCATCCTGGGCTTTTACATGGGGTCTTCTACTGTCTACTATCTATCTCCTTAAGGACGAGGTTACGTGACATGGCGCGCAACGGCTGCCTGGTACGATCCCCCGGCTTGTGACGATACAAAATGAATACATTGGTTGCAAGAACATGGACAACGGCATGTCGAGTGTGGATGGTCATGAGGTTCTCAGTGAAGCAGGATAAATGAATGCAAATGGACTCTTCCCCAGACGAACTAC
This sequence comes from Alternaria sp. BMP 2799, assembly GCA_023758145.1. Lineage (NCBI taxonomy): Eukaryota > Fungi > Ascomycota > Dothideomycetes > Pleosporales > Pleosporaceae > Alternaria > Alternaria sp. BMP 2799. Next base: position 896,151 of record JAFVLP010000006.1, read on the forward strand.
TTAGGCACTGAAGTGGTACACGCAGAGCAAGTACACAGCTGTCAAGACATGTCACGAAGAGGGCAATGGACTCAATTAACGGTCTAACAATCACCATCTCCAACACCAACGCTTCCATGCATTAACACATACACACACGCACACCAACACACAGCTAACCCGCAGCCAACCACTTCGCCTTCTCGTCCTTCCAGGTACGTCCCTGAAGGTCAAGACTGTTGTTGGTATAGCCATAGATTTTGAGAGGCGAAGGCTTCTAACCATCGCTACCGCTGCTCCTGAACGCCGCACACAGCGCGGCATACTGGTGTGTGAGATCGAGGACGTGCTGGGGTAGCGAGGTACCCTGGATGATGCTGCGGATTTTGACCGCGCCTTCTTCTTCGATGAGTTTGCGGATGGTGTAGAGGAGGGAGGGAGAGAACTGGTGTTTTGTTAGTTTCGTTATCTTGTTGAAAGGATGAAGGTAAACTTACCTCAGAGTACCATCGGTACTGCCAAGTAACCAGTCTGATCAACGCGGCTGTAACGTCCCTGACTTGTTTCCTCTCCTCGCCCAGCTTCAGGACGCCTCTCATAGCTTTTGGTGAGAACTTGATTTGCAGGCAGTTCTCGTATGCTTCCACTGCCTCCTCTGTGTGGTGCAGTCTCTCGGCGAGTTCACCCAGGATCTCCCACTCCTCACTGCTCTTCTTGTATAGAAGTTGTTGTTGCCTGTACTGCGCCATCTCAGTTCGCCATATCGTGTATACGCGCAGATCCTCGTACAGGACCATGAAGAGGTTGTCGAGCCAGCGTTCGCAGAGGCGCTTGTTCTGGAAGTGTGTGTAGTTTGGTTGCGAGGGGTTGCCGTTGTTCGCGGCGTCGTGTGCGTGAGGGTCTTCGCTGCCGGCTTTCACAACTTCAGAGGCGACAGTGTGCATGGGCTTCTCGAGATCGTTGACTGCTTCGGCGGCCGCAGACGATGATTCGCCGTTCGTGTTGGATATCTCAGCGGAGGAACGTTCCTCGACTTCGCCATGGTCACCATTTGTTTGCTGGGCGTGTGTGTTTGGAGAAGGAGAACGGAGCGCTGTTGTGCTGGCGCTGCGAGAATGCGGTTGCTGTGCGGTCTTTTCATGGCGGTATTCCTCCTCCATGACGAAGACTTGGCTTCGTATCTTGAGTAATTGATCCCAGCCTATCTTCTTTGTAATCTCGGTCAGCAGAATGTAGGCTTTGAGGAAGGTACCCTTGAAACCCGCAGCGTGCAGCTTCCTCAGAGTTGGGTGCACAAGCTCCATATCGTCGATGTTGGAATCTTCAATCTCGTCGCACATGGCTTCTGGCATGACAGGCAGAAAGACTCGCTGTGGCTCGGGCATCCGTGGTGCGTCCTTGTCCTGGTAGGTGAACATGGGACATGAGTTGAGAGTCAACAATGCCATGTCCCACTGCTCGAGGCTGACGTATATCTCTGCTAAGCGCGCCCATGTGCCAAACTCACTAGGTGCAGACACAACGCTCCTCTTAGCAATCTCAAGCGCCAGGTCGCCGCGGCCCTTCTTGTTGCAGAACTCGGCTTGGCAGTCGAGCAGAGAGTAATCCATGGGCAATTCTTGGATGGCCTCGTGTAGCAGTTGGACTGCTTGCACCTCCTCATCTGCCTCGATGTATACCCGCGCCAGTAGGGAAGAGATCTCCGGATCGCGAGTTCGCAACTTCTCGAACAGATTGATGCCTGAAGTATATCTACCGGTGGTATGAATGTAGTCGAGAAGACCCGTAGTCAAGTGGTTCGAGACGAGATTTGGGACTTGAATCTCGGGATCAGATCCTAATTGCCAGCCTGAATTGCGTTAGCGGAGATATCATCATGCAAGCGAATGTCATACCGTTGAAGAACAGGCGCTCTGCTGCATCCAGAAACTTGTGCTCGCTCTCGGTACTTGTGATGGGATTGAATCTCCGCACACCAACGATCTTCTTGATCGTGTCGCCAGAGCCATCGTCGGCATAAGAATATGCCCGCAGTACGCTACACAGGTAGGTCTCTAGCCAGAGTTCGTCGGTGGCTACTCGTTTGTCGCCGCGCTCATCGATGCAGTAGCTCTCCACAGTGCCAGGGATGTAGACCTGCACGCGCATGTCCAGCCGTGAGAAGGCATTGTAGCAGCTGCTCGGTCAGCAATTGCCAGCGCCGCAAGGAGACATTCCCCTACCAATACAGGCCAGAGACAACCTTATTTTGCTTGTCGTGCGCAGAGTATGTGAGGGTGTTGATGTAGGCTGCCAAGCTGGCAGACGAGGAAGCGTCTACGCCGGATACGTGGTGGTAGACGCCAATCTAATCACATGTCAAATTGGGTTCGCGGCCAGTGTGCGGTCGAAGGTACTACGGACCTGTTTTGTCGCATTCTTGATGGGCTGCTTTATCAGGTGGACCAGATCTGGCGGGCCCAGCTCTCGTAGGGTCTGCAGAGATTCCGAGCGCGCTTCGATTGCGGAGTGTAGCTCGTCCTCGTAGATTCTAGAGTCGTGTTAGAAGAGATTACAGCAGAAATGCGCCATGACGATGTGTTGTGACTCGAAAATAGCAGCAAGGATGCAGGTGGGCGCATATGTAAAACATGTGTAGATTGAAAGCTAGTAGGTTGCGCGTACTCGGGAACAGCTGGCGATGTGACCATGGCTTCAATTGGCGCCGCAAACGCGGGGGGACGATGGCGGTGAAGAGGATGCTATGGCGGGGGCGGGTTGCTGGTGGAGGGGCTTGGTATACACTTCACAGCCTGGGCGGATGTTTGTCAGGGTTTCGGTGTCCTTGCTGAGTATGGAGGGCAGGCACGGTAGCTCATCGCGGAGGACCGCAGCTGCCAAGACGGGGCATCCCTGCGCTCCATCATTCACTGTCGCGTCGCGTCACACCGAGGCCTCACGACGTGTCATAGGCCACAGCCCAGTCGCATCCCACCTTCTTTGTCCATACCATTGTCGCGCCTTCCATGGTTGCCTGCTGTTCAGGGTCTGTACCACCAATGCTGTGAAACGTCTCTCATTCGCCTGTCGGCCTTTCCCAACTGCCTACAACCACGCACATCTCGCATCATGGTAAGTACAACCCGGGCATTCTCAACCATGCCCGCTCACATATCGCAGTCGAAGGCCTCTACATGGCATCCCTACAATGTCGAGCTCCCCGAGGAGACCGCCGAAGAAGAAGTCGACGATACCCAGGAGATCCAGATCGAAGAGGCGCTGAAACTCTACCAAACCGCCCTCAAATACCACTCCGAAGGCCCTCCCTCGTTCGACAAGACCGCCGCAGCTTACAAGGCTCTCTTCGAATCAGAGATTTTCAAATACGCCGAATCCCTCTCGGAATACCAGCGGCATGAGGTCTTTGGCGAAGACCTGGTGTTCGACACCATATTGGAGGACGACTACGATGCAGGCCCCGTCCAGTCCACAGGCGCTGCCGACAGCGCCCCCAACACACTCCAGCAAATACTGCACCTGTCATACAAGAACCATGGCCAGTTTCTGCTCGAGGCGATGCAGCATTGGATCGCTACCAGTGGCGTGTCACCGCAGATGGAGGCATGGAACAACACACGCGGCGCCCTGAACTACTTTGCCGAGGCTTTGGACAAGGAGGACACCGACCTGGATCTCTGGCTGCGTGCGGCATCTGTCGCGGCTATGCTGGGCAGCAAGCGCCTTACTCGCTACTGTCTGGAGGCAGTCTTGGATGGAAACGACGAGCAATGGGAGAGTCTGTTACGGCTTCCTGGGCTGGAGGAGGGTTTTGCCGGACAACAATTGCGCGAGCTCGTAGGACGCCTGGAGGACAATGTCTCACTGAGCCAGGCGCCACTATCCTCCATCAAGCGCAAGAAGCTTTCTGAAACGCTGAAGAGACGCCTAAATCCATTTCCGTTCGCGCCCCTCCCAGCCGATGTCGCCCTCGCCGAAAGCCTACACAACATCAAGGTAGCACCGGAGAGCGTGACCCTCACTCCGACCAAGTGGGACTGGGCAGGAGTGGGTGATATCATCGTACGGCAGTTCCTCTCGGAGCAACAGGGCATGACGCCTAACGTGCCTTCTGGTTCCAACATAGTTTTCAGCATACCACCCGAGAGTGAGACTCCTGAGCGCATCGAGTCTGAACCACCCGCACCAGTACAGGAAGCCTCGATGCCCGCACCTGCGCCCGCTCCGACCCCGTCGCCACAGACCGAAGAACCCAACACTGCAGCGACCGAGGCGGAGAACGTACCAGAGAAGGATGGCGAAGACACTATAATGGAAGAGCAGGAGGCCGAGGGCGAGGTCAAGAATGAGGAGGCTGCAACTGTTGGCCCTTCGAATGTTGCACCAGTCCCGTCGCGCAAACGATCGACAGACTCTGCTGGTCTACCCGAAACCGCAGAGGGTGGAAGGTCACGCAGCAAACGCATTCGGGGTCGAGAGTCAATTCTTGAACCGACAATTGGCAATGCAGCTCAAGAGGCTAGTAAACAGCTTGACACACAACTTGAGCCATACACATACGCAGATTCATGCCTCTATGAAATCCTCAAGGATATGTATGCGAAGCTCGGTGTCGAGGGAATGAAGGACCCCGATGAGCTGCGTAAGCTGGTCATGGCGCTCCCCGACGCGACTGCTACAGATCCCATTGACAAGGCCGCTTGCGATTTCTTCACGGGATTACGAAGCGGGCACGTCAAAACTGCACAAATCCTTCTCAGTTCCGAGTCTTTCGATCTCCTCGGTGCGACTAGGGAACACGGACTCAATGCATTTCTGGGGTTTTCCAAATCAAGTTCGAGTCAGGCCTCCAATAAACCTTTGCTGGAAAACCAAGGCTTGAACGCATTCGCAAGGTCTGTCAACAACGGTTGGCTTTCGATTGAAGAAGTCGCATTCGGCTGGATCGAATCTCTGTTTACTCCAGGTTACTGCTCCACAACAGGAACTCAGCCGAGTGATCAGTCAAGCTACCTGAAGTTTAGATGGGCGGAGGATCTCAAGCGCAACGTTGTACAAGTCATTGTTCGCATTGACGAGTTCATATACGAGCGCATGGCTGAACGCGTTGACAGCCTCAATCGGCGGATACTGGACGCTACACATCGGTCTCAGGCATATGAGCTCTCTGCTTTCGACAAGGCGCAGATAGAGATAGTGGAGGCCTTGTTCGAGCTGCATCTCGATGTCTACTCTCTTATCAAACATCCGCAAAGTGTAGTAGACGCCAGCACCCAAATCCTCCAGAGTGACCGTCTAGAAAGATGGGCTTTGCTCGCGCGGGAGGTTTTACAACTTCGATCGGACTGCAGACGAGGTCAGGGCATTGATGATCTAGGTTTGCGCCATATCTGGGCGACAGTCTTTCAAATGAGCGTCAACGACGAGGTTTTGCCGGAACATGTATTGTCTGCCATGGCACAGTTGAAAGATATGTTTGAGCCTTTGGGCGATCACACGATTCAGATACAGAACAACGCCGTCATGCCGGAACTTTCAGTCGCCGCTATTGATCAAGAACTCGTGCGCATTAGTATGAAGGACTTCTTCCTCAAAGTCTTTGACCAAGAGGAACAGGACCCAGTAACGGTTATCGAAAGCCTGGAGCCGATACTGGAGCTTGCGAACACAAACAACCCTAGTACCTCCCCGAAGCCGGACGGCTTAGAACATGACGGCGTTGATACACACAGCTCACCTACTGTAAGCATTGGCTCAGAACAGCATCTCGATCGCGCCTCGCCCGTTCTGGAAATGCGGAAGTTCCTCGACTCTGCGAATGTCAATGTCCGACTCTCCCTCTGGAATAGGTTGCGCGTGGCTTACGAAGCCATTGATTATTCTTCAAAGGTCTTGTCATGCTTCCTCAGAAGTATTGAAGCGCTTGTAGCAGATCTCAGATCTACAAACTTCCAGGAACTTCCATTGCTAGACCGTCAACACAAGCTCTTAACCCGATACCGGGTTATCGATGACATGGTCGTCAAGATAATCCGCATCATCCGAGATGACGAAGCACCATTCGCCTGCCTCTCATATGAGCATGTCCAATCGTCCATGTCCGCCATCGCAGAACTGCTACATATTATATCAGCAGCAGACATGCTCCGAGATCTGATTCGTGTCAATCATATCACCGTGCCTCGAGTAGAATCTCAGCCGAATGCAGCGTTCGCCAATATGATGTCAAGACTCGACGACATACACCTACGACTCTGGATCCTGCAGTACCATCTGTTCAAAGACGGCATGTCCCAAGATTCAGAGGCTTTCCCTACTCCTTCTGACGATTTGTTCGATTTCATCCGCCATGTGCATCATGCGACTGGTGTACGTGGCTTCTGTCACCTTTCTAACCGTCAGTTCCTGAGGCTTGCGAAGGACGAGCTACTTCGCATGGATGACATCGTTGATGGTCCCAGCCACGCCACCGAGCTCTGCCAGGTACTCCACGATATGTATGGATTGAAGCTTTTCGTCGAGCCTCTGGACTGTCAGAGCTTTCAAACTACGCCAGATGTCCTTGATAAGAAGACTGCCTTCAGCATCTTACCTTTCGCAATGTCGCAAGCTGCTAAGGTCGATCTCAAGGACCTACCGAAGACCGAGCTTAAAGGTACCATCGAGAAAGTACATGCTGCTCTTGGTCGGCCTAAACAGAACGAGGATATCACCTTTAACCGCAAAGTCATTTCCACTTACTTCAAATCACCTGTCAATCCAGTGGCACTGTTTGGCTGTCTGAAAGGCGTTGGTTCGCTCGCCACGAAACACATTCCTGCTGACGAAGCTGTGGCTGCATCGAAGGGCTGGTACTATATGATGGGAAACATCGCGCTGAGCAAATTCCGATCGCAGAAACGGATGACTCAGGGACCGACAGAAGACCTTAACTATGCCCAGGCATTCTTTGTGCAGGACCTGGAGCACTCCATTGAACGGTGGGAGACCTGGTATCGGCTTGCCCAAGCCAACGACACGCAGCTTGAAGAGGCTGTATCTTGGAACGCCGATAAGATGAACAGCAATAGTGCCGAAGTGGTTAATTTCCAGCGAGCTGCTATCAATTGCTACATTATGGCCGTAGCCTGCGCTACCCGCGATGCCAACATCACGCCGATCGATCAAACCAAGATTGCACAGATGTACACAGAGTTTGGAAACCGCATGTACTCCTCATCCAGGGAACCGTTTGGTATGGAGGCCTTCCAGATCCGGGAAAGTGAAAAACGATTCTGCAACCTACAAACGAACGCATCCCTATACAAAGAGGTCGTATTTGCCCCACTGCATGCCTACACTGCTTGGAAATTCGCAAGCACTCTCTACAAGAGAGCCATCAAGGGCAATCCGAATAAGTGGTGGAACCACTTCATGCTTGGAAAGTGTGGTTGGAAGATGTGGGCAGCAAATGATGGTGCGACGCAATATGCCAAGTCAATAGGTGCACCACTACCCCTTCCGCGCGGCCCTTCCTGGGAGTCAGTTGTGGACGCATTCATCAGCGCTATCGAAACACTGCCGGGAAAGAAGGGGCGCAGCGGCGAGCCCGTCCTTGAGCCGCATTACAAGCTCGTTTCCGTCACACACAAACTCTTCCTTCGAGGAGCCATCGACCACGAGAAAGGGGCGGAGATCCTCGCGAACACTTCCTACGCGCAGAACGTCAAAGCTCCGGAGAACAACGATGACTGGCAGCGATACGTACTCGCGGTGTTGAAAGCATTGCGAGCGGCCGACAAATCAAGCTGGCACCATCGCATCATATCCCGTGTGGCCCATACTCTCTACGACAACGGCAGAGATCCAGTATCGGCCAATGAGGCTAAACATGAGCTTACGCAGCAGATGTTTACCAAGACCATGGCTGTACAGGTCTGGAAACCTGAGAATGAGCGACCCGGCCGACATTTTGTCTACACTACACGGTATACCAAGTTCTTCATTGAACTATTGGATCTCACTGGAGACAAGACTAACTTTGAGGCGCTTGCTAAGCGTGTACGACGCAAGCAGACCGACTTCTTCGAGCACCAGAAATTGTGGCAAGACTTATGTCTACGGTACATCAAAATGCTGCGAAAGATGGGCAACGTGCTTGAGGGACAGGAAGACTCTGCCTTCAAATCCGTCAACCACGATGAGTTCAATACGTTGGCTCTTCGCTTGGAAGCGTGGTGTCAGAACCCAGAGACCCAGCATCCCGTTCTAGATGTTCTCCGTGATGCCATTGAACTCAAGCGTCTGAACAACGGCATGATGAAGCCTCTTCTCATCGATGACCTGATTGGCGATGCATACGCAATGCTGTACACTTCAATTGGGCCTTCGCTACCGCCCTTGCAATCGGAGCAACAACCACAGCAGCCCTTGCAGCCTGCACCGCCTCGACCATCGCCTTTCGGTATAACCGCAACAGCTACAGGTGCTGTACCTATTTCCTCGTTGATGCAAGTTCAGGTTGATGGAGCTGCTGACGGAATTTCCGGTACGCCGTTTAACATGTATCACCCCAACCAGCTTCAGCCGCAGCATCCGCCGTCAATGCCGCAAATGCCCTCGCAGCCTGAGCAAGCCGCAAAACCAAGAGCCAAGGCAGTGGGTCGTAGGGAGATCGCTCGTCGAGCCGAAGCATGTGTACAAAAGATCGCAGGTACAGCGACTCAGCCAACATCAATGCCAATTCGATCGCCGCCACCCAGCGAGGCAGCGCTTCCCTCCATCGTTGGACAAGCCGCATCACCCGAAGCCGCCGCACAACCACCACCTGGACCAGGCACATCCACCGAACATCTACACCCTTCCTTCGACAAGAGCGGCACAGCCACCGCATCTGCCAGCATAAACAACGACGAGCCAGAACGCAGCGCACCCGCTTCCATCCACGACGACGCAGACGACGAGAGCGAGCTTAGCGAGCTAGACGAAGAAGAGGTGGAAGAGATTCATCAGGAAGTTCAGAACGATAATCTGCGTCGATCGGTATCTATTGCAGGAAAACCGCTCTTTCCTAATCTGGCGGCTAATCGAGTTAGTCCCGAAGGAAAAAGGAATGAGACGGCTGCTGGAGATGATACGGTGGATGATGATGGCGATGTTATTCATGTTATGTCGAGGAAGGAGGATGGCGATGTCATACATGTTGGTGCTAAGAAGGATGAGGATGCGATGGATGTTGATGGTGAGAAGAAGTAGGCTCTTTGTCTTTATGAACTTAGTTCAACGGGGCGTACCAGGGGGCTTGACTTCGATTGTGTACTACTATAGATCTGCAGTGTCTTGCGGAGTCATTATGGCGGGGTTCCAACGAAGGAGCCGGAGTCTGTCTGTTTCTAGATACCCATCATATAGGGCTGTATATATATCATATTTACTAGATGTTCTGCACCATCGCTGGGTTTGGGCTGGGCCTATGTTGACGATGGTATGGTAGTGTGTTGCGACTAGGCGTCGCCGACGAGCGACTCAAAACTTTCAGAATCCATTTCATCTCCATTCAACAATGTCCTCTCGAATTAGAAGTATCACGGACATACGAAACGGACGTTAGGATCTGAAGCGTAACAGTCGTAAACATGAAGCGACGTCATCTGTGAGTGTCTCCTTCCTTGACTCGACGTCGTACGTATCTGTTATTACTTGTAATTTTCTGCATCTCAGATTGGTTTTCCCACTGGTTCTGACATTGCGCTTGCACATTTCTTTACCATATGCGATTGTGATATATCGGCTGGGCAGCAAACGTGAGCAAGCCACAGCCGTATATAGCGGAGTCCTTTTCTCTGTTCTGGGAGCGTTACTGCTCACCAAGGCACACATACTCACGCGCCAAGTCCAAAGACAAACACAAATGTCTCTACCCGGCGCTCCTGACAACAGAGCAGGTGATTCTTTCGAGAACCCACTGCTTGACCACGCGGCTCAACGCGACCTGGTCTCCGAGAAACACTATGCTCTGGATGGGGGCCACAATGAAATCATACAGACTACTCAAGCGTGCGTGGCCTCATACATTACGAAAGGGTTTGCCATCCTCAACAGCAAGGGACTCCGCGTGTTCTTGCAAGACGGTCGCATCGTCACTCAGACGCTGCACGTGTATTCCAGGGATCCAGCCGAGAACACTCTGTTGCGCCTGAACGATCCGACGTGGGAGTTTATCAGTGTGAGGACCGCTTTGGCTGAGGCGGCCTCTAATAATACGATCTACTATGGTAAGACTGTGAAATTAATGAGCGTCTTGCAGACTTGCTAATCACATAGCAAAGACGTTGACATCAAGTACTTTAAGAAACGGCGTCCCGATCTCCCAGATTTGACTGCAGAGGGCATGTTTGGTAAGTTACTTTCCCTACTACATTGCATGTACATACTGATAGTTCGCGACTAGATGCGAATCTCTTTACGAATGACGGTATATTTGGTACCGGTGCCGCTTCTACTTCTGATTCTGCCGTCGCTTATTCCTAGACTGGACTTGTTCATCGGCGGAGGGTTTGATGGACTGTAGTCTTCATGGATCTTCGATCACGGCTGGAGTAGTGGAGTGAGAAGGTGTTTCTTTTAGATATCAATGACATATGGCTACGAACAACACATGTAGACCAAAACCTTAGTCCAGAATGAGTGACCGAGTCTATGCGCATCCGCGGGGTACAATTGGTGAATAGCGCAAAATCGAGGGAAGGCGCGGACGCTGAAGTTGATGTACACGATACATGGTGACATCACGCTCCTTCTTTTCGCCGCGTCCTTCGCCTTCCACTTGGGTATTGCGCCTTCCTCGATCAATCGTAGCCTCTTGCAGTTTGCGATAGCGATTGCCCAATTCGGAAGCACCTCGTGTTGATTTGTCCGTCACTCAGCAAACTCAAGACTTGCGTCCACAACACACGACTACGAGTAGCAAGCTCGAGGCCCCCTTTCAGGCATATAACCCCGCCTTTCCCACGCTGTCTCTATCAAATATCAAGGCTGCAGTGGCCCCTGAACACCCCGTCGACAATGCGCTCCTTCACTACGGCGAATGCGCTCTCACTTTCGCGGTGAGCGGCGGCGATGGGAGGTCACCTGGACGTTGAGTAAAGGTCAAGGTGCCCACTGAGGAGAACCACCTTGGTTGTATAAGTAGGTGGCTTCGAGCGGGTTTATGGTTCCTTCTTTCTATGCACCACTGCTACAAGAAGAGATATCAGTCTTGTATACTTCGATCAATTCCTAGCAAGTTCTCTTTGAAGACACTGACTATTATTTGCTTTGCTAACTATATTGCAGAACCTATATATTCTATTCACAAACTTTATAAATCGAAAACAACATGTCCGCCGCCGCTGGATCTCCTCCTCCCCCACCCCCTGGCGGCAAGTCAACCGACAAGAACGCTGGCCACGGTACCTCTTCGTACCCCAACCTCAAGATCCCTCTATCGGGAGACGGAAGCACTCCCCAGAAGGCTGCATGGGCGAGCATCATGTTCCAGCCTCCTGGTACCACGAAAAACTATATCATCGACGGCGTCGGACTCTTCCCACGCTACCGCCGGACCCGTGTCGATGAAGCCCGCGAATACGCACGCCTGTCATATACAATCCTCGACGGAGAGACCTACGAGGTCATCCCCGAGTCTCAAATCCCTCCGGGTCCCATTGGCAACCCCTCTATGACACCTGCTACGGGTATCGTAGCTCAGATGCAAGAGATTGTCGCGCACGAGAACGCACTTGCGACTGGTTCGGGGCCAGCAACCGATGCTTATAACGCGCTCCAGGCTCACCGTGGGTCTCATGTATTCCTCTCGCGTTATCATGGCTAACACTGTGTAGACGGCGACGCCTTTGTAGACGACAACGTCAACACTGGCAACTCATCGGAAGACGCTGCTGGTAAGTCGGTTCAGTGATATACCAGACGAAGTCGTACTAATCGCTTGTCAGAATCCTCCTCAGATACATCTGGAGATCGCTCGGCTGGTGCCTCTTCTACAGACTAAGACCTGACTGTTGGATCTGTGCTTTCACTTTGGGTACATCCGACTAGAAAGAGTGGGCAAGTAGATGCAGCGGAACTTTCTCAATGGCGTCATGGCGTTGGTAGATACCCCTTCGATAGATGAGAATAATATTATTACCTCTCGGTTTCCCGTCATCAAATCTGACCAACATGTGGCGCGCTACCAAGAGAAGATAGACGATGTGTTGTATGTCGTCACTCCATTGTGTTAACCCACCGGCGCTTCGACATGTCATATACACCTACTGCGGTACCTTACTGCCCGCCTTGCTTTATCGTTGGCGTTCTCGCTTTCCGAGGTCTTTGCTGATTACTATTCTCCCACACATGCATCGATCCCGTCAAAGCACGCATGTGTTTCAGTAGTTGTACAGACTTGTAGAAACTTATGTAGTCGCTAGAGATATCTTGTAAGCGTGCATCGACGCCTCTAACATTTACCTTCTTATTTATAGTGAAAAGACGGCGATAATCAAAAGAGGAGCCGCGCGCATCTCTATCGTAGCACTCGCGTAGCACATTCTCTTAAGTACACAAGGGCAAAAACATACTGCTTACTCTGCACCTCTGTAGCTGTGCTTGTAACTCACACATAGCCAAAAAAGTGGGTGCGTAGTCCAACTTCACATAGCCATGGTGAGAGAAAGGGCAAAAAAAGATTGTCGCAATTAATTGGCGGTACTGGGAACTGTAGACATGTTAGGAATGTCTCAGGACCACCAATGAGGGAATGAACGTACTCGAACCCAGGCTGGCGCGGATCTGGATCGGGACACTAGGTGTCCGCCAGCCACAACGCGACGTCATACCACTAGACCATACCACGATAGGGTTGTTAGCACGGTGATTGGGACAGTGGCTTGGAAAGCTGCTTACCCGAAGTGATTCGTTTTGATGGAGAAATGAAGAAAAAATAGGTATATAATGGCAGCCAAATAAAGGTGTGCAGCAGTCATCAGCCCTGCAGTCAAGCCTTCCATGGGCATGTGAATCAGAGTTCTGACAGCAAAATTTGGATGCGATGGCGGGGTCAAAAGGTCTGTGCCCTCCGCTAATGGTGGGGCTGGATTTCCTGGTCGCATCCGAGTTGCTCTTTCTTCACCCAATGACCTGGGCAGTTACAACAGCAACACACCGAAGTGCTCGAAATGTCCATAGGTATGTGATTTGAAGCGCTCTACAGACCCAGCGACGCGTTGAAAGAACGCGATCCTCCAGCTTTACCGTGAGTTCATCGATATTTAAGACAGCTGGAGCTCTACATGACGAAGGCCGCTTGGAGCTAGTGCTGCATTTGGCGATTTTACCTGCATCTTCGACGAGGCTGGACACCACTAACGCTCGCATCAGAGCACTCATCACCTCGGCAGTCGCGAGGCAAGCCGCGCAAATCCTATCGCGTCGAGGATGAATACTCGTTTCTCGATGAAGACGAGGATGGCACTACGCCCTCCGGCAAACAGACACCATCCGTCCAAAACGGCGATGATGACGACGGTGATGACTTCATGCCGGATGCCCAAGAGGAGGAAGCTGAATACGAAGAAGAAGACGAAGTGGTAGAGGAGGAAGATGACTCTGCGGAAGAGCAGGCCAATTCCGACGAAAGTCCTGCACCAACTCCAAAGCGCAACGCACGCGATGCACGCAATGCGCGAGTACCTCAAGCCGTGCCTACTACCCCAGACGTCATTCCGAAACGACGGTACAATGATCCCCGCTACAAGGACATGGCAGACAACATACCGTCACCAGTCATATTCAAGAAAGGAGGTGGCATCAAAGTACGGGTTGTCGATACGGACACCCAATTACGAACGCGAGGTATCCCTGATTTCGACAAGATTGGTGGTCATGAACCGCGGCTGAAGAACCTGTTTGGTCCAGATGTACATCACCTGAGACCAGTACTCGAATCGAGGGACTATTGGTTCCCACAAGAAACTTTCCCTATCCGGAGTTATAAGAAGAACAAACCTGATGATGCTGAGGTGGGTAGCTTGAGAAGGAGCTTCTTCGAAGCCGAAGGCGCGAGAGAGAAAGAGAATGAAGTCTTAAGGACGTGGTATGCCAATACCGGAAGCTATGCTTTTGCAAAAGCGCAGACAACGAATACATTGACCGCGGACGAGGCGAAACAGTACATGATAACCCCAGGATCGGACACCATGAACGTACTGGCTGGTCCGGTGAACACTCCCCAAGTTAACACGCTGGCAAAAGGCTCATACATGAGCATCGCAAACCCTTTTCCAGGGGATCAAGAGCGACGCGGTTGGCTGTTCAACCTTGGCTCTTGGGTGCAAGACGCTCAATGGGCGACGAACGAGGAATCCAGCACCCAATATCTTGCTATTGCGATTGAGCAGAGACCTACCAGCGGCGACCAGCCCAAGCCACTGGAGCAGCCAAAAGCACCTGCATTTAATCCTACCGAGCCATTCCCTGCGTCTATTCAGATATGGTCGTTGGAAGCTGATGATGTAGGCGATTTGGATGCATCGAAAGAGCCGCAACTAGAGCTAGTCATCTGCACAGACTGGGGTGCGCCAAAACATCTTAGATGGTGCCCGGTAGCTGCTACAGACACGAGTGATGAGACGGACGACGCAAATAGCAGGCATATAGGTATGCTTGCAGGTATCTGGTCCGATGGACGAGTGCGCGTCTTGGATATCTCCGCACCTCCCAAAGCCGACACTCATACTCCTGCGTATCTCCGTGTTTCGCGTGCAGCATTCGAAGTTTCGTTCCCTCAAACAGTGCCCTCGTGCTTGCACTGGCTATCGGGACATACACTCGCGGTTGCGACTGCAGCAGGTACCGTAGGTATCTGGACTCTAAACCGCCCAGGCACACTGAGAACACCCGACGCCACACATCACAACCCCAGACCCTGGTTCTATCAGCAATTGGCAGACACGTACATTCTCACAGTATCCTCTGGATGGCCGTCTAACCCGCAATTCCTGTCTATCAGCACCGCAGACGGTTTCGCGCGCCTCTTCGACCTACGAAGCCCGAATGCCGATACCACCGCTTCGATACGCGGTCGCACGCTTTGCCTAACGCAGGCATGGCACGAGCATACGCAATCCTTCGTCATGCCTGATGAACACTACATCCTTAGACATACACCCATCCGTCGCTACTATCACAACCTCTACAGCATGCGATTAGAAAACAGCATCACACGCGTCGCGACAAGCCCGGTCCACCCTGGCGTTCTCATCGGCGGAGTTGACGGAGACATCCAAGCCAGCAACCCAATCATGCGCATCACAAACTACAAGATCATGCCATGGCAGCAAAAATGGTTTGTCCACGAGTGGCGAAGACCGATGGAGCGGTCGCTAGCCAAACCTACGACTGGTGAAGATGTCACCATGACCGAAGGCGGGACAAACGAGGCGAACAACAACAACGACGACACACCCGAATTGCAAGCCGGAGAGCCAGCTGATGGAACCAAGAAGGTGCCGCAAGAAGTACTCTCGCAACCTCTCGTCCGCATCACCGAAGGCTATAAGGCTGGTCAAACAGGTATTGCGCACAGCACGTCTGCGAATGCGACTAAGAGGGGTAACCCAGAGGTGGGAAGGTCGATTAGTATCTTCGAAGAGCTGACTGCCGTTACGGCGCTGGCTTGGAATCCGAATCTGAAGTTTGGGACGTGGGCTGTTGCGGGTATGGCGTCGGGATTGTTGCGCGTGGAGGACGTTGGTATCTAGGAGGAGGAACCGAAGATGCTCCTAGCGTTAGTAGCTCATGGCATGGCAAAGACTTGCTGTGGGCTGCAGATCGACTTGGCGAATTCGAGACAAGTGCACACGGAACTTGATACAAAGTATTGTGTTACATGCTTCATGATTTCATTGGTTCGTATCATAATCTTACTACAACATCTTCTAGTTGACAGCCTTCAACTTGCACATCAAAGGGTGCTTCTCCCAAAGAATGAAGGTTTTCTGGTTACTCCAATCACTGCTCTCAGGGCAGAGTTCAATATCAAAGTTGTAGTAGACTTTGGATGCAAGGAGGCGTATCTCGTGGTATGCCATACTAAGTTTACTGTTAGCTTGCTATGGTCTGTGTACGTATGCTAGAAATGCATATCGAGAGAGGGCTGTTGAACGTACTTCTTGCCAACACAATCCCTAGATCCAATCGAGAAAGGCTGAACACACTGTCTCTCATCGCTCTCAAACTCGGGATCACCCATCCATCTCTGAGGAAGGAATTCCATTGGCCTCTTGAAGTTCTTGTCAGACAGGTACATGGCGTGTTGCGGGATCATGATGATGGTGCCAGGTGGTACGTATTGGCCGACAACAGTACTGCCGTCTTGTGGTGTGAGGCGCGGGAGTCCAAGAGGAACCGGCGGGTAGATACGGAACGCTTCCTTGATGCAAGCGGACAGGTAAGGCAATGCAGCGAGCTGCTCCATGGTCATGTCGGCGTCGCTGGCGAAGGCGCTGCGGATCTCGTGATTGAGCTTCGCCATGCAGTCCGGGTTGCGCAGGAGCAAGTATGTTAGGCCCGAAACGAGTGTAGCTGTTGTTTCCGTTCCGGCGATCATAAAGAGGGAAGCATTTGCGTCCATCTCGCCTCGGGTCAGGCCTCGGCCCTCCTTTTGGCCTAGCACCAGATCCCATAGATCGACACCCTCGGAATCGCGGCCTTTCTCAAGGCGCTTTGTCACGCGCGTTACAGAGTGGTTGAAGTGGTCCATCCGCTTCCGATTTACAGACTCGGGTACGTATCTCTTGAACGCACGCCATAGCCATGGATATGACATCATGACGGTGAAGTGAGATCCCATCTTGAGACTGGCAAAGATGATACGAACCCAGGGGTCGTATTCGGCGTTGTCGAGCATGTGCAGTGGCTCTCCGAAAGTCAAGTCGCCCATGATATCGAAGGTGGTGAAGTTGTACATCCTGACCATGTCGAACTTCGCGGTTGGATTCTTTTCGATGGTGTTCTTCATGGAAGACACAAGTTTGTCGACGTACTTGACGAAGAGGGGCTCTTGTTGTTTCAAGGCTCGGTCGGAGAATGCGGGCGTGAAGATCTTGCGTTGGCGACTGTGGTCTGGGTCGGGGGCAATGATGAGGCTGAGTTCCCGATTGGGTGTTGTGCCATACCTCATCCAGGCTTTTTGAGGAACATGTCCTGCCGTGCCTTTGGAACCATGGCCATAGATCTGGAAGGTGGTTAGTCGGTGTCGAAGATTACATTTGCTTTTTCGGGCACCTAAGAAGGTAGCGGGAGGTTCCAACTCGAACCTGGAACGTCGAGGGGACGTTCAAGTATATCTGTATCAAAGTATGCGAAACTTACATCTTTCCAAGAATTTGGATCCGTGAAACTCAGTTCATCGTGGTTGACACGAACGACATGCCCATACTTTTGGTGTAAGTCTTGGAAGAGTTTATCTCGTGTGCCGTTCCAGATGGCAATGTTATATGGGATGCGCGTCGCAGCGTAGAGTTTCGGTCCAGGAAAGTGTCGGAGGGGATGGAAGTATATGCGGTAGATGGCTCTAGCAATGAAGCGGAGAACCAGCTATGCCAAGTTAGCAGCTATTTTTCTGACGAGCTTCAGCGAATCTAGCAGTACTTACAAGACCGATCAGAGTACCAACGATGTGCGGTATCGAGGCCATGTTGAAGACTTTCGCGATTCCCGAAGAACCGTTTGTTGATGTTGGAGACATGACGCTTGGAGTTCAGCCACCATATGATGATCTTGATGCAGGGCACGCGCAAGCTTTAAATACAGACGTGTACAAGCTCTACATTCGTCGCACTAAAAGAAACGGAGTAGGTTGACGCGTGCTATGCCGAGACGGGACACAGCCAGCTCGCCTAGTACCGTTGACGTCGGTAGCCAGTAGCCAGGCACCCATTGTCAAGTGATCGGCTGGAGGAGCCCAAATGTCGCACCTAATGAGGCATCTGACGCGAGTCAACCATCCGTGGGGAGGGTCTTTCCTACGGTTAATCAGGATCATTAAGCTCGTCCAGAACCCACTCCCTCGGAGGGTCGGCAATCAGGTCTGGCAGATGGCTGTGGGCTGGGCGCAGCCTGGTTGTTGTGCTTCGTACATCAGGGCGTAATATGACATGTGAAACCTGCCAAATATGTTTCAGGGTGTGGCAGGACCCGATAGGACACTTTCGTCCGTTTACTCGCTCACCGGCCGATCGCTCGGAGAATTGAGTTTATACGTTGCATACGATGCTGTGGGGAAACCGGGTGATCAGCATGGATACTCTTCCGGACATTCGAATCGCTCTCGCATGCGCATTCGGACAAGCTCCCTAGCAGATCTGTACACCTGGTAGATAGCTATCCCCAAACTGCAAATTTTGGATGTCACTATCGGAGCCGAGTTGCAAGCAATGTTAGTAGCAGCGACGTAGTCGTCATATCTCACCATACGACCTCGGGAATGCACAAACCCGAACGTACACAGCCAAACTTATGGAGAAAGGGCCAAACGAAAGCGACCAAACGAAAACGACCAAACGAAAGCGCGACGCCCAGAAGCAGTCGTCATCTAAACATGTGCAATGCTAATGCGAATGGTGATGATTCGCCCATGAGCACAGTCGGTGTAATCGGCAGACAGCAATGCACCGCCATCGTGTACGCAGACATGGCCCGTGCGGCTATCAGATCGTGACTTCGCGTTGAGGCGTTCCCGTCTCAAGGGCAACAAATCAACCCCGCCCACCCTTGCACGTCACAATGGCAGCGACACCAGCACGCAGAGGCGTCTCCGCCCTGCTCTGCGCTTCGTCATCAAGAACAATCGCCAATCGGATACAGCAGCGGGGCTTCACCTCGTCCCGCATCTTCGCCGCATACGCGACTGCACCCAGGCCAGCAGCGACGAGCACGACAAGCACAACCAGTACCTCCACAGCTGCCAAGCCAGCAACTACAACATCAACAGCGGCAAAACCCGCGACCACAGCGACCCCACAGCGGACAGTACAACCGCAGTTTGTTGCCAAAGAACCGCCGATACCAACAACGCGCAATGCCACCGCAGAAAGCGCAGCAACAGCAGCCCGCAAACAACGGTCCCTCACCGACGGACTCTCCGATGCCCCGCCCGAGCTGGAAGGCGTACCAGCGATAGACTGGACACGGTCATACCACGGTCTCGGCTCCGTATCCTTCACACCAGAGCAAGGTGAATTGCTACTCGCGCCCATTACACAGGACGACGTGGAAGTAAAACCCGATGGTATCATATACCTGCCTGAGATCAAGTACAGGCGGATATTGAACAAGGCGTTTGGACCTGGAGGCTGGGGTCTTGCGCCGAGAGGCGAGAGTATTGTTACGGGCAAGTTGGTGACGAGGGAGTATGGACTTATTGTACAAGGACGGTATGTTGCTCTTTCCCTCTTTCGCTATTCCAACGAATTTCCGCTAACGAACAATTTAGACTCGTCTCCATCGCCCGTGGCGAGCAACAATACTTCGACCCCGACGGCATCCCCACTGCGACCGAAGGCTGCAAATCGAATGCCCTGATGCGATGTTGCAAAGACCTGGGTATCGCGTCTGAACTCTGGGATCCGCGCTTCATTCGGGATTTTACGAATAAGATGACGAAGGAGGTGTGGGTGGAGCACGCGAGTACGAAGAAGAAGAGGAAGATTGTGCTGAGGAAGGACGATACCGCCAAGTATCCGTACAAGGAGGTGAAGTTGTAAGTGGGCTTGAGTCATGCCGGGAATCATATAGCTGGAAGGGAATAGACCCAATCTCAGGGAAACCAGGCATAGAACCTCACGCAAGCCAACCGTGGTTGTACGCATACGTTGTAACATCACCAGGACGACTAGTCCTACTCGTACTCATGAATTGGGATACCAAATATACACAGCTTCAGTGTACCTGTGAAGCCTAGCAGAATACCATCTACCATGTTGCCCAAACGCCGTGAAATATCCCCATCATATCCCCGATTTTGTCCTCCAGGGATTCTTCTAGCGGTCGCCCAGATCGAAACCAGAGGCCCTGGATCTGTTCCTCACATCACTTGGCTCCCTACCGTAAGCCAACGGGTCATCTCGTGGGAGTTCCTGACGCTGCCAGTTCCACGGCATCCAGCCACTGCTTGTCCTTCGACCGAGTGCGGGTGGTGTGAGGGGGTACGGTGGTCGGTCGGAGCCCGAGCTCAGTTCGTCGCGCTCGATCCTGTCGAATTCCGCTTCGCTCCTGTTACGGGAGAGGCTACCAGAGAGGCTTCCAGTACTCCTGTTGACTTCATGGTATCTGCTTCCGCCTGTTTGTTGTGTGCGGATGTTTTCTTGTTCGCGGTCGAATGCTTGCAGGAGGGTCTCGAGGCGCTGGCGTTGCGACGCAACGTAGTCGAGTCGGTCGTTGTTGTTGCGGATGGAGTCTGGGACGAGGTTACCGGCGCCGCGGCTCAGATCTGAGGCTTGCGCATCTCGAGTGCCTGCGCTACCGGCACCGTAAAGTGCGCTGGCTCCGCTGAGTGCTTGGTTGACGAGTCCGTATAGATCGTTGCTGCCCCTTGCCGAAGGCATCTGGAACCTGCTCATAAGGTTTTGTGCGTACGTCTGCCCTTCGGGTCTTGGTGACTGCGGCTTTCCAGGTGCGAAGCCCAGAACGTTGACCTTGACCCACTCGATGCCCATCTCGACGTATGCCATACCTGCCGATTTGGCACGGTCATGGCTTTGTGTAATAAACTCGTCGATCTCTCGCTCATGGTGGTAAAGGAAAGGCTCCATGTACTCCTGGTACAGGTAGTTTGCGCCCTGCGAACCAGGCAGGATCAAGTAAAGATGTGCGAAGAAGCGAATCCATGAGTAGAAGGGCACCCAGCTGAGGATGAAGTCGAAGGTGTTCTCTACGGCGGTGAAGGCAGAGAGGACGACGAAGTAGATCAGCCAGGGTGCGAGGAGGGCTGGATCCGAGGTGTGAAGAGCTTTGTAGGAGGCGAAGATAGGGAAGAAGACGGTGGTTGCAACGCTATCGCCGTATTAGCTAGGTTCTCTGCGAATACGTCGCAGCAAAAAGAAAATACTGCATGTCGCAGTCATGCGAGCTCCAAGAAAGCAAGCGGCGAGCTCACGATACTTCGTCAGGCCCCAAAGTTTGTTGGAGAATTGGCAGCTGCAGGCGGGGGCGGGGTAATACTTACGTCAAACCGTCGGCGACGAAGCCGAACATGATTGCAGTCGTTGGGCGTCTTCTTTGGGTGTAGGTGTTTAGGTGAGAGATGCAGGACCAGGACCTACAGGTAGCGAAAGCTCAAGCCTCACGGATACGCGGGCGGAGATGTGGAGTGGCTCAGGCTGATGATCCATCCGATGTACGTCAGTCGTCAGTCGGCGGTCAAGGGCGGCGCGCTATCCACTTTCGGTCCTTTGTGTGTGAGCTCCCGAACGTCAGCTGCTGCAAAGAGAGTCTAATCGCGATGCTAGGCATTGTGATCAAAGACATCAGACTCTCACACTGACTAGCTGTACGTGGGTTTCCATTGTTGTTGGCGGTAGTTGCGGTCGCGTCTTCCCATCGGACTCACGTCGCGAACGCGTGTCGGCCCAATCAAGGCAGCTACCACCACCACCTCTACAACATGTCGATGTTTCCTGGTCTTCTGTATCTTTATACTCCCCTCTACTCGCTAGCGCTTTGTTTTGCTTCAATACCTTCCACTTAGGTGTCCTCAGCTACGTTCTGGTGCCTTGTGCAAAGTAATCACTGCCATTAACCGCGATAGCATCATCACGATACCGTTCCTTCCCACGCGACTGCACGATGCAGCTACGGTATACTTCCTTCTTTCGAAAATTCGATGAAACAGATACCACGGAGTTAGCGAAGGTTCGGCTCGTCTACATATCAGATTGCGCTCGGAACCCTATTGTGCTCACCCACTGTTTGACGCGCCTATGTCCGAGACCTGTACCGCTTTTACAACACTCGCCTTATAAACATCCGAAATGGCAGGCCGGGGAAACTACCAAGACGCTTCTTATGCTGCCATGGCGCCAAGATACCGCTTATCAGAGCCCTGCGCTCGATAACAGCTCCGCACCCCGCGTTTGCGGCCGTTGTCGCGGTTGACATCATCCCGTTCTTCTCCAAACCGCGGACGAAGAAGCTATCGTGAACAATAAAATGCGACAAGGGTTACGTAAACCAGCTATCTTCTTCCATCATACTAAGCTAGATGCGTTAGTTTGCAACGATGTCCTTGGCTTGTGCTTGTAGTCCGTCGACACTCCAGTAAAACGTCTTCACTGTATCTCTAGGAGATATGGCTTCTTGGCCACGCCAGGATAGAACGTTCCGAAAACCTCGAAGCGAGGAACTCAGATGCCGAACGACGTACGCCAACCTTCAAGTATCCATACCTCGCGTTAGACCCTGTCGTCTCGCGCGTTAATTCAGCGTAGGTTCTGACTAAGGCGGATTGCCTCATCGCGGATTGGAGTTCAACTTCCGAGGTCTCAAGGCTGTACTGAAGGTATAAGAATGGGGTATGCCCTTAGTTCACAAGTAGCAGAAACATACCTGAAGTGCCAACACTCATACTAAACGCCAAGATGGTCGTCATCAAAACTCTGGTAGCTCTGGCATCCCTGGGGTTAGCCATAGCAGCACCGCAAGCTTCAGTATCACCATCGGCTGTGAGCTCTCCCAGTCCATCCGCATCAAGTTCAGCGACCCTTACTACTGAGGAGACGGAAGATCTATACAGTCTTCATGAAGAGCTAGTCAATATCCCCTCTATCTCTGGGGATGAAGTTGAATGCGCGGAGTTTATTTCAGAATATCTCTCGGACCTGGGGTACTACGTCGAAGAAATCCCTGCTGGAGATACTGGCACTTTCAATGTCTTCGCTTATCCCCAAGAGCTCAAAGATGAGGGAGTTTGGCCGGAAGTTCTGATCACTAGTCATATCGACACTGTAAGCATATTCGACCCGAGACATGCTTCAACAACAATGTCTGATACAAAATTAGGTACCTCCGTTCTACCCATTCGAGCGCAAGGAGGAGAACGGCACAGTCTATCACTTCGGACGTGGCTCGGTCGACGCGAAAGGCCCCGTTGCAACGATGATAATCGCATCCCATAAGCTCTTCCAATCTAGGACCGATACGCCCAGCCTAGGAATGCTGTTCGTTGTCGCCGAAGAGACTGGCGGTGCCGGAATGAGAGCTTTCGCCGAGTACGCATCTAACACCACCTTCCGCGCAGGTATCTTCGGGGAACCAACGGAAGGCAAGCTAGCTAGCGGACACAAAGGATACCTGGGTGTGAGCTTGGACATCACAGGTCGATCTTCTCACTCTGCATATCCCTGGCTCGGTGTGAGCGCCATCAATTATCTCGCCGAAGCCATTGTTGGACTGAACATGCTCGAACCGGCTCTGCCGAGAAGTGAGCTACTAGGCGCAACAACTCTCAACGCTGGACTTGTTGCGGGTGGAGTCGCTAGCAATGTCGTTCCCGACCACGCTAACGCAAGTATCGCCGTTCGTATAGCTCGCAGCGAAGACGACGCAGTCGACCTTGTGCAAGACATGATCGCTGGAATGCTCTCGCCGTTCGAGACGCGTGCAAAGGAGGAGAACGCTACTTTCGAGGTCGTTTTCTCGAATGCTAGGTACCCCGCGGTTATTCTTGACACTGACGTCGAGGGACTGGAAGTCGCGCCTGTCTTCTTTGGAACGGACATTCCCAGCTTGCCGCAAGTGGATAAGAAGTATCTGTTTGGTACAGGCACAATTGAAGTTGCGCATACGCCTGATGAGATGTTGAGTCAAGAGGAACTCGTGCAGGCGGCGGAGGCATACGGCATGATTCTTGAGAGTCTGTTTTCTGAGTAGAAAGGTCGAGCTCTAGTACGCTAAACGAGTGTCAATACTATGTGAAATCATGTAATGCAACCGTAATGTCCTATACCACGCCTTGATGGATTTCCACCGAGTAGACTGATGCTGGATTGCTCTACAATGAGATGCTCGTGTGACAGACCATATTGTCGTCATTTGCATATCAACGTGGAACTGAGGACATCATCGAGCTTGCTCAAGACGATTGTCATAGGCGCGACATGGAGGAAACAGCTTGCTTAAGCCATGCGCCCACCAGAAGCAAGCGCGGAATTTTCTATATGAAATCGCAACGGAGGCTCTGCTCGTACACCAGCTCAATCCCTTCACCCCATTCCTTGCACATAGGCGGTGTCGAGATCATGTCAGGGGCGCACCACCACCGCTCTTCCCTCCGATGACTTTCCGCTCTTCCGCCGCTCCTCCTCCGCCAGTAATTGATGCTGTTATCGCTCCTTCTCTGAGTGAAGGCTGTTTGCAGCGCTCTCTTACCGCGCCTTCAGACCTTTTATTGAGGCACTTTTGCTAAGTGAGAGACGAGAATAATGGCGCCATGATGCACCTGACGCCTGAAGCAAACGGTCTTGGGCTCCTGTCTTCGGATCTAGGGTGTCTATATAACCTATGGATCTGCTTCCTCCTTGACTCTTTTCTTGATTAACAATCCTTTGATATAGACAGTACACTTCGACTTATACACCTCTTTTAGACCTCGAACACATCTCCTATACTATACCTTCGAATCGACTACTATATACAACTCTCACACTCTTAACACAACCCGATACCACACTTTCAAGCCGACATGTCCAATCCACCTCAGTACGGACCTACCGCCCTACCTCAAGGTGCAAACGATGGTGGTGACGGCTCTTCTCTCGACAAGGCGACATGGGTTGCTGGTAGCGACAAGAACGCCAGGAGCTTCGTTATACTACAAGGCAAAGACTATGTACGCTGCAACATGGGCGATGCTCTCCAGTTCTACGACTCGGGCTATCGTGTATTCGACCCGCCTACTGGTCGCCGAGTCAAGTTCCAGTACACGCAACCTGGTCGTCCCAAGTTCGGCGCTTTCGAACACCAGTACTGGGAAATCCAGATGGAGGAACATGCTTCTCTTGTGAGGGGCGATCGCTTGCCTGGAGAGGATCTGGGTGAAGGTTAGTGAAATACATGTTGAGGAGAGATAATTTGGACACTGACATATCACAGACGCCGAGGAGGAATATGAGACCGCGGGCGATGCTGTCTTCGATCGTGTCGAGCAGCCACCTTCGACTCCTTCGAGGAGTAAGTAGCAACCCCGTCACATCTCTCTTGAGATCAAGCTAATACTCTCAAGGTACACGCGGAAATCTTGCTACTTCTCCTCCCTCCGGCGGTCGCGGTCGCGGCAGTCCTTCAACTCCACGAGGCCCCAGCTCTGGCGGCCAACCAGGATCTGGTCGTGGCTCAGCTGGTCGCGGCTCCAACACTCCTCGAGGTCGCGGCTCAGCTGGCTCTGGACGAGGTCAAGGATCACCACAGTCACCGACGTCACCCTCCTTCGGAAAGGGCAAGGGTCCAGCTGGCTCTCCAGGCGGTGGCTCCCCCGGAGCTGGAGCGGCCTGAGATGGAGGATCTTCCCAACACATACCTTATATTTGCTTTCTGGAGTCTTGGTCGGTGAAAGGAGTCTTGCATTCGGGATCGATTTAGCAAGGCGTTTTGGGAAGATGACGAATACCCCTAGATCTTTTGAGATAGACTTTGGAATTACACATCTGGTTTTAAATTTGAAGTTGAGCCTCAAACAACGATGTCAGTGAGAAGAATGTGTACTCAGACTGCGTACAACTCCGTGATAGCTTGTTGAAGTTCTCCACGCGTCATCTTCGTGATTACTTCGTGAGCTAGAAAGGACCTGAGAATCTCCAGGCATACGTAGGACAAGTACTGCGATGATCTGAAAAGCAAGTTGCTGAATACGTGGCTGCGCTAATCAGTACCTGAGGGTCTACAGACGTCCTCATGCAGGGTACCGCGTCGATCTGGGAAGCATTATGAGGCATACATATTACTCCGGTCTGACGGAATTATTGCCAAAAAGGAAGCCTGCAGTCCCTCGATGTGTTGTACGTATGCCACGGATCAGTCGCGATGAACGCGTTTAGAGGAGGCTGGAGGAATGAGGTCGGAATTGGCCGAGGAGCGTTCCGACGAAGGCGCAGGGCGTGTCTTGGAACCCGAGAACGCGTAAAACACGACCAACAAATCATCGCTTATCTGATGCTGCATCTGACATATCCGTCAAGCTTCTGTAAGCCTGTCAAGATGGTGAAACCACGCAGATCGATCTTGGTCGGGATACACCTGCCAGCTCCCTCGTGCAGCGCGCCTGCCACGCGAGCAATGACGTGCGACGATCTCCGACGAGCGCGTGCGTGACCATCACCAGGTCGCTAAACTTCGCAGTTTACATACATCATCACCTTCCGGCCATCGCGACGTTCGCTGGGCTCCATATTTATTTCGTACGGAGCGATCAGCCACAACTACTCATGTCCTATGACGCGCCTGTGGCTGTTGTCCATTGGTCGTACCGGTCTCCGCTGGATCCGCTAAATGCTGCTCACGCCTCGCACCTACTCCCTCGCTCACATCGCCGATACGGGCCGCAAACGCCCTGAATCCTCGTACTTTGTGTGTATACAGTCGCGGAAGGAACGCGAAGCCGAGGAAAAGCGCGCGCTGAAGATGTTGCTGTTGCATCAAAAGGGGAGCGTCAAGGTGGGAGAGGTTGTGAGGTGAGTTCTCAGGGTCTGCCGGCGGGATGGCATGGACGCTGTACGCACTGTCTATACGAGATGCTAACTGACCGTACAGATATACGCTCACATACACACCCTCCGAAGACCGCATATTACCGCCTCCTTCCAGCCTCCACGTTCGCATACGAAACTCTTCCGCCATCCCACTACGCGCCGCATACCTTCACGGGCCATACACGATTCACGTATCTGCCTACCCTTCAACATTCAACCCGAACAAAAAGTCCGACGCAACATACGGCGAGCCTGACTTTGAGCCTAATGTCAAGGCTGGTGGATACTGGAACACCAAGTTGACTGTTCCAGAACAGTACAGAAGCGATATCAGGGAGGATGATGGCACCCCGAAAAGCCTCACGTGGATCATCGAGATCGCGTCGCAGATCATCTTCTCCAATTCCGCGTCTGTAAACTACGAGTTGTTGGTGGCACGCGACGAACGATCGCTGGACCTAGGCTTCACTGCTGTCACTGGCAATAGCCATGGAACTCCAGGAAAAGTACAAGATCACCAACAGGGTAGCCAGAAACATGTTGCGCATCATCCGGCACAGCCTAAGGGTGTGTATTCCAAGGCGGTCAAGCTAGTGGTTGATGACACTACAAGCTTATGGAATACACCGGAGCTACCAGAGTGGAAAGAGGAGGATGAGGTCTCTTCAAGAAAATCAAAAGATCATAGCAGTGCGACGGAGAACCGACAGAAGAAGAAGAATATACACCTTGTGATAGTAACCCATGGTCTACACAGCAATCTCGGCGCGGACATGCTCTATCTGAAAGAGAGCATTGATGCGACGGCAAAGCAAGCGCGGGAAGATCGAAGACGGCGGCGAAGAGAGGAAAGAGGAGCCAAGAAGACCGGATCGGATCAAGATGCGTCGACAGCACCACTGTCAGGCGGCCAAGAGGACATACCAGATGATGAGGAGGATGACGATGAAGAAGATGTGATTGTTCGAGGTTTCGACGGCAACGTAATACGTACAGAACGTGGCATCCAGTATCTCGGGAAGCGGCTCGCTAAGTACGTGTTGAACCTGACCTACCCTGATCAACCATACCTGCCGATCAAGAAGTCCATGGGGCAGAAGTTGTCCAATACATTTTCGCCAACAAAAGACAAGCCAGACGAAGGCATACCGTCCCATCACGGTAGCAGTGTGATGCACACATCCCCAGGACATGACAAGCGTGCATACAAATTCACAAGCATCAGCTTCATTGGCCACTCTCTCGGAGGACTGGTACAGACGTACGCAATCGCATACATCCACAAACACTCTCCCAACTTCTTCGACACAATCAAGCCTATCAACTTCATCGCTATGGCGTCTCCATTCTTAGGACTGAGCAATGAGAACCCCACATACGTGAAATTTGCCCTGGACTTTGGCCTAGTGGGGAGGACAGGCCAGGATCTCGGTCTTACTTGGAGGGCACCGACATTGGCAAAGAGCGGCTGGACGGCTATGGGTAACGTGTTTGGTAACCAGACGAACGATCAGCATCAGGAAGATCCCGGCGCAAAGCCTCTGCTGCGCATCCTGCCAACTGGCCCGGCGCACCAAGTCTTGCGAAGATTCCGAAACCGTACTCTGTACTCCAATGTTGTCAACGATGGTATAGTACCATTACGTACAAGCTGTCTTCTGTTCCTAGACTGGAGAGGCTTGGGTCGGGTTGAAAAGGCTCGCAGAGAGAACGGTCTCATCGGCACAGTAGCGGTATGGGGCTACGGCCAGATTACTGGGCAGAACTCTTCGCCCAACCCCTCCAGAATTGGATTCTCGGACGACGAGGGTTCTGGGGTCGAATCGCCAACCTATAATGGCAACGATACTACCGTACCTCTGCCAGGCGCCGACGTCACAAATCAGGAAGACGAAGTACAAGTATCTACTGCAGAGCCAACAGCCCATCAGGCCATCGAAGGAGGGAAGAAGAGTCCAGAAGCCAAGGAGCCGAACGACCAGTACTTTCAGCCGCAAAACACTTTGATGCAGTGGTGGAGCTACATCAGGCCGACTGGAAAGCACACTTCGCGCGACAAGAAGATGTTTAGTCGTAGTCAGACTATTGGGAAAGACGAAGAAGACGAGCTTTCTCCGGCTGAAGCAGATCACGCGACATCGTCACATAGCGCACAACCAAGGAAGCGACCCCAAGCAACCCGTGGAGACTCAATTGTCGATAATCCCAAGAGCCACCTAGCACCACCCAAAACGACCATCTTCGAATCTGCTGGTGACCTGATCAACCCTCCTGTTCCTCCTCAGTCCTGGATCACAGACCCGTCCACTCGAGCACGCACCATCTTCCACGACAGAATTTACCATCCTGAAGATATTCCACCGCCACCTACGAAGACGAAGCCAGTGCGCAACTTCTCTGGTGATAGTACTGCTTCAAAGGCATCGACAACAAGTGTCGACGAGAGTGTGATGCGCGTGGAAGAGAAGATTGCTCGCGCTTATCACAAGGACCTTTCTTGGCGCAAGGTTCTCGTCAGTCTTGAGCCCGACGCTCATAACAACATGATAGTGCGTCGTATGTTTGCTAATGCCTACGGTTGGCCTGTCGTCAAGCACCTTTGCGATACGCACTTTGCAGACACTTACTCGGCAAACACGCGAGATGAAGAGGAGCCCGCCCTTGATCGTGCACAAGCCGTGAACAAGCCAATCAACGAAGATGGCGAACACGTCAAGGGACAGGAGCGACTGCAGCCACCTATCGAGCGCACTGATAGCGAGATGAGGGAAGTCGCGGACGAACTAGCCCCGCTCAAGCCGCCCAGTCTAAGGATACCCAAGAGATCGAATACGACCGACTCGACCCGTAGTGTGGGTTCGGGCGATTGGGACAGTATTTACTTCGGGGAGACTAGTGACGAGGAGGATGAAGTGGATGACCGCAACGCTGTCCAGAAGTTCTTCCAGCCTAACATGCCCAGAAGCCCGCGAAGTCCTTCCGGAGGTCCACCCAAAACACCGGATGGCAAAGGTACGAGCGATGCAGACATCTCCGACTTCCTCCATGGATCCAGCACACTTGAGGTTCACCGAGGTCTTGGCGCAAGTCCCAGCAGCAAGTCATCGAAGTCAGCTACATTGACCCGCGAACCGGATTCAATGGAGTCGACTGGCGAACCGCCCAAAGCTCTTGAGGAAGCAAGACCAGTAACACCTGCTGGCAGGATCAGCGGAGTTGGGTTGAGTTCCATCGATATTCCTGCGTCGCCAGAGGCCGGGCGAGCAAGAAGTGGGAGTACTGTCACTGAACAGGTCGCGAGGCTCAGCAGTCCCAAGAGCGACAAACACACCATGGGCTCGTAGCATAGAGTTCGTCGGTGGTTTAGACAAGCGATGGCAGGCCTTAGACGCAGGAGTTCGAAGTTGCGACGTCGAGACAACATCCGCGTTTCCAGCGTGTAGCACAGGTCCAGAAAATTTCGCTCGTCTATTCTTCGACTTCTTGTCAGGGTCAGTCAAGCGTTTTCGGTCTCGGGTGCAGTGGGTGTTACGTGACGTTGGGTTTGAGATCAGTGCACAGAGACGGATGCTACACGAGCGAAGTCATGGATCGTAGCACAATCGCGTACACAAAGATACCCCCAGATCTTATTACATGGTTTGTAGGAGCAAAGGTCTTCTTTTTCTCGTAGCATCGTTTAACTCTATTTACTCTATAATTCTCTTCTTTGGGGTCGTTCTTTCCGTCGCTACATGCTCCTTCCCAAATCTGTGTCTCCAACAGGCGTCACCGTAGGTAGTAAACATATCGGAAGCGACTAATTCTCTCATTTCCTTCTTCACTCGCTGGTCTCGAGCTTCTCTTCGCCTACGTCATCTTTATGCCGCGCCTTCCTCATTCACTGCCGCTATTGTGCGGCAACACGCTCCGTTTGTTGGTGGACAGAGCTCCAAGCTCGGTTTGTTGTGGTCGAGTCACCACTTCAGCGGATTACCACATTCCACAACCGCAACCCGATTGCGATTTCCCAATGCACCGATAGTTGTCGCGCTTCTACTTGGTCTGGGTAGCTGGTTTCGTTCTGGTTTGATTGCCTCGTCGCACTCGAATCGCGCACCTGCACCACCGCCAATCGGCACTACCCTACAGTACACGAAAATATATCTCTTTTGGGATAATGGTCGTACCTGATTCCGCCAACCCCGCGTGGAGCATGCGCCCTGCCGCCGTGATGGTTGGCGGCCAGAGACGCCGCAACACGCGCCGTTCCAACGCACCGCGCTCCAACACTACGCCCAATCTCGGTCTTGACTCACTCGCCGGGAGGGAGAATGCGAGTGGTGTCACCGCAGCACAGCATACGGATCAAGTTGAACATTCTCATGTTTCACCTCCTTCTGCGCCCTCGAATCCTATGGTCAACTCCTACGTACACAGCAGTGGCCCTCCAGGCGACCGTCATCGCCCTCTCCCAGCGCGCCCATCCGATGGCTTTTCGAATATGCCGGCCGCCCATTCGCCTACACCCACAACAGGAAGCGCATCAACAGCAGCCACGGAGGGCAAGAAAAGGCATGGCAAATTCGGCCGCAAGGCAAAGGACCAAGACCGCCCGAGCAGCTCCCATGAGCCTACTCCCCAGCTGTCGCCTCTACCGCCGTTGACGCCTATCAAGGCTGCACAGTTGCTGGGCGTGGACACTGGACCTAGCCCTGGTAGACCCCGGAGTACCTCTGTAGGCCGTCCAGCCCAGAACGATGGCGGCTACGATAGCCTACCGATACGCCCGATATCGACAAGGCGAGGCTCTATGTCGGCAATAACCACTCAGAAGAGCGCGTCGGACAGACAGACGAGATTCACGGAAGAGGGCCTTGACACGGAGCCATCAAAGCCCAAGGGCTTCTGGGGCAACACTAACCGGAAAGCTCAGCGAATGTTAGGCTTACTCCCATCTGCACCATCTAATGCTAGTCGTGAAGCCGACATGGGGCGCGTCGCAGCTGTTTCTCTAGCGTGGCGTCCAGAAGAACATACTGATACATACCGTAGTAGCGACGCCGAACGCCATGGCCAGTTCCGTTCGCTCCCACCAGTTCCGCCCGTTGTTCCCGAAGCTCCGAGAAGACGTATGCGCAAGAAGCTTCCTAAGGAGCTCGAGAGGATGGCACCCATTACAGAGACGTCGCACGATGAGCTGCGCACTTCCTACAAAATCAGCGAACATGATCCTGAGCTGAACGATATCTCTGAGTATGCGAAAGCTCCTTCCAATGCACCGCTATCTCGGTCGCGTAATGAGTCATTGCTCACAACAGATATCAGGTACGAGTTGGAAGAGGACGACCTCTCAATCACAGACGAAGTCATTGATGAGGCGGCTCACGACGAGCAAGAAGACTTCGCGGCCCATCCTGGTAACGAGGTTGAGGTCAAAAATGGCGCAATTCTGCAATCTACGGTGTTCCGCCTCCGCGGCCCGCTGCAAACGGTTGAAGACCGTTTGCTTGACGAAGCAGATGCGCGACTTGCGGCTAGCATGGCGGTGTCAGACAGAAACGATGCTGATAGACTCACTCTCGACGACACATACGCTACCCTGAAGGCGTCTAACGAAGCCATGAAAGCAGAATTTGCAGCCGCACAGCGTTGTCACGCCGCTCCAGGACAGTGTGAGCTCTGCGGTGGTGCGGATAGCCAGGTTGACAGCGACGACGAGGATGACTTGGACGAAGAGCCCACCTTACATGACGCCACGACCGTACCCTTCATCCGGGTCACACCCGGTATGGTCAAGCTTGTCGATATTCCACCTAGGAGGAACAAACCAGCTGTACCTCTGCCACCGCCTGCACCACCCACACGAGTCGCACCGGTTGCCCCACCTAACCCACTGCCCCTGCTAGCCCTATCTAGTCAGCTCAAGGCCCCCTTCAAACCTACCTACTACTTTCAACATGACGAAAAGATCAGTCCATTCAACGAGCGCAGTGAGCATGTGGAGGTGCGTAAGTATCTCTCAACTACTACAGATGCAACTAACAGAGTCCAGCCTACCGTAATGCATGGCCCTCTTTCCGCTAGCGAGTTCAACCGCCTCGACAAGGACAAGAAAGTGAAGCTGCCGCGCGACGAGTCACGTCTT
This sequence comes from Alternaria sp. BMP 2799, assembly GCA_023758145.1. Classification (NCBI taxonomy): domain Eukaryota; kingdom Fungi; phylum Ascomycota; class Dothideomycetes; order Pleosporales; family Pleosporaceae; genus Alternaria; species Alternaria sp. BMP 2799. Next base: position 929,013 of record JAFVLP010000006.1, read on the forward strand.
CTTGTCCAGGACTGGATGTCTGACTACGACCACACCAAACAACGCCCTCTTTCCGAACGTCTCGACCTCGATGTACTTGCCGACCAGCAAATTCCTCCTGCCCCATTTCCCAAAGAAGATCACGCTACGCCTCCTCTTTTGCCCAGGTCGTCATCCAAAGAGCACTACTGTCTCAAGAACGGCCACATCTTCCACCCTATCAACCTCAAGACTGTACCCGATGAGGTTGCCATCAATAGCTTGGAAGTCCGACCGTACCTGCATACCGCTTTTGGCTACAAACAGCATGTCTCCGTCCCTGTTTTCTGCCATCGTTGCGACGAAGACGTCAAAGAAGAGCTTTGGGAGTGCGACATTGATGTTTGCCGTATGGGAGTCTGCAAGCAGTGTGCAGAGGATATGGAGCATGAGTGGCAGGAACGTGTTGCTGATGCTTGGACTCGTTGAGGGTCGTACATCCATGGTGTTTGCGAAAAGTCACGACGTGTATATTGAAAGATTGGATTGAAGGCGGATGTAATGATACCAAGGGGTGTGTAAAAGTAATGAGCAGACGAGGAGCTGAGCAACGACGTAAATACCCGACGATCACCGTAGATAAGGTATGATGGAGTAATGACTCTATGATCGATACGCCAACTTTTCCTTGCCCAAAAATCATAGTTGGCCTAAGCCGTTCACTTTTGTATGCTTTCAACGCCGATCCCGCTCTCCAAACTTTTCGTGTCGTCCCAGAAGATATCCATCAGTGAAAATGCAGCACCCCCTAGACACGAGTCGCCTTCGTCTCATTCGAAACCTTAATCTCACCACTTTCCTCCTCCTTGATGATAACCCCCCTGCCCGTATCCACCCATCCAACGCCCTCACCTTTCTCCTTCTCCTTTCCCTTCACAACCTCGCTCCTACCCACACCTCCAGTTCCCACGACCACAGTAGCCGAAGTAGCAAAATACACTCCCACAACACCCAACTGCCCCGGACCCGCCTGCAACCCATGAATAAACTCATTCCTCAAATCCTCGTGCTCGTTGAACAGTTTATCCCATGCGTCTTTCAAACCCGTCGAGAAATGGCCTTGTCCGTGCGACACAGACAACGAGCGCAAGATGATGGCGTTGGGGTTCTGCTGCGGGCCCGGCTGCGACCAGTATGACGTCAGGGTGTGGAGGAGGAGGTTGCGGAGGGGGGACGGTGTCAGGACTGTTGAGATAGGAGAGGATGAGGGTGTGGTCTCCCGCCATACGTGGTCGATGAGGGAGGGGGTTAGGGCGAAGTGACGGCCTATACCGGAGTATATGTGTTGGATGGTGTGGTTCATGAAGGAGAGGGCGCCGAGGCGTTGGGCGAGGAGCCAGGCGTGGATTGAGGGGGGGATGGGTTGGGGTGAGGTTATATTATGTGGGATTGGAGGGGGCCGCATGTCTGTTCGGGTTGGGGTTTGAGCGGGGGTGAGCGGGTAGTTGGGCTGGAAGTGAGACGGCATCTGATTGGGTGTTTGGGGGGCTGCTACGGTTGTCGCCGGAACGGGAACTGTTCTGTTTGCGCTGGCTGTCCTCGAATAGGTATGGGCGTGGTTCGGGAGAGTCCTCGCGTCGACGTTGGATGGGTATGTATCCTTGTAGATGAACTTGAGAAAGAGACCGAAGATGGCGGGATCCACATCTGGCAATCTGATGATGTTCTCTTTCGTGTCTTCCTCTTTGGCAAGCTCTCCATCCTCTTCCTTGATCACCACCACGTCATCGTTGGAAGTGGAGAGTTTGCGCTTTTTGCTAGCTGTATGATCCTTCAACACCATGGCGTTGATGCGAGCGATTTGATCGCGGAAGTAGATAGAGTGAACGCAGAGTAGAGCGACAGGGAGTGTGTAGGTCCGAGATGATGGGGATTGACCGACGATGACTGTGATGGAGCTGCCCTGAATCCTTTCTTGGCATTAGAGGGGTCGCTTCAGACTGCGACATCACCTGCTTACATATCGAGGAACATGTCGGAGTAAGTAATCTTCTGTGGGGCTGCCATTGGTGGAGGTTGCGCTGGCTGTAGAGTCGCTGGGTGCTGCGTGGTGACGCCCATGTCGGACTTTGTAGTTGCGTTTTAGTGGAATGTGCCGAAAGAATCGGCTTTTGGGGTAGAAGTAAGTTGGTGGAGGATGGGAGAAGGCTCTACCGCATTAGACAGCACATATATACGATGGACTTGTAAGAGGTGAGCCAACGAGCGTGGCCATAACACGTGATCATGGAGGGTGAGAGAGTCAACTTCACCTGGTATCAGGTAAGATTGGTCTGGTAAGACGATATTGCGCCATATATATGTCATAGAGCAGGTGCCGTAAGAGGTTGTTGATGGACAAGTAGCGCTGCTATCTTGGGTGCCTCATGGGAGGGAGAGAAATTTCAAGGGTGATATCCGTGTACTGTGATTCTAGCAGTACTTTCCGACAGGATGCACGGCATAGCTACATTCAAATGCACACTGGACGCGTTGTGGGGTATATATGTCGTTATTTAATTCGTTACGTAGTAGGCGATTCGCCTTTAAGGTACAGTACCTGGGTATCAACACTGGCTGCGACAATCGCCCTGGCAGCCCGAGTTATTTCGGCTCTTGCTGCCCTCTGAGTACAACGTAGCATCATCCATAATGTCATCCAACTCCACATCAGCTTTCCCTGTCATGCGGAAGCTGGCCTTGGTCGGGCATGTCACGACCGAAGAGTGTTTGTCGCTATTCGCCATCGAGCCACTCTCCTCCATCTTTGTAAATCCGCCACGGTTGCTCGAGCTGTACGTCCTCCTGTTGTCCGTCCACCTTTCCACATCATGGCAACGTGTAGCGCCATCGCCGAAGAGGTTCTTGTGTTGTAGAAGATTAACAAGGCGGTTGAGGACAGAGAACTCAATCTTGAGCTTGATGCTGTAAATTGCCGTCTTGTATGTGGTTTGGATTTCGTAGTGGCCGGAGAATTGGACTGCGATCAGCGTAATGTCGAAGGCCAGGACTGCGACATTGACGATGATCAAGTGGATGAAAAGCTTTCGTAGAGATCCACGTCGTCGACCACAATCTCCACGGAGCATCTTTACTGTTCGGAAGATGTAGATAACCGAAATGGCCATCTCTGCAGACGCACAAAGTCAGTGTCTGGCTCACATGCGACTCGGATGGAAACACTTACCCTGGACTGAAATAGCAACAATCTGGACCTTGTCGTAGATCTCGAATCCCGGGAGAAACTTGAGGGAATCTTTGGAGTTCGCGCCCATGGCGAAGGTGAATAGAGGGACACCGAGAGCGATCGTGGTGAAGATGATCATGTAGAGCACCCATCTGATCTTCCTAGCGTCCGCGACAACAAGATGCAGGCGTGAGTACAGTACGAGGGACTGTCCCGGGCACATAGTGACCCAGCCCACACCAATGATGGCGCTCGAGAGCAGGTCAAGCTTCGTGACCTGGAAGAACTTAAGGATGAACCCAATGGCGTGAGGGGCGATTCCTCCTGCGGCGATGAGCATACTCCAGAAGTACAACCCGCGGCGTTGTTTGAAGACGGCGAAGATGAGGAAGAGGATCTCAACCATGTTGTACATTCCAATGGCGAGGAATGCAGACATGGTCATAAGGATAGGAATGCTGGCCTGTACGCCGCCAGTGACGCCGGACTCTGAATCTTTGTCCGACATGGTGAAGGTAGTCAGGTGTCTTTCCGTCGACTTCGAAAGTAATGAGATGAATGCGGGTGAGGTAGAGAGCGCATTCGTTGAGATGGCGAACTGAACTGGAGAATCCGATATCCACGTGGAATCCTGGGGTATTTCAATCAAAGAGAGTGTTGGTGGCCTTGCTGATCGACGCAGATGCTGCAAGATGCTGATCAGCGAACATGTTGCAACTATAATTCAGTGTGGTTGCAGTGGTGGCAGACGGTTCATCATGAGAGGAACGAAGACAGCAGAAGGCGTTGCGGACACTACCCCAGAGACTGACTCGATGCATGGGTGCCTGACGGGTTCGTGGCGTTTTTGGTACACTTGGCCATGTCATGAACCATACAGCTGAAGACGGGGTCAGAACGGGGGCGCGGATTTGAGAGCCCCAATGCTAGTCTCTAGTGATCGCTGATTGGGCTCGGGCACCTAATGGCGCATTGCATGATCGTGGATTTCCACAACGGGGCGCGGGTACTGCTTCCCCATCATCGATAACATCGGATCAGCATGTTTAAGCGAAAAAGCAACCAGTCGGAACACAATCCCCTCGTGCGTTTAAACTTACGTTGCTGCCCAGTTGGGTTGCACCTGTACCTGAGTGGTTTCTTCGCTTTCGCGTCAAATCGGCGACTCAACCGAAGCGAAACTCTGTCGGTCGCCCCCATGATGGAAATAAACCCTGGGTCGATTTCGCCCATCTCCGTGCCGTTCTGCGGTATTTCCAGAAGGATCAACAGGTATAAGGCGTCCATGCGAAGAACTTCTGGTCGTTTCTTGCATATGCAACGCATGCGAAGGTTTTCCTACACACTCGTGCGCTGAATAGCGAACCACTCGTTCTCGTTCCTGCGATTACCTTGCCACAGCATTCGTCGAGAGCAGGAGGTCCGTGGACGGCTGAACACGCTGAGTCGGTCCCGTGCGCCTTAATATCGCCAACACCCTTGGCCCTGGTGTTGCGACATCTTGGGCTTGCGCCATCCTATATCCGCAATGGGAATCGTTGATAGCGATGGAATTTGGTTCACACAGCCCCTGCATGGACGCGAAACGCAGTATCGCATCACCAAGACAATGCGGCTCTTTTTCGGCGCTTTTGTCTTCCAAGACGGACTATAATAGCTTCGCCCTTGTAGCCCGAACCTATCACTCGAAGTCAGCTAAGCTACATGTGTAGGGCTTCCGTGATTAGTGATGGCTGTTGACACTCTATACCCGGATAGTAAGGTACGATTGTGGGAATAAGAGATTAGTGAATGGATTCATGGACTATGCTAAGTGGCTGTCCGAGTTAAACAACTTGAAGTCGCTCAGGTAGAGTCGTGAACCGCGTCATCGACGATGGTCGTAACTCTATAACCGAATGCAACCCAAAAAACCGCTGGAAAGCCTATCTAGTCCCAGGAACCAGGAACCAAAGGTGGCAAAATACAGCACTCGTCATTGTGTGGACGATGTCGCTAAAGATGTCCGTTTAGACCTTGGGCTCAGCGTGTACATTCTCGACATGACCGTGGTCGTGGCCGTGACGTCCGACCTTGAGGTTACCGGCCTCAATGTCGCGGGTGACGCGATCGAGACGCGACTCAACCTTGCCAGCCTTCCAGGCAGGAAGACCAGAGTCGAAAACGTCGTCCATCTCTTCAAGGGTCTTGCCCTTGGTTTCCGGGGCAGTCAGGAACATGTGGATGAAGGCAACGGCGTTGAATGTTCCGAAGATCATGTACATCTTCCAGTTGATGGACCACAGAAGAGGGGGGACGGCAAAAGCAAGAATGCAGTTCCAGCTCCAATTGGCGGCGGTAGCGAGCGACACGGCCTTCGCGCGAACCTTGGCGGGGAAGATCTACAGAGGTAGAACAAGTCAGTGTACGTTTCACATGCATCCCTTACAGTGAGAACTTACCTCGGACGGATATGTCCATGACGTCGGGCCCCATGTGGTCGCGAACGTGGCTACGAAGAGGTATGAGCAAGCGACAATGCCCTTAGAAACGGCGCTGTGCTCGCGAGGTACCACCCAAGAGATATCTTTGTCGGTAGAGTCTGGGTTAGGAATACCGTAGGAAGCCTGCAGAGCACCTGTAGTATATAGCCAGACAGCCATCATGAAAGATCCGCAGAGGAGAGCAGGACGACGACCGAACTTGTCGAGGTAGAGAATAGCTGGTAGGGTCATGGCGACGTTGATGATGTACTGAATTGACGCAGTAAGGAGCTCATCGGCAATACCGGCTCCACGCATGATGAAGACTATGTAGTACATCATGATGTTCATGCCGCAAAGTTGTGACCACATCTGGATGGACATACCAAGGATGACACGCTTGACAATGCGAGGCTTGGCCAGGGCGGCGAAGCTAGTCTCAGCAATCTCACGCTCGAACGCAAGCGCCTCTTCGATCTCCTTATATTCGGCAAGAACCTTGGGGTGGTTGACGTTGCCGGCGCCGTGGAGGTTGGCAAGAACCTGTAGGGCCTCCTCCCAGCGGTCCTTGGAAGCCAGCCACCGAGGGGAGCGAGGGAAGAAGAAGAATCCGATGAAGAGGATAGCACCAGGAACAGCTTGGACACCCCATGGGATCCTAAAGGCCGCAGTGCTCTGGTTCGGATTTTTGACGCCTCCATCGACGAAGGAACAGCCGTATTGGATGAAGTATTGGATCAAAATACCCCAGGTGATAGCCTACGCGGAATTAGCTTGAGATCTAGCCTTTATCGAAGAGTGACATACCCATTGTTGCAAAGACACTACTCTACCTCGGATCTCTTTGGGCGCAATCTCGGCTTGGTACACTGGAACGATGGCGGAACAGATACCGATGGCGTACCCACCAATAAGACGACCAACACAGAGGAGAGCAACGCCGTTGGAGGCGGCCTGCAGAATAGCGCCAACAATCCAGATGAGGGCGGCGATTTGTACAGCGTTCCTACGCGAAAGTCGATCGGCGAGGAAAGAGGAAGACAGAGCACCAACGAGAGAACCTGCAGGCATCGACGCAGTGATACCGCCTTGGCGAGTACCGCTAGGGTTGCCGAAGTAGTTCTTGTAGGCGGGAGTACCCAGCGCACCCGACATCGACGAGATGTCGAAACCGAAGAGGATACCTCCAAGCGCGGCGAAGCCGCAAATGGCGTAGACATTGTAGATTTGTGGGAACTGTAGCGCCGTTGTCAGCGAGTGCACTCAGGAGCAATTGGGAGAACGAGGACATACCTTCATCTTGCCAAGTCGCTGTGACCAGTATGGGTTGATAAAGTTATGGGGCGATGTGAGAGAGAGGACAGTCAAGAGCTGGGAGGCTGCAGATTTATGGTCCCAAGAGCGCGGAGAGAGCGCGTGATCCTAATGGATGTAGTCTGTGCGGAAAGTCTTGGGGTTTAGTATTCACTACAGCACTCTTTACCGCCCGATTGTAGCCTTGCTGACGGGAGATGTGGTTGGTTACATGTGAGAGCGTTGTGACCCCGCAAACGGGTGTTGAACAAGGGCTTACGCAGATCCTACAGAAAACCGGCAACATGTCCTGGGGTAGTGCATGGCTGGGTGGCCCCCATAGTGGTTGTGCATAATGGCATCCAATAGGAGCAAATTCGACGCCGTGTTGGTTTCCAGTGCAATGGCACCTGCCAATACTACTCCGGCCCCGTGCTGTCGCACTGGCAAGGCGTCCAAGTAGTAAAGGCCAGTAATGTTGTGGAATGGAAACCGCCCTGATGTGCGTGGCAATCTGCAGGTGTAGAGACATGGACATGAGATACAGCAGATACTGGTTTGTTGTCTCGGACCATAATTCAATATGGAAAATCATCCGCGGATCATAAGCTTCGTGTTCCAACCACACTCAAGGATCAGGTACTCGGTTCCGCTGCGTTCAAACACTCGACTTCTGACATGTTGCAGGTGGTGTTCTGCGTTTGCCGTGGCCATCAACTGTAAAGATAGACCGAAGCGTGAATCCTGCGCTGGCCACAAGCCTGGGCAGAGGCGCGGCAATCGCACGATCATCTCGCGACCACGGTGAAGGTGGACTCCTAGGAACATACTTATTAGGTCAACTTTTGACATTGGCAACACGTAGAAGCAATGCGATAATGCTTTTCAAACCCCCAGACATAGAGTGCTGTCTAAAATACGCGCAAAGTGCTGTGGTTTTCGAGATGAGATGGCAAGAGAGGCCAGGAGGTTGCGATCGCGCGACGTAAGAGGCGGGAGGCGCCAAGCATGCAGCGGCGCCGCCAACCGTCGACCCCAGTTCTCGGCTGGCTTTACTCCGCCCTGGAAAATCTAACACCAGCCAACAGTTCGATCAAAACAAAATTGTGGCGTTTCTCTGTAGCGACTGCCTATACGGACGAGCGCACCGAATGCTGTTTCGAGCAACACAGCCGGTGATGCCATTCGCACCCAGTTCCAAGGCCTCTTTGCTGACAGGCGTGCGCAGCATTGTGGCTTGGTTTTGAAATTTGGCGAAGCCAAGATGAGATCAAGGAGAGCAATTTCATCAAGATGCGGGGCTCGGTAAGGACTACTGCATCTTCAAGGTGCCTTAGGTATACCCATGGCCGCCGCTCGGATGAGCCTGAGCACAACCAGCAATTCCGTCCATACAGAATGGTAAGAAGCGGCCACTACCTTCTCATTTCTTCTACAGCTTCCGTCCTTGCAAGACGTACGACGCGCCTTTGCAGCACAAGCGTGCTCCTTTTGGCGGCAATTCGCATCGATGAGATCTTAGCAGCTCTTGTGTAATTCGGGGCGTTCCCCAGATGATACCGATTCTTAATCAACGCCGGGTCGTGTATCTTCGCTTTCCGGCATGACATCCACTGCCGAGCCCATGCCATAAGAGTGTACAAGGGCATTAAGAGTTGGGAACAAAACGCGACTGCTGGCTAAGTATACCGAGCATAGCGACGGACGCATGCGAATGTTGTCTTGACAGCCTGATGGGATCTTAGGTAGGTCTCCGAGCCTGACTATTGACCGTCTAGCCTGTGCTACATTTCAATACGTTGATGTGGTGTGATAATAAGCTCACCCCCAACAGCCATCCTTCCTATGTGGGTCCTAGGCATTGTTACAGTAGTTCCACAATCCCGAGCTTAGCTTAAACATCGAGAGACAGAGCTTGTCCGACATGGGTGGTCTTTCTCGAAGATTTCGAAATGGGTTTGTGACCACACGGATGACATCTGTCGAGCCGACCCTTCCGTAGTCTGAGCGCTATGCTGCAGGTACCTGATAGCTAAGTCTTGTCATACAATGACGCTGCGGACATGAGTTGGGGATGTGTCGCCACACAATGAAGTTGGATGTCTCGCAATACCAATATAGTTTGCCTTGAGCCCAGACCATCAGGCTGAAGGTAAACTTGGATTGTAAGAAAGCGGACTTATCCATCACCGTGTCGCAGAAGATGTCGGCATCACTTTCGAAAAGACATCAGAGACACCGGCTCCATACTACGGCCTATCTCGTTGGGTTCAGGCTCAGCCATGAAAACCTTCTATTATCGCATTACCTCCTTAACTGACTCTGAGGAGTCTGGAACGCTTGTCAGCACTCTTGAGCAGAACCCCGGCTTCCTGATTGAACCTGCCAACTTCCGCCATCTTCGGCGACATCCACATCCGCTTCGCTTCGCTGCGAAACTCGGACCTCAATATTCAAACATCCCTTAAGTTTGCATATTCACCCATGGTCGTCTCCACGCTCATCTCTCGAAAAAGCAACTTGAGTACCTCTCAGGTCTCCAAGTTGAAGCTTCCGCCTTCTATTCGCTGCTCACCGCGAGTAAGCGAACCAGTAGCACGATGCGACACCACACCACCTCCCAATCGCAACGCGCATCACAGTATCGCACACTTATAGCCTCATCACAGACCAACGTCATCTTGGAAAACGATGTTTTCGAGTCGTACCGCACCCAGACTTTATCACTGCTTTCCTAGTTGGGCCTTGACTATTGGGCTGACGGAGATGGAAGAGTGATACTCCTGCATGAGATCGCGTGGGTGGATCTGCTGACGCGGGCAGCTGCCCTTGCTATAAACATGACAAGATGTCATATGTCTACATGTACTTGCTAATACGTACTGCGCATCAACACCTGGACTCCGATATACTCGCTATCAGCTTTCTCGACGCCAAACCGCCATTAAACCAGCAAAGCGACAAAGCCAACGCCAGCCTTTCATCAACTTGTTGAGGCTTACTGTGGCGATCCGCACAGGACTGTCAGCACGCGTGCAACCGGCAGCAGCTTGTGCTAGTCTCACCAATTATCACGACGTCGGTATCACTGGCCATTCGCATCGGCAAACAGCATATATCCCGCTCCCAAGCTTCCAGTCTGTTGGTGGAGATCGGAAGAGGCAAACAACAAGGACGCATCGCGCACTGCCTTATCGGGAAGTAAGCGTGGGGTTTCTAGCTGGTATCGCCATCGCCGAGATTCGTCGACAGGCCTGGGGACAGGCGGTGAAGTACACCGTGCTCTTACCTGCGAGAATCGCGCAGAAAGCGCGAACGCTGACCCCCGGAACACACGAGATATATCTCCCATGCAACGGCCAATGATAGATATATCATCCAGTACACTGCGAGACTTTTCATACTCGAAAATCCTGATATCTTGACAACTACTATCGCCTTCATTCAGCCGCCGGGTCTCCACCGCCGCATAGCCGATAAGATTTCGCTAAGACACATACTCTTCCGATACAATATCACCATCAGGAACGTCAGAGCTACCATGCCACATCACATCACCAACAGCGTCTTTGCACGCACAAGCCTAACAACCTGCGACGTCTTCGTCATGGCTCTCGCACACTTGGGTCCAGGAACAGCGCCATCACCCGAAGAACTAATCGCAGCAGCGAGTCCCTGGTTCTTGGACGCGGAAACAGTCTGGTGGCGCAAGTTCCTCAATGGCACAGGATGAAAGTCAAGTTTCTTGAGGCTATGCCATGAAGTATCATTTGCTTTTACTTGAATTGGCCAAGTTGTCTCCGCTCCCCGGATACATTCGAGTCTAGTACGGCGCCTTCAGCACAGCATGCACATACGTCTTTGTGCAATCACTCGCATTGCCCCTCCAGCTCAAGACCTCATTACTCAGCGCACCCTCGCATATCGTCCAGCCTTCCCTCTGGCCGTCCACCGTCAAGAGGTATCCCTCGTCCAACGCAATATTGCCCGCTGGCTGCACCGAAGCGAGGAACTGCAACTCCGACCCGGCTGTCACAACCGTGCTGTTGAAACGAGAATACGTGTTGCCGAAGGGCGCCAACGCGATGGTGGAAAGTGTGCCGTCTGCCAGGGTGAAGTTGGGGAGGGAGCCGTAACCGGGGCCTGTGAGGCGGAGGAGAAGAGCGGGTTGATGGAACGGGTCCTGTGCGATGTTAGATATCTTGACGGCTTTTTTCGGAGAATCGCTGTAAGAACTTACGAATAACGAGGTGGCGGATACGGCTTTGAGTTCAGACGTGTTCGCACTAGCATCTATTTGCGAGGTGGTGACGAGCAGGAAGTTGGTCAAATCTGTCGGCAGCGCAGCGCAGATAGATGCGCTCGCAATGGCGAAGGAAAGAATAGATGAGAAGCGCATGCTTGATTGGGATAACAGCAATCAAAGATCAGGAAGATACACAAATGGCTTGAAAACAGCGGAAATGTCAACGAAAATGTTTCGAAACAAACCCAACAGCGTCCCACCCCTCCTACCTATATACCTCCAACCTCTCACCCGCGACACCGGGACCGAAACCCTGTACGAAGTAAAAACGACGATCCCACGTCCCACAAAGCCCGCATGCATACCATCATAGGCCACCGCGCGATCTATCAAGCACGTTTACGGGGAAAAGGTGTCAACCTACCTGAAGCTTTTCAGCCACCCAATCGCCCGCCGTAGCTCGCCACGACCCTGCCGATCAGTCTATGCGCATCCCTGCATGTACAGCTGGGAAATGCGTTTGTTAAGCTTGAGCGCTCGACGTCAGGGACCAACCAACGGGACGGGGATGGGTGGGGGATGCGAAACATAGGGCTAGCTAGGACTTTGCATGTCAGGTCGGCTGGTTTGCTGACGTGCGAAGAATTATTATTCGGACCACGAGTGTGAGATTCGATGGTGGGCTGAGCAAACAATATTGCAATGTCAGACTTGGAATGGGGGAGTTTGCCTGGGATTGAGGCATGGAAATGCTGTGGCTGGTGGGGGATCTCCACTGCGTCATCGCATTGTCGCGTGACTAGCGTGGCCGTAAGAAGCCTAGTTTTGCCGGTTGGCTCCACCCAGCACTTGTGGCGACGCGACGAGGCTGTCGCTGTGACGGTCGGGTTGTCAGGTCCGCTGGAGTGGGTGGGTAGGAAGGTAGGTACGGAGTACCGCGTGTCAACACTATTATGATAGTCTCGGGATAATACAAGGGCATGTAGGTGATAGTCGAAGGTGAGTAACGCAACACCAGAGGCAAACATTACCGACCAGAAGAAGGCGAATTGGAGAAAGAACATTAGCATGTTTTTGTCCTTGTTTGCTACTATCAAAGGTATCATACAGAGTGCTCGACTAAAACTTGGGTATGCCGAGCGCCCGCCAACGCCAAAGTAAATGCCGATTTGAACGAATCGTGACCTGTGTCTTCCGCTGATGCACATTGCCCTACTATCCTTATACTATGCCCCGTCCTGTGATGACCAGTCCGTCTAAGCAGGAGTTGCGATTGCACCATCGCCTAGTACCCTCGCGATTAGGATGTATAGCATCATCGCTCCAAGGACGATCCTCCACTTGTTGCGGCTCAGCCAGCCTTGACCTGCATCGCGTGCTATTTGCGCTGCATCCTGAACGACCGTTGCGCTTGTGCCGGGGCGTCGTCGCAGGCCGGAGACGTCGGGCGAGCAGGCTGGCTGCTGCGAAGGGGTTGGTGCTGCCGGCCGTGGTAGGCCCGTGAGGGGGTCGATGCGGTTCTCCTTCATCCACTTGAGATTCTCCTCGTCCACATCCGGCCACTCGTGTCTGAACTTTGCGCCACCATCTCCAGCCCGGATGTTGCCGTTCTGGCGACCACCGGCGTTGTCTGACCCAGATGCTTTGCTGCCGCCGCCTGTGCTGTTCCACCACCGTGTGCGCTTGGCGAAGAGTTTCCGCTCTGCTTCTGATGCCCGGACGCTACCCGTGGTAATCTCGTCGCTGGTCATAAAACTCAGCAGGCCCGTCAGAATCGTGCTGACTTCCCATGCGGGGTTGAAGCTCTTAGGGTGGAAGTCGGAGATGCTGAGGCACAGCCGGCTGCTGGGCTGGAATCGACCGGACGGTGTGTGCATGCGGATTGCGGGCGGCGCAAAGGGATAGTCGGGCGGGAAGTTCAGCGTGCCCCAGTACTGGCCGCCGTGGTAGGGTGTGTCTGGTGGGCCGGTGATGATGTAGTGCCATTCTAGGATGTTTCTATCCGAAGGGTGTGCAGTAATGAATGGCGGTGGTGATTTGGAGATGGAAGCGTATTCTCTTGTGAGGCGTTTGGTGGCTGCTGGCGTCGCCATGGTATGTGAATGTGGGGGAAGAGTGAGTGAGTGGGTGGTTGGGGTAGTCGACGTGTTCCTGGGCGGAGATAGTTGACGTCGACTATCGGATGCGCTGTATAGGTGGCCACCAGATAACAGTGCAGAAGGCGTGGCACGTTTTTCAGTGATTACCCCGCGATAGACAAAGGATAAGAATCACAAAGGCAGGCGCGATAGGTGAATTAGGTCGTTGGTGAAAGATTTCGGGTCGCACGTCCAGACGACCTTGGAACAGTTGGAGAGTAAGCGCACGTGCATCCGCCGCCCGCGGCGATCCAAAGTTCAAGGTTTCTGAACAACGCCAAGCATCACGCACGCAGACACAGACAGCCCAATGGCTTCGCCGCATGAAGACGATGTGAGTAGGCGTGCATCATGTCAGTAACGGCACAGCGCTAATTGGGTTCCAGGTCTTCGAAAGGCTTAAGAACAAGACGGACCTGAACGAGCAGAAGCGCCAGCAGGATGAGCTCAATGCGCGGCTCTACGCCCAACAGCAGAGGTCGAAGGAGAGGCTGGGAGAGCTGGTATGCATTCTGGACATTCAATTGGGGCTGTTGCTGAGGCTGTGCTAGATTGAAGACAACTCGTCGCTACCCGTGACGATATCGTCGGTCCGCATCCTTCACGCCAACCGCACACGAAGAAGCTTCCTCGAACGAGTAGTCGACCCCCTGCTGAGCGCAAACCGGGACCAGCCATACAGTCTCGATGATGCGATAAAGGAAGTTGGCGAAGCTACCGATAAGCTCAATCGCTTTGGTACGTCAGAACGCGACGGAGGGGCTCGCATTTGTCTAACATTGGCTAGGTATCTTCAAGTCGCCAATATCAGTCTACCTCGACCGTCCAAACCAGACCATCGCCTCCTCCTCCCCCACGGATGTTGACGTGTACATCTCGGCCCAGGAGCGCGGCAACTACACCATCAAGACGGGAACTGAGGCTGGAGCCTCTGAAGCCGATGCCTACGTCCATGCTGAACTTCGGAATCTGCTTGGTGGAGCCGAGACGCTGAACGCACACGGATCGCTGGGCACGCGAACACGGTCTGCCTACTCCCTCGCCTTCGACAGTCCCATCCTCAGCAACCCCGATCTCAAGTTCCAGGTCAACGGATTCGCGAGTTCGACACTGAAGAGCTGGGCAAGCCATGAGGAGGTCCTCAAGGGCGGAAACTCAAAGCTACTATGGAGGATGAAGAACGGCGCGACACACGAGTTTGGCTACTCCGGCATCTGGCGACAGGTGACTAGTCTGGCTGAGAACGCATCGCCCTCTGTCCGCGCAGATGCCGGTGACTCATTCAAGTCGAGCATCTCGCATACCTGGGTCAACGACAAGCGCGACTACCCTCTCCTGCCTAGCAGCGGCTACTTCTTGAAGACCGTATCCGAACTCGCAGGTTGGGGACCACTGAAGGGCGACACCGCGTACTGGAAGTCAGAGGCAGAGTCGCAAGTCGCTCTCCCCTTCGGCAACACAGGCATCACGCTTACTGCTGGTCTACGTGGTGGACTTCTCTACCCCATGGCTTTAGGCGGGGAGAGTCAGCCCCAGGCCTCGCGCATCAACGACCGCTTCCAGCTCGGCGGCCCCAACAATGTCCGCGGCTTCCGCATCGCCGGTCTTGGTCCGCGTGAGGGCGCTGATGCACTAGGTGGTGACATCTACGCTGCTGGTGGCGCATCGCTTCTCCTCCCTATCCCGCGCGTTGGCAAAGAGACTCCTCTCCGTCTCCAAGCTTTCATTAACGGTGGCCGTCTCCTCGCACTCAAGAACCCCAACTCGAAGAAAGAAGACGGATCATTCGGCAGCTCAAGCGACGTAACCGGCGCGATTCAAAAGTCCTTATCCAGCCTCACCGCTGAACTTCCCAGTGCGGCAGCTGGTCTAGGCCTCGTATACGCACACCCTGTTGCGAGGTTTGAGATCAACTTCTCTCTTCCACTCGTCATGAGGGCCAAGGAGGAAGGCAGGAAAGGACTGAGCTTCGGCGTTGGCATCGAGTTCTTGTAGACACAAATCCAAGTGTGTAAATGTGTATTTGTAGGCCGTATAGACTTTCTTCTCGAGCAAGCAGATCACTTCTTTCTCAATCATTCTCATATTCACATGTCTCGCATTCAGTTCAAAAGTCTACCCCTACAACTAAAAAATCTAACTTCCCACCAACTGCGGGCCCTCAAACACCTTCTGCGGATCATACACCCCCTTGATCCCCACCAACCTCTCATAATGCTCCCCCCAATACCTCGAATGCGCATCCGCCTTGGTAAGATTCGTATCCGCATAATTGATATACATGCCAAACTGCTCGCCCTCACTGGCCTTCTCAATCGCATCGACCCAGCCATTGAGAAACTCCATCATCTTGGGCGTGTACGTCGCGCTGTCAGGGAAGATGCGGTCATTGAACTGCATCTTGAAGACGGCGTTGCGGTGCGAGTACGACGTCTCGTCCGCGGGTACCTTGGAGATGGCGGAGCCGGAGCCGCCGTGCATGTCGATGAGGAGGTACCATGATCGGCCGCGGATGTTGCGCGCGGTCGTGAAGTAGTAGTCTGCGAGGGCGTTCATGGCAGCGGGGGAGAGGTACTCTGGCATGAGTGACTTGGCGTAGAAGTTCTCGTGGTAGTCGTATATTTCCGGTTGCGGCAATGGGCCGTTGGAGAAGGACGTCAAAGTGTCGATCCATTTCCTCGTTGAAACGGTACCTGCGCCGCGTCCCTCAAGAGGGATGTTGAGCTTGGTAAGCAGCGGGTTCATGATGGTGTCGAAGGCGCTGCGGTTTCCGTAGTATACTCCAGTCAGTTGGTTGGGGAGGAACATGCGCATGTTTAGCTCTGGGGGTTGGTCGTGGATGGTGAAGTTTTGGAGGACGGTCAGGATGTTGGCGAGTTGCGATGTGTTGGATGGGGAGAGGTTGTAGGAGAATACGAGGTTGCTTTCGGGGGCGTCAAACGTTTTGAACTTGAAGTCGGTGACGATGCCGAAGGCGGCGCCTGCGCCTCGTAGGGCCCAGAAGAGGTCTGGGTTCGAGGTTGGTGACGCGGTTACTACGCTGCTGTTGTGGAGGACGACAGTTACAGAGACAAGTTGGTCGAGTGTAAGGCCGTGCAGGCGAGATGACATGCCATAGCCTCCATGAAGAGTGAGACCGCTTACACCAACACTGGAAAGTGTTAGTACATATATGGTGTTGATGATAAGGATGAGGACCTACCCAGGACATGTTCCGTGGCTGATGGCTTGCTTGCCTTGGTCGTAAAGAGCCAGAGCAATGTTACCCAGTCTACCACCAGCTCCTATGACAGCTGTGTGTGCTTCTTGGTCAACGGTGACACTGTTGAAGCGGCGCATGTCGACGATCAAGTGTCCATCTTCGCCTCCAAGACCATGTGATCCATAGCTGTGGCCTCCGCACTTCGGAGTGACTTGGACACCACTCTCAACCCCGCAGGATACGGCATCTTGGACTTGTTTCACTGTTTGTGGTACAACGTAGGAAGCCGGCTTGAATGGCAAACGAAGGTTGAAGGGCTTGACTGCCTGAGTATAGTTCTTGGTGCCTGCAGCATATACAGGAACTTGGCGAGACTCGAGGCATTCGCTCAATGTGGAATTCGCAGCGGTAGTGCAAGAAAAGAGAGCGCAGGCTGCAAACAGCCATGTGTAGTATTCTTTCATCATTCTAGAAGTCGGAAAGTGGCTTGGCTGCCCAGAAAAGTTCATCCGCTAACGTCCTCGCGATACTTATGGATTGCTTGAATCCTAGAGGTGGATTCTGATGATGAGATACATATTGACCCAATACACTACGGCTGAAGACCCAGAAAACATGTCTGACCAGGAGACATGACTGCGATGAAGGGATGAGAATGCCCAGAGTGGAAACCTTGCTCTTTCCTTGGATCCTTCGTCGGAATCGTGGGGATTCCAAGAGGATTTGGTACTGGTAATAACAGATCTTGCCTCCATCGCACGACAACTTCCAAGCTACGGCTATACCAAGAAGCGGTGGCTTCAGCTTGATTTACCTCTTGGCAAAGATTGGTCGCAGAAAGATTAAGAGATGCCACCTCGTCTATACCCACACACGTGTCCAGATGCGCTGCAGCCGCATCCACGTACCGACATAGGGCAGCGGCGTGGCGGCTGCATTCCCGGTATAAGGCCTGGCCAAGAGATCTTAACATGCGCGTGCCCGAGATGAAAGACCGAAATGCAAGGCTACTGCAATTTCGCCATGTTGATCAACCTGGGGTCGGCAACCGGCTGAAACGTTGTACCCCTGCTCGAAACATGGCTGTAGATTGCTATATATTGTCCGACGTGCGGCCTTTAACCGGCTTGGACAATCGCATACTCACCGAGGCTGAAGTGGCACCCTCGCTTTCAGCAAAACGCATGATGGAGTCGGTTGTTTAGTCCAAGAGGGTGTAGTCAGGTGTTTCATCGTCGTAGCTCCGAAATGTCGAGTGCGGGCGCGTGACGCAAGGCGGTCTGGTGGAAATGTCAAAGAACACACGTCGAACATACAAAACGATGCTACTTCCCTGTGCTCCAAAGTCAGTAACAGATACATCCTGACTCGTAAACCATAATCATCATGGTCCATTCGCATTCACTCCTTCTACCGCTGTTCGGCACGGCCGCAAGTGCGGCAAACCTGTGGGCGACGCACTACTCCGGCACCATCAACTACCTGTCGTTCAACAGCAATGCCTTGACTCTCAGTAGTTCGGCCTCTACTGGCAACAAGCTGCCTAGTTGGATTACGTATGACAGTGCTGGAAAGGCGCTCTATATTCCAGATGAGGTCTTCCAGGGCCAAGGAGGCGGAAACTTGGTATCCTTCTCCACGGGTGCGAACGGCAACGTGACCTCAATCGGAAAGGGCTCTACACCTCAGGGTGTAGTTGCGACAACGCTCTATGGTGGTCCGGATGGAAGAAGCTTCATCGCCAATGCCCACTAGTAAGTCAGCAGCCCTGAGAAAACACGACTGTTGCTAATCGACCGAAAGCCAAACTTCGCAGTTGACGACCTTCAAGCTGCCATTGAATGGCGGACAGCCGCTTCAGACAATCAAGTATACTGGTAAAAGTGTCAACCCTTACCGTCAAGAAGCTCCCCACCCGCATCATGCTTTTGTGGACCCGTCTGGCGACTTCTTGATTGTACCTGATCTCGGAACCGATAAGATCAGGATCAACAAGATCGACCAGACAACTGGCAATCTTACAGAGTGCGGTGCTGCTTTGCCGCCACCTGGAACAGGACCAAGGCACGGCGCCTTCTGGGCACCGGCAGGAGCGAACTCGCGCGTTCGCCGTGCTGCAGACGGCACAGTGCTCTTCATCGCCAACGAGCTCTCCAACAGCGTGTCGGCATGGGCGGTGTCATACCCCGCATCGGGAGGCTGCATGTCTCTGACCCTGAAGCAGACGCTCACACCGTATCAAGGCAATGCCACCGCCGTTTCCGGTACCAAGGTCGGTGAGATCAAGGTCAAGGGAAACTTCGTTTACACCAGCAACCGAAACGACAAGAAATTCAAGCCGAACGACTCAATTACCCAGTTCAGCATCTCTCCTAACGGAAGCCTGACATGGACAGCCCTCACGTCGTCCTATGGCACGTACCCGCGTACTTTCGACATCAACAAGGCTGGTGACTTCGTCGCTATTGGTGATCAAACCACTTCGAACGTAGCTATCGTACCAAGAGATCCGGCGACTGGCAAGCTGGGAGAGCGCGTTGCGGACCTTAGGATCGGGGCTGCCGGCATTCCGGAGAACGAGGACGGTCTCAGCGCGGTTGTCTGGGCCGAGTAGGCGTCCGCTTGTCGGTCATTGGATTTTTTGTATATACAATAACTTTCGTATAAATCATAGGGTTGCGCAGGCTGATTGCGATTCCACGATGACGCGTTCGTCTGCGATGGAGGTGTGAAGAGGAAGAGCGCGTGAGGCTTGAGTGTTGCCAAGACGCTAACCCGGGTGCCATTTCCTCGCGCGTCAAGACTCACACCCATGCCTCCTTGTGCATCCAGAACACGTCTTACTAGCTGCCAAAACGACTCTATCATCAAATCAATCACGAAAATCAGACATCCGCACTACTCACTCGCAATACCAGCCTTTAACCACATCTCATCGAAATTCCAGTCTCACCTGCTGTCCAACAACATGAAGACTGACAATTACCTCAACCTCTGCCTCGAGCAGGCCGCTAAGTCGCCTTTGCGCCATCGTCATGGAGCTATCATTGTTCGTGGTGGTAAAGTCATTGGCCAGGGCTACAATGATCATCGCTCTGGCTTTGACGGTGGTGCCCTGAAGACCGGGCGCCTTCCACTGCGTGCGACCAAGCGAGGGATAAGTGAGCCGAAAGGTCATGTGAATGAGACGTTTACGCCGTTTGAAAGCATGGGCGGTGGAGGAAAGCTCGCCAACACTCCGTTATCTATGCATAGTGAGATGATGGCGATTCACTCAGCTCTCTCGGCTTCTAGCACGCTGGCTTCTAGCGCGGTGTCCTCCGAAAAACCGTGCTTTAAACTATCGGGTGATTCTAAACGAAAGTCACGACTACGAAGGGAAGCAATCAATTCCTATGTCAAAGCCATCTGCGAGGCCGCACTGGCCCAGTCCACCGCGGCCTCTGGCAGTGCCCAGTCCGGTGTTCAAGAGTGGCGATTTGAATCCTCTGCATCTGGATCGCGCGAGACTGAACCCTGTGTTTCACGATCAAGAGAAGAACGAGAACGTGGCCTTGTCGAAAATGAACAGTACGGAGAAACACCGCATAAAGAACGGGAAGAATCATCATCATCACAAGCTTGGCAACAAGTCCAACAAAGGACAACACAAACACAGTGGTCGACAACATGCGTGTAAGCAGACCATCGTAGCTCCATGCTATAACCAGTCTCCAACCTCGAGCGCTTCTGAAGCGTCTTCTTCGCTGGAACTGTCATCCAATAATCGTGATAAAGCAGGAAAGGTGCGTTGTCCAAGCTCTGTCATCACACATGCTGACGATCATAGAATGAAAGACAGAAGCTTCCAACCGCCAGGAGTCAGCCAATGCTCATGCCGAAGGGACAGACCGGCCAGAGTTCTCGCAATCTCAAAGACAGGACCAAGAGCCCACGTTTGAATGGAGCCGATCTGTACGTTGTAAGACTGGGCTGGCAATGTGCGCCGAAGGTGTGCTGCGGAGAGCCAGACGAAGACGTCGCGACGCTACCTCCATCGCGTCCTGCCACAGGTTCATTGCACGACGAGCTCACCAGTCCAGAGCCGGCGAGGCCAGCACGCACCAAGCACCCGCCGCCTCCAACAAAGGACGAGAAGCGACCGACCGTCCTGGCATCCCGACCCTGCTACCGATGCATATCCTACATGGCATCTGTGGGCATTAAACGCGTTTTCTGGACCGATGACAAGGGAGGCTGGGAGGGCGCAAAGGTGCGTGATCTGGTCGATGCGCTTGACAACATGGGGTCGCAGTCGCCCAGTGATGCTTCGGTGGCACTTAACAGCGTCTTTGTCACAAAGCACGAGGTTTTGATGTTGCGCAGGATAATGGGGGACAGCTAAATCCGGATGCACCGTATACTATGATGACAAGATACAGCTTCCGATAGCCTCATGTGTATCTTAATCGCGTTTCTGCTCCAAGCAAGCGGCATCTCAGATCACGCACTCCATACCAAGCAGATGAATTTTCTCTATATACAAGTACCTACCTGCCTATCAGCAGAACTGTCATAATCAATCCAAGCACGATGAATCCAATCCAAATTATCCGGTTTAATAATATTTTCCCTGGGCTCCCCGCTGCTGCTCCATCTGACCATGCCCACATCATCAGCCCAGGCTCTTACAACTTCAACGGTGACTCAGTTCACACAGACATCCAAATACAAGACGCGATCGCCACGACTCTCCACTCAATCTCCGCCAGCGTCCTTGAAGAGTTTCTCGGATCTGCGGAAACAGTCCGAATCAAGTTTGAATCCAAGTCTCCGCCTGGTAACCGTATTGTGATCATGAGGAAAGGGAGCGAGGTTGTAGTAAGACACGACCGAGCGAAGAGTGTAACGGTTCATCTCGCTAATATGTCTTTCTACAGGTTGGCCAGTACACCGTTTCCGAAACACCACCTGCACCGCCTGAGATCTGGTTCATGAAGATCGTACGTTTGTCCATCGACTCGAACTTAGGCTGGAAGATCACATATGCAGCTAATCGCGACAATTATCTTAAGGACTGGGATGATGTCTGGGCGGGAAGGACGATTGATTCCGACTCCTCGATCGTTCCTCACAGGGCTACTACGAGCGAAGATCCAACGATGACAATGATAGCCAGGAACTTCGCTGACTGCTTGATACTGAACAGGCTCTGGGTCACCTCCGAATGGCGCCGGACAATCACTGTTGGCTAGGGTATGATTGTTACCACTCGATCAGAAGAGATACTAGCGTTCACTTTGGATGCCGTGAGCTTCATTCGAATCGCACATGTCCACGTTTCCATGAATCACGCACATGACTTTAGTAATCACTGGTCTTGTTCTTTCTCCATATTCGACCGTCTTCGACTGCCTCAGATGAAGCTGTCAAAGATTACACTGACGCATAAACGTAGAAACCGCGTCTAGCCATACGAGTGTGCCTGCCTAATCGGGTCGCCGAGAAATTTCCAGTTTAGGCGACAGAAACCTGACTTCTCTCAATGATTGGCCCGAAGTGGAGTTTCCTCGCTCACCTTGACTTGCGCGTACTGTCACCGCCGTTTGTCTCTCCCTTTGTGGTCCAAGCTTTTGGTACGAAATTAAAACAATCTCGGTCCAAGATTTACTCCCTGCCCTACACACATCAACCTCACAAACCAAACGCAATGGGACCTGGTACCAATTCTGTTGATGCTTTTATCGGACGCTTGGTTCCTACCGCACTGTTTCTGGACACCTACAAGCACCTGCCTGCCAGTGCATCGGTATATCACCCGCATGTTATCGATACAGATCTGTACAACGAGGAGTTGCTCAAAGACGAGGAAGTTCTCGATGTCAAAATCCAAGACGCAGTCGCCACCGTGCTTTACAAGATCTCCAAGAACATCCTGGGTCAGTTCCTTGACGACCGCACTACTTCCTTCAAGTTCGTCCAGTGGACCGAAGTTGGCGGCGTACAGGGATCCAAGCTCATTATCTGGAAGAAGGAATCTCGAGTTCTTGTAAGTGGTCGTGCCAGAAACTCATGACGTCTCGTCGGTATGCTAATATCATTTCTCTGATGTAGGTAGGCTCATACCTCGAGCGCGGTGACGCAGACCTTCTGAATTGGGATAGCATCGTTCGCTGCGTTATCGATTCCGATGGTTCTTGGGATCTCACTTCCGCCACCTCTGGTGGATCTACTAGACGAGAACTTCACGACGTATGGTTCGAGAAATTCCTTCGGACCCGCTGGGGCAATGACGACACAACTGCTCTCAGGAGGGAAGACATCGCACGGGATTTCAGTGAGCACATGATCAACTTTCGGTGCTACGATCAGAGCTGGGACGGCGAGGCAGACACGAAGTGGGAGATCACTACCACCATGACTGCTTCATAGATCTTCATCTTCACGGAGGCTGCACTGGCGACACTCCTACATTGACTATTGAGATACACCCATCCACATGCCTGGAAGAGGAGAAAATCGTGAGCGAGCGACTGTCTAAGTGAGCTGCCTCACCTACAGCTCACAGTAGTTAACACAACTCTGGAAATCTACTGTTACAAATTTGTCATCAAATCTCGTGCGCTTTCTCATAAGATGTCACTCATTCATGGCCCAACAATGGCTTTGTTGCTAGTATTAACAAGCTGCGAGGGCATGTTTCCATGGTTGCTGCTCTTTGATCTCACCTTCGCTTTGTCGGTGCAGGGTCCTGACCATGCTCGCTCACTCTTCCGCTCTGCAACACGGAAACTTGCCCCAACGTCTTGCAACTTACATTCAAGATTTACCATAAATATGTGCGATAACCAGTATGTTCACTCCTTCCCCACCGTCGTGCCTTCCATGAGCTCTCACCGACCTCGCCCGCTAGCGCTACTAGTGTGACCAGCATGGCAAACGCCTACACGCTTCACATGGAGCAGCTTCCACGCCTTTCATTTTCATCGCTCCTCGTCAGACTTTATGCTCACCACTCCTCTTTCATAGATCTCATCGCTCACCGGAAGCTAGCGCGCCCAACTGTTGTACTCATATATCTTGTACCATGCCGGTAACTACGAGACTCAGACGCTTGCAGCTACAACCTTCTGACATTGACATCGATCTCGAACAAGACACACGAGATCACGCACAATCTGTCAACCGCACCGCTACGATGACTACTCCTCACGACAGTACTCCCATGGAGATCGACGTCAACAGCACCGGTCTTGCATCACCTGCTGGCACTGACCTTAGCCCCAGTTCGCCAGGCAAGAGCGACTCTGGAAGAAGCGACAGCAGCACTCTTTCCTACACGGATGACTTCGAAACCCTGCCTTCAAGTGGTCCAACCAGCCATGCTCATATCCTCGATCTTTGCGAGTATGCAGCCTCCATGAAAGAAGACGGCGCTCTTAAGCTCCAAGATGCTGTCGTCACCGCTCTCTTCAACATCTCACCGGCAACGCTCAAGTCGTTTGTCAGTCCAACTGTCAACACCTTCAAAGCCGTATTCGGTAAGAAAGACGTTCAGCTCGTCATATGGCGCAAGGGTCTTGAAGTCTTTGTAGGTCATCACATACACCACCAAGGAGACAGTCGCTGACATCCCTCTAGATTGGCACCTTCGAGAACCACACATCCATGAAGGCGTACCGCTTCGAACACGTCGCCGGCTTCCTAATCGGCTACGACGGCTCTTGGCACTTGAAGGTCACTGCCGGTAATGCCTACTCCGCACCCAAGTGGCCAGATGTCTGGGCTGGAAAGTTCGAATGTCATGGCGGCGTCGCGAAGATGACCATAGAGACCGGGGAGACGGAAATGGCGAAGCGCGCCTCGGCTTTGGCGGCTGCTATGATTGATGGCAGGTACTGGGAACTGAAGACTGATGTCAAAATGACTTAATGCGAGGGCGGCATGGGCACCCGAGATCATTCGGAGTTGTTTGGAAGAGTATGGCATGGGATCTACTTGGCGCTTAATACACAATGTGTCTGGACGTGCAGGCATTGTGAGAAGATAGCGAGTGACGGCGGTATTGCCACGGCAGGTATTGTGACGTGAAGAAGCTTCACTACTATATAGTCAGCTCGAGCGATCTCGACTGGATGATGATATCTAATGGAGACTGATACGCATACTGGTATTTATTTCCTGTGCTTGCAATCATGTCGTGAAGAACCTCCGAGCTTAACTATTGTGCGGGAGTAGCTCGCTAGAAGGCTACTAGAGCACTAGCTGTTAGTTCTCTTAGACAGGTAGAGGTGTATATTAGCAGCTACATATCTGTGTCTTAAAGCATACTATAATAGTTTAGTTTCTAGGCGTTAGGCCTACGTTAGTCTAATAGTCTATATATATATATTTAACTTTTAAGTACTTTTTCTAAGCCTTACTATTATTAAGCAGAAATCTAAATCTTAAGTAGTAATACTTATAGCTTAAAGAGCTACTAATTCTAAAGAGGTAAAAACTATTACTAGTACTCTAAAAAATATATAACTAAATCTTTTATTTACTTTTAAAAGTATAGCGTTAAGCTAAAGCTTAAAGCTTTAGTGCTACTATTTTTAAAGTAGTTAAAGCTTTTAAATTTTTTAGACTAGCTAAGAAGCTATTCTAATACTAAAGCACTTTATAAAAAAATTTTAACTTTAAATACTTTAAAAAAATTATAATATAATTATATATACTTATTAGCTTATAACTAATAAAGTAATATATTTTAAAGCTTTATAGTTAAGATATATATACTAAAATCTTAGTAAAAGCGTACTTTTTCTATTCTTTATACTTATATAATAATAATATTTAGAACTCTAAAGATTAATTTAATACTAAACGCTATATTACTATACTACTATATTAAATAATTTATAAGTCTTCTTAGCGTTTATAAAAATAAAACTAATCTTTTACTAGTTATATTACTTTACTTACTAATACTCTACTAAATTATTTTCTTATTCTTTAATTACTTTTTTCTAAATTATATTACTATTATAAATCTACTATAAGCTACTTTATATCTACTAAAAGAAAAACTATTAAAAAAACTATTTTTAAAGCTATTTTAGTAGCTATAGAATAAGATATTATTTATAATATAATACTTAATATTTTAAGTACTATAAAAAGTGTTCTAAAATATATAAAGAGCTACTTTACTAATACTTTTATTAAAAGCTCTAAAGCTTTTATTACTACTATTATCTTATAAATATATTTATCTAGAGTAAAACTATTAATTCTTCTTTTTACTAGTCTTACTATTAAAGAGCTTACTACTAATATATATAAGTTCTTTTACTACTCTAAGCTTATTATTAATATTAATTAGAGCTATTCTATTACTATAGATACGCTAAAGGCTTATACTATTTATATTTACACTTTTATATATAAACTAG
This sequence comes from Alternaria sp. BMP 2799, assembly GCA_023758145.1. NCBI lineage: Eukaryota > Fungi > Ascomycota > Dothideomycetes > Pleosporales > Pleosporaceae > Alternaria > Alternaria sp. BMP 2799. Next base: position 954,954 of record JAFVLP010000006.1, read on the forward strand.
TGCTAATTATAGAACTAGGCTCTTTTAGACTTATTTTTAATACTCTAAGATTATAGATTAAAGCTTTAAATAGAATTATTAGCTATTTTAATAGTATATTAAATAATAATAAGAAGAAGTTTATAGATAGTTTTTTAAGTATTACTATACTTAAGTAGATAGCTACTATAATAGCTATAAAGCTTTGTAGTTAAGAATAGTAGTTATTATTATTAAGTACTATCTATTTAGAAAGTTAATATAGCGTTATATTATAGTTAATAGAAAATAAATATAGCTAGTTCTATTAGTATTATACTTATTACTATATATTATCTTAGTTATTTCTAGTTATTTCTAGTTATAGTATAAAGAAAGTTATATAAGTAAGTGTAAGATAAGTTTATACTAAAATAACTATATTACTATAGTAATATATACTAAATTAATATTAAAATTATTTAGTAGTTCTAAAAGAGACTAGCTTAAAGTCTTTTAATATCTTTTAATATCTTTTAATATTATTTTACTATAAAGATAACACTAAATTAGGCTTAAGACACTAAAGCCTTACTATAATAATATTATAATTTAATATAATATTATTATCTAATTTCTATATAACTCTTATATATTATTATAGTTCTCTAATTCTCTAATAATAGCTTAGTAAGTCTAGCTAGTTACTTTTATAAGACCTATACTAATAATTATAACTATATTACTAATTTTTTAGTTTTTAGTTAGTAACTCTTTTATTAAAGATATTTCTAACTTTTTCTTCTATAATACTAGCTCTAGTTAGATTATAGTAAGCTTTAAAGCTACTTTAGTAACTACTACTTTTAGCGCTATAGCTTTCTTATTTACTAAACTAACTACTACCTCTACTATTTATAGTTAGCGTAGTAACTAGTAGTAGTAATAGTTTTAGTTCTTATACTATACTACGTAGAACTTTACTACTACTATAGCTTTTAGTTTCTAAAACTCTTATTACTTTCTTTACTTTTATAGCTTCTTAAATCTACGTAATAGTAGCTTATCTAATATTTTTAGCTTCTTCTAAAATAGTTTCTAGTACGTTTTACCTATAAGTAGTAGTTACTTTACTAACTTTAAGAGTAATAATAATAATAATCTTATTTAGATTTATTACTCTACTAATAACTATAAAAATAATTATAATTATAGTTATAGTAACTTAGTTAAGCTATTAATAGGTAATACTAAAGCTATTAGCTTTACTAATAAACTACTTAATATTACTAAGACCTATAGTAGTAAGCGTCTTTACTATACTTCTTTTAGTAATCTACTTAGCTATATTAACTATAGTAGTGTATACTATCTCTAACTTTTTAATCTCTTTATTAAGTTATATATTATCTATTATAATAAAAAGAATAATACTAACTATAATACTAGTTATATTTTAAGTAATAATAAAGATTCTAATTACTCTATATTTAAAGTAATCTTAAACTTTTAGTTACTATTAAAGCTAGTTATAATACTAAAGTAAGTTATAATACCTAACGCTAAGTAATAACGCTCTCTATTACTAGAGTCTAATTCTATTATCTACTATATTATATTCTATATACTTACTAACTATAAAATTACTAGCTATATTATCTTTAAGCTTAATCTCTCTTAAAGTAGCTAATTTATTCTAGTAGTTTATAAAGTTAACGTATAAGAAAATACTAAATATATTAGTAAGTTTAATAAGACTTTCTTTAAAGATAGTTTTATCTATACTATATTCTAAGATAGTGTTAAGCTCTATAAGTTTCTCTTTAATACTATATATCTTCTTAATAATAATTTAGCTATATACTAAAGTTATATAAAGAAAGTTTAGAAAAAGCTTATAGATAAATATAACTTTACTTATTATATACGTCTTAAGACTTCTAAAAATAATAAAGCTTTAAGTATTCTTTAATAATAGATTCTTAAGGCTAATAGTAAAACTATAAATCTATAAGAATAGTTTTATATTATAAAGAGTAACGTCTATATTAATATAGTATAGCTTAAAAACTACTATATTACTACTAAATACTAGCTTACTTAAGTATATAAGTATAAGAATATATATAAGAAAGCTTATAAGAAAGAGTATACTACTTACATTAAGGCTCTTTAGAAAGTTATCTATCTAGAGGCTCTTATTAAGAATACTTAAGTAGCTACTTTCTCTAGTAAGCTAAATAACTCTAATAACTCTAAGTTAGATAACTCTAATAAGTCTACTAGTACTTCTTATCTAAGCTACTATAATTACGCTACTACTAACTAGTTAAGCTTTTATACTTCTCTACCTACTTCTATATATAATACTTAATATTTTAAGTAGTCTAAGTCTAATAAGTTTAAAAACTCTATTAGTACCTATATAGATATATACTAGAAGTAGAAGCTAGATATTATAAGCTAGTTTTATATATATACTTCTACTTTTAAAAGTAATAAAATAAAATAACTTAACTTTATTTATATAAAGATAGATAGTCTTACTTAGTAAAGTATCTCTAGTAGCTAGTTTATACTAGATTAGAAGTTCTAGTATATATAATAAGTTTAGAATATTCTAGATATAAGCTATAAACACTTAAACTTCTATTATAATACTTATAACTTCTATAATAAAGAAGCTAATATAAAAATAGATAAGAATATTAGCACTTTTCTAGCGCGCTTTTAGGCTAGTATTACTACTTTTAAGTAGAATAATAAAAAAAAGATTCTTTAAGTTTATAAAAAGCTACTATTTTAGTAGTATAGCTATATTAAGCCTTTTCTTAATAATAATTACTATATTACTAACTTTACTACTTTTAGCTAGAAGCTCTACTATCTTAAATAACTTTATTTCTCTATTCTATCTACCTATACTATAGCTAAGAACACTAGTAGTAGAAGTAGTAGTAGTAGTAGAGGTAGAAATAGTAGTAAAGAATATAGAAATAACTACGCTTATAATAATAACTTCTTTACCTCTAGTAGCTCTAGTGCTTTTTACTTTATTATTAATAAGCTCTATAAAAACTATAATTTAATAGAAACTTAGATTTTTATAAATATAAGTTACTATTTTAAGTACTACTAAAGAGACTATAAGTTTAATACTAATAATACTCTCTATAAGAGCTAAGATATAGTTATATTTATAAGTTATTTTAAGAAAGTACTAGCTACTCTTAATAAAGTACGTATTACTATAGAAATCTCTATTTCTAAGGCCTTTATTAATATTAACTTAATATAGAGTTTTACTCTACTATTATTAGTTACTATAACTAATATATATATAGAAAACTATTAGTCTCTAGTAATAGTTACTTTTAGAAACCTTCTAAGTCTAAGAAATATAAAGAAGATATAATAAAGACTATAACTAAATCTATATCTATACTATATTTTCTATTTTCTTCTATTAAAGTCTATAATAATAATAATAATAAACCTAACTCTACTTTATAAGCTATCTTAGACTATATTAAGTTTCTTAAATATTCTATAGTCTCTAAAGTCTATGTCTCTACTATTATAGCTACTACTATATATAGTAATATATACTATTTTCTTATAAGTTAGTAGTTAGTTTTTAAAGAAATAATATTTTCTTCTCTATAACTATCTATCTATATTAAACTTATAAGTAATTCTAGTTATACTTTTATCTTTATTAATAAATCTTATATATATATATATAACTATAACTTAATAGTACTTTAAGACTCTACTATTTTTAAATTAGTAGATAGCTTTTTTATTAGTAATATTATTTATATAACTTAAGTAAATATTATATTTAATAACTATAATAAATAAGTTCTTACTTATATTACTAAACTTAGTAGAGTTTAAATAATACTAGAAACTCTATAGTTCTAGCTTTATAACTTTTAAGTAAACTAGAAAACTATATCTATTATATTTAACTCTAATTACTATATATATAGTTACTTCTATAACTATAAACTTTATCTACTTTCTAGTAGTTACTACTATAAACGCTTAGCTCTTCTATTCTATAAGCTTAAAAGAGCTTATTATTCTAAAGCTCTTTTTCTAGTTAATATTAGCTTTATCTCTAGTTAGATAGTAGCTATTTTAGTTACTTATAGTAATAATAAAGTTTATATTATATTTATAGAAGAGGTAGAGTAACTGTATAATATAGATAACGCTAAATAAGTAGAAATAGAGCGCCTACGTATAGCTAGAGTAAAGGTTATACTAGAGAACTTTAATAAGTTCTAGAATTAAATAGAATAACTCTTTATATCTAAAGATAAGATTCTAGTAAAGTTACTAAAGATCTTATATCTACTCTACTATAGCTTTAACCTACGTAAAGTAGATAAAGTTTTTTTTTATAAAGATAAACTAAACTATTTTATTAATATATAGCTAGACTCTAATATAAATAGGCCTTTAAAGCTATTATCTTAATACTTCTAACTTTTATTATATAATAAAGCTTATATAGTAAAGCTATATATTAATAATATATTATAAAAGAGATATATTAAAAGAAGCACGTCTAAATAGACTATACTACTTCTTATAGTAAAGAAACTAAGTAGTAGTATTTAAATCTACGTAAACTATTATAAATTAAATACCTATACTATTAAGAACTAAAATATACTTCTACTTATTTATAATATACTTATAAAGCTTTCTAAAGCTTATTACTTTTCTAAAGTAGATATTATTACTATATTTAATAAAATCTATATTAAGAATAAGTATAAGTACCTTTTTACTTTTATTATATTATATAGATTATACTAATATACTATAATACTATTTAGTATATATAATAGTCTAGAAACTTTTTAAGTCTATATTAATAATATCTTATATAAATATCTTTATAAGTTCTATATAGCATATCTAGATAATATTATTATTTTTAGTAAAACTAAAAAAGCTTATAATAACTATCTACTACGTATAGTTACCTAGTTAGTAGACGCTAGACTTTTTATAAATATACTAAAGTTAGAATTTCTCTAGACTAAGATAAAGTTTTTAAGTTTTATTATTACTACTAATAGAATTAAGATAGATTCTAATAAGATTAGTACTATTTAAGAATAGTAGCTTCTCTAAACTCTTAAGAATATTTAAGTATTTCTTAGGTTTACTAACTTCTATTAATAATTTATATATAAGTTTTTTAATATTATAAAACTTTTTACTTATCTTATATATAGTAACTCTAAGTTATTCTAAATAATACCTAAAGCGTTCTATACATTTAATAAGCTTAAGCTTACTTTCTATAGTAAGATAGTACTTACTTACTTTAACCTAGACTTTAAATATATTTTAAAAACTAATATATCTAACTATATATATACTTTAGTCTTATTATAGATTTAAAAGAATAATACTATTTACTTTATTACTTATCTATTAAAAAAGATAATATTTATAGAGTATAACTATAAAATTTATAATAAAGAACTTTTTACTATTATTAAAGTATTTAAGAAATAGTAACTTAAGCTTACTAGAGTAGCTAAGACTATAAATATTTTTACTAACTACTATAGGCTAGAATACTTCTAGTCTAAATATTACCTTAATTACTACTAAGCTTAATAGGCTAAGTTTCTTAAGAAATTTAATTTTAAAGTAAAGTATTACTCTAAAAAGTAAGGTATAAAGCCTAATAGCTTAACTAAGTAAATAAGAAACCTCTCTAAGTATATTACTAATAATTATATCTAGTACTAGTATTAAATAATACTTAGAGACTATTAGTAGAATAGTAGTAGTTATAACGTAGTATAATTAGCTAGGCTCTATATTAGAAAGTTTATATATAATCTTTTATCTTTTCTAACTCTTATTTATAAAGAAGAAAAGAAATTAGAATATAATAACTTTTACTAGCTAAGTATTCTCTTAGTTACTTTAGTATATCTATTACTTTATAGTAAGCTTAATTTTTATAATAACTTAGTAGAAGCTAATAATCTATCTACTTAGAAAGTACTTAATATACTCTATTTATTAGATAGTTATTTTATAGCTATTTAAAATATACTAAATAATAGAAATTACTATATTTTCTATTATCTTATTACTAAAAAGGTTTATATAAAGCTAGAAGATCTAGAATTTAGTAATAAAGAAAAGCTCTTTCTTAGTAATAACTACTTTATTATCTCTTTTAGTAAAAAGCTAAGAACGCGTATTATTAAGAATATTTATAACTTTTTACTAAATAGATATAAAGGTAGAATAACTATATACTAATAGGTAAGCTAGTAGTACTACTAGTAAGATATAACTAATACTATTATACGTTTTATAAATAACTATACTACTTATTACTACTCTAAAGTTAACTAATAAGCTAAATATAGTTTTCTCTACTTACTCTTTATTTTAGAGAAGTATTAGAAGAATATCTTTATTAACTTTATTATACTATTACTAGTATCTTTTTAGTATAATTACTTTTATTAGTATATTATAGTAGTTATTAACTATCTATTTAAGAAAAAAAAGTTTATTACTATAAAGAATATAAAGGTTTCTATAGTTATTAATAAGTTTCTTAAGTATATTTAAAGAGAGAAGAAATACTTTAAAATACTAGTATTAGATAGAAAATACTAGTTTACTTTTTATTTTTAGCGCTACTTCTATAACTATATAAAAACTTAACTAAAGCTTTCTACTACTTATTACTTAGAGACTAATAGATAAACTAAAAATATAAATACTAATCTTAAGTAATATCTTAAGTTATATATTAATTACTTATAAAATAACTAAGCTTACTTATTACTATTAGCTAAATTTAAAGCTAACTTAGCTATTAGCTTAGTAACTAGAGTTTCTTTATTTTAGACTATAAAGAGCTACTAGCTCTACTTAAGTTTTAAACTAGCGTATGCTATTAATAATAACTCTACTATACTAGCGCTAGCGTAGTAGCGCGCTACTAATACTCTAGTTAGTTATATTAATATAACCTAAAAATACTTTTATAATAAAATTACTTAGTTATAGTCTAAAATAAAAAACTTTACTAATATCTACTACTACTTTATATTTTATTTTACTATTAGTAACTAGGTACTTTTTAAGATAAAGTATATTTATATAAAGTAACTAGTAAAGTCTTTTAACTATAAAAATATAAGCTTTTACTAAATTATATATATAATTAATAATATAGCTTATAAACTAGATTTTCTAGAAAGTTTTAAGAACTTATTTTTTACTTTTTACTTATAGCTACTATAACTATATAAAAATAATACTTTACTTAGATAGCTATAAGCTAGTAACTATGCTCTACTAGACGTCTAGCTTAATACTAAGAGTAATACTAAATATACTATTACTTAAGTTCTTAATTTATATATTTATAATACTATAAATAACTTTTATACTAGCTATTATAGCTATCTATAATATAAGGTTAAGTAAGTAAATAATAATTAATTTAGTTACTAGTAACTCTACTTTAACTTACGTAGTAGTAAGAAGTTAGTTTAGAATTTTTATAATTATAATCTAAGTAAGCTAGAACTTTATAATATATTTTATATATATAATATTTATAGTAAGCTTACTATTACTTTACTTTATTTATTAGACTTTATATACTTAAAAAGAACTAGCTAGTTATTTATAGAGTTACTTAACTATAATACTTTTAAAGTCTATTAAGTTAATTATAATATATATCTTTACTTAACTTTAATCTCTATAGATATTAGTAGCTATAAGATAATATCTTATTACTTTACTTAATACTATATTTCTTTACTTAATATAAAGTTCTCTATATAAACACTTTAGCTAGCCTTTCTAATAATACCTTTTATAGCTTTTTTACTATAACTAATAATATCTATTAGTATAGCGTAACCTTAGACTCTACTAGATTATTAGCCTTTAGGTATATTATTAGTACTACTAAGAGTAGACTAAGATACTAATTTCTTTTCTATTTTAGATACTTAGTTAGAACTTTAAGTATTCTTAAGAGAGGCTATATAATAGTTTAGTTTCTAGACGTTAGGCCTATATTAGCTTAATAGCCTATATATATATATTTAACTTCTAAGTACTTTTTCTAAGCTTTACTATAATAATATTATAATTTAATATAATATTATTATCTAATCTTTATGCAACTCTTATATATACGTTAAGTAATTTAGGCGTCTAACAAGATATTAGATGTAGTGCATAAGTGTGCTGTAACTAAGCTAGTCTATTCTTAGAGTGAACGTCTATGTTTATTATCGGTACTTAGGTAAGAAGCGGAACTAATAATAACTATTATATCAACTCGGTAAATTGCAACGCAGCGATCTAAACCACATTTGCCCACGACACTAACTCAAATTGGGTTCAAGCAAACTTACTTACTATGCGCAGCCTCACACAGAACTACCTAGGTACTCCAGAAACCCACACGTTCACCGGCACCGCGTAGGCCAAGAAGGCGTACATAAACGATACGCCCCATCTTGGCAGTTCCACAAGCGACGGACGATGCACCTGGGCAACCTTCAGTCCCCAAGTATAAGAAGACGCAGAACGGCCACCAAAGAAGAAGTATCCATCTCCATCTCTCATATCCTCTAGCACACTACCAACACAACCATTCGAACATGCGCTTCACTACTCTCGCGCTCCCTTTCGCCCTTGCAGGCTACTGTTCTGCATGGACGAAAGACGCGAACGGAGTCTGGGTTGCGAACAACAAAGCCTACAACATCGACGGTAGTAAGTCAATTCATCCCAGAAAAAGAAGCATGAAAGATGTTCTAACCGATTATATAGTCTCGGTGCACGAAGCCTGTACCACGATGAACACAAGGAACTACAGGACAAGCGGTTGGTGTGAATACTGGGCTGACTCGAAGGGGAGAAAGATCCAATCAGGTATGTACCGACGGCATATTTGGGGCGTTTGTGTGCTGATATGTGGGCTAGAATGTCGGTGGTGGGGCGCTGGTAGTGTGGCTGTCGTTTGCTATCCTCGCTAGATATACGTCGTGGCGTGTGATTTGAGGAAGCTCGTAAGGCGGAATAGGCGCTGTTAAACCATCTGTCTCTACATATCGTATAAAATCAAAGGTCCGGACTTCTGACGAGTCGATACCCCCCCTCCAACCCCCCACTTCTCCATCAAACCCACTCTCAGAGCCCATAGTCCAACGGTAAGACACCCACATCTCAAACTGCGCAGGGCTGCCATCGCATCGTCTCAGCGTGCGAACGAACAAGGCTGAGAGACCGTCTGAGCTTCCGCCAATTGAATTTCGAATCCGTCGGGCTGTGCTACCAGTACACAGCCTGATCCTATGATCTTCGCCAAGTGAAAGCCTCTTACAGTTGTCGAATCCAAATTCCGCCTCCGCCAAAGATGACCGATAGCACACAGCCTTGCCGAGATTGTGGGGGATCCGCGTTCAAGTCGCGGTGGGCTCATTCCTTTTCTTTCTTTTTGCTGGAGGTTGAGAAAGGATATGATCGGGACGATGGTGTCTTTTTATCGTTGTTGGGTGCCCCAGATAGGTAGGTGGATAGATAGATGCCGTAGAGTAAGAGGCGGGTGAGTTGATGGGAGCGCATATTGACCGCTCGAAATGCCTATACACACACACAATCAGCAATCGTCTCCTAAGTAGCCCTTTCCGACATTCCAGACGCATAACTTCATACTATTCAGATACTCCAACTCACCCCTCTTCCATCAAAACTCCAAGAGCCCATGGTCCAATGGTAAGATATCCGCTGCTTATACGTCGGCCGACCAAGATCGTTTGAGTGTGACGAACACCAAGATATGACCAAGATCCTTACTAAGATTCTGACTAGGAGTCCTACCAAGATCCTTAGAAAGAATCCCACCAAGAATCTCATACCAAGATCGTGAGAAGCTGACCAAGATTGCGGGAGATCCGCGTTCAAGTCGCGGTGGGCTCTATTACTTTTTGCTGGGTGCTCGCGTCGTGTGTGCTGTAGGTGCACTGCCTCTCTTTTTGTCGTAGATGGGTAGACGGACGCGGTGAAGTAAGAGGTGGGTGAGTTTATGGAAACGCATATCAGAACCTAGCCGTCAACAAGCTTCTAGAAATCAAGAGAGGATAGCAATGAGATTCATTGTATCCAACAACAGTACCTAAAAATAACATGCAAAGTCGCGAGCGTATCCAATCCGCTCAAACGATCAACGCGGTGTATCCAACAGCATGTCTATCCCGAACTCCGCTCGTGAACGCCGGTCGTCTAATGCATATACAAATGCGAGTAAGCAAGCTCAATGCGTGTAATCAACAAATCACCAACTCCCAGGTCCAAAGGTCTCGCCTTTGGGTACTTCCTTGTACGGGCAGGCTTGCCAGTCACAACCCTACAGATAGTGTTAGCTTTTGTATCCAAAGAAGGCCAGCTTGTTTGTGGCTGACTTACCTGTTTGTAAACTTCCGTCCCCCACCACTTGAAGTTGCTCATCCAACCGGGGTACACAATGCCAAAGAAGATGACCACAACACCAAACGCGAGCCCAGAGTCCAAGGCCGCGCTAAGCATCATGTTGTACTTCTTCCACCACGCGTTCCTCCGGTTGCGAATCTCGTAGTTGAAGATGTAGCACACAATCGCCCAGACTGAGAAGTTGAGTCCTGTGGCTGGTGGAATCCAGCTTAAGCTACCGAACACCACGGCGAGGTTGACTTTACTGAGGATGGACTTGCGGCTGCCGCGGGCGAGGTACCAGAGTATAACAGGTGCGATGGCGCCGATGGGGAAGGCCCAGATTAAGTGTTGGTAGAGTGCGCCGGGGCCGAAGAACTTCCCTGGTCCAACGACACCCCAGAGGATACTTCCGTTGAAGTGGACGCGGGCGATGGGGCAGTTGAAGCCGTTGATGGCCGAAGGTGTGCAGATACCAGGGATGTTGTTTAGCATCCAGTTTAGCACGCCGATCTGTGTTAGACTGGAGATGATGGTGACGGAGAGTTGGAGCTTGAAGAGGATTCTAGGTGGGATCTTCATGTAGTGGCCGAGCTTGAGATCGGAAGCAAACTTGAGGCCTTGGGTTGCTGAGATGTAGCCGAAGGTTGTAAAGACCATGTTTGCGACGGGTCGACCGGGGAATACAACACCGCAGATCAGTTGGCAGATGAGGTAGATGCTGCTTTGTTGGTTTGTGATGGCCATGACGATGCCGATGGGAACGAAGAGGACTGCGCCGATGCCAAGTGCTAGCAAGAGGCCGTACCAGGGTAGATGGACAGGGTAGTACTCGACGACGAACATGCCGACGGCAGCCATGCTGATGCCAGTCAAAAGGTACCAGGTTATCGGCACATCGTCGTATTTGCGCATGAGTCGATTGTGCACGTCTTCTGCAGATAGCAGGTCTTCCACGTCTGGGTCTGATGTCGTGCTGGGCCTGTGTCGCAACATTGCAGGCGAGGATGGGATGCTGTTGTTGTCGGTGCCATTCACAAGTGGCTGGTAGTCAGCTGCTGATTCTTTCCGGATCTCGGCCCAAGAGCGACGCCATTGCCTCCAGATATCCTTCCCGTACCAAAGGCCAGTGTGCGAAAGCAGAGCTGTAAGACCGGCGAACTGTAAGGCGTAGCTCAAGACGTAAGTAATCGGTAGGTAGACGCGGCTGTATTGCTTGTACGCTTCTTCGTCAAAGAGGAAGTTCTCGGTTAAGATCTTGCTGACGTCGTACGGTTTGCCGCGATTATCCCATACGGCGGATGATAGGATGGGCATGTATGAAGAATAGAGAACGTTCTTGTAGTCTATAGCATATTAGCACTAGTAGTCAAACCTCCGGAAGCTACTCACACATGATCGGCGCTGCAATCCACATCACGCCTACAAGGCCTCCAAGGATATTCATAGCAGCCCAGAATGGTGTAATCAACGGGGAGCCGATGTATGCGATTTGCGCCCAATCGAAAGTCACTGGGAATAATCCAAGACCAGATGAGATTCCGAACTGCTCAGGTTAACACACTGTCTATTCAGACAAGCAACAAACGTACCAGGTTGGCAACAACAACGCTCTTTGGCGCGAACCAAGTGATGACATTGAAATAACTCAATGCTGGGAATAAAAGACCAGGTAGAAAGTAGAATGCAACGGATCCCATAAATATGCGCGAGAAGAACTTGCGTGGAGCTATGGTCCAGCCATCGGCAGGCTTGTTCTCATCTTTGTGTAACGCGGTGAACATGGCGGTTGATACCAGTGTGCTCGGCCAGATCATGCCGCTGGGACGGACCAGGTAACGTCTGGTGATGCCGGCAAGGGAGTAGCCAAGTATTTGTGTGGAGAGGATAAGCAACACTTGGTACATGATGCCAAGGTCTTGCTTGTAGAACTTTACTTGCTCAACGATGACCTTGGATTGTCAGCATACCATACTTGGCTGCATAGATGATACTTACATCTGTCGCGAAGGCAAAGCCGAAGGATACATTGCTACTGACGTATACGCAGCAGTGTTCCTTTTCATTCCAACGGCCTTGGCCTAGCCAGAGCCGTAACCGGTGTTTCCAAGTGACTTTTGCCTGTGGAGGATGCGATGTTGTTTGAGAGCAACCATCGACGAAGGTTTCTTCAGGATCGTCGTGTCGTTTGAAGAGTTGGTCCCAGAGCAGACCGAGGGGGTGGACGAGTAGTAGTGCAATAATAGGAGTAAGGCTGACGCTAGGGTATCGTAGGGAAAAGAACAAGTTGGTTGAAGAACCGGCAATGGAAAACAGAATCGATAGGAACCACATGCGCGGGGTATCAATGGATAGGGAGAGGTCGTCGGTAGCAGCGACGGATGCCCTCACTTGAGCGTAGGGCGAATTATCGGACGGGCTACCCTTCATATCGTGTAAATCGTCGTCCTCGGAGGATTCATTATCGTCTAGCGTACTGCTCGATGAGGTTGAGTTGTCAAACAGTGGCGCGCCAGCGGTAGAAGGATCAAGACCGCTTGCGTTGAACCTAGCTTCAAAGTCCTGGCCACTAGAGGCTACACCGAGCGTCGTGCTGCTACGACTGGCGTCACCCGTCCTGCGACGTGACTTGGTAGCGCCTGAAAGGATTGGCTCACTCCGTGTCGAATCATTTTGGTGGTGATCCGAAAGTAGTGAGGGTTCACTATGCGAAAGTCTGCTCTTTCCTTTTTTCTTTCTTGAGTTTTTAATCACATTATTTTCATCAGACTCCTCTGGACTGGAGGAAAGAATAGGTAGGCCGCCATATGAACCTGAGGTTGGGGTCAGCACGTGTAGCGAATGAGGGAGGTTATGTGCGCCGTGTGCATCGTTGCTCCTGTGCACCCGTGCAAGGCCGAGGGGCGATTGACGACCATGGCGCTTGACAAGGAAGAATAGTTTGCGTACCTGTTCCCTGCGCCGGGCTCGATCTCACCAAGAGAGGTACTCTTGACATTGCTGTCTTGACGGATCGTGTAGGAGTCTCGGGGCGGCCAGTTGGCGAATCAAGATCGTCATCAGAAGGGGTTTCGGACGTGGCTATGTTCCTTGCTTTCTTTGCTTTGTCAGGCAGAGGCTGCAACTCGTAGCTGCCTGGCGAGACGGGAGGACGGTCGTGTCGCGTGTTTCCAGAAGGATGGGCAGGCGAGAGAGCAAGCGACGAAGATGACCCGCACCCGTCCTCGTTAGCCATATGTATGGGTGGGTGCCCGGGTGTGGCCAGGGGCGCGTGTACAAGTGCTCCGTTTGTCGCGCCAAAGCGGCCTCGCGCGACGTCGGAATCAGATGATCAGATAAAACCACCGGCAGCCATGTGTTGGGCCTCACGCTTTTCGATGATCTGATTAGATGGAAGCGCGGGAAGCGGTCCAGAATTAGGTCAATGATGGAATACTGCTTGAGTCATCCAATGGCGAGTGCAGTGTCTTCACGGTAAGCGGTTAGATCCGGGCGACGATGTGGAGTTCCCAGGAAAAAAGCCTCGCACGCTCCCGCGCGCGCGAGCCGCCTGCATACCATCACACGCCTGCATGCTTCAAAATCCCGGCACCCTTACACACCAAGACTGATTGACATCTGCACGTCCGAGCGAACAGAGCCGCAGCGTTTGCATTCGGAGTTTTACATATCTCTACGGGTTCCCAACGCTCAGCGTGACGTCACTTCGTTCACGTCAACGTGACCGGGTATCCCCACGTGGTTTTCGGCTTTGCGACCAGCGGTGAGGCCCTCAACCATCGCAATAGCGCCCTCGGTGTCGTCCTTGTTGTAGAGGAACAACCCCTGTAGCGCTGCAGTACTCACCGAGTCGATGAGGCCCAACTCCCTCACTCTAGCCATAAATCTCTGCTTCGCTTGCCCGCCTGCATCGAACTCTGCATAGAATCGGTCCCAAAGCTGCTCGATTTGGAACTCTGTTGCTTCACCGAGTCTTACCGTCATGTCCACGCGCCCAGGGCGGATGAGCGCTTCGTCTAGTCTTTCGATGTGGTTTGTAGTCAGGAAGATGATCCGCTCCTCAGCACTGGCGACACCGTCGAGAGCGTTGAGCAGCCCGGAGAAGGTGACCGAGGCGCTAGCAAACCCGTCTGCACCAGGCGTCTTACGGTTCATGAATGCGACGTCAACATCTTCCAGCAGCACTACAGTCCGCCGCGGGACTTTGGTCAGCAGATGGTTCAACCTATCGTCTGTGAGACCACGCTCGCTGACATTCAAAATGGCAATATTGAAGTCGAGATGACCTGCAACAGCCTGGATGAAGGAGCTCTTTCCCGTACCCGGCGGCCCATACAACAAGTAACCTCGCCTGTATGGTATGCCGCGGTCTAGGTACCACTTGCGTGATGCGATGAAAGCCTCCATATCCTCTACAATGCGCTCCTTGACGCCGCGCTCAAGGACCACTGAATCGAGCGGCCGCTTCCGCTTGGCGTCGCCAAAGGGCTGCCACATTGTGCCCATGGAGTTGTATATGACAGTCTTGCCCTCCTGCGACTGCTGGTATATCTGGTGCGCCTCGGCGAAAATGTCTTCGAAGACGTCGCGGTGCGAGTAGAGGGTCGTGAGATTGATCGTCTCGAAGGGTACGCCATCCTTGACGTTCAGGCTGTTGCGCTCTCGCTGCCTGTCGACGAGGATGAAGGCATTCTTGTAGCGCAAGAAGTGCTTGCCCGGCCCCGGTACGAAGGAGAAGTGGGCGGCGTGCGAGGGTCCATCCTGCGGTGTGTACGTCTGGACTTGGAGGTGGTGCATGCGCGGGTCGATGCGATTGAGGACCTTGGAGAGGACGCCGTTGCGCACGAGTGGCCTGGTGCCGGCTTGCTGTGCGCGGTGGTAGTTGGTCATCCATTGGAGGACCCAGGGATAGGCATCGTCATGGCGGGTTATTTCGAGATCGACGAGCATGCGGCGCCGCACAAACGCGGCGCCGTGTTGGAGTCCCTTCTGGCCCGTCCGCGCCGCAACCCCAAGCGCTGCGAGACCGAAGCCCTATGGCATCAGTGAGCACACGTCCAGCAAGCACGCAGTGGCCCCAGGGTGAATCATACGGCGGTGAAGAAGGGATTGTCGGTGATTTGCGACCAGGGCGAGCTGAGAGCCGGGCTGCTATTGCCGGCAGCGATCTGCTTGGCCAGCTGGTGTTGAGGCGTGTTCGGTTCCATGAGCGGCGGAGAGGCGCGCCTGTCCAGAAATTTGATACGCCATGGACGCTAGCGGGGGATCGATGCCGCTACGCCGCGCCCATTCGTGCCTATCACCATGTCGCACGCAACCGATGGGTGTCGCACAGCGCTTGTTTGCAACGTGGAAGGTTGGTGGACGTATTTTCGTCACACCATCAGGGAGTTGTGCAAACGGCGCAAAAAAAGAAACATGGACGTTGATAATGCTGTATACAGAGATGCACAGGGCTGCATAAGCAATCCGGGGTCGCGTCGCGGAAGGCTATCCATGGCGCCTTCCCAGCCCTGTGGAGTTGTGGAGCGCTAGGGCGAGCTTGGACCTGCTGCCCGTCACTGATAACTACCATAGCCTGCCCAATTCACTGATCAACACCCCGAAAGCACGTTGCGAAGCCATCTTCGGCCCCGAGCACCGCGCTCTTCTTCACCTATGCCATGGCCACCGTAACCATAGGCAAATCCTATTTCGACGCTCTTCTACGCAAGTGAGTGCTCACTATCTTGCATTGTGTTATGCGCCGGGCTGTTTGCTGATTAGAGTTTTAGGGCTGAATTCGTCAGTACCCCCCAGGCAGTAGCTATGCGTCTGGCTTCGGTAGAGCTGACTCTTATCAACAGCATACTTCCAACCAGCCTGTCAGCTACGGCACTGATCTCTCTGACAATGTCACCATCAGCAAGGCAGAACATGAGTACATGGTACGTTTTATTCACCCAACATATTTCTAAACTTTCGAACACTCTCCACCAGCCCTCCAGCTCGCTCTGGCTTCTGCTGGTAGGTGCAAAATGCTAACAATACATTTGCCCATAGACCCAAGCAGTGCGAGAGTACCGTACGTACACTCCTGCTCCAGCACAATGCTATTCCTTTCTGACCGTGTCTAGACCTTCTCAAGAGCGCTCTATTCCGTGGAGGCCTGACGAACGAGACCTTGAATACACTGCTGCAGGGCGAGAATGGGGCTTCGAACGAAGAACCGTCTAGTTACGATTATGAATCGCAACACACACATGCAAGATCGCAGGCTACTCCTGTAGCAGCGCCTACGTCAGCTCGCTACCCAAAAGAGTCCGACTATACCTCTGCCAGCCACGGACTCCACCCTAGACCTTCAGCATCGTTCCGTCGAGTCGTCAGCTATGGGGAATCCGAGTCTTTCACCGGCGACCCAGACAGCCCACCCGACGAATATGACGATCTAAACCGTGGACCAGCCCAGCGTATACCGCTCCACGATCAGCGCACTGTTCTCATCACCAATCTTTCTGAGCGCACAACACATAAGGACCTGGCCGGCATTGTTCGTGGCGGCAGACTGCTGGACATATTCCTCCGCAATGACCGATCTGCAACGGTATCATTCATCGAAGGAGCTGCCGACTTCCTTGCTTATGCTAAGCGTAATGACATATATCTGCACACGAAGAGGGTGAGATATGCACCTACCCCAATGCATGAAATAAGCTGACCATGCCAGCTTGAATTCCGTTGGAGCGACCGACAATTCCACGTACCACCGCACGTGTCCAACAAGATCGCCGGCGGCGCTACGCGAAACCTTGTTGTCCGAGGCGTTGCAGGCAAAGTCACTACAGATCAGATCCGTGATCATCTCGATCACATCCATAACCTCATCGTGGTAGACGTCTACTTCAAAAATGGCGATGCGTACATCTCGACCAACTCTATCCACAACGCTCTGTTCGCCAGGACCTGCATGATGTCGCGTACTGTATACAAGGGCATGCGCATCGAGTACTATCCGGACGAATGCGCTGGACCGCTACCTCAGCCCAAAAAGGCCCACACTCCCGTCACTCGCATGCCTATGAAGCCTGCACCTGTGGTCAACCAGTATGCTCTTCTGGATACCGGCTCCGACGATGGGTCAGAGTCTGAAGAGGAGTTGTACAGGACCAACGGTGTTCAAGTCGATGGTTACCATTGGGCTGACAGTGTAGTAGCATGAACGTTGCCGATGGAGGTTCATCGCCTGTCAGAGCTCGGCCCATTCCCTGGGGTCGACGAGGGGTTACAGTAACTTGATCCGGCCTTTCTGTTCTGTCAAGTTTCTTCGCGTTGCGGCACGTTTCAAAGCAAGCTAAGGAATATTCCACCTATCCGGTTACATTCTTCATGCGAAGAGAGGGAACCCACGAGTGAAGTCGTGGCGACCAGAATTATAATATGGGTATGTTTACGAGAAGAAGAAGGTCGTGCAACCCTCGACAGGTGTTGGTTGGAGTATGCTTCTTTTCCTATATAGATACCCCTCGGTTACTCTGGAATATGATTATTTTACTTACAACACGTTGATCCCTTCACGCTCCAAGGAGACGTCCATGATCAGCGTTTTGCCGGGATGGTAGACATGCTCACCCCGGGCAGAAAGCTTGTCGCTTTTAGCGAGCACTAGTCTTGCATCGATGCGCATGCGTCAGCTATGTCATACGCCTTCGATTAGCCTCACTTCGTAGATCACAACTTCACCACAGATATCGTCCTGAATTAGTTGATCTATATCAACAAACTTCGTTGAATCAAGATGGCGCCGACGATCAAAGTTGCTGTTATCCAACTCTACCCAGAGGTATCTCCTCTACCCCACATCATCATGATTGCCCATCATTGTCGACCACATCTACAACCATTAGCATCAGTTCCTAACAATAGCTAGCCCCTACAACCAGAGCACAATTTCAACAAAGCCGTTTCATTCATCCGCTCAGCAGCAGCTCAGGGCGCCGAACTCGCTGTCCTACCCGAATACCACTTGACAAGCTGGAAACCCGACGACCCCGAGTTTCTTAACTGCATCGAACAATGCTCCGGCTACCTAGAGAAATACTGCTCCCTAGCCAAAGAATGTAACATCTGTAAGATCATCGTACTACTCATTGTTCCGCACAAATCCCCAATACTTAATGACTCCCACCCTAGCCATCGTCCCCGGCACAATCGTAGAATCCCACAAAGAGAACTCCGCAGCGGAAGACAAACTCCTCAACGTCTGCTACTACATCGCCCCCTCAGGTTCCATCGTGGGCAAATACATCAAAAAGAACCTCTGGGGCCCCGAACGCAACCACCTCACCGGCTCCCGCCACGACCCCCATGAAGTCTTCGACACCCCCATCGGAAAAGTCGGATTGCTGATATGCTGGGATCTCGCCTTCCCAGAAGCGTTCCGCGAGCTGATTGCCAAAGGCGCTCAGATTGTTATCATACCGACCTTCTGGACGCTGAATGACTGTAATGAAGCGGGCCTTGCGAGGAATCCGGCGGCTGAAGCATTGTTCCTGGATAGTATGCTGACGGCGCGTGCGTTTGAGAATACGTGTGCGGTTGTTTTTGCGAATGCGGGGGGTCCGCCGGGGATGGGGTATGCGGGGTTGAGTCAGGTTGCTGTGCCTTTTGTGGGGGCTTTGGGGAAGTTGGGGGGTGCAGGCGAGGGCATGTGTGTTGTTGACTTGGATATGCAGGTCTTGGAGGATGCGGAGAGTAATTATCAGGTCAGGGCTGATATTGCGAGGGGAGACTGGCATTATGTTTATCGGCATTCAGGAGAGGGGAAGCCTTGAGTGAGTATGTGGAGTATCAACATGATATCTTTATATGATCTTCAGCATCATGTTCGATACGTATAGGATGTATACTCGGGAAAGCACTAGTCTCGATCTGGACATTCTTTGCTGAGGGTTTCGATCGAGGGTGTAAAGTTCAATAAACGAAATGTATTCCATTTGGTCAATTCAATCTACTCTCGGCCAACATCGGGCTCCTCCAAATGCGCCCAAAAGTCGCAAATTCGCAAAGACATGGTATCTGACAAAAGTTCGCGGAAGCAACCGGTGAACTCCTACGCGCAGCGCGAACGGGTGCCTAGTAGCGCGCAGCGCCAGCCCCTCTCCCAAACTATTGAACGCCGATCATTATGGCCAGAAGCTCGATTCACCACTATGGCACCATCTTCCTGCGCCTAACGCAGATGCCTCGACTCAATCGCATGCTGGGCGTCGACTGGTATCTCCGGGTCGCATGTCGGCATCCGTCTCTCATCTCAGCTCTGGCCACTACCACTGGCTTCGCTGTCGGACCTCTCGTCTTTGCGGATGTAGCCTATTTCTCTCGTCGAGACGCCGTGTTCGTCCGTACTCCAAGTCTCGCCAACGACAATGACCCTCGTTTTCCCTGTTTCCAAAAACTTTTCCTCGTCTCTCGCTAGCTTGGCTGCATTCTCCGGGGCGTAGATTCTTCGGTAGAATTCTTGGAAGCGGGCTTCGCTGTCAAACGTCATTTCTGCAATGCAGTCACAGTCCAGCTCGTTCATCTCGCCCCTTAGCATCAGCGGCGGTCGGTCGGGATTTGCCGGTCCTCCGAACCCCTTCCGCGATATCCGCGCGAGATAGCGACGTTTGAAATCGATCGGCCAGCAGGAGGCGAGCAGCGAATGGGCGAGGGGGATGTGCGTGTGCTCATAGTGATCTCTGAACTCTTCCGAGGTAAGGTCGTGGTTGCGCGTGATGAAGAGGACGATGGTGTACGTCATGTTGGAGGGTGGGACGACAATATGGGTAGCGTGGGTGGTAAAGACAGTAGTAGGGTTCTGACAGCGGCGTGGCTTCCAGAGGGTCTAGAGACAGAGGAACGGCAGGCTTTTGTAGTTTATCAGCCACACTCGATGCGAAGACATCATACTGGCACCGGGCGCGCCTAAAGCCTCCGTTATTGATGCACACAGCTACTCGTGCCCTAGGGCGAAACTACGGACCCGGCACCGGCAGACGACATGGGCTCGCCATACTTTCTCAACGCCGTCACGATACCCAGCGCTGAGGAAATGGCCGGTGAGTCGAATCAGGGCGTGTCAAAACAGCAGGAAGGCCGTGAGGATTGAGTGGAGTGGACCTCTGCGCACTGCCCCTCACAGCGCTGATCCCGGTCGCGCCTGCCTGTGCCCTCTGCTTGGGCGCGCTATCGATAGCAGACTGCCGCTAGCAAACGCACAGAACGCCAAATTTCGTGACAAAGCGGGGAGCAGCACCACGACACGACATTCACCCCCCGTACAAGCACCCGTGCCGTCGCCCGAACGAACACCCAACATGAGTCTGCGCGAGCGTGTCCCGCCGCAGTACCAGAATGGCGACGCTGCCAGGCGTGCGCCGGACGACGACTCGGACGTCGAGGAGGAGGCCATGGCGAACGACTACCGCGAGCAGGTCCAATACGACGGCATGGAGGACCTCGACCGCATGCCCTCGATGAACAGCAACCAGGACATCCACGCGCAACTGCAGGCCGCGGCCACGCCCCTCGAATTCCAGGCCACGCTAGAGACCAAGTTTGCGAGTTACGACAGCTACTGCAACCTCTTCCACTACATCCTGAACTCCGAGGGCCCCGTTGACCTGGAAGTGCCAAACGTAAGGAATACGGAAAAGAGGGTAATATAGCAGGGCTAACTGCGCATAGTACTACTGGGCGTGGGATGTCATCGACGAGTTCATCTACCAGTTCAACAGCTTCTGCAGCTACCGCCAACGAGTCGCCCAGAAGAACGAGAACGAGGAGGAGATTGCGCTCCTGCGCGAGAACCCAAACACATGGGGCTGCTACAGCGTCCTCAACGTCCTGTACTCGCTCATCCAGCGGTCACAGATCAGCGAGCAGCTGGCGGCGATGAAGCGGGGCGAGGACGCGAGTCTGTACGCCGGAGAGTACGGCAACAGGCCGCTATACAAGATGCTGGGATACTTTTCCATCATCGGTCTGCTCCGCGTGCACTGCCTGCTCGGAGACTTCAGCCTCGCGCTCAAGACGCTCGACGACATTGAGCTCAACAAGAAGGCCATGTTCGCCCGTGTCATGGCCGCCCACTTCACCACATACTACTACGTCGGATTCTCCTACATGATGATGCGACGATACTCGGATGCCATCCGCATGTTCAGCCACATCCTCGTCTACGTCTCGCGGACAAAGAACTTCCAGAAGAACGCGCAGTACGATTCGATTACCAAGAAGAACGACCAAATGTACGCACTTGTCGCCATCTGCGTAGCCTTCCAGCCCACCAGGCTCGACGACACCATTCACACTGCTCTGAGGGAGAAGTACGGCGAGCAGTTCAACAGGCTGCAGCGCGGCGGCCCCGAGTCTCTTCCCCTCTTTGAGGAGCTCTTCCGCACTGCCTGCCCCAAGTTCATCAGCCCCACACCTCCCGACTTCGACAACCCAGAGGTCAACATTGACCCTGTTGAGCACCACCTCCGCATCTTCATGGACGAGGTCAAGAACAACATGATGTCGCCCACCGTCAAGAGCTACCTCAAGCTCTACACAACCATGGACCTCAAGAAGCTCGCTGGATTCTTGGAGGTTGAGCCAGAGAAGCTGAGGTGCTGGTTGCTCGTCAACAAGCAGAGGAGCAGGCAAATAAGGTGGGCCGAGGGTGGTCTATTGGATGGTGATATCATTCAGGCCAGCGACCTCGACTACGCTATGGAGGGTGTAAGTACAACACATCTGGAACGAGAGACATCTGCTAACGATTACCAGGACCTCATCCACGTTTCAGAGGCAAAGGTCGGCAGGAGGCTCGTAGACTGGTACCTCCGCAACTTGGCCAGGACGTACTAGAGGATCACGAGTGTTTTCTGAGAGCGACTATTCACATTCGGGGCCCACACAATAGAGCATTGCGCTTGGAGTTGGAGGATTTCATGGGTATCCAAAAGCGTGTTTGCAAAATTCAAAGATACGCTTAGGCATGGGGAAGGCGAAGATAGGGTCCAGGTCGCGATCTTGCACGACTGGACACCGCCCGCCGTGCGCGACGAGCGGGCCGGAGGATGGACAGGATGAGCGAACAAGCAATGAGCTGAAGAATACCAAACAAACTTGCAGATTTCAAACACATATCAATAAGTGGACGCGACGTGGATGTGTGAATGTTTGTAACTTCAGCTCGACATCGTCACATCGTGTGGGGAAACAAGGGTTCAGCCTTCGTAGCAGACTGGTAGATGCTAGCGCATTGAGTGGACATGGCTGCTCTGCCGTAATCTTCGCTTCTGTCCGACCAACACCATCCAAACAATCATTGACAAGCAATTCCGGTTAAAGCGCATCATTCGGAGCAAGCACGTCCGGCATGATCCATGGCGATGGAGTGAATGTCCCTGCCCCTCTCGGTCGCTCGTGCGCTCCGCAGATGCACTTCCCTCCCATCCACGCACTCGGAACCACCACAACAACGCCCAGTAACTGAGATCAGTCTCGCCTCCACAATTAGCCAACAGCTGCTTCTTCGATAATCATTCCAAGACAGCGCGTCTCCTACGGGTCATCAACGCCTCCACGTCCACCGCACCCAGCGCGACTCGCACCCAGACAAGCACGATGGCCCCGGATCTGAACAAGGTGCCGACCAACACAGGCAACACTTCGAGCACGCAGCCAGCTTCAGGCTCATTGTCACGTCAGACATCGTCACGTCAGGCATCTACACCAGGCTCTAGGCGAGCATCACAGATGGGCCCCCCGCCGCTGCCTCTCGCATCGCCTGGCGGCACCCTACCACCGCCCCAGTCAGCATCACATCATGTACATGGCTTTCCGCCTCTCAGCCCCAGCGCGAGCGGCTATGTCCAGGCGAGCGTCGACTCAGCAGGCGTTCCGATGAGACACCCACGCCCGATGACACAAGCAGAGCTGCACCTTGAGCTCGAGAAGGAGCAAGAAGCCGTCGTCAACCGTCTGACGCGAGAACTCTCGGCTCTGCGCGCACACTCTGCGTCTGTAGCCTCCAACACGTCCATGTCCAGCGCCGCCGACTCCTCCGTCGCACACGCTGAAGCTCCCACCGGACCTATGCATCCCACATCCTCGCGCCGCCACCGCAGCTCCTCGAGCGTCTCCCGCAGCGGCCTACCACCAGGTCACGTTCCACACCGTTACTCCATCTCCTCCCAGCCTGCGACGGGCGATCCTGCCCAGCGCGACCACCGCAGCTCGAGCGTCGTCAGTACCCCACGCTACGAAGAGGTGGCACAACACAAGGCGGAGCTGGAGGAAGTCAAAAAGGAAAACGAGGCCTTGAAACAGCGCATCCGTGATCTCGAGCGCATGATCAGGGGCGGTAATGACGCCGCTGACGGTCAGAGGGGTAGGAGGGGTGCACCGCAGTCGCAGAGCAGCGGGGTTGGCAATGCTTCTGATACTGTGCAAGCGCCTGCTAATGAGACGGCAGGGGTCCCCCAATAAAGCTGTGAATAGGGTGAAGGAGATGTGTTTGTAGGGTATCTGTGAGAAGGTTTGTTAATAGCGCAGGCCAGGCTCACGTTGCATGTGCGATGGGATGGAACAGGAGTGTTCCGACCATATCTTTACTTGTCGATATGGAGTTTGAGCGATCAGGCATGGTATGCTATGCCAATCGGCATCCACACTGGCGGACATTTTATTCTAATTCTACCATTCTCATCCATCGATCAATCAATCAATACAACTAAACAAAAGACTTCTTTTGATGCGATGGCAAAGATAACAACCCCGAATCTCTTTTACGCCGCCCATTACCATTCTTATCACAAACTTTGCTTCTTTCCCCCCAAAGACGGCATGACGGAATATCCGTAGATCTCCCCAGGGCTAGACAACTAACGCCGCTGATCCTCACGATATGCACCTAACGGAATCATATCCCAGCGTCGATCTCGTTGTCCCCTTCTGACGGCAGATCGTCAGCGCGGGATGTGTGCATGTGAAGAGGGGGAAGGCGTGATATACGTAAGTGCAGGACACATTTGTGGCGTGATGTAAGAGAGGTTGGATGGTTGTTGTTTAATGCCTCGTTTTTTGGAGTAAAGTGACGTGACGTGGTGGAAGGGACGAGGCGCCACGGCACGGGCATGGGGGCGTGAAAGGTAAGCAGATAAGCAAGTAAGAGTAAGAGTAAGGCGCCCGCGATACGTCATTCTGTTTGAAGGTGGAACAGAACAGCTTTCAACCTTTAATGGGGGCGGGACTGGCTTCGGTCGGGGTATTTCGGAGTCGGGGTATATACTGAGAGTGTGGAGCAACAACTTTTGACTGCGTTTCGTGGTTGATTTATTGAGTTTACGGATTCTGAGAGATTGCATATATATCGTTGCGCAAGGCTGCTGTTACTACAACTTCTATCAAGGTACGATCTAACTTGTATTCAACATCTACCAAGACGATGTTTGTTAAGAAATCAGGAACAGAACACCTACTTTCCGAGCCGTCGTCGTACAATATGAACTGGCTATTCAACCTACGCGATAAATTGACTGGCAGCTTTGAGAGGAGGCGGAGGAGTAGCCAACACGTTGATTCCGGAAGCGATGGTATGTATATGGATAACATATCCCGGCCGATGTAATATGCAGACTTGGAGAATTGTGTATAGACATGCTGACAAGAAACTCAGCTTTCCCATCGAAACCAGTAGAAACAACACCTACAATAACAACAACGACGACGGAGCATAATCCCTCATCTCACCGTCGTGCATCCGCCTCCCCTCCCCCACCCACGTCATCCAATCACTCCACCATCTCATCAGCACCACAGCGACCGCCTCTCCCACATATCCCCACCGACATCATCACCGCAACGGAGAAAGGCATGATAGGCGCCCCCTTCTGCAGCATACCGAGTGACTCGTCCACGACGTCGAGCCAAGGTCATGAGTCTGAGGCGAGAGACGTGGTTGGGGAGGGGACGTTGCTGACGAGGGCGGAGGAGGCGTGTGGTGGGGAGGGGAGGAAGAGTAGTTGGGTTGGTGGAGATAGGGAGGGTGGGAGGTGTGTTATGTTCAAGGGGGTTGATGTTTAGGTTGTTATTGGGTGGAGTTGTTGGAGAGAGGAATTGGTGTTGAGGCGTACACACGGGACCTGGATCTTCGAGGGGGATGTTGTACGATAACGTGGAGATCTTGATTGAGAGACGTTTTTCCAGTCTCAATGTTATGACTGGAAAAAATAACTCCCTTTCCAGTCTTTCCTTCTCGTGACTAACCCAAATCATGAACATCTTGAAGTGCGCAAACGTAATAACAATGCCATGACAGTCCCCTAAACCTCTCCTCAAACCCTCCTACTACCGGTCATCTTCCTATTCTCACTATGCCGCTTCGCCTTCAACGCGTCCCGTCTCCTCTTCTTCCACGCGCGATTCAAATCACCCCGATTCTCCCAGAACCACTTCTTGAATTCACTCTCCGGCTTCTCCTCTTTACCACCAGCAGCCGCTGCGTTCTCTTCCTCGTCCTCTTCGTCTTCTTCCGCGACCTCAGCTAGCTTAGCTTTGGCATTTGCGCGCGTGTTCTGAGATAGGCGCTGCTCGGCGAGGGAGTCAACATCGCCCATGTCCTCGTCGTCGTCGGCTTCTTGGCTGTTCTTGCGCCAGTCGAAGGAGAAGCGGCGGCCGAGGCCGGCGGTGTCGGGGGTTGGTGCTGCGCTACGGAGGCCGCGCCATTCAATGTCTCGTTGAGTGAAGGGGGTAGTGGGGGCTTCGTCGATGGGCTGGCCGCGCTCGCCGTCGACTTCCATTGTGTCTTCGTTGTTGTCGAAGAAGCTGAAGGAGGTGTCGATTGGAGTGAGCTTTTTGGTAGGGGTTGAGGTTGTGCCATCTGCGGGCTTTGCGCGTTTGAACAGCGCTTCGAGGGGATGGACCTCTTTCTCGGACGATGTAGTTGGTTGGACTTCGGGCGTTTTTCTACTTTCGACAGGTCGAGCGGGAGATGATGCAGATGATTCGGCCTCTGATTCTGACTCTGACTCGGAGTCGGAAGAGTCCTCATCTTCAGAAGAAGACGAAACTACTGATGATTCGTCCTCATCTTCAGACGATGATGGTGGAGGAGTAGCTTTCCTCTTCTTCTGGTCCTTCGTGGTCGTAGACTTTGCTGTTCCGTCGATCCAAGCTCTTTGAGCCTCCGAGGGCGCGTCTACCAGCTCCAGAGCTCGCCTAGCCTTGGCCTTGCCAGTCTCAGGCTCAACAACGACACCGTCCTCGTCAACCCAGCCCTGACCATTGACGTAGTCGACTGCAGGCTTCGTTGACAGGGCGACCTGTGGCTGCTTCAGGAAGCTGGGAGTCTTGATGTTCTTCTCGAACTCGTGAACCACGACTTCATTTATCTTCGACTTGTTCTTTTCCTTTTTCTCCTTCTTCACCTTCTTCTCGTCCTTGTGCGCAACTTCGGTCGCAGCCACGGGTGTCAGCTTCGCCTTGAAGAGGAGCTCAGCATCCTTGGTGTACTTGGAAGGTTTCCGCTCCTTCTTCTCGTCCTTGTCACGCTTGTCCTTTTTGTCTTTCTTATCCTTCTTATCCTTCCTGTCCTTCTTCGACGGCTCAGTCCAACCGCGCTTGACTTTCCTGTCGTCTGGCATCTCTACACCTTCCAGCACGCCCTGCTCCCTCTTCTTCTTCTCTTTCTTCTCCTTCTTTTCTTTTTTCTCCTTCTTCGCGCGCTTCGAGGGGCGTTCCGTGTCCGCCACCTCCTTCGCCGCGTCAGCCTCTGCCAGTGCCTTGCGCTTCTCGGGTTTCGCCATCTCTATCCGCACTTTTGCGCCTCTCAAGATTGTGCCGTTGAGCTTCTTCTTGATCTTTTGAGCTTCGGGCTCGGGTAGCTCTACGTAGCCGAAACCTTTCTCGGGGAAGGTCGCGACGGTATGGTACGAGATATTCTGCGCAGAGGGAAGGACAGACGGCGCGATGTAGACCTTGAGCAGGTCGGGGCGGAAAGGCGTGATGTGCAGGCGGACGACCTTGCTTTCGGGTTGCGCTTCGGAAGAGTTAGGCGCTTGTGCTGCTGGCATTGGGTCGCAGGTTCGCGCGCGTGCGACAGGTGGAGATGGCTGTGCGCAAAAACTCCAGGGCGTCTAGAGCAAATAATACGGGCTGCAAGCTTGAGCGACGCCTGTAAGCGTCGTGTTGAAGCGTCGGGGCCGGAGGGGAAAGGAAAATGCTTAGCGCGACAAGGGACCCAGCTGTCTGGCCTTAGCGTGGATGCGGGCGGAGGTTTGGAGCTCCACTCTGACCATTATCATGTCCATCGCGCGATAGACGTCTAGAACCACATCAGATTGACATCTTGTTGGCACTGCAATTGGTCCTTCGCTTGTACAGACTCAACACAATATCTCTCCTGGTCATCACCACCATGCGGAAACCGCCATACCTGCTCTTCCTTCTCCTGACCTTTCTATCCTCCCTCTCCCTGTCCCTTGCAGCCTGTACGTCACCCTTTTCTTCGTACCCAGGCACTTGTTAACATCTCATAGCGCGTACGTCATTCTGCAAATGCACCTGCAAAGGCAATAGTACCATCATAGCCCTCGACGCGCCCAGCACGAAGAAGCCCGCCGCTCTCGAATTGAAACCCCGCGCCTCCAAGAAGACATGCAACGATTGCACCCGCCAATTCTGCCTAGGTTATGGCGTCTGCGCAGGAGAGAAAGAGGAGAACGTGCTTACAACATGCTTCCAGAGAGATTCTGCCAAAGACCAGGCAGTTGTGTTTGTCTTCATTGGAGCGACGGTGGGGCTCTTGGGGTGGGCGGCATTGCGGCCTTATGTTGAGGGATGGAGAGAGGTACGTACTCGTGAACGAGGCCGAACCGACTGGGAACTGACTGGAAGCAGCGTGCACGCGAACGTCGAAGCTATATACCAGTGGCTGGTCAAGGGAACTAGCGAGTTGCAAGACTGGAAATCGTTTGAAAATGCGTTGAATGTACAATATGGACACGAAGCGAAGATACCCAAGATGATCGTTGACTCCTTCATAACTGCTGAAGAACTCCGTCATGCATACATCTAATGTGACAGCAATGTACAGGCTGAGGTCGTATATAGTACACTGAAGCGTCTGGCTTCACTCTCCGCTGTCCTTCTTCTACTCTTTCTTCGATCCACCCTTCATGAATCCAAACCATCCCTTGCCCGTCTCCTCCACCTTGTGCACTGCCTTCTCTGCTGTATTGTCGAGCGGGCCTCCGACTACTGGTGTCGATGATGTGAAAGTGGATGTTGTGTCGTTCGCCCTGGCCTCTTGTACCGCAGCAGCGATACCTAGGTTTGAGTTGCCTTGGGATTCTTGCCGCTTAATCTCCTCCACCGCCAGCTTCCTCTGCTCTGCGATTGCTTGGTCCTCCTTCCAGTCGCCGTGCAGCCACCACAGCAGCTTGGAGGGCGCCTTTCGCTCTGCCTTCTTCCTCTCCATTGCTTCTTGCTCCTCGGCGATACCTGTGACAAGAGCGGCTTGTGCGGGTGAGGCTGTTCCTGCTGCGACAGCATTGCGGGCGGCTTCGAGGATCCTGGCTTGGACTCGTTCCTCTTCCGCGAAGTAGATTGCTCGTTTCCGTCGGTTGTAGACGATCATGTCGCCTATTGAGAAGACTGCGAGGACACCGACGCAACCTGTTCAGACAGTTAGCATCATCCCTACCCAATGACCAGTTCAGCCATTGGCTACTTGGTGCCCACATACCCGTTGCAAATATCAGGCCGTAGACGGTAAATCTATGCGCCGCATCCGCCGCCATTCTGCCGTACAAGTACATGTAATCCCACCTCGTCACCTGCGCCATCTTCGCCCTGTTCGCTGCCTCTCGTAACCGCTTGACCTTCTGTTGTGGCGTTTCGTTTTTTGGTGCGGGATCCGCGAATTGCAGCGTCGTTGCCCGCCCGCCAGGTCTTGTGTGCGCCCATACTCCGGTGGCTGTAAATCGCGTTGACTCCTTCGGTGATTTCGACATGGTGGGCGGAAGTGAGAAGAGCTCTGGGAGGGAAGTGTTGTGGGAGGAAGATGTCGTGAAGATGGTGGAGCGGGAGAACGAATGATTCGATGATTTCCAAAAGTCGAGATGGACTAGGGTTCGATGCGGAGATTTCCGCTCATCTGCCCGCTAACGTACATCGTCAACCATACCAAGCTGAACTGCTAATCAGATCTTCTTCGTGTGTAGATCGGCAGCTCGCTGATACGTTGAATTGAGAGGGCAGCAAAATCCAGTATGAGCAGTGCAGGCCAAAGATTGCTTCTTTCCTTGCAATGTCCTTGATCTGAGCGCAAACAACACACGACATGATCCAACGTGCCCGCCTTCAATTAACACCACTCTTCCGACATTTTAGCATTGGAGAGTCTCCTTAACACTATCAAATAGTGCAGCCACGCCGTTGTCGCAGACATGGCAGAAAACGTCAACCAGAACCTGGATCTGGCACAAATTTTGGCTACACTTGCGAATCTGCCCAAACCGGAAGCTCAGCCAGTTCAGGATCAACAACAACCATACGAGCCCCACCAAAGTCACCAGGGGTACCCGGAGCCCCAACAGGCATATCCAAATCAGCAAAGTGCCCCGTATCAACAACCAGCTGACCCTCGTCTGGCTGGTCGCGCGCCTCCTCAACATCGGCAGCCACCTCCCAAACCACAAGACAGAGTTTCTTCTCCGTTCATCGATCCTTCTTCCATCACGGAATGGAAACAAGGTCTCCGCTGTGTGAGCAAGATAGCTTCCCAGAACCCAGACTTTGCTCCTGCAGTTCGCAAGGTAGGGCATGCGTCTCTTATGAACCCACGTATAATGCTTACGAAATGACCAGTTGATGAAAGATCAAGAGTCAAATGTCAAGTCTTGGGAGGCTGGACGCAAGAATCTGATTGATGAACACAAGTTCAAGCGGGAGAACGAACGGACTCATCGAGCTGCGCTGTACGTCATAAGACGTTTGTCATGATGTGTGACTAACGTTCGCAGATCTCTACCAGGTCTCTTGGAAAATACACCCGCGCTTCGTGTACGCTCAAGTACACTTATGCTGATGGATGATTACTGACGCGGCACAGACACCTGAGCGTGAGAAAGAGGAACTGGACCAATATGACGCCAAGGTATACCGAGCTTCTAAAGCTATGGTCGACTCACAAACATCATCACTCAAGGTCTTGGGTGTCCCATTCTTTGGTGTAAAGCCACATCTGGTAGTTGGCTCTAGCTACGACCCGACAGAAGTCACCGACTCGCAGCCGACACCGGCGGGCGGTAAGATATCAAAGGAGCAGCTCCTCGAATTACAGCGGAAGATGCTAAATCACTTAATGGAGCTGTATGGAGACTGAGGAGACCTCTTTACACAACAGAGAAGCTTCGTTGACACAGAACGATCTGTATTCTGCCAGTGCTGATGGTGGGTGGTTGCCGGGCTTCGGACTTAGCTTTCTGATCCTAGACCAAAACGTTCTATTCCCTCACCGTGTCCGTTCATTCACCACCCCAAACAGCCTCTAGCTGTAAACTTCCCTAAAAAGCGACATCGGCACGGAATTGACGTCACTTATGCGATGTTACCAGCAACAGTGGTGAGCAGAGCAAGCGCGCGAGCCCTGGAGTGCAAACGCACATTAATTTCCCATTCACTCGTCCCAGTAATTGCCCTCGACGCTATTGGCTGCTCAAGGGCCAACGGAGCTAGTGCCGTTGACCGCAATCGCTCTCATAGCAACAGAACATTTACCTCTTTTGCAATCATCAGCTTCCACTCACCTCACCACGCTCGTTGAAGTATTTGATCCATTCCACATTCTTTTCTCTACTCACACTCGCTACTTCCCTCAACCCACTTCAACTTCAGTCGCTCCTTCCGATACAAACGTTCACCCTCCAAGATGAACACTGTACGCGCACTCACCTTGGTCGCAGTTGCCGGTAAACAGTCTCCAACCAGCGCGCTTACCCACCTCTCCACTCTTGCTAACTCGTACTCAGCAGGCGCTGCCGCGGAGTCTACCCAATGGAGTCCCGCTATCAACCACGTTCTCGCTCATGCTGTAGCTGCACGTGACGATCACTGCGCCGAGCTCCCAAAGCTCTGCACAGACGCGGTGCTGCTACGTGGCTATGAGACTACCCTTACCTATCTCTGTGCCGAGAAGACCGAAGGCCCGTCTACTGTCACCGTCACTACCACCAGGACAACCACTGTGACGGGTGATCAGAGCCTGACCTCTAGCGTTGCTCCCGCTCCCGCTCCTACCTCGGACGTCGGAGCTGCTCCTTCAGTGCAGCCTCTCCCCCACAAACCCGTCTCGGCCACTTCGGACGTTGGAGGTCCTCCCGCAGAGGAGCCCACCACCACCGTGATTATTCAGTCAACAGTCCAAGTTACCATCACTAGATCAGTCACCAAGGTCGCTCCCAGCTCTACGTCGTCATCTCTTCCTCCCCCGTCCATCACTTGGTCTTTCACCGCGATCCTCCCTACCGATGTCAAATCCTCCCATGTCTCGGGCGGATCGTCGTCGGCGTCTCGCACTGAGGTACCATCGATAGTGTCGTCCGTCGGTCCGCCATCATCTAGCACGAGCAGGTCGGTTGGATTGTTTCCTAGCCATACTGTTAGTAGCTCGTCTTCGGTGGCTTCCACGTCTTGGTCAGCTTCCGCGTCTTCGGCGGCTTCCTCGTCTGCGTTGGATTCCACATCTTCGGCTGCTTCGACGTCTTCGATGGCGCGTTTACCGTCAGGTGGTCATCATGCTCCACCTTTTGCGAACGGTACCGCTATCAGCTACACCCCCGGCATCTTCCCCACGCTGAACGCAAGGGATGAAGAGTCCACGATGACTGTCACCTCCACGGTCACCCGCCATGCCTCTGACCATGCCTCGGGCACTACCCATGCCTCAGACACCACAACTGCTGCGGCCACTGAGACTAAGAAGGGTCAGGCTGGAGATAATAGGGCCTCGTTCATTGCCTTGTTCTTCGGCGTACTGGCTGCTACCTGGCTTATCTAGGTGGGCGTAGCTACTCCTCTTGGATAGCGGTATGATTTATCAGTACGGAAACTCTCAAATTCATGTGCGAGATTGCTACGATGGAATGTGTCGAGTTGTTTTCACGGGTGACACGATATGTATACAGTCGTAGCGGCAAGTCAACCTCAAAATGAACTAAACACCATGAAACCTCCATTATCACAAAGTTTCTCTAGCTTACTCATTCTATTCTATTGTAGTCTGGAGAATTGTTCGACTTTTTTCGTGCATGAAGTGACGGTGTAACGACCCTCTGAAGTAGATAGCGACATCATGTGAAATGGATGATTATATAAAATGTTCTTGATCTCGAGGTGAAGCTAGTTCACGTACCAACACAGCCATCATCTGCCACCAAGATGGTTCGCATGTTCCCTCTTCCGCATATGCGCCTGCATATGACCATGAGCCCTTCCAGCAACAATAGGAGCCGCCGTCTCCGTGACCGTAACCGTAAAGACAGGGCTCTGAGCAGTAGCTCTTGACGGCGCCCCAGTAGTCAGCGTAGGCGCAACCGGCGAGTCCGTAAGCACCATCTCTGAGCTAGCCGATTCGAAGCTCTGCAGGTCCTGTAGCGGCATGCCAGCAGCGAGAATAGAATTGATTTCGTCTTCGTGCTCGTTGAGATAGATCTGTCGCTTGCGGTGGCCGACAACGTCATTGCGCATCTTGGCCTTCTCTTGCGTGCAGTGCAGGTCTAAGCAGGCGTCGATGCCAAGACCCACGGCTATCTCCTCCGACGTAGCTGGTCGTGTGCTGTTGCCCGCATCTACAACGTAGGCAACGCTATCATCGGGATGAACGAGTATCTCCAGGCTGCGTTTCCTGGTTGGTTTTGTTTTACCCTGCGTTACAGCCGGGGCAGGTACAAGCGCATATTCGGGCTTGAGGATAGCGCCCATACCGCCATAATACTGATCGTACCAGTTGAGCGCGAAACCGGGTTCAGCGTAGGGACGCAGGCGCTTGGGCCAGCAGATATTGTCCTTGAGCAGATCTGGGTCGCCGGCGATGACAGGTATGTTCTGCCAGTTCATGACAATTGACGTGCGCGTTCTGGTGAAATGCAACTGCTCCCAGACTGTGTCTGTGTAGATGCCGTAATATATGCCAAGAGTCTCCGTTGAGACTGTCCAGGGTATTGGCACGGCACCGCCTGTTACATCAGTTAGCAAACAATGAAGAATGTACGCATATGTCATGGCAGGACTTACAGTCATCAACAAACTTGATCCTGGATGGACGATGATTAGAAGCGCCGCCGTTCTGGCCGCCCGGAAGATATCGCACGTAGATACCAGCGTAACCCGTATATCTACTGCCCCATATGTTATAGGGAGGCCACTCGTCAGACTCGCAATCAGTGTCCTTGATTTTCCCGTCATAGGGTGCAAACACCTTCTTCTCGATGTATGACGTCCACTCCGAGTGGTGCTCCTCATACCAGACACTGGGCGCCTCTCTGATTGGGTTGAAGTGATTGATAGCGTCGGGGCATGGTATAGTTCTCAGAAAATAGTTCGTAGCTATCGAGCGCCAGTTGGCACAGGCCTGTGGGTAGCGGTCGCCATGGCACGTCTTTTGGTTCAGAACATTAATGTTCGTGATCGAGTGCGGCATCGCGGTTTCCGTAACTGTTGTGCGGGAATGCATCGCACCCCAGGTAGCCTGCTGCTTACCCGTGCCTAGAATGATCTCGTCGGCATATACGGCGATATAACCGAGGCTCTTGGGGGGTTGTGGGAAGTCGTATTCAAAGTGAGAGTCGCATGGATTAGAATCGTTGTAGCCATCTTGGGCCCGCTTCTTTCTCTTTTTCTCACCCTCTTTCTTGTCATTGGTCGTGTCAATGGTGTCGCGTATTTGTTGCTTCGTCTTGTCACTCCTGGATTCCTCGATACGGGCTTGCAGGTGCATACCGCGGCTTGAAAGTGATCGTTTCTGGAGGCCGCCACGGGTAAGCTTGAAGTCTGAACTTCCAGCACCCGATAGTCCGCCCGAAAAGATAAAGTCTGCGGAATACTGGTTCTCGCAAACCTGTGTCAAGACCTGCAAGTCGTCGCAGCATACTGCTATGAAAGAACCATGCGCGCAATCGGTCTTGTCGCCAGCGGGATGGGTATTCTGAGTCAGAAAGATTGTGTTATCTGGACATGACTTATCACAGATCTTACTTCCGTCTTTCTGTCGATTCCAATGGCAGTTCGTTTCGAGAATTTCGTTGTTCATGCAGAGCAGCCTGTTTTGCGAGCCGTGGCAACCGGTAGATTGCTCGAAACTATCACTGTCGAACGTCTTTCCGTGACCGACAAGAATTTCGTGGTATCCTGAACAGTGAATGTCAGTTTGGTGCTTGGAGAGTGTATGAGATAATTGCAACTGACCTCCAGGACAGCCCATCTGCTTCCGATCGTCCTCAGACATACAAGGCGTCCAGTATGCCATCTGACCGACATAGGCCTGTTTTTTATCGGCCGACAGTTTCTTTCTTTGTATCGCGTCCAAGCCAGTCGAAGAAGTATCTGCGCTGAGATATTGAGCGGATTCGCCATCCTTGTTGTCCAGATCCAAAGCCCATACCACTGTAAACATATCAGCTACTGCAGCAGCAAGTCGCGACCATATTTGTTTAACTCACTGGTTCCAGCGAGACCAAGACCATTGGCAAACTTGATCTTCAACTGCAGAGTCTCTGCATCGTCATACGATACCCATTGATCCGAGTTCCAAGTGATCCACTTGACACCCGCTTCTTTGTCAAACACGGGTTTGACGTTGTGAGCTGACATGACACGCTGTATCTCGGCGTTGGAGAGGATACCCGCTTCCCCGGTACATTCGCCTGCCTCGGCCCCACTGGAGAAAGGGCAACCTGGCTTGCTGCATGAAGGGTCTTTAAGCGTAAAAGACCGACCATAGAAGCCTAGCCCCAGTACAACCTTGGAGCTCGAGACGCCGTTCCTCCAGAGAAGGTCGAGACCGAGAGAAATCTCTGTGATGTTCGTATGAGGATTTACCTCCTTCCGAGTATGTCTAAAAAGCCGTTAGTGATGTCATTCAACACCCAGCGACTCGGTTCGCGATCTGCGACAAGTGATCCAGACCTCATGTCTTAGGTCGTTTACCGAGGTTAATGGGAACACTTACTGATTGTTACCGTCCCAAGTCCCATGGATGTCATAGGACATGACATTGAACCTGTGCTAAAGTCAACACCCGAACGTGAAGTGCAGTGCAGTGCTGTCCTGACGAAACATACCAGTCGACATATTCCTCTAAGGCTTTGACATCAAAGCCCTGGAGGTACCAGTAACTGTTGGGCAAGGTCAGGGTCAGTCCCAATTTTCCGCTGGCAGCTCTAAGCTCCTTCATAAAGGTCACAAAGTTGTCATAGTCCGCTGCGACACCTCCGCGGTCATCAGCGGCAGGATACTCCCAGTCGATATCGATGCCGTCGAAGCCATGCGTGTTGCAAAACTTGATTGCTGACCCGATGAAAGCCTTGCGGTTCGCAGCACTTGCGACCATGTCCGAGAAGACTTTGCCGCCAGCTGCCCAACCTCCCACTGCGATGAAGACCTGGAGACCAGAACTTCGTAGCTTCAGGTCGATTACTTGAGGGTATAGCATGTCGTCATAAGAGTTCATCTTCGCGATCTTGAACGTATTCGGGTCGACGAGAGCGAATGCGAAACTGGGGTGTCGATGTTAGTCGCCAATTGCAAGGACAGTTGCTGGAAGTGCCTACTTGATATGAGTCCACATGTTGGGACTGATGTCTCGCGGTGCAACCGAATCGCAGTCGCGTGCGTACGACCAGCTTTCGTAATATCCAATCGTCTTGCCCCGGGCACTTTCGCCCTTCCCGGAGGGACGGCTGACTTTGTCGCAGCCATTTTGGCAGCCTTTGCCGCAGAAGCTGGACCACGATATTAGTTGATGAGTCAAAACACCCACTTCAAGCGTTGACTTACGCCTCAGTTGTACCACAGTAACCCTACAGTCGTCAGTGTGCGCCACCAATGACTAGAAAACAGACTTACGTGCTCTGAACAGCAAACGTTCAGTGGGCACTTCTTGCCAGGCTCCTCGGCATACTGTCCACATTCTGGCTTGCGATCGCAAGTACTTGTACAATTTCCTGGAGGTTGTTAGACTGGTTCTATCGTGGCATAGATTTGCCTAGTGCTAGCAGCCTTCAGCAATGGTTCGCGTACCTTGTCCACAGAAAGTTGGCCCAAAACCACAGGAGCCGTATTTGGAGCAGCAGCCTTGGTAACATTCTTTGTCCGGGCCGCACGTAGCGTCATCCTCAGCCCGTACGAAAGAAATGGTATGAAGTATGAATGATATGAATGCAAAGCAGAACAGAATGCGAAGGAGCATCGAGCTAATCCTGTTTGCCGGCATACTGGCTGCAGCAGGTGAAGAAAGTGTTCAAGACAAAGTAAGACTCAAAGTGAGGCACCATACATCAATGCTGTGATAGCAGTGTGTATACTACAAGCTTCCGCGGCGCGGGACGATCCAAACTTGGCAGGTGCATGCCTAGTCAGGGCTATGAGACTATCCTACAAATTGGGAGAGACTTGCGGGCCGGTAGATGCATGCCCGTCGACGAAAGTGGGAGGCTGCGGATAAATTTGCAAAGTGGTTCGACATGAAAGTTCTTTTTGCCGCATGAAGCTGTAGCCGATGGAACTAGCGGATTCAGGCGTACCGCGTCATCATAAGATTTTGAAAATGCACCTACGAACGGGAGTGCGGCTCTGCACGGGTAAGGGTTAGATCCGCTTTTTATCTGCTTAGTCGGCGGATATCATTAAAGACCCTGCATCTCAAAGCGTCGATCAATAGGTCTCATACCTCGGTTTGATACCTCCAGCTAGGTCTGGAAATACCGGCCAGTCAGAAGACAGAATTAAACGCCAGAGACGGCATGCGCGGCCGAACAGTTGAAAGTTTTCGCTAGCGACAGCGGGAGGTGATGCGAAGACGGAGATTGCTTGTGACGCTATGGTCTGTACTGGCTCGAGCAGAAGAATGGAAGACCGATTCGTAGAGTCGTCTCTTCAGCTGTTTCGTGTATTCGAAATCTGCCAGCGTCAATCTCTTCCAACCACCTTTTGACCGGCGTCATGGTTCACGTAATGTGGTCAAATGCCATCTTCATACTCTCTTGTATAGGCACGTCAAGCGCAACAACGACAATCTTCAATGGGCGGCAGTCCATCGTTTTTCCCTATGATACCTCCAAAGCATGCCTCGAGAGTTTCAATACAACTCTGGAGTGTGATCCTTCCTTTGCCAGTTTATACCGACAGACGAATTGGGTAGGATGGAACGCGTCAAACTTGGAAGTGTGAGAAGGCCCACCAACGTTTGGCACCCGGAGATTATATACTGACAATTTGCGGATTAAAGGCTTTGCACCGATAACTGCCAGAAATCGTTTGATTCTCTTAAGCAGAAGGTCGTATCGTCTTGCGGTGATCTTTCCTTCGATCTAGGAGGCGTGCCTTTCGATGCCAAACGCATCCTCGACTTCTACACCTACAAGTACAACTTGACGTGCCTACATGGCGATTCAGACTGGTGCTTGATGGAACAGCGAAAATGGTTTGTCGAGTACCTCCCCACAGTCACATGGCCGAGCTTTACGGAAAAGTGGTATCCCGATTGGTTCAACGATCCTATCAACGGTACCAACCGTATTGACGAGAATGGTACCACCATAATGCCGTATACGATTGTCGATCCCGGTACGCCAATCTTCAACTCGCACAAGGAACAAGCTCTAGACTTTCGTTACAAAGGCGCCGAGCCAGCCCGTGGCACACTGAAGCAAGACCCGAATCAATTCGGTGGTCTAGAGTACGATGAGTATCCGACTGAGATCCAATGCTCATCGTGCTTTCTGAAGCGTTTCAAACTCGGTTTTATGTCGAGATGGGGCGAGGTGTACAACGAGGTCAAGCAGCAAGCGTGGGACAACATCCAGAGGAACTGTGGCTTTGAAGAGATGTTGTACGTCGATCCTGCTCTGGATCAGTCCGGCCCTCCTCCTGAACATGAAGCCTGGGATTGGGATGGTCCGAGGTAAGTCTTCAATCTCGTCACTTATTCATCCTTATGCTAATGGTGATTTAGTCGCTGTGACCGGGTCGTGGAATTCTCGTCGTACGGAGCGGTCAATTGCAGTACCTTCTCCGCCATGTACAAAGTTGCCACTGGAACTTTGCGAGATCTCAACAAACGTTTCGTCAACCAAGACTCCTGCATGGCTCTTCCGAATGGCACATACTGCCTCCCAGAGCCCTGCGATGCGGCGAAGCAGGTATACGACGGAGGCATCGAGCCATTCGATCTCATAGGCCCCAACGGTCCATACAACAACATCTCCTTCACACAGTTCGTCAAGTGGAACTCTGCGGCGGTCCATAGCCGCGTCATGCCGGGCGACTATGTATGCATCGGTCCTCCTGGTGGTGCGTACGTAGCAGATCTTGCGCCGGGTGGCCAAGGCGGACCGCCGTTGTACACTACCACCGCCGTACCCGCTATGGAGACGCCACCAGGAACGATCTCGAACTGCGGAAAGTACTATGACACAGTATCTGGCGATTCCTGCGATGTAGTTGCGATGAACTTCTCGATCACGTTCCCGCAACTTCGAAAATACAACCCACAGCTAGACGATGACTGCACCAATCTTTGGGCCAACGCGTCGTACTGCGTTGCGACGGTGAAAAGTGGGAGCACTAACACAGAGCCCCCTCGCACGTCCGCGCTTCCGCAAAGTACTATGCAGCTGTCAAGGACATCGTCCGCGGCAATCCCCACTACAACTGAATCGCCGCATGTATCAACGGATGGTCAATGTGGCGGCGCTGGAGGAGCGAAATGTTTGGGCAGTAGGTTCGGTGACTGCTGTTCTTCTGCGGGCTGGTGTGGTACAAGCGCAGGATACTGTGGTGGTGGCTGCCAACCTATGTTTGGTACTTGTGACGACGCAGGCGACGGCGACGCGAAGGTGTCGACAGACGCAACATGCGGAGGTACTGTTGGGTTGACATGTATCGGTTCTGGTTTCGGAGATTGTTGTTCCGTTGCAGGTTGGTGTGGCACATCTGACGCACACTGTGGTGCTGGCTGTCAATCAGATTTTGGTACCTGCAGTTCACCATGAATCAAGCTGGTGGCTTTGTTAGCAGTTTACATGAATCGACCGCAATAGCAGTAGTTATCTGGATCTTTTCTTGTGATACGATATTTACACAGCGAGCTCTCCAGCAGCTTGCACAAGGAAGTGATCAAGCCGTGAAGTAACTTGCTCCAATGTTGGAGTATCTTCTCCAACTACCTGCTGTGCACCGACAGAAACAAGCCACGGGCGATTGCGTGCCTTGGACTCCAAACGATCCAGCTTTTCTAAAGTCTCAATAAGCTCTGACCTTTTCAGTTCGAAAGCCTCGCCGTCAAAGGCCCCCGAGCCCCATCCACAATCACGGTAGATCTTTTGCCACGCTCTCAGACGATTGACGTCCCGTCGCAATCTGTCGGCACTATCTGAGCCGTGATGGTGCCTCATATGCTGGATCGCGGCGCTTGTGTCAGAAGGGAGACGAATACCTCCCGGAAAGAGGTTCTGCCTAACAATAGGGTCTTCCAAGATCTTGCGCGATGGTGGATGGGAAGCATCGCCTTCTCGGGGGTCGTAGTAGGGAACCCATTCCAGGCTTTGAAATTTAGCGATGATCTCATCAAGTACGTTTTCTGCTGGTCGCCTGGGTGCTCTCTCCCATTCGTTCCGTTCGGGTCCAATAGAAGACCATTCCGTGATCGTTTCTGTGCTTTGTGAATGTTTAGACTATGTGTTCGCCAGCAAATGACATACGGTCGGTCGTGTCATAGATTAGATCAGTACCGTCCTGTCCGCTATACGTATCACCGCTTGTCAACCTCAACATCTGAGGTGGCAGCAGCTTGGTATCCTCGTCATGGTACCTTTCACCCCATCGTAAATCCTCGACAAATTCTGTATTTCCGGAGTTGGCGAAGTATGTTACAAATTTTGAGCGGGGGATCAGTTCGACACCGTGCCACTGGTACCCTTCAACGATTTCGCTGCGCAAGGCAGGGATCAATCTTATCAAAGTAATGACCTCAGAATCCAGGCCGATTTTCTCGAAGATTGAAGTTGCGACGGTCTCGGGAGAGTGAGGTGGGCGAACGACATCAGATGGAGATATGTAACGCATCGCAACGAAGAGGTCAAGAAGCTTCGTCAGATGGGAGATGAGGCACGCATGCTTCTGAGCGATGACCTCCATTGCCGCAAGTGTTGTGGGAATGATCACGAGCTGGTGGGGTGGATGGTGGTGATGGATGCCCTTTCAGGGCCTGGGGTCGTGCGCGTACCTAAGTAGCTTCGCGATCCAATCACCAGACGCGCGACCGCGACGAACAACCTCAGGCTAGCCTTCACCACCACTCAGGCAAGCGGCATCGCCAACGAACCTCTCCCAGGACGGCTACACCCACGGTCGACTTCCGCTATTGCACGGCCCTAACACGACTCTTCCAGCATATATCGGTGTGCGCGCACCAGAGCCATCCCGCCGACACGACGGCATTGATCGCCTTCGAGATTCGGACACCGCCTACGCTCACGTAACCCTGCGAAGGCTACCTCGACTTCACGACCCTCTCAATCGCCAGCCACACCTGAACAAATTGCCAAGATGGTTGGAAAGAAATCGGGGAGAGCCCAATTGAGGGAAGAGGGTACGGCATCGGGATACTACAGCGCAAACATGGCAACTAACAAGCCTGCAGGTCTGGAGCGAACGGACAACAACATGGACCTCACGACATGGCCCCAAGTTGGCATGATCAACCAAAAGAACTACTACACCGAGTTCCTCAAGCGCGACGAACAGTTCCTTGCCGTACGATACCCCAAGGACGAAGAGAGGGCGCGCATAGTACAAGAAGCCAGGGATAAGGATCGCGCACGTGCGTTGGGGGTGCCAGCAACGGAAGGGGCGACACCACAGGTTGCGGACGAGACAATGGAAGATGCCGAGGTCTCCTTCGCATCAAGAACCGACATCTCCAAGCTCATCGTGATACATCCTGGCAGCCAGAACTTGAGGATAGGCCTTGGGTCGGACGCGCTGCCGAAGACTGTGCCTATGGTCATCGCGCGCAAATGGAAGGAGAGTGAGGACGAGGAGGATGAAGGAGAGCCTAGCCCCAAGCGGATGAAGGTCGAAGGTGCCGTGCCCGCCGATGCGCTGCCTGAGAAGTGGTTCGGAGAGGATGTGAGTATTTGGGTGTTAATTGCACGGACGATGCTAACTTGTGACCAGTTTGCCGATCAGTACATGGCCATGTCATCCGAACTTAGGACGAGGATGCGTTCCAATAAGCGACGAGTGCTACCCAACTCGAAAGACCTCGTAATCAACTTCAACCGAAAATCTCCCCCAGACATCATCTCCGAACACAATGACATCAACCGCATCGAGTGGACAGAACTACCTGCAGACCCCAAGAAGGCACCGGACTTCTTCACTGGGCACGATGCGCTGCGGATACCCGAGAGATCCAACCCACGATACAAGCTGTTCTGGCCGATACGGAACGGCACGTTCAATGAGAAGGACTATCGCGACCGTAATCAGATCTACCATGATCTCTCCAAGATATTAGAAGAGGCTTTCAGGAATCAACTTGGTATTACCAGGTTAAAAGACCTTGTCAACTACAAGTGCGTCTTTATCATACCAGACCTCTACGAGCGACAATACGTCACTATGATACTGGACATTCTCATGCGGGATCTTGGCCTTGGAAAGGTCTGCCTGCAGCAAGAGTCGCTTTCGGCTACTTTCGGTGCTGGCTACGGTGTCGCTTGCGTAGTCGATATCGGTGCTCAGAAGACGTCCATCTGCTGCGTTGACGAGGGGCTATGTGCCGAGGAGTCCCGTGTCAATCTCAAGATGGGTGGAGCGGATGTAACCGAGACGTTCATCAAGATGATGCTTTATGGGCATTTTCCATATGCGGACATGAACCTGAAGCGGAGATACGACTTCCTGCTTGCCGAGGAGCTGAAGCAGAAGTTCTGCTCTATGGATGAGGGCTCGGTCACGGTACAAACGTGGGACTTCCATCTTCGCGCTTCGGGCCAAGACACAAGGAAGTACACTTTCAAGACGTACGACGAGACTATGCTTTCTGTCATGGTGAGTAACTCAACAATTACGTAAGATGGACCTTGCTAACGAATTCAGGGTTTCTTCAAGCCTTCCATCTTTGAGAACGCGCGGAAACTAGAGAACAGGAGAAAGGTCGTGCCACGCTCAGTTGATCTCTACGACGGCTCACCCAACGACCCCATCTCGCAAGCACAAATCGCCATCATCGAAGCCGCAGCCGGTAAACCCGTCGTACCCACCATCAACGGCGCGTCAGAAGCCGTGAACAACACAGCACCCGCCTCAACCCCCCAACGCCCCCAGCCAAACCCCTTCAACCTGCTCGGCCGCCTCAACGACAACGAGGGCACACCCCGCTCCTCCGTCGCAGGCTCCCCAGGCCCCGAAGGCAGCAACACGCCCAACCCGGACCGCGACACCCCCATGGGCGACACAGACGGCGCCCCCCTCCTCTTCCGCGACCCGATCCACGAAAAGACCAAGCTAGCCGAAGCCCGCGACGCCATCCTCCCCATCCACTCCCTCGACGCCGCGATCCTAGAATCCCTCGCCCAAGGCGCCCGCGGCGACGACCGCAAACTGCGCGACTTCTTCGGCGGCATCATGCTCGTCGGTGGCGCGTCCAAAACACCCGGTCTACGCGAGTTTCTCGAGATGCGGCTCCGTGAGTTGCGTCCCGGGTACGGTAAAGAGATTCTTGTGGGGCCGCCGCCGCGCGACTTTGATCCGCAGGTTGTGGCGTGGAAGGGGGGGAGTGTGTTTGGGCGGTTGAGCGGGCATGGAAATGATGGCTGGATTAGTCGGTATGAGTATGATATGCTGGGTGCGAGGCTGTTGAATAATAAGTGCATGTTTGCTTGGTAGGATGGAGTGAATAGGGATGCTGTGGATCGGTGGTCCTCGAGAGTAGAGAAGTATGGTCAACACGAGAGCTTGCCTGTGGATCGGTCTGGTGGTGGTAAGAAGGGATAGCGAGATGGTTAGGCTGTTGGAGGGTGGGTGTTTAGATGGATGGGTTATTGGGTATTGTTAGAGCATGATGGAGCTGGTGTGGGATGGCGAGAGTAGATGTTTGAACGAGGGCGCATCCTGTTGGGTTCAACAAGGATGGTATTTCTTGTCGAATAACAACGTGTTACGAATACAGCTTCCTCGGTAGTCTGCTTATGGCCATGTAACCAAGTCACTCCAGCGATGTTCTTGATTACGTGGATATATCTCGTAAGTCGTGATTGTATTTCGTCTCATATCGCATACACTAATGTAACAACAGATGAGAGTCAGACCGTTTCACCATGTGACTGTCACATCCTGCTCCTGTCATTGCGCCGGCATAGCCGTGGCACCATCTTGCGCATACATCGCACACTCTCCCGAAGACCCTCTTATGTGTGTAGGCCACCAGCTTACAATAAGACATCGGCAGGCTCGCAGACCTTCTTGTGAACCTTCCAATGCTTCTTCTGGCACTCAGTGGAGCAGTACTTGCGGTTCTTGCACTTGGCACAAGCAAGCAGGGCGTCACCTCGAGCTCTAGCCTTGACGCCACATCCACCACACAAGTCCGGCTTGCTGAACTGCTCACGAAGCTCCTTGACAACAAGCGAAGTAGTCGAATCTGTCATACCAGTGCTGAAGAGACCTCCCGGGCCAGGAACATTCATCATCTGGAAACCCATTCCGTTGCTGGGCTCAGAGGGTCTAGCGTTGGCCTCTTCGGTGATGCTCTTGGATTTGAAGTCGTAAGGAACTCCGTTCTTGTAGCCGTTCGGACCGAAGAGCGCCTTCTTCATCTGGCCCTGAGCAGCAGGCATGAGACCACCTTCAGTGTAGACCTTCTTGAGCATGGTGATGTAGGTAGCGGGGAGTTTGCATCCGAGAGTCATGGCACAAGCACCGAGTAGGACGTAGACGTAAGTGGGATCCGGTCCCCAGCTTCCGAACCATTTCTCCTTTAGGCCAACGGGACCAGTGAGCATCTTCGCCTCCTTTGTAGCG
Source organism: Alternaria sp. BMP 2799 (assembly GCA_023758145.1). NCBI lineage: Eukaryota > Fungi > Ascomycota > Dothideomycetes > Pleosporales > Pleosporaceae > Alternaria > Alternaria sp. BMP 2799. The sequence goes on from JAFVLP010000006.1 coordinate 999,729, forward strand.
ATCATGTCGACGAGGATACCGGAGTCGAGGTGATTGCGGATGAGTTTGGGGTGAGAGCAGTAGGGGGCGTAGGTGCTGTATGCACAGCAGCGTCCTGCTTCTTCCTCAGACTTGCCTTGAGCTCGAGCCCTGGCCTGAGCGGCTTCCATGAGTGGAAAGAGACCGGCTTCAGTATCGAGTGCTTCGACGATTTCGAAGTCGTGGTCTGACTGGAAGAGACCTGGCATGGTGTTAGTCGATGAGGCGTTTGGTTGAAGTATGCTTGTCACTTACAGTATCCCCAGGCACCCATCTTGAAGGATAGATGATTGTTCTAGTTGCGTACAGAGAGTTGAAGTTGAGTGGTTGATAGAAGCAAGCAGTCAAGGTGGACTACTACGGAGAACTGTTAACTGGGCTGACTTTTACTGCGGGAGGTGAGTGATGAAGTGAAGACGAGAGAACGCGATCCGAAGTCAGAAGAGGGTACGCGTCGCGTCACACGTCATGAGGGAGGCCAGGCTGCAATGGTCGCTGTGGGGGAAGGAGCGACGACGCGTGTTCCCGTGACCCAGGCGCCTTCCTCAAGCGTTGCCATCGCGCCCTCGAGCAGCAACGTAGAACACTCATCAAAACCACGATGATGCTGCCATTCTCGTCCACTACCATTGAAGAGGTTGGAAATCTAAGTGTGGATACTTATGGCGCGTTCCAGATGGACTCATTTTACTCGTTTTCACCGAGGGACTACGAGCTGAGTGATTGAAGATCAAAATGTGATATTAATTACTGATTAAACAAGATAACCCAAAACATCTATGCATAAAGAAAGAGAAAGAAACAAGTCGCTCAAATAACATCAACTACTACTTTTCAAAACGCTCAAGCAGTACCAGCATCCTTCTCCCCACTCCTCTCACCAGGGTGTCCACCCTGCTGCGCCGCCTTCTCAACACCCTCCTGTGCCTTATCCGCTGTACCCTTGGCCTTCGCACCCTTCTTGTTCTTATGGAAGAAACTCTTAAACGAGCTAAGCTTAGCAACGCGGAAGAGGTAGTAAGTGAGAAGAGCAACACCGACGTTGAACCCGATGAAAGCAAAAATGATGCCAAAGTTCCTCCACCTTTCGCCGTAGTAAATCGACGAGCCGGCCAAGAACTGGTCTGCGTTGGTGAGGGAACAGTAGTTGCAGCCGGCAGTCGCGTCTGGGTTCTGGATTGTGCCGCCGGCGACGGCAGCGTAGTCGGCGAGGTAAGCACCGCATGTTTGGCCGGCTGGGGGGTCGAAGACGGAGACTTCGCGTTCGCTGCAGACGACTTGGCGACCGGAGAGCATGGTGGAGACCATGCCGCCGATCCAGTATGTGAAGGGACTGCAGCGGTACATGAAGAGCCAGAAGCCGGGGAGTTGGTCCGGAGGCTGCAGGACACCGTTGAACAGGATGCTCATGAGTGTAAGGAGAGAGACGAGGCCAGACGCTGTCTCGGCGTCGGGTAGCGCTGCGATGGTCATGTCGGCGAAGGTGGATGTGTAGATGAGGAGCTGCATGCAGAACAACAGGACCAAGCCCTGGCGTTCGCTGGATTGGCTCACACCAACGACGGGGTAGTAGAAAGTGACGAACATGAAGACACCAGCGATGATGCCGTAGGGTATCTCCACAACGATGTTGGCGATCATGAAGGCGATCCAGCTGTATGCCTTGGATGGCCTCTCGCGCGACTCGTAGAGAGAGCGTTGGGTGACGAAGAGGGGTTGGATCTGCTGTACAAGCGACGAGAAGATGGTAGTAAGCATGAAGACCGAGAAGATGATCGTCTGCATGCCTGCTAAACTCGTGTTGGCCTTGTAGAAAGAGAAACCGATGAAGAGACCCGCGATGGCGCAGAGACCGAATTTAGCCATGACGTAGCCGGGCATGCGCCAGTATTGCTGGAAGGCTCGGTAGGTGCATTCGACGATTTGCGTGGTCAATGGCATGGCGAACTCGCCGCCACCGGTTTCGGCTGCAATGTTGAGTTCCTCGCTCTTCTTGGCCTCGTGGAGTTGGTCGATATCCCTTTGGACGCCCTTGGCTTCTTCGCTTTCTCTCCACACGTCGTACCAGTCCTGGCCGTTGTCGTTCTTGCCGGCGTTGACAATCTCCAGCATGTATTCAGCTGGGTTCTCGTCTTCACCGCACTTGCGTGCACCGTTGTTCTGGAAGTAGTCGAGGAGTGTTTGGGAGTTATCGCCGAGCTCGCCGAAGTAGACGGTCTTACCACCGCGGGCAAGGAAGAGGAGACGATCGAACTCTTGGAAGAGGATGGCGCTGGGCTGATGGATGGTGCAGAGGATAGCTTGACCAGCCGAGCTGATCTTGCGGAGGAAGGCAATGATGGACCAGGAACTCTGCGCAGAAGTTAGTTATCATCGATCTTACGCGAACTGATGCAATTGTACTGACCTGTGAATCAAGACCGGAGGTAGGTTCGTCAAGGAAGAGCAAAAGCTTGGGCTTCGCGGCAAGTTCAACACCAATTGTCAGAAGCTTGCGTTGTTCAACGTTCAAGCCCTCTCCAGGCACACCAACAACGGCTTCGGCAAAGTCGGACATGTTCAGCATCTTGATGACCTCTTCGACGTAATCATGCTTTTCCTTCTTGCTAACAGTCTTTGGCTGGCGTAGCATGGCAGAGAATTGTAGCGCTTCACGGACAGTCGAAGTCTCGAGATGAAGATCCCTGAAATGGTTAGTACTTGTGATAAGACAGGCATAAGCTGGAAAACTTACTGTTGTTGCACGTAACCGGTTGAGCGTTGGAAAGCAGGATCGAGAGGCTTGCCGTTCACAAACATGTCTCCAGTGATGACTCCCATTGTGGTCCGCTGAGCCAGAGCATCCAAGAGCGTGGTCTTGCCAGCTCCCGAGACACCCATAAGAGCAGTCATTGATCCAGGCTTGACGAAACCGGAGACATGGTCGAGCAGACGACGTGGCTCGCCCTTAATCTCAATGTCGTAGACAACGTCGCGCCACGTGAAGACACCCTTCTGCTCCTCAATGGCGCTGACATCACCAGCACCTTCATGCTCTCCTGTCTGCGTCTCTCCAGACTCCTCATCGGAACCCTTGCCACCAGGCTGCATGTATGCGGGAACATGTCCACGACGGAAGACGAGTTGCTCGGCAGTGTTGGATGTGGAAGAGTTGACCTCAACAGCGACGAAGTAGGTGACCATGAAGAAGATCAGGAAAGCCCAGAGGATACCAAAGTTACGCCACACATGGCTCCAAGAGTAGGAGTATGAGACTTCGATGTAGCTGTCACCGTTGATGAACGTCTGTCCGGCGACAGCACCCTGTGTGTTGCAAATGAATGAGTCGCCAGTCTGTGCGTAACCAGGTCCTGACGGGATGAAGGCATCGCAGGGAAAGTCGACTCCGTGGAACTCGTTCGCAAGCAAGATCTCGAATGCGTAGAAGATTGGATTGATCCAGCGAATCCAGCCGAACCAGTCAGGCATTTCGGGAATGCGGATGACGAAACCAGTGTAGATGACCAGAATGAGGACCAAGACACCAGCACCTGCCATGGCTTGCGATGCAGTCTTGGTAACAGCAGCAGTCGTTCGGAAGATAGCTGCCATGACGAAGGTTGCCATGTAAGTAACCACGAAGAACAAGAAGAACTGTCCTGCAGTGTACCGCAGTTGGGCCAGGAAATACAGAATGATGTTGAAGACGACTGCCTGAATGAACTTGACAGGTATGTCGGCAACAATACCAGCTATAGCTTCGGTAGACGGATGGTAAAAGGCGTAAGAGTTGTGCTTCTCGACGATAGGCCGCTGAGCGTATAGACCTGCGATTTCACCGATGGAAGTAAGAGCGTTGAAGAGAATGGCCAGGAAGATGACAGCTCCGCGACCTTGGAACGAGCTGGAGCCTGTAGAGTGACCGAAGTAGATGGAACCGACGATGAGAGCGATGACGACATTGAGACCAGCTTGTGTTGCAGTAGACGCAATGTCACCCCAGATGCGTTGGTACGCTCGTCGAGTGTTGAGCTTGATCTGCATCGGGACGCTGATGAGGTAAGGTGACTTGGGACGAGCATGTTTAGCCTGGATGTAGTTCTTCTGCTGGCGTAGTTGCTCGAGAGTGCCGTGCTCGTTGACTGGGTTCTCTGCTTCGAAGTCCTTGATCTCTTCAAGAAGCGCCTGGTACTCAGGGGACTCGCGCCAGTACTTCTCAAAGTCTTCCGGTGTGCGAGGCACCTTGTTCTCCATGCCTTCTTTGGCTTGCCTTTCTTGTGGGTTGGTAACGGCTGTGAGGAAGTCTCCAGCGGTTTGACGAGGGGGGCAGTACCTGATGTGTGTTAGTTAATTTCAGATGTCTCATGATTTGATGTTCCTTACCATCCTTGACGCTCAAAGAAGTCTTTAGCCTCATTGGCGGGTCCGAAGTAGATCTGACGGCCTTCGTAGAGGACAGCAGCTTTGTCGAAGCAGTCGTACACACTTTGACTAGCCTGGTAGATGGCCACCGCAGCAGCACCTCCAGCCAAGTCGGAACCGACCCTCAGAGCCTTGACGAACTTCAACGCAGTAGCGGAGTCCAGTCCTCGTGTCGAGTTATCCCAGGCCGCGAATGGAGCGCCGGCAAGCAACATCTCAGCAACGGAAACTCGCTTCCTTTCTCCACCTGACACACCACGAACGAAATCGTTTCCGACCTTGGTGTTGTAGGTGTGACTCAGTCCAAGCACGGCCATGACGACCTTTGCCATGAACTGGGCGAACTCGTCGCGGTTCGCTCCGCCTGGTCGGTTCGATGGTGTTCTGACAGCCGCGGCGAATTCCAGTGTCTGACCTACAGTCAGATGGGGAAAGTGCTTGTCGACTTCCTGGTTGTACACCGTCTCTCCCTTGAACTCTTTGCGCATACGCTCCTGGGGGATGCCGTTGTAGTGGATGACCGAGTCATCCGTGTCCAAACCATGGAGCTCTCCAGTGAGAGCCTTGAGAAGCGTGGAGCAACCAGAGCCGGGACGACCAAGGACAACACACAGCTCGCCAGCTCGTATGATACCGTCGAAGCTGTGGAGAATCTGCTTGCGTTCCGACTTGCCAAAGAATTCCTTAGCTCGGAAGGGTGCCATGAACATGTCTGAAACAGTGCTCTGAAGCTGCAGAGCCTTGCCCGAACCAAAGACGTCCAGGTTCTTGTACACAACGTTGACCTTCTTCATTTCGATGCCCTCGCCCTCCAGCTGGTTCCGGAACATGTTCAAAAACCTGCTGAGATCAAAAGCCTCGTTGGAGGGGTCCACACGGGGATCGTTTGGCTGCGCAATGCTCATCTGCTGAGTCACTTTTGACTGTGAGGTGAAGATGCGCGCCAACTCCTGCCTGCCGTCGTCGTCGATCTCAGCCCGCGTGACCCGGCGTTGAAGAGTGGCTGGGGCTGCATCTTCGTAAGAGGATGAAGTGCCGGTTCGCTTGACTTTCGGGGCTTGTCCATTAGATCCTAACCGCGTGTCTGAAGAATCCGAGGAGCTCGATGTGTTGACTTTCTCGAGCGGCACGACTTCCTCTTGCCTGTGCTGGGATTCAGTGCCATCGGTGGAGGAAAACAAGCCTGCGCCGGGCGATGTTTCATGTGCGGTCGATGATTCATGCGTGTAGGAGTGTGATGAGAAGACTCCGTGGGTGCCGTGAGCATGGCCATCTGGGAAGTAGGTCGGACGACCAGAAGTAGTTCGCGTGACGCCGTGGGGAGGAGTCTGGGTTCCTGACCCCGATTGGGTGGAAGTGCTGAATGTTTGATGTGACTGCGACGTACTCGACATGAAAGTCTCGCCGTGGGACTGGTGGTCAGCCATGGTGATTTTCAACGGCAAGTGATGGCGAGTAACGTCGGTGTCGATGATGTATCGCTGGTGCCCATCTGCGACTATCTAACATATATCAATTGTTAGCCACGTTTGGGCCTATGTTGTCATAGCACCCCGGATAGCGGAGTCTCTCCATGGCCGCGGTTAGTCTTGCACCATCTGCCATAGCTCGGACGAGATGGCTGGACCTCTGGAATGAGATTCGTCCTTCGCCGCAGTGGATGATTGGGGCGTGCGCGCGCTACGCGGGCCGGACTCAAAGTGAGCGGATCCAAGTTCAGCATGCTCGATGCGTATTTGTTCGAGGCCGCAATTAGTGCGACAACACTGGGCGCCGAGACTGCTTTTCTCAATGTTGAATATGACATCACAGCCCGGACGGCCACGGATGAGGGTGTTGCCAAGCAATCCGCCCACCAGTCCTTAATGGAAGCAGACATGCGGTGGCTGTCGTGACGAGGCAGCTTCTGCCCTCGATGCGCAGTCTTTGCGTGATTCTGGTGGTCGTAAAGCAAGATTGCGGCTGCCGTCGAAAACGCTTATGTTGGTCCGCGATCGACAGCTTACTGCTTTCGGACGAGAGATCGCTCGGGATCCTCCTTACGCCTGCCATGCAGTCTCGCGTCTTCGGTACCCGTTATCCTATCGTACAAACCCTTGTCGTCATTCCAGCTATCCGGACCATCCGAGCTGCGGCTATCCGTTGTACAAATGCCGGTGATTTCCAGTCTGTTGAGGAGCGTCAACTTTCCACTTTCCGCCGGTCGTAATATGGGGCGGTGCACAACGGAACCCTGAACAAGGCCAATCTCGGACGAACGTAATCTCCGTTTGATGTTGGCAGGCGGACGCGTCTCCTTGGTTATGTCAGGCAGCGCTAACGCAGTGTCACTTGCTTGTGTCGGCATCGACAGAACCTAATTGCTTTTTGAGGGGAAGCAATACAGCAGGAACCGCCCTACGGGCCCTAAACGTTCGCGCACGGGGGGATCGATGATCAACATCAACCAGCTAAGACACTTGGATAACGTGGATGGAGTCTAGCGATTGAGTTTCAATTCTGCGCTTCCATAGTCAGGATCAGAAACGAATGTACTCGAGGTCTGTCTGGGCGCAGTGACAGCAAGATCTCGAAGTGCGTAACAATACATTGGACGACTGCGCACACACGCGGTACCAGAACACAGAGCTGCATCGACCATAGCTGAACGTAGATGTTCAAACTCACATCATTACTGTTGTATCAGCCGCAGATCTTGCATGAGGTTGCAAGCCTCATTAGTACCGCGCTCTTGGGGAGGTCAGATAGCTTCCAGTTAACAACATCCGTTTATGTAATCGGGGTTGCATTGTAAAGGCTATCTTGCTCGAGAGCGGTGAAACTCTCCTTCGCTATCCGTACACATGCAGACCACATGCAGGCCTTATGCCGACCCCTTGTCTAGGCGGTCTGTACTGAGTAGCGATTTGATAATCAGGATCTTGTGTCCAGCTAAGCTTATTGGCGTGTATTCGATGGGTATTCTGGAACGAGAGTAGAGATCGCCTGGGGTTGATGCCCGTCAGACGGCGGATTCCAGGGACAAGAGGCCTGCTTCCTGGTTGTTCGCGTGATTACTGAGCAGGCAATGAGCCAAGGCCTAATCAATGTACGCACCGGTCAGACTGACCTTGGGATTGTCAACGCAGTCTTAGGTCGCCGTTGTGCCTCCGCGCTTTTAGTGCTTTGGGTTTCGGGCTGATGAGTGATACTCAAGGTTTTGTCGAGCCGCGCTTGCTCACTTCAGTTGTAACCCCTCAAGCGTCTGCTCCACTATGGGTATATGTTCCGCCAAGCGGTTAGGGTCTCGCATTATCGCAAGCACATCTTCCTTCCGTCCTGCGAGCTTCTTCCGCACTTCCTCGTACTTCTCCTCCCTAGCCGTGTACTCTCTCAGCACCACGTTGTCCCCAAACTCGACAAACACGCGCGTGTCGCGTATCCGGAATACTACATCGTCCAGGCGCATGAAGAAGCGCACAAGGAGGAGCAAGCGCTGTGGCATGACGCGGATCTTGCAGGATAGCATGGCGATGCCATTGTCTGCTAGCTCGTCTTCGTAGAGTACCAGCTCGTCGAAGAAGTGTATCGGGTCGGGACGCTTGAGAAGGTGGAGTGGTATCGGGGTCTCGGTAGGCTCGAAGGCGGGCGTTGATGGTGTGGTGCCCTTGTAATCTGTGCTGTAGGACCAGTCGAACGGCTTCACGACTTCTTTGATGTCCTCGAATTGCTTCTGTCTGATCCGAGTTAGCTACAGATTCTCTCAGTACTGCGTCTTTGGTCTCACCTATTTTGCTGCCACTCTTTCGAGTAGGAGACCTTGAACATCTTCTCGCCGGTCTTGTCCACCAGGTCCAGCGCATCGAAGGCATTGAACTCAATGTACCAGCCGCTCTGGGCGTGTTCTATCCGCATCATGTTGTCTCCGAATATCATCTCAGGCGGCGCGATCCCGAGCTTCTTGGTCATGTCCTCTATTGGGCCGGCCTTGAGGATGGGCAGTTTGCGCGTGGTGATCTTGAAGCCTTCCTTGGTAATGGATGTGTCGGCGACACCAGGTGCCACAGTGTCGGCGGGCGCGCCATTGAGGGAAGCCATAGCTGGGGACTTATGCGACGGGACCCTGAAGAATGCTGTGTGTATAAATTGGTTCGCAGGCACCTGCAGGTGGATCCGATGGCGATGGCGGGGAGCTTCAGCGTGGTGGGGCGCGAACCAACGCTCCGACCGCCGATGGCCGATGGCCGATGGCTGTTTCCTTGACAACGCACGAAACCCACTTGTTTGTCTGGGTTAACTAGCTGCCATCCGTCCTCGAACCCTGCAAACATCCACACCCACCAACTGTCACCCATCCCCATAGCACAATATAGCTATCAGTGGTCTTTTGTGGCCCTATTGCTTGCTTCCTGTCGCTCCAGCCTGCATACAGACATCGCCATGGCCGACGTCGCAAACCTCGAAGCCGCCTTTGAGCGCACCACCATCCACGACGAGAACGATGAGCACGTCACTTCTACATCCACTTACCACAAGGTAAAGGTGTGTATTAACTCGCCTTCTCTATATCGCGCTTTCTAACAGCACCAAGCCTTCCGCATCCACAACCGTATCGGTAGCTGGCCTATCGTCCTCCCAATCAGCTGCAAACCGCATGAAGCTGCCCCATCAGACACTACAGAAGCTCGCAACGCAAAACGCAAAGACGGCAAACATTGCCAAGGTTACCATCTCAGCAAGCTCTAGCCGACCCTCAGAACAGCACCAATCACATCGCCGCACGCTCACCGACTCCGCCATCTACACCGTCCCCTCAAACCCTGCAACACCCAAACAATGGCATCTGGGCATGTTTGACATCGGCAAGCCTCTCGGAAAGGGAAAGTTTGGTCGCGTCTACCTTGCCAAGGAGCGCTCATCAGGCTTCGTGTGTGCCCTGAAGGTGCTCCACAAGTCTGAGATCCAGCAAGGCAAAGTCGAGAAGCAGGTCCGACGAGAGATTGAGATCCAATCACATCTCACGCACCCCAACATCCTCAAGCTCTTTGGCCACTTCCACGACGCAAAGCGCATCTTCCTCATCCTCGAATTCGCTGGTAAAGGAGAACTATACAAGCACCTCCGCAAGGAGCAACGCTTCCCCGAATGGAAGGCAGCACAATATGTAGCCCAGATGGCCGCAGCACTCAAGTACCTCCACAAGAAGCACGTCATGCACCGCGATATCAAGCCCGAAAACATCCTCGTCGGCATCCACGGCGAGATCAAGATTTCCGACTTTGGTTGGTCGGTACACGCGCCCAACAACCGCCGCAACACCATGTGCGGAACTCTTGACTACCTGCCCCCGGAGATGCTTCGTGGTGGCGGCAAGGACAACTTCTACTCCGAGAAGGTCGACCTATGGAGTTTGGGCGTCTTGACGTACGAGTTCCTAGTCGGTGAAGCGCCATTTGAGGATACCCAAGTCATGACACAGCGCAAGATTGCGAGGGGAGAGTACACAGTCCCGAGCTTCGTCAGCTCAGAAGCGCGAGATCTTATCAAGAAACTACTCGTGCTTGACCCGGAGAAGCGTATCGCGCTTGAGGATGTCGAGGTACACCCCTGGATTCTCAAGCACTGCAAGGGTAGCTCGCGAGCCTACGAGCGCATATCAGGGGGCAAGGTACGCAGCAGCTCGGAGCAGTCTGAGGAGAGCTACTAAGCTTCGTCTTGGTGGTGTTCCAACTTCACATAATGTCTAACATGTACGACGGCGAAGGGGCGTTCCGCACGGTAGTCACTGAATTTCTTGTCTTTAGTCGCATTGCTCGGCGTCTTGGGTTTGCCGCTGGCGTTGGTTGATATCGTAATTGGGAATACATCCCACAACTCATTCAATTCAAGAATTTCAAGCTTGACCTGCAAAACACCGTCTAACATGCCATGTCTGCATCGTGAACCTCCTCATCTTGCCAGACCCCATGCCTTGCTACGATCCCTCAGTGCGCCTCAACCCCCTCCCCCTTCTTCTCCCCATGCCTAAAATCAGGCGTACTAGGCCTACTCCTCTCACCCCCAAAGAACGCAATATTCTCCCTCAACGCCACATACTCACTATCTGCATACCCCAACGCCTCACTAATCTGCGTAGAATGCAGTCCCTTGATACGCCTAATCTCCGTAGCAGAATAGTTCACCACACACCTCCCTATCTCAAACGGCGCGGGATTGTGCAGTTCGAAATTGGGGGGATGCTGCAATAGTGTCTGGGAAGAGGACATCGAGTACGAGGACGAGGATGAATGCGTGAGTGGTGTTCGGATGGGAATCGGGGCGTGGACGCCGTGGGCTAGGGCGCCGGGTGTGTTGGGCGGCTGGGGCGTTGTGGGTGATTGAGTAGTCGGTTTAGGGGAGTGGGCTGGGTTGGAGAGGCGTTTTACAACGACGATGCGGACGGCTTCTTGTTGGGCGAAGTGGCCGTCTACTTCTACGATTCCCACGGGGAGGAGACCCGCTTTGTCGCTTAGGGCTGCCCAGGCGCCTTGGTCGATGTATATCGTCCCGTGGGGTGCGAGACCGTGGAGAATCCAGAAGTAGCGGTCCCGGATCGGGTTGGATATGGGCAGGAATCGTGTGTGGAGGGGGACGGGCTCTTCTGGTTTGGGCGAGGAGAGGCCGGGGAGTTGTTGGTTGTCTAGTGTGGATGTAGATGTTGAGAGGTCGTGGTTGGAGTCTTGAGATGCTGCTTGCGCGAGTGGCGCGCCTTCCTCTTGGAAGTTGGTGACGGAGTTTCGACTTGACATCCGCGACTTTCTTTGCTTCTCGGCGTGTGCGATTATGCCTGAGATGTTGCCTGGTTTACTACTCTTTGTGATGACTGTTGTGACACCTGCGCTTGTCGCTAGTCTTGCGGCCACGATCTTTGTGCTCATACCGCCTGTTCCCAGTGAACTACCTGCTGAGCTGACATCCGCTGCCAGCTCCGCAATGTCTTCCACAACAGGTATAGACTTGGCATCTGGGTTTGTACGAGGGTTCTTGTCATACAGACAGTCCACATCCGTCATGAGGAAGAGGTAATCCGCCTGGACCATTGCCGATGTAATGGCGCTCAGCGTATCGTTGTCACCAAACTTGATTTCAGTGACCGCCAAAGTATCGTTCTCATTCACAATCGGAATGACACCCATGCTTAACAGCTCGATGAAAGTGTTCTGCGCATTCTGATACTGCGTCCGGTCCGCAATGTCGTTCCTTGTCAACAGGATCTGAGCAATCGGCTGTTCCAAGTGGCCAAACAGCTGGTCCCATAGAGACATCAGTCTACTCTGCCCGATAGCAGCGAGCGCCTGGACTTGTGGGAGGTGTTTTGGGCGACGTGGGAGGTTCATGCGCCGTAGGCCGACACCAATGGCGCCCGAAGACACGATTACGACGCGGTGGCCGGCGGCGCGCAGACTGCATGCTGTCTCGACGATGAGGGAGAGGATGGAGAGGAGGGGTTGGTGGGTTTTTTCGTCGACTATGGATGAGGTTCCTGGGTATGTTGGTTAGGTGCTCTCTTCTTGTCGATGTGGTATATGTACGGTTGTGTATTTACCGAGTTTTATTACCACGGTGAGCTGGCCGGGCTGCTTGCGCATGTGGACGGCCATTGCGACGGAGGGAGGGACGCGAGCTCAAGGTGGTGATGGCTATAAGTCTTGGACGGGAGGAGACGGTGAGATATGTACAACGCGTCGTGTACTATATGAACACGCAGCTCGTGTGTTGTCGCGCAATGGATGACTGGAAGCAGCCCAAGTTTCCTCGCAAGCGATCTTCGGCTTCCCTTGTACGCGGTGACGTCTTCCCTCCGATTGGCTCCCCGCGCTACCAGCTGCATCTCCATCCCCACCTAAACTTTTCGCGACGGGAATCAGGAACATGCCACGCCCTACAGCAAACACCTATACGCCACACGACACCTGCACGCCCAGCGCTTGATTACCTCGTAATCGAACTCGACCGTCACTCCACGCCCTGCCACCATGGCAAACTCCGAGACAGCGCCCGACGGCGCATCCCTCTCCGCAATGGCCCAACCGCCGCCCCAAAAGATCGACCCCGTATACTACACATGGAGCAGCACCTTCAACATAATGCTCGGCCGTATGACCGGCTCCCGCGACGTCGAACTAGAAAAAGGCTACTTCAACGAAATGGACAAGATAAAAGCCGACTCGATATGCAAGCGCTGCGAGTCCAACAAGGAATACCTCTTGAAATACAGTCCCATCATACGCTTCATGTCGGACGAAGTGTACAAACTAGGCGGCGATCTGAACAAAGACAACATACTCTGTCGCATGTGCACGAACGAGCAATCCGGCGGTTTCTCCCTCGACCACGGCATCCTCCTCTGCGCGAACAAGTTCCGTAATCGCGGCCATCAGGAAGACACCATGGCGCATGAAATGGTTCACGCGTGGGACCATCTAAAGTTCAAAGTCGAACCTGAGAACCTGCGCCACCAGGCCTGTCTAGAAATACGCGCATCAACACTCAGCGGCGAATGCCGTTTCTCGAGAGAGTTCTTCACGAGGAATCAATGGAATATCATGGAACAATTGCAATCTTGTGTTAGGAGGAGGGCGACGCTGAGTATGATGGCGAGGCCGGGCATAAAGGATCAAGAGCATGCTGGGAAAGTAGTGAACGAGGTGTGGGAAAGTTGTTTCCGGGATACCAGGCCGTTTGACGAGGTTTATCGATGAGCGTGAGAGGAAGGAAACGTGGTTTGTCGGTTCGTTTGAACACACATGATCTTGATTATCGTACGTTGCCGTAATAATAGATCATCTCGAGTTGATCTCAATATTTTCTCTTTGAAGTTCGTCAGGAAGCACTACTTCAAATGGAATTTATTGGGATCATCTCGCGATGATCTATTAATACTGCAACGTACGTTAATCAAGATCATGTGTCGTTTGAACATGTGACTAAAGCGGTGGGTTGTTGGTGTATTACTCTTGTCTTTGCATAGCGATGGCGTTTCTAGTAAAGATCTCAGAGGGCGCAGTGTTGCGCGCATCTCCTCTCTGTTCGGTTTGAGAGTAAGACCTTGATTACCCATATTGTCCCTCATTCCACGTCATTGTCAAGTTCTTGAAAGTATCAAAGTTTGGTGTTTTTGGCCCCCAACCTTTGAAATTACGGATCAAGCCATGGCGTGCATCGCCCGAATCGCAGGGCTGCAGGGCGTATTTTCCACCCTTGATTTTCGCTGCTGCGCCGCAACAACAATAGGCGACTAGCACAACACTGCCCATTTAGTCTGGTCGCCTTGAAACCCACATACATCATGGGCGCATATATACAACGTGTAGATATTTCGCGATGCTTGTATTCCTTCCATCTAGTCTCGTTGCTTCAACACACCGTCATCACATCCAAACTTAAGTCTTTCTAAATCTGTCATAATGCTACCACACACCCTACTGTACACCCTCTTGATCGCAACATCATCAGCAGCATTCATCCCCCCACCACGCATCCCCAACCCACCAAAACCCCAAATCATCGAACCCATCGCACCCGCACCAGCAGCACCCAACCCATACAGGCCAGCCGACCGACCAGACCCTGAAGCGACACCAGGCTTTGACGCACCTGAAATGACTGGAGGCTTCCAAGCACCTAAACCGACTGGAGGATTTGAAGTGCCTGATGTGCCCCTACCTGACGATCAAGATGAGACTGCTTCGAAAGTCGCGTCAAGGCCGTATGGAAATCCGGCGAAGACTTTGTCACCCGCACAGGTGGCGGCTTCTCTTGCTGCTTCGAAGTCAACTGCGACTCATTCAACCGCGACTCCTACGACAGGGATGACAGTGCCAGCTACGACTGGTGGTGCGGCGAGGATCGAGGAGGTGGGGTTGGGTATGAGTCTGGTCGGCTTGGTAAGTTTCCTTGTATTGATCTATAAGATTGGTAACTGATTGCGAATAGGTTGTTGTACCGTTAGCGGCAGTCATCCTCTGAGCTTTGCGATATTGATGAACGAAAATACCATGTCGGTGCTCAGGTCTGCTGGAGCTACTCCGGACCATGCTCGAGCGAAATCGAGAAAATCGCGTTTGATGGGATCTACGCGTCCGCCTGTCCTCATGTCCCTTAGGGTCCAGAGATGCTTCGATCATGCTGATCCGGCGTCTCGCTGGAAACAAACTTGAACGTTTGATCGGGCATCGAAAACGAACACGATGCGAATCATGAGCTATGATGATGGATTAAGTGAGCCTCCGGACTTCCATCGATGTGCGAGAGTGATCTTCGAAAGAAACTTGTCGAAGAATCTGGTATAAGGAGGCCATGTGTGTCTGAGCCCCTTCGGCGAGATCAAGAAGCTTTGATCGCCAGAAGTGGATATCGGTTGCTATCTTGCAAAAAGAGATGTCCAGATGTGTACTGGCATCTCAGTGTGTATAAAGCGATCTTCGTTCATCGGCAAGATCTTTCAATTCAATGACCTCCCAACTTCTCCAAACGACCTAAATATGGTTTGACATCTATCATGTTGTGTCGTTTGTTTGGCTTGCCATCTCTTTGCGCGATCGCCATCGGAAGAGATCATCATGAAATGTAGGTGCGCCCACGACTTCGGTCCGAGAATTGCGAAATAATGTGAAGATACATCTATGTGACCTTTGCGTGGCGCTGGATTTCGTGGGACTGATCGCAGCCATGGAGCTTGACTTTGAAGACGTAGATGACTAAACATTTGTTTCAACCTGGTGTTCTTACATCCTCGGCGTGGATGTCTTCCTCATGTCAATGTGAGGCGGCGCGGAATTCATGTAATGTCTCTCAACACCCCTTTCCGTTTTTCGCTGTTCAAATACTAATATTGGAGATGATGTGGGCGGTGTGTTCATGTTAGGGCTCACTGGGCCTAGAAGATGAGGAGCTACAAGGTTGGGCACGTATCGATCTTGGTGCCAAGCCGCTAGTCATCTAGCCCTTTCCTAAATCACTTTCCAATGCGCATGCTTGCTCTAACAGCTCAGCCGTCATTGCAGGTACAACCCGATATTTGTTTGCACACCGGCTCTTCTTCGTATCCGAAGATGCAATTCTCTCAACACTCTTGTTCGATTGCGCGTAAGCTTGTGGATTAGTATAGCATCCGCAGATGCCGTCGACTTCAATCATTTCCGTGATCACTCATCCCGTCATCTACGCTTCCAAGTAGCCGCGCCGTTGGACGGAACCCATTTTTTCCGCACAGTCGCTACGTATCTCCACTAGTGCCATGGTGGCATTCCGGATGAATGTTTCAAGTTGTACATCTGCAATACTCGGCCAAACAGAACACGACTTAGACCTTTTGCCACTGACCGGCCAGTCGCACCCCCTGTTCTTCCGAGCCGTTCCCCATGATGGCACGCTTCCGGATGCCTCGTTGTGGGTCAAATCCCTCTTTTCGCATAGCACTGCTGTCAAGCATTGTCTGGACTTGGCTTTGGTGCTTGATGTGCTTGTGCTTTGGGGTCGGAAATGACGAGGCTGCAGTTCTTCTACCACTACAGCGGCCGAGCGCAAGATTATGTGGCGACTAGTCGGTAATATGCAGGTGGCTCTTCAACAGATTATCTGGGGACCCCAAGGCCCTGCATACGTTTATATAGCGTCGTCGATATCCCGTATACTCATCTTCACCTAACGCTCACGTCAGATTCAAACCTTCAGCATGCGATTCCACGGTACTAATAGCACTTTGCAGCTTTGACCATTTCTGTACTGACGAACTTATAGCTGCATCATCATTGGCTCTTGCCACTGCAGGAACTGTATCTGCCGTACCTTCACCCTCTGCAACTGCGGCTACCGATGCCTGCTACGTGACGAAGTACGCCGCTATCCCGGCTGCAGTCGCAGCTTGCACTTGCATAACCCTCGATGGCATCACCGTTCCTGGAAACTCGAGTATCGATCTTACGAAGCTGAAGACTGGAACCAAGGTTACGTTCAAAGGAAGGACCTTCTGGGAGTACGCCGATGCAAACTATGCCTTCATCAAGGTGGCGGGTACCAATGTCGAAATCACTGCCGAAGAAGACGCCGTACTTGATGGCAATGGTCAGGCTTGGTGGGATGGCCTTGGTAGCAACGGAGGCGTTGCCAAGCCAAACCACTTCATTGAGGTGAAGGTGCTTGGAAAGAGTTCCGTACACGACATCTACATCAAGAACTATCCGGTGCACTGCTTCAGTATCAGCAACAGCGCTGGTCTGGATGTCCACCACATTACGCTGGACAACAGCGACGGATATGCGCCCAACAACCGCTCCAACGGTCTTCCTGCAGCACACAACAGCGATGGATTTGGTCTGAGTAGCACCAACAATACCAAGGTTCGCGACAGTGTCGTTATCAACCAGGATGATTGTGTAGCTGTCACCAGTGGAGACAACATCCACGTTAGCAACATGTACTGCAACGGCAGCCACGGTCTCTCCATCGGATCTGTGGGTGGGAAGTCAAGTATGCCATACCATCATCCGGCCATACAGTAATTATGCTTTACTAACCACATCTATTCAGACAACAACGTAACAAACATCTCATTCACAAACTCCGTGGTCCTTAACGCCGAGAACGGAGCCCGCATCAAGTCGAATTCCAACACCACCGGTTTCATCTCCAACATCCACTACGAGAACATTCGCGTTGAAAACATCTCTATCTACGGAATCGACATCCAGCAAGACTACCTAAACGGTGGGCCAACTGGCAACCCCACGAACGGTGTCATCATCCAAAACATCACCATGAAGAACATCTTTGGTACTGCAACTGAGGAAGGAAAGAACTACTACATCCTTTGTGGTGAAGGAAGCTGTAGCGATATCAAGATCGACAACGTTCGTATCACTGGCGGCGGAGAAGAGAGTTCATGCAATTTCAAGACGGAGGGCAACTTTGACTGCGATGGACACTTTGTATGAGCTGGCTGTCTCTGTACTTCTATATTTCGTTCGCAGAGTGTGGAAACCATGCCGTGTGTCAACAGAATTAAATAGTCGTTCCAACTACCGCGCGCTTTGATGGTTTCACAGACAATCCCTAGCAATATCGTTTGCAGTCTCTGAGGACCAGAGTTCAAGCGATAAGTACTACTATGTGGGCCGGATGGATGGGGCCCCAGAGCGATGTAACACCAATGTTGTCACAATCGAACTACGCCGTACGTTCGGGTCATGGTGCTTCTTGACTTCCTGCGCAAGTACCGTGTGAACTGTTGCGCACGCACCACGTGACGTAAAATTCAACGTTAACCGGGCGTCGCGCCAACCACCTCGCGCCGCATCCAAAGTTCAGTCCGCTCCTGACTCTCGCCCAAACTTTGCTCGTCGTTTTGGGCAAACCGTTCGCGGTCTGGACGTCCTCGAGAGTACCGCGGCGGTTCGGGTCCCGAACGACGGCGCCGCCTTTCAGGGACACGCCATTGTGGATACGCGCTCACGACGACATGGGAGAGGCGCGATGGAGTTAATTACAGTACGTCTTCGTGATTAACGCTCCGTCCGATTTCACATACCAAGCAACCAAACGCTCTAGCTAAGGCTGTTATCTCGAACTACTGCAATTTATCCGGCCACTTCCTGCCCGTTATGGCAGAGTCCCGTCTCCTTACATTACCCTACACTAGTCGATATTTCCTTTGATCGCGCGTGGTTACGCGATGACCTCGAGCTACAAGGGCATCCTCAGCGATGACGGACTGCAGTGCGGCAGCCCAATTGTTACAATCACAGTCCCAAAGCGTTCATTCGCTGCTATCGTTTATGCATGGGGTACGTGCTCCTGCCGTCAGCACTCCATTCTGTCAGCCACCGCGTCTCAAGTAAGTCGTCGTGGGAAGGGCATTCGAGTGCTGATTGACGTGCGCGCGCTGTGAGGGAGTCCTTCCTCAATGTACAATGGCTGCCGTGCTACCTCGTCCAACGCCTGACCGGCTGTCGAGCTGCGATAGCTGCGTCTGCGTTAAGCGAAGGCGTGATGCCGAAGTTCGGCGTGCAGGAATGAATCCTGTCAGGTCCCACCAAAAATGTCACTCATCACGGCACCAACACACTTCGAGAAGTTACCAGCGGTGCGTCATCCAGGTACCGCGCGCTGCATGCCCCTTACAGGGCCTAGTGTTCGGATGGATTCGTTGCGGATGGCCTGTTGCGTTTCTGCGATAGGTGCGTGTTGCTGCACACCATGTCTGTGCGAATCATCGCCTCGCGCAGCCACCTTGTCCGGCCACGTCTCGACCCGGCTCGAAAACTGCCTTCAGACGGCGCTGAAAGAGACTTGAGCAGTCGATGCGCACACTATCTCTTTCATTCTCGTCGCTTGCCCTCGTGCTCTCCCAGCCCCTACTACGGTTCCTTGCGGCCACCTCAAACACGCTACATATTGGCATGCCTGTCGTAGCCTCAGCCTTGCCCCAGCTTTGAGGCCAAACCAGGGCAGTGGTCATGTCGATGTTGCGCACGAGCGCCCCCGCGAGCAGCCCTCAATTAGCTTCTTCTACAATCCTTCCATACGCCTTCTAGAAGCGTGCCATTTCCGCATCCCCCGCTGCACCTTTGCGTGAGGTGATCCCACTTGTATATCAACTGTCGCACCAACAGCAGCTGATGCCTGCTCGGATACACGATTATCCACTCCTTGGCCCCTAGTCTTACCGCAACACCTGGATACCCTTCCCCACCCTCTTTTGCACCTCCGCCTGTCGTTCGTTCTAGTTTTCAGTCGTTTGGGTTGTCGCAAGGTCTTCATGGTCGGCATGTTGGAGTAGTCTTCTGTTGCGCGATTTGAACTGAGCATACGGCTCTCCCCTCGCCACAATGGAGGACAACCTAGACATACCGGAGGAGTCTATGCGACACATTGAGGCCCTGCTGGCGAGGCATCCTCCACATTTGATTCAGAGAATGTTTTCTCAAGCGATAGATTCGCGTACGTTCCTCGTTGAGTTGTTTTGTGTGTACATGCTCACCAAGTCTAGGCCGCAACTCTACAGCCTCGTCATTCATGTCTACCAGCACCGCGAGTTCATCTACAACATCCTCGTCGGGGTCATCATGGCGGTCTCGGCTTTCTATGGCATCAACATTCTCTTCATCTACAGGAAGCAGCGATACGCGAAGTTCCATTGCTTCCTCTTCGTCATCGCGCTCTAGGATGAGAAGGGCGGAGCCGCGTTCCTACCCAGCTGGGCTTGATCCGACACGTCCGGTGCCGGCTTCCATGCCTGCGGTGGACACTGAGAGTCCACTTGACCTGAAGATTGAACCAAGCTACACACCGACAGACGACATTAGTGTTGCTTCTCCATCGCTGAACCCGGATGATGACAAGTCACAGAGTCAGTCCGGCGAGCCATTCATGTTCTGTACGTATTGTGCCGAACAGAAGAGCCAGAAGACGTTCAAAGCAAAGTCTGACTGGAAGAAACATGAGATGAGGATGCACGAGACTGGAGAAGACTGGCCATGTGTCGTCAACGGTTGCAACCGCATTTTCGACCGACAGAAAGATTTCATCAAGCATCATCAACGCTACCATGCCGGTCGACCCCTGCCGTCGCTGACAGACATTGGCATCACATTATTGCCGCGAAGAGTGTTTGGTTGTGGGTTCGATAAGTGCAAAGAAGTCAGCATCGGTTGGGATGAGCGATGCGACCACGTCGCGAAGCACATGAAGAATGGCGCGACGATGGACCAGTGGAAATACTCTAATGTGATCAGGAACCTGATACGACAGGAGGCTCTCCACGACACATGGAAAGAGCTTATCGGTTGCCTGGACGAGAGATTGCGAGAGAGTCGGTCGCAGATTAGTTGGTGTCCCGACAACTCGCGAATCCTCCGACAGAAGCTCCAGTGCTGTGACCTTCGACCGAGCCGGGAAGAGGTTTTGATTACCGCCTTGAGTCTACGCGCTGATATACCCCTGGACCCTGTGCATCAACAGCTACCCACTGGCTTCGTAACTCCCTCGAGAGATTCCGTGCCGCATGTTGAGAAGCTGTCGCGCGAGCAGCGGATGCATATACTCATCGGAAACTCGAATCCGCATCACTCACGAGCGCGCCTCGCGAGTATCAACGCAGCTTTGCTGCGTATCAGTAGTTCGCTGGCGCACGTACCTGACTACGATTGCGGCTCGTCTCCATTTGTGGAGCCGCAGACGCCTGGTGCGCCCGCAGTGGATACGGCCAGCCGCCGTATCAGTTATATGGACGTGGACCCTGGAGATTACCTGGACGTAGCGCAACCGGCTATTCCTGATCTCCCACCGGCTATGACGACATCAACAATGCATACACCCCATGCACACCCCACGCCAGTCATGGATCACGAGCAGCACCCACAGTTGTACCAGCAGGAGTACATGGACCAAGTCAAGGTTACACCCAACCCACTGGAATCACTGTATCCCAACTACTTCGGTGCTGCTCCCCAGTTCGAAGAGTCGCAATACTACGACCGCCCCTCGTTCGGTCAAATGATATCGAAGCCGCTCCACAAGATAGGTAGTCGGATAAGCAGCTCAAGAGGCAGCTCTTCGAATCAAAGACCATCATCGCAGATGAGTCAAGCTTCGTCAGAGATGCTTCCTGACTACAGTGTTGCCGCAATGGGCATGCGTCACCCTCATCAGCATCATCAGCCCCAGCATCACATCCCACAACACCATCAGCATTCTCAACATCCTCAACACCCTCAACATCACCTGATGCCGCAGCAGCATCAACCCTACCGCGACACTACATCGCAAATGCATGACCACATACACATGTACACCACACAAAGCTGAAGAGCTCACGTGCAACGAAGTCTTCATGTCCCAGTACTTTCATCAACGCCCCCTTTAGTCCTTTCAAGCGAGCATTTAGAGTTTTATTTGTTACCTCATTTTTTTCTTTGATACCCCGTGCTTTCGAGCACATCTGATAGACTTGTACTATAAAGCATATTCATAGTATAGAGATGTTATTCGTGTGACGTCACCCAGCCTCTCGTCTTGTGCTTCATGCGATTGTCTGGTGAACATGCTATACTTGTTGCTGAGAGTGTGGCTTCGTTTGGTATCGTCCGCGTGTAGTCATCCCGTTCGCGTGAATCCAACGGTGTTGTTCACCCTGAGACACAACGTCGGCAAGCTCCTGTCTCAGCCTATGCCCAGTCACCACGGCGTTCCCATTTACCAACAGGACTATCGTCCCTTCTTTTTTTCTTTCGTTCTAAGTGGACTTGATTCATGCACTCAGCCGCGCATGTTTGCTCTTTCCTCGTTCACCTCGCTTATCGACGCCACTGCCTATTACAGCCACCTTGGCAAGACCCTCACTCACCTCTTCCTACTTTCAATCCCTCTCTTCACACTGCACCACTCTCACTTGCTTCAGGCTACTAACATGCAACTACTCGATCTTCCACCGGAGCTCTTCGAGAGGGTCGTCGCCGCCCTTGCGCGTGCAGCGCCCTTCCCTGAGCTAATCCGACTGCGCGCCGTGTCCCGTACACATTGACCTTTGTGACAGTACATGTACCGTGAAGCTAATAGAGACAGGGACCTTTGCCGGCGACATCGACAACGAACTCCTTGCAAAAACTTCTGTTGCGGACTTCCATAGTCGTTACCATCAACGCCAGTCGATCCCTGTTAGCCTTGATATTCATAACCCTCTACCTCCTCTGCATCAGCTATACGTTATATCGCGTTATAACAAGGATGATGATACCGATTCGATGGGTACGCTCCCATCTGACATCAAGGGCTACCTTCTGAGCAACATCGAGATCTATCTGCTCAGTCACATCGAAGACAACGATATCATAGCCTCTGGACTGCCGAGTTTCATACACAAGGTTACGGACAAGCTCATGGAGTTTGCTACCCCGGGCACAGATCATTCCGTTCTGCGAAAGGACTATCTGAACGCACTTATCCATGGTCTAATCCTTACAAACGAAGTTGCCCCACGGACTATGTTCGACACAAAGCCATTGACGTTGGACTCCGTCTTTACACCAATCTTCAGACCTGGTTCGCACAGCATAGCGGAAAGGGAACGCGACCATCTCAACTCTGCACAAGAGAACGTCAACGACATGCTGGCAGCAGCAGCTACAGTAGGGAGTCTCGCAGCTGTTCGTCACTACATTTCGCAATCTGCTGAGGTTATTGACTGGTTCCCCAAATACTTTGCTGGCTTTGGTAACCCTTTAACCGCAGCAGCTTGCAGTGAAAATGTCGAAGTTCTTGAGTATCTGCTCACAGAAGTCAACGATGAGCTCACGAAGCGGCGTTTCGCTCGGATACAGCACGGTCGTACCACCCGTTGCGGTCCACTCACAGAGACTATCACTTCCGCAATAAGAGCCGCAGTTCGGACCGGAAAACTGAGGGCCGTTGTCACGCTGTTCAACTTCTTGCCAAGATGCCGCGTTGAAATACCAGCGCATATGAAGTCCCGGTCATACTACCTTACCGATGCCATGAGGTGGGGACAGTTGGACGTGTTCATATGGCTCATGGACCAATGGAATCCTCTAATCGCCGACCTGCCCTATTGGAATGCCCTGACTGCAGGCTTACGTCTTGCGGTCAAACACGGTCATACCCACATTGTGCAATACGTCTTCGACAAAGATTTGGTACATCCAGATGATGCGGACGTCAACACTGTGCTCATCGCTGCGACACACGGTCATCGCGCTATCATACAACTGGCGCTCGACCGAGGCGTTCAGCTTACGATGCGGGATCTCATCGCGGCGCTGAACGGATCACTTCCCTTCCTCATCACCCAATATCTTCTGCTTCACAACGTTCCACTCGCGTCTCTGATCAACGTGAAAGATGGAAAGTCCATCACTACTTCCATCGTTCCTACAGTCGAAGCACTCTGTCGAGAATCTATCCACATTCCTTTCGGCGATTACAACGCGGTCCGGGGCGGGGAAAAGGTGCTGGCGCTCATACTCTTGGCGAACGAGATGAGACGACAAATTCCAGAGCTTACGTTGGACAACTGTGTTGAGCTGAAGAAGGTGTTCGATAGGCTGGTCAGAAAGTGTCTGCGCTTGCCAAGGGGGTCAATTCCGTATCTTGAGATGGTTGAAGAGCTGCACAGCTGGATGGAGTGGGGAGATGGACGAGAGTGGGCAAATTGTGAGGTCTAGCGCGGAAGCATATAGCATGTGTGCTCGGGTGCATGAGAAGGTAGTGGGTCAGACTGCAAGGAAGAATGTTTGCTCCTGCAGCTGGAAGACAGATGCAATTAAGATATGAGACACCTTTCCGTAAACATGGTGCCAACATGTCCTGATTTGTAACACCGCACTGACCCTTGTTTGCTATGGGTCCTGCAAGTACCGACGCCCTCTTATATATGCAAGCGGGTCTAAACTCGTGTACCATGGGTCTGGGACATTGACAGCGGATATGAGCATGCAGGGAGAATTCGCGGGCTTCCATGCATGAACAGGGACTACATGGATTAATGGGGTTACAGTGGGCTGTTGCATAAGGTCTGCCCTACCATCACGGAGCTCGCCAAATGAATGGAACCAATGATGATTCGGGATAATACCATGTTGTTCGCAGAAGCCAGGACATGATGTGTTGAAAATAGATGCGAGAGACGAGATGGTCACGGACCGATTGCGCACATGTTTAGCTTACCTAACTCGGCGCCTATCCGACGTTCTTCCATCCATGGTCCCATGTACCAGGCGCGTGTGAATGTCACTGTTAGCCTTCAGCTCGCAGTTCTTTTTTGGTAGACCCTGGCGATATTCCATCATCATCTCCTCGCGAAGTCATGACACCCACTCGGTCAGCCCGATCAACTTTTTTCTTTGCATGTCTAGACGACTTGCTAGACCAGAGGGCACATGTCTTCAATGAAGGGCTTGTAGTGGTTGACAAGGCTTTGCCTCATCTCATGGCAGCACCGAAGCTCGACGAAGGCTGCCTCGGCAATCCTTGTAAGGCTTACTTAGGCGGACGGGAACGCGGTTATGCGGCACCGTATTTCGTGAATACCAATACCACGCTCTGCCATGCGCAGTCCTGTAGCACGCTGTGAGGGCGTGGTTCTACCACGAGGTAAAAGGACGCAATGTGATTGGCTGGAGCATTAGCGGCGTCTGCGGTGATCTGGGGTTATCAGAGATTTCGAAGGATGGAGAGCCAGCTTGGCGTGGGGCTGGGCGGACTGGGCGCCAAGGGAACGTGGTACAGCGTCGAACGCTCGTTCGTTCACCATGACTTCGTTACACCAAGGCGATGGCGAAGACCCGCGACAAGACACAGTGGAGACTTAACGCGACACCAACATGCCATGCGCGTGGATCCAGGCTTGGGGGTCCTACAGACCAATCACACGTCTCTTGCACCCGAACGCTCACCCCGGAGCGGCGCTGAGGGTCCAGAAAATAGGTGCTGTTGGGCTTTTGGACCACGGCCAGAGCCGAATAGCATGATATTGTGGCTTCGATGATCCACCGCGCCTCGAACAGGCAGGCAACACCGTCTGACGTCCACAAAAGTCCACTTGCAGTGAAATGTCATCTGCGCCGCCAAGATCCCACGCCTCCGTTTGTATGCTGTGTACTTAAACTCTCCTGCACTCGTTCAACCAAACAGTCAGGACACCTCACAACACCTCAGCTTCTCAGTCAACCGGCGCTACTGCTCGCCACTCTTCACCCACAATGGCTCCCGCCTTGAAGAAGTACGACTGGATCCTAGCGATCACCACCATCGCCTTTGTCGCCTCGTCCGCCTCCAACGGTGCCAACGATGTCGCCAACTCCTACGCCACGTCCGTGGCTGCGAGGACCTTGAAGATGTGGCAGGCTGGTATTCTGGCCTGCTTCACTGAGTTCCTCGGTGCTGTCGCTCTCGGATCCCGAGTCACTGGAACCATCAAGAGCGGTATCTTCGCCCTCGACACCTTCAAGCCTGTACCGGGTACCCTTATGCTCGCCATGGGTTGCGCCGAGGTCGGATCCGCCGTCTTTCTTACTGTCGCTACCATCGCTGGTATGCCTGTCTCGACCACCCAGACCGTCGTTGGTGCTCTCGCTGGTGCCGGTATTGCTGCTCAATCTCCCCTCAGCTGGGGCTGGAAGAAGGGATCCATCTCCCAGATCGCCGCCTCATGGGTCATTGCGCCATTCCTGTCCGCCGCCTTCGCTGCCGTCCTCTTCTTGACCATCAAGTTCGGTGTCCACAACCGCAAGGACCCCTTCAAGTGGGCTATGCGCCTGATTCCCTTCTACCTGGCTTTCACCGCTGGTGTCCTCGCCCTCTTCATCATCGACGAGCTGCCAAACGGCGAGTCTCTCGAGGAGATGGGCGCTGGCAAGGCCTGCGGTATCATTCTCGGTGTCTTCTTCGGCATGCTTGCCATCGCTTACATCTTCTTCATCCCTTACTTTACCCGCCGCCTTGTCAAGGGTGACACCAGGCTGAGGGCGTGGCACATTCCTCTCGGTCCCCTTCTGTACCGCGAGAACCCTCCCATCTACTTCCCCGGCAAGGGCGACCAGATCGTCACCGACTACTACGCGAAGGCTGCCCCTGTCCCGATCCAAGAGAACGATGGACTCAAGGGCGAGAAGGCTGTTGGCCACTCCACTTCCCTCGACAACAAGTCTTCTGACAGCGACAACATTGACGTCGAGGGTGGCCGCGGCCTCTCCCGTCCTCTTCCCCGCGACGGCGCCGTTGCTCACATTGTCCCTGCCACCCCTGAGCCTGAGGAGCGCTGGTTGAAGCCCGTCGAGCACCTCCCCGCCTACTCTCCCAAGAAGATCGCCAACTGGACCAAGTTCATCCTTCTCCAGGGTATCTCCCGCGACGTCGTTACCCAGAAGGATCTCGCCGATGTTCACTCCCGCGCCATCGTCTACGACAACCGCGTCGAGCATCTCTGGACCTACGCCCAAGTTGCCTCCGCCATGATGATGTCCATTGCCCACGGTTCCAACGATGGTAAGCCCCATTCCCCCAATCTTCACACCCACACACATATGCTAACTCACCATCACAGTTGCCAACGCAGTCGGCCCCTGGGTCGGATCCTACAACACCTACACCACCGGCGTCGTAACCAAAGAAGCCGACACGCCCATCTGGATCCTCGTCGTCGCCGGTCTCCTCCTCGGTCTCGGTTTCTGGTTCTACGGCTACCACATTGTGCGCGCGCTCGGCAACAAGATCACCCAAGTCTCGCCCACGCGTGGTTTCAGCATGGAGCTCGGCGCCGCCATCACCGTGCTCCTCGCCTCGCGTCTCGCTCTCCCCGTCTCCACAACGCAATGTCTCACTGGCGCTACCATTGGTGTTGCGCTCTGCAACTTTGACCTAAAGGCCGTCAACTGGAAGCAGGTTGGCTTCATCTTCTCTGGATGGGTCATCACCCTGCCAGGTGCTGGTCTTATTTCCGGTCTGCTCATGGTTATGGCGCTTAACACGCCCCATTTCTAGATGTCAGCTAGAGCTTTTTCTTCCTTTGGACTGTTTGATAGGTCCTCTTTTTGTTATGCGATGAATGCGCGGATGGGGCATGATATGGAGTATGATACCAATCGTTTAATGTACCAGATTGTAATTTATAGAGTTACGCACTATGAGTCTCCCGAGAATATCGCATGTGATGAGTGATTGTCATAAATTTCCAGCTCGAGGGAAGGAGCGTTTTGCTTGCATTCCCCGAGCTGGATCAAGAGGTGTCGTCTCAATGCCAACATCCGCTCGGCGATATACTCGGCTGCAATGGATTACTAAACGCCATTTACAACATCGTACCGTACAAACTCGAGCAGACTCAGCGACGACACGCGCAGACATATCGAGGAACACGCGCAACAATACTCATCGCAGGCAAAACCCAAGGTCTCACTCAAACCGCGCAAAGATATAAGGGTGGAAGCAGCTCAAAGCCACCGAAAACATTGGTATTCCCCTAAAACAGCACAGCACAGCGCAGCACAGAACCCTGTCGGGGAGAGGCTACAAATAACGGTCCAGTCTACCCTGACCCATACACTGCATTGGAAATAAAAAACGTGGTAAGTGTGTCAATGACACACAAACTCCATACGCCCAGCACAGTAAAACACCGCCGGCCCGAGCGAATAAAAGACAGGCTTCAGGGCCTATGCATTACATCATAAAGCGAGGCTAGAAAAGGATGGCTGAGAAGCGAATTAAAATAGCGATAAGAGGTGATGAGGAGGAGATGAGCAGACGCGACAGGGGGTATGTGAGTATCGGTGTGCGCCTATGCGGTCTGCTTGCTGGACGATTGCTGGAGTTCATTGACGAAAGCGTCGTAATCTGCGGCGGAGGAACCGGAGCCTACTATGCTGGTAAGCCATGGATCGGACCGGCTGCTTCTTCATCTTCAATAAGCGTCTGGGTTGGGGTAGAAAGAGGATGGCGAAGGGTGCTGCTGACCTTGCGGTGGCTCGTCGACCTTTTGGCGCTTCTCGGCGTAGTCGTACGAACCTTCAGAGCTGGTGTGCTTGTTGCCTGATGCGCTGTGTTGGGCGGCTGCTGCAGCTTGCGCTGCCATTTGCAGTTCGCCGATTTGGTGCTCCGAGAGTCCTCCATTGTTGTTGTTCGAGCCCTGCTGTTGCTGCTGCGGTTGCTCGGGCTGTTGGGGCGGCTGTGGTGGGTTCGGTTGTTGGTGCATGTTTGGCTGTTCGTGGGGGCGATTGAGATCTACACCGGCCGGCGCAGGTGGTATCTCGCCTTGGGTTTCGAGTAGTCGCGATTGCAGATTGATAATGTAATCGCGCAATTGGTAGTTCTCGGTTTGAAGCGTCTTGTACAGTTCGCATAGCTGCTCGAACTCCTTGACCTGGTCTTTCAGCTGCTTGATGTACTCTTCCTTACGCTGGCGGAATGCGCGCTGGTAATGTTAGCTTGTGCCATTGGAATGCGCGCGTTGCATGTACCTGGGCAGCGCGATTCTGTGCGGCACGCTTAGATGTCGACAACTCTCTCCGTCCCTTGGAGCGACCCTCGCTCGTGTTCCCATCGTCGGGGCCGCCGGCGCTCATGTCGTAGGCGGAGCCCCCAATGGCCGGGTCGATGGCGTGTGGTGGGCCAGCAGTGTGCGGGTGCTGGGGATGCTGGGCGTGGGGGGAATGCTGAGGGAGAGGCTGCACGCCGGGCTGTCCAGCGCCAGCAGCGAGCAGATGTTCTCTTAAGCCTGCGCGACGAGACGTGTTAGTAATCGGCAGGAGGGTAGGGATGCGCGGGGCACTAACTCATCTCTATGGTCGGCTTGGATTGATCCTGAAGCGGCGTGTCAGCAGCGCAACGGGCCTGAATAGTCAGCGCAGCTTACCTGAGCGGCAGATGCCTGCATGTTATAGCCAGTGCTGGCTTGGATCGCAGGATCCAGAGTTTGGCTCATTCAAGGCGCGTCGCACGGGAGCACCGCAGCGAGGGTGTTGTGGCGTTGATTAGACAGCAACGTGGGAATTGGGGTGGCAGCAGACGGGGTGGCAGCAGCGGTCCTCGGGCGTGGGCCGGCGGCGGTGGTGACGTCGCGACAAGGTGGTGGTGCGAGAGGGCAGGCTGCCGTGCGTGAAGAGAGCGCGCGGGTGCTGTGAGAGTCAGCTTCAGCGCTCGCCAGCGCCAAGACAGGCGCGCAGTGTTGCGACGGCATTTTGGTTGCGCGTCTCGGGTTGTAGGACGCTGGGGCAGCTCACCTGTATCGTGACGATGCAGTTGGTCGAGTGGATTACGCAGCTTTGACTAAGAAGAGGGCGATGCGCGCTATATACAGAGCAGGGCGGCAAGGTCGGCCTCGGGAACGCTCAAGCAGCAGGACAATGCAATCCATGGCACAAGCTCCCCTCATGCCATCACGACTCGCCCCATCTGACGCTGCGCAAATCAGCGCCCTGTCGCCCTTCTCTGTCTGGCTTCGGCTGCCATCCGACGACCTGCCTACCGCATCCCACCAGCGACCTGCTTTTTGCGCGCTGATGCTGACCAATTCCCCGACTCCGACCCTCTGGTACCCGTCAAACACACCTTAATCCTCTACGGGCTAGTCTCTCGCGTTTGATTACAGAGTGTATATCGGATGTATGTGTCTCCAGATCCGAAGCTCCCGTAAGGACCGAATGGAGTGTTTGTTGCGCTCTGGGATAGGTTAATCGCTGCTTCAGTACGCCTTCCTTCAATGTCTCCACGCTGATGACTTGCCGCGCGGATCAGCCGTTGCTATTCCCATCTGTCCATCTAAGCGCATGCGCAGCATCAGCCGATGGCAGTCAAGGCGAACCTTGTGATACTCATCCCATCCCATCTAGTTTCATGCACGAGTCTTGTCATTACACAACTCTCATTGTCTTCCTCAAAATCTTGGTTAGATACATGGCCGTCTGGGTACTCCGTAATCTTCGAGACCCTTGGTCCATGCGCGTTTGCAAGGCGTATCGTAGTAGCTAGCTCTCACTCCTACTCCGCTCCTCACCATGCATCGCCTTCACATCTGTTGTGCAACTCGCAACTAATCATCCTTCTCTGTGGCACAGTCTGATAAATTACTCCTATACTCTTTCTGAAAAGGAAACTAGCCGTAATCCATCAACGCTTGCTTGCACTTGAACCCCTCATCACCACCAAAGTCCATCTACATCATGACAAGGCCCCCAAATCTCTTACGGGCTCTCCCGTAAGTCCAACGACTAGTTCCCCCAAGACTCCAAGACCAACAAACAAGCCACTCCCTCGTCTGACCAAAGCCCCTCGCACCTGCCTTGATGACTCAGAACTCAAACCCATCTAACCAACAAATCACAGCCCATCGTACATCGCGTTGTGCCAGCATCAGTGTCGCACCAAAACGTCTTTGCTGACCCGCTGCAAGACGCAAATCCGGCCGCAACAAGCTACCTCCCTACCTTATGCGGGATACGCAAGCACTACGACGGGGTTCCGGTCACTATCCACTGGCTCTCGTCCGTCATCTAGTCCGGCAGCGCAGCCGAAACAAGATACACAGCATGACATGATCTACGCTGCCAACCAACCCACTGACTTACCCGAACGCGTGTCCAGCCTCTCTCCTGCATGGCAAATCAACGCTGCGAAGAAGAGTATCACGCGCACCTTCGCATTTACCAGTTTCGCAAAGGCTTGGCGGTTCATGTCGCTCGTTGCGGATGAGTGCAAGGTCAAGAAGCATCATCCGAGTTGGTCGAATCTGTATAATAGGGTCGAGATTGAGTGGACTACGCATAAGCCCGAGGGACTGAGTATCAAGGATGTGGACATGGCCGAGTTCTGCGACCGGAAGGCGGCGGAGATTGGATTGAAGGAACCGGAGTGATTGAAGTGTTTGAAGGTCGTAGTTGATCGACGATCGGGGATAGTTAATACTTCTGGGTAGAGTACTGCAGCTGCCAAATCCGACCGCTAGCGCGAAGTCTTTTAGTAAGATACTCGGTCTCGCCTCTGTGGATATCATAGCTCCGTATCTTTCTCCTTGTCTCTGGTAGATCAAGTGCACTCGACAGTGACAGCTCTTTGTTGGACACTTTTATTTATCTTAGCCCTTGGACAATCTCCAGCTGACACGGTGGTTCTCTACCCAGCCTGACCTGATCACTTGATTCATGTCACTCATTTCCGCTCGTCTAGCATCCGACCATCACACCAACATCGTCAACAGCCACTCTCCAGCCTTCCTCGTCTTCAACACCATCGCCCTGCACACTGACGGCAACCGAATGTCCAACGCCTCCAGGTACATCTTGCACTCGAACTTTGCCTCCCACCTTCTGCCAGCCTTCCTGCCCAGCCCCCATATGAACTGCTTCTCCACAGCTGACCTGATCCAGGAAGATCTCGACGCGCGTTTGCCCATTCGGTCTCCTTCCTGTAACCCATGCGTAGCAATCGACTGTCGCACCAACAGGAAGATTAATGTAAGATTGCGACAACGTGAGTGTAGCTTGGACCGCTGAGCTATTCGATATCGCGGCGTAGAGATTACTGCCGGAGTGTCCGCCTGTAGGGGAGGTGGATATCCCGCGCGAGTACCACGAACCGGTCACCATATCCATCCACGGAGACAGCACAGGGATCTCGAATGAGGGATTGGCAACGGCATTCGTGCAGCGCTTGGTAGAAGGCGCTTGCTGTGGTGACGATAGTGGACTGGCTTGCGCGGTCGCGAAGGTGAGAATGGCGCACACAATGAAGAGTAAGAATTCCCGGAGAGACATGATGACGTATTATCGATGTTCGGTATGGTCGCACAACTGGGGGACTTTGCAGACTTAAGTCGCTTTTTTGAACGTGATCCAAACTGATGGAATGCTCAGCTTCGTGTAAGCTACAGGCAGCTGAAGCAGCTGAGCCGAGGCGGTCACGAGTGAGACCTGACGAGAAGCCGCGTGTGACGTGAGCTAGAGCTTGCTACCAGCGCACTTGGACTTGAATTGTTCCGAGTCGGTAAGATCGGTCTTTAGACTGTGATGTGGAGATTTCGTATATGTTGTGTGTGTGACGTGGACGGGTATGTGAGCTCGCAGTGTTGGTAGTGAGAGAGAGAGAAGAGAGCGTGAGGATTATGTAGCAGCTGAAATCTGGGCGTGAATGTGTGCAGAGCAGAATGTGGGTATCATGTGACCAAGGCGCAGTGAATACCTAGGTATCAGGTGTAGGGCCGACGAAGGTGAAGGCAGAGGTAAAGGTAGGAATGCGCAAAAGACATCGACCCCTACCATGACCATATACAATCGCAGGCTCGCGTTGCATAGTTCAACGCAAAAAGCACACTCCAGGCTGTGATCATGTCGAACAAGCTTCAGCTGTCAGGGTCAAAACCTGATCGAAAGGAGCTAACCCGCCGCGCCACATTGTTATCGACTGGAATGCGCAATGGTAAACACGTAGAAGCTGTCCTTGGTGTTGTTGTTGACAGGGTTGGACGGTTGGTAAGAGGCAAAGGTGGCGTACGCATAAGCGAAATTCACGGGGCCGTTGCGCATCGACTTGGCACCACTCCCTACCGCAGTACGATTCAATTCGACTGTCGCGCCATGTTACAAGCCAGAAGTTGCTCCAGATGTCGGACATTTAATAACGAATGATAGACATGCGGCTGATTATTGGCGAGTGTGAGAAGCTTAGGTCAGGATTCTCCGAGCCTATGGGACCGTCATCCACCGTTTTCTGACAGGGACTGGGTTGTTAGAAGCGAAACGGAAAGGAGATCTAGATTGCCAAAGAAGGAAACGAGGAGCAGTGAACTTTGTCTGAACTTTGTCGGATTTATGTGATTGGATCTTTGATAGCCCACGGAGATTTCATGCTCCTGGGCCCTGCTCATAGCGGCGTACTTTTGGGGTATATAGCGAGCCATCGAAATCAACCTGTGCGGTTGTCGAAGGCCAGCTGGTACGCTTCTGTCACATACTGATGCAGTTGTAATGTCCGCCTCAAACGCCGACCGTGCAAACCGTAGCCTCATGTCGTCATACTATAAGTCGTGTCGCTCATGCGGGCTGTTCGTATGCCCTCTTGATGACCCTTGCAAATTCTGGCAGGCTTGTTAGCAGCGACACAAAGCTTGTGGGACTCATAGACTCACGATCGAACTTGACGTTCTCGCGGACAACGGTGCCCTTAGCCTCGTTGTCCTTGTTGATGGGCACCTTGATCTTGGCACCATCGATGTTCCATCCACAAACGCTTCCGACAAAGTTGTCGAACTCGCTGCCGGAGAGATTCAACCATGACTCGAGAATGCTGCGGTCGACCTCGCGCACCGCCTGACTGACGGTTGCGGCGATGCGCACGCGCATCAGCTCCTCGAACCCTGAGACATCGGCAATCAAGTCGGCGTACAGGTCGTCGGAGTCTAGTGTGGACCAGAAGGTAGAGTAGTCGGCACCTTCAAGCAAATTCCTCAGCTCGTTGAGCTTCTGGACAGCTTCTGATAACGGCGCGTCGCCAGCAGCTGGGTTGTGTAATGAAGATGAAAGAGGAGCTAGGACGTGTGGAGGGAGGAGGGAGAGGCCCAGGGAGAAGTCGGGGCTGGGGAAGACGGTGAGAGCCTTGACGAGGATGTTGGTGATGGTCTCGTCACGGGCAAGGTGTGGGTTGAATTGGTAGCTGGAGCGTCGTGGTTAGCAGATGTAACGATGATGCTTGAGGTACAATGGTAGTCAGGAGAAAGCTGTCAGATAGAGCTAATAATAAACTTCAGCGGGGGAGTGATTCATGCTCCATCCCTCGGGTAATAGGAAACGTTGTGGTTGTTTATTCATCTTGTAGCATGGGGGGAAGAGTAGGGGGGACACGTACAGCTTCAACAGGGCGAGGTTGGCGTAGCAGTCGTACGTCTGGTTCTCGCACTGCTGCATGACATAGTCCTGGAAGACACCCGTCGTCTCTGGGTTGTAGCGATCCAGTCCATCGAGGATCTGCTGCATGTGATCCGGCCGCTCAGGCGCGAAGTCGAAAGGGGCGCCCATGGTGGTTGTGTGGATGAGCGACGAAGAGTTGGTGTTGCAGGCTTGGTCAAATTCGCTCAGTGCGACAAAAGGCGCATTGGCCACCGAGCAGCCCCGCGTCATATTCAAAAAAGTTAGACCCCGCCAAACAATCAACTGTGGAAATATACACGAGAACAACCAGAATGGCGCCCTATGACAGTGATTCTTCAGACGATGGGGGCGACTACACCGAGACGAATGTTCTGCTAGGATATGCAGCGAGGGAAGCAACGGGCGACGCGATTTCCCATATTGGAGGCGCACCGGTACGCACGTCATCAACCACGCCGAGCGTCTTTCTGACGATCATAGTAGAGCTGGATAGATGAGAAGACAGCCCCTTCTGGCGCCTTAGCAAAATGCAAAGTCTGCAATGGCTACCTCAGCCTCCTCCTCGAACTCAACGGCGATCTTCCCGACAACTTTCCTGGCCACGAGCGGCGGCTTTACATCTGGACATGTCGGCGCAAGCCATGTAGAAGAAAGGAGGGTAGTGTAAGGGGCATTCGCGGAGTGCGCATCGCAAAAGGAGCCAACAACAAGGCTAGCGCCCCCAGGGCCGAGAGAAAGGAAGTCAAGGAGGAAGAGAAGCCGCAGCCCAAAATTGGCGAGTCGCTGTTCGGAGTGAAGAACGGGACGGGCGCATCGACATCCGCGAATCCCTTCTCGAACCCGTTTTCGTCCAACCCGAACGGCGCAGCATCATCAAACCCCTTCTCCAAACCAGGTGCCAATCCCTTCGGCGCATCGACTCCCACGCCCGCAGTGCAAGTCAGCGAGCCCCAAGAGAAGAAAGACGAGGCCTCTACGACCCTCCCCGAGACATTCGCGTCCAAAGTTCGTCTCTCGTCACCACCTCCCTCCGAACAACAACCCCCGCGCCCGCATGAGCCATGGCCAGCAGACTCAGCCTTCCCTACGCCATTCCCTCACTATCACCTCGACGCCGAATACGAGACATTAGACGCCCCCTCAACACCCTCAATCCCAGCGAACGTACGGATGGACACAGATAACGAAGGAAGCGGTAGCGGTGGTGGAAAAGAAGACAAGGAGGTGTTCGAGTCATCCATGGACAGGACGTTCCAAAAGTTTGCAGATCGCATCGGAGAGAATGCAGAGCAGGTGCTACGATATGAGTACAAAGGCAAGCCGCTCCTGTACAGCGACAACGATGCTATCGGCAAGCTTCTGGGTCCACACTCAGAGAATGGTCCCTCGTCGAACGCAAAAGTCAAGACAGCAGGATCACGGAGTGGGGCTGGGTTCCCTCGCTGTTCGACCTGTGGCGCGGATAGGGTCTTCGAGGTTCAACTAACACCACATGCGATCACCGAGCTTGAGGCTGACGAGATGAGTCTCGACGGCATGGAATGGGGCACTATTATCATGGCAGTATGCAGCAGAGACTGCAAACCCAACGATGTTCAGGAAGGAGAAGTCGGATATGTGGAGGAATGGGTCGGAGTACAATGGGAGGAGGTGCCTTCGAACAAGTAGGATGAGGAGCATATACGATACCAGAGTTGTTCGATTGGAACAAACGATTCAATACTCGACTTCATATTGTTCAGGCTGCTGTGGCTGCCGTAGCTGGCGCAGCTACCCTCGTGATCTGATCACCAGCCCTGACAACACCGAGCCCTTTGGTGTCTCTGCTGGCTCTTTCACCATTTGTTTTCCAAACTTGGACTTCTTGTCCGCCTCGCAAAATACCAACGCGCATTGTCGACAGCAAATTATGTGCCGCGTTCGAATGTTCATATACACCACCGTTAAACACCGCAGTTGCGTCTTTTCCAATCGCACTTTTGATCAGCGTCTTGCCGCCAGGATGGTCAGCGATAAATGGCGAAACGTCGTGTATCACGCCTGCAATTGCCACTAAAGCCGCACCCTTGGCTGAAGTCTGAGTCTGGAAGTCGTCCCAACTGATCACTGGCAACTGAGCGAGTGGCACACCCCAATCGAGCATCGATCGCTTCTTGTCGAGGGCTTTCTGTTGCTGCTGGAGTCTACCTTTCTCAATTTCGTTCGAGCGGAAAGTCTTCAAGTCGTATGTTAGAGGAAAGACCGGGATCTTCGACATGATCCAAATAAGCCACTTCGTAGGATCGTACTGGTACCAGGCAATCGCATTCCCTTTCTTGCATCAGTATTGTTACCCCTCCCATAGCTCGAAGAAGCCGCAACTTACGGTAATCAGACGGAAACTCATGATGAAAGTTGTGATACCCCTCACCCATCGTCACCAGCGCAGTAAACACATGATCCCTCGGACTCCTCCGATCATCAAACGGCTGCTCGCCAATCCAATGCGCAAGACTATTCACACAAAACGTAGCCTGTTGCACGAAACACGCTCGTATAATCCCCGCATACACGAACCCGCCCCAATAATCGCCCCAACCCAGTCCAGCGACCATGGCAGGAAAGATCCAGGCTGTAAACAGAAGCAGTTTGCCGTAATGCTTATGTTGGAACACAACGATGGGATCGCTATCCAGATCAGAAATATCCGTCCGCCCTTTAACTTTCGGATCGTTGTTCAGCACCATCCATCCGATATGCGAGAAGAGCAATCCACGCATAACGGAGTAAGGATCTTTCATGGTATCCGTCCATCGGTGGTGAGCACGGTGATTAGCGCTCCACCACCGTATGCTACCTTGGATTGCTCCTGCTCCTGTAAACGCGAGGAATAAGCGTAGGGGAAGGCGTGCGGAATAGCATCTGTGGCTCCACAGCCTGTGGTATCCGCCTGTGATGCCGAAGGCGGTTGTGGCGTAGTAGATAATACTCCATAGAAACGTCGGCAGGGTGAGGGGTGTGGAGCGGGCGAGGTAGAGGCCGTAGCTTGGGATTAAGATGACGAGCGTTGTGTTGAGCCAGTTGATCTTTCTGTACCAGTTCTTCCAGGTGATGGGCTGGGAGGATATGTGCGGTTCCTTATCTGGTGGGGTGCTGGTAGCAGCCATCGTAGCGTCCTGGTAGTTGAATACCCCCACACACGCGAAAGCAGGTCGGGAAGACGAAATTGATGAAGCGGTTCACTACCTCAAAGTACTATAGCCTCGTATATGTACCTCCACCCACGTTCCCATCCGGAACATACCGAATACACCAGTACCGCACCAGTCGCCTGTCAGCCTAAAAAAACGCAGGGCCACCTGCGCCTTGCATGCCCAGGTGCTTGCTAGAAGAGAAAACGTGGTTCTAACGTGGTTCCCACGCTTTCCAGCCCCATCATCGGCAAAAACAAACGTGCGTAACGGCGAGACGGTCGTGCCAAACCCTCCGACCCGGATTCCACGGGCGTCGTGCGCACATCTGCGTGATGCGCGTGATTGGTTGGAGGGGGTTGGTGGTGGGTGGTTGATGAAGTTTACAATGCCGGGTTTGGTTTAGTGGCATGCAGGAACCTGGCTGTTCTTCGGTGGTTTGATGACTAACCTGGTTTGGGCGAGGGATGCGAGGTCGGGAGTGGGATGCGAGCGGCTTGGCGGAGACGACAGGACAGGATTCGAGACTTTGGAAGGCGTGATGTTGATGCCTGTTTGTAGCGGGTGTGTGGTTGCTATGCTGAATTCTGCGTGTGCTTGCGAGTTCTGTGCTATGACGACTGGATACACTACTCATGGGGCTCACGTTTGCTGACCTTGCGAATGCGTCTGATACCCGCTTGCGTAGTTGCGCGTAAGTTCATTACATTTTCAAATACCCTTTAATTGTCCTGAACCCAAGCCGCATCTATTCCATAACCAGGATTCTCATAGCTGCGAAGGTCTCTTGCATTGATTGCACGCATGACCCCAAACCATCGCCAATGACCATGCTGATCGGAATCGATATTCCCCTGCTCAACTGTTCAGGCTCTCATTCCCAGTGGTGTCATCGACCTCGTCAATATCTGCCTCGTCCTGTTCGATATATCCTTCATAGCTCATGAAGCTCAAGACTTCTTCATCATTGCGAGCCATTGTCCTCTCCCTTAAACGAAGGCGAAAATCCTTCCTAATCTCTTTCGGAGTTTCTTCCCATTCGGTTGCCGTGTGTATATTCTGGAGCATACACAAGTCAATGAAGCATTTTCGAAGAATGCAGGGACCATTGGTATTCTCGTATACACGGAGAAGGAGCTTGTGGCGAGACGCATCTGTCATGTTCAGGCTGCACTTGACGATCTTCTCGCGCACAGCTTTCGCGAACTCGCTATCTTCTACGAAGTCGCCCACTATATGCGCGTTGATCAGCCGGATGCAACGAAGTTCATCATCTCCTTCGTCCGCGTCGTAGGTTGGAAGGCTGGATCCGTAGAGCCACTGAATGTACATATGGAACCCATCGGCACTGAGATCTTCAAGATTCATGCACAAAAATTCCAACGGCGCGACCCACTTCGTGCGACATGTAGGGCACGTGGGTTTGGTTTTGTACCATTTGCCCAAGCAGTGTTCATGAAGGTTGTTCCCGCATGTCTCGCAGGATATCAAGTCTGCGCCCGCCGCATCGAGGGTTTCGTGGCATATGACACACTCGCCTTCGATGTCTTTTGTTACTTTCTGGATTAAGTTCTTGAAGTAAACCGAATGCTTGCAAAGCAAGTCTGCATGCACCGAGAATTTGCGGCGCGATGAGCCTACGTATAGACGGAGGGTTCTGTAACCTAACCTTTACAATGTGTTAGCTCTCGTGGCAAGTAAGTGGATACGGGCTGCCTACAGAAGGGGTTGTCGCTTCTTCGCCTTTCTGACCGCGCCGCGATTCTTAGTGACGGTCATCGGTTATTGCGTTGTGAGATATTGGTCGATCGAGATAGCAGCTTCGCAATTTGAGCAGAGATCATAAGTGTTCGGAAGCCGTTAAAATGCTGCAAAGCTCATAATGTTGGGCCAAAGGGGAGGCCGTCGTTGAAAAGAAATAAGGGTGAGGGATGGCGAGGTCAAATCTGGACTGCGGCTTTGGTTGATGCTCGAAGTCTCCGATAATCGCGAAATATTGCTTTCGAGAGTACCCTCGTGTATGTAATGACTGTGTGTTGCTGGGTCGTGAGTGGCTCGCTACTCGGTTCGGGATGTCGCATTACCAGTAGATGAAGTGGATGGAACCAAACAACGGTATCGCACACATATGCGAGTTAGCTGACGAGTAATACATAACGTATGTGATAATGTCTGAGTTCCAGGTTGTAGAATAGTGTCTGCATCTGTCCTCAGATGCTTGGAGAACTCAATCACACTCTCAAAGTTCCATGCAGATACCACCCTCCTCGATGTGTTCACGAACCAAGCACGCCCACAGTAGGTTGGCACGACTCTTCTTTTTTTGGGGGGCAGATACACCGGGCTCATGTTCACTGCACGGAATACTCCAAGCCAAGTTGATGAGATCCTGATGCCATTGGATAGTAGTGATGTCGTTGGCGGAGGTTTTGGATCACCCCACTCATCCAACTCCGATTTTGACCATCGCCGCAAAAGAAAGCTATAAGTCGTCTGAGCTGAAGCATCGTTGGATCATGTATCCGCGCCGAAGACCTAGCAGTAGTAGTCTTTGCACCACGGCGCTTCATCGGACATCAGACTGCCAGTCTTTACGGATGTGGTAATCGTCTTCGGCCAGTTTTCGCCGGCAGCTCCAATTTTGCTACAGTGCCGCGAACGAAGCTCCTTTGCTCACAAAAGCGGGTTCCTGGCGCAGTAGTCTTGGAGTCATTACAATGCGAGAACGTCAAAGTGGACACCATCATGACTGTATTCACATATCAATACGAGCATGACATGCTGACAGCCGCGGGTGCTTGGCGCCACCACAAAGTGAGGCGCATGCATGTTCCCGCGTCTGAAGACATGTAGGCACCCCACCATTCGCTCGCAAGAAAAGCTGTTTCGATAGTAGCTTAGCGCCAGGGCTGATGACGGCTGCAGTGAACTCGGTGTCGCAGTGGCAAACATCATGGTGAAGAATTGAAGAAGAGTTGATACCGCTAAGGGCGACCAAGAGCGGCGATCACAAGTTGCGCACGTCTCACAGCGGGGCGAAGCAGTGAAATAGCTGCCGTGATAGCCGTCTCGTGTGCGTGATGTAATTGCGGACGGTTCCTGGAGATCGCGTCCCAGGGTCCGATCGGCGACTGCAGGGCGCCTTCATCCATCGAATGCGATGTCGACGCAGCGAGTGGCAGTGGACGAAACATGGGATGCGTCGTAGAGATGCGTATCTGCGTATAGCAGAACCGCTAATAGACGTTCGACTCGGGGTGGGCACGGACTTCTCCACCTCCCGTTAGTGTGAGGGTCTCTAGCACAGCCCGCTGGTATGGCTGCAGGTGCCGGGCAGCCGTGCTCCAAGTGACGCGGGCCTCAGTACAATCACTTTCTCACGTCGCCCAATTCACCGTCGGGCCATGTTGAGCGCTGCCTGTCGCGACTACTTGTTCCCCCCACCGCTGTAAAGAAAAGCCACGAAGAATGCGGCGGTCATGGACAGGAAGGCCCTCTTCTTCCCGTGGTAAGCACAGTCCTAGGCTACCAGCAGCACACCAGCTGACAAGACAATAGCGGCCTCGTCCTAGCATCCGGGTACCTGAGCACTGCAACCCCCGTCGACTACTCCTTCGCCTTCGACAAGCCACTGCACACCGTCGCCATCGTCCTGCTGCTGACTGGCCTCGCCGTTGTCGCAATTGAAGCCTGGTCGTCGCGCAGTGCACAGCCGCAACCGCATACAAGATATATCGCCATAGCCCTGAACCAGGTGCAGAGCAGACCGGCAGCCGAAGAGATATGGACAGAGGCAGGCCAGCCAGGCCGGCGGCGAGGATGGAGCGTCCGGGCTGTCGGCGCGCTGTTGGCCGTCCTGCTGTTCGCGATATGCGGGCGCATAGCCATCTTTTACCGCGTCACCAAGGACGTTGAGTGCAGCGGCCCCTCTGCATTGGTGCGCAAACCTCTCCTATGTTGCCAACCGTACTGACCGATATAGTCATTCCTTCCCCTCGTCGCTGCCCTCTACCACAGTATTCGGCACCCCAGTCAGCGACAATACCCCGCCTGGACTGCTGACACGCGCCC
Organism: Alternaria sp. BMP 2799; assembly: GCA_023758145.1. NCBI lineage: Eukaryota > Fungi > Ascomycota > Dothideomycetes > Pleosporales > Pleosporaceae > Alternaria > Alternaria sp. BMP 2799. Next base: position 1,040,776 of record JAFVLP010000006.1, read on the forward strand.
GCGTACCCAGTTCGACCGCGTCTACAGCTTCATCTTCGACGGCTCCACGCGATACATCATTCCCTCGTTCCTGCTCTCTATCAGCAGCTTCCTTGTCATCATCAAGTCCAGCTCGTTGCGCTCCAACTACATCTGTCCCACCGCAGACTCGACTGCAACCGCCATTCCTTTCCTCCAGTTCCTCGGCTTCTTGCTGGACTGCGTCATCGTCCAGATAGCATACCGTCTGATCGACGATGGCATCTCCGAGGCGGACGACTGGACAATCCATCTTGCAGATGGTACCTCGAATCACCTCCTCGTCGGCTTGACCCTTACTGTACGTCAATCGCCTTCATGCACCATACACATCTGACCCTGAACAGGCATCTTCTTTGGTCCTTCTCGTCGCCGGCATTATCATATACCCCGCAATGCCTGAGCATCGCGAGTGGATGCTCTCGTTTTCGTCTGAATATCTCCTTGGTCTTTTGCGTTTATCGTTGATGATACCCTTTATGACGTTATGTTTCCTCAAATCGGTACGTTACTACATCCCCTCTGGTACTCTGTCGCTGACCTTCCAGGCTCGATTGTATGGCGTTATGAGCGCTTTGCTCCTTGGTGCATTTTCCTCTGCATACATTGGCGTTCTCCGTGCTCTGGGCACCGGCGTGTCCTATTCGTTCCCACCAAAATCCACCGTCGGACTTGTTTTGTGTTTGACTCTGCTCACCATTGCGCTCATCCTCTACCTCGTCACAGACACCAGCATCGAAACCCGCATACGATCGAAAGTACCCATCCGCCTGGGCAGGAACCAGTCGGCTGGTTTTATCGTACTTCTCATCGCCTTCTCCATCGGTGTTGTCGTATATCGTCGGCACGGTCCCGTTCTCGAACATCCCATCACTACCTTGATCGATATCGCGACAGTCCAACACGACCGGTGGGCATCACAAGCCTACCGGAGCAAATCCCTCTCTGAGGCTGTTGTGCACTATCGGAAACGTTACAACCGCGATCCTCCGCCGAATTTCGACAAGTGGTACCACTTCGCCATAAGCCGGAACTCCATCGTGATCGATGACTATGACAACATCGAACAAGACTTGGCACCCTTCTCGTCCTTCAACGCCGATGATCTTCGCTTACGTACCGCCACTGTCCTGGCTACGCATGAGGGGGTCGGTGGGTTACGCGTAAGAGACGGGAAGGTGGAGGTCTTCAACAACGTCCCCGGTACGCATCGCTGGATGATGGATGGCGCGGCGGCCATGATCCAGCAATTCTCCGAATCGCTTCCAGACATGGATCTTGCCCTGAACCTGAACGATGAGAGTCGCGTGGCTGCACCGTACGAGCGGCTGCGAGATGCGCTCGACAAGCCACAGCAGTACCCCTCCCCCGATTCGTCTCGCCCAGAGAAAGACTTCAGCGCCGACCGCGCAGAGAAATGGCTAGATGTGGACAGCGTACGAACGGACCCGCATTTCTTCGTCGACGCTCGCATCAAGCATTCGTATGAGACTTTCGGTTCTATCGCATGCCCACCTGACTCGCGCGCACGAAAAGAGCGGCATTGGCAGACAAGATCCTTCTGTCATACTTGTACCCAAGGCCATTCCATGGGCGCATTCGTGGCTAATTGGAGCTTATCATCAGAGCCGTGCCATCAGCCAGATATCGCCAATCTACACGGCATGCATCTCAGTCCTGCTAGTCTGATGGGTACTCATGACATGGTTCCAATCTTCAGCCAGAGTCGTGCTCCCGGTTTCGTCGACATCAGATACCCGTCACCATGGAATTACTTGGGCAAAAGCAAGTATGGGTTTGATGAAAAGTTCCCTGACCCTCACTTCCAGGACAAGGCAGATGTTCTCTTCTGGCGCGGAACGACTACGGAAGGTGTGACTACCCATGGCACTTGGAAAGGGATGCTCCGTCAACGAATTGTGCATCTCCTGAATAACGAAACCTCCCGCGAACCTATTCTTCTCCCGAAACCCGATCACAGTGGCCACCTGGAGTACATGCTGAAGCGCACTAATGACATTAAGAGGCTTCTCGAGACAAAGACTGATGTCCGCCTAGTAGGTCCGATAGCGCGCTGTGCAGGCCAAGATTGCATCGATCAGACACGCGAGTTCGGTTTCGGTGATCCTATCGACTTCAAGCAGCACTGGCGCTACCGCTACCTCTTCGACGCGGATGGCGCCGGCTTCTCTGGTCGATTCCTCCCTTTCTTACAGTCGAATTCCGTGGTCTTCAAAGCTGCCTTGTTTCGCGAATGGTACGAAGGCCGCCTCACTGCCTGGAAGCATTTCGTACCTGTAGATCTTCGCTTACACGATCTCTTTTCTTCGCTCGCTTACTTCGGTGGGTATGGCGTCGAGGCGAGGAACAAGCGCATGATGGAGGGTCATATCAAGGCTGCAGAGAAGATTGCACGTGACGGCAAGGTGTGGACGGAGAAGGTGTTGAGGAAGGAGGATATGGAGGTCTACATGTTTAGGCTGTTGCTTGAGTGGGGAAGGCTGACGGATGATGCGAGGACGGAAGTGGGATTTCGCATGGAGAAAGGGAAGTCGAAGGCTCGTGAGAGAACGAGTAGTGTTGAGCGAGAGGTGGAAGAATTGTGATATTGTATTGGCGCAAGGCGCTTAGACCATGGCGTTTTAGTAGGATAGCATTGCATGGCGCACACTCCCGTCGGAGCACAATTACCGTTTTTCTGTGTCATTGGCGAGTTGACTATGCATTCTTTGCGATGTGCTGGTGATGGTGATGATCATCATCGTACTCTCTCCGCTAACCAGACGTAGCTGTGCGCCCCGACAATCACCCGAAAAGCGGTCTATATAAAGTCGCGCTTCGGCACTTACGCTACTTCCTTCCTTATCACTCACTTTCTTCTCAAAGTTTTTCAAAATGCTTTTGGGTTGTCGGGATGTGGCGGGACTTCCTCGAAAATCCTCAACTAAGATGCGATGTGGGCCGACTGTGCGACTGTGTCTTCGCAAAACGAGTCAACGAAAATGTGGATGTCTTCCCCCGATGATCTGTTCGGACCTTCGTGCCTCAACGTCCAAAAAACGATCTCGCTTTTACGATGTCTGCGAGTTGCGGATCTTGTTCCCACGAAGGATTTCGAATAACGAAAATCTACACCGACCTTGCGATAGTTGATCGCCAGCTGAAAAGTCGAACAAGTCATTGCATGCCTCTCTCGTTCTCCATACAGTCTATACGCATGCAACCATCGAAAAATCACTGTCAGGCTCGACATGGTGCGAGTGCGAGCAACCCCTCTCAAAACAAAAGAAAGACTCATTGATTTCATGTGTTCTGCTCCTCGCTCGCTCCTTTCCCAAGAGACTACCTACATCTGCAATGTGCTGCTCTGCCTTCTGCTTCCTCGGTGTTCGCTATGAGGCATACAATTTCTCCAAAACATACCAAGACGTGTCTGATGTCAGTGGTAGCCTTCCGGTGGAGTTGATGCGCACGTCTCAGGGCTCAGCGTACCTTAGCTCGAGAGTGCATAAATGCTTTTTTTAGACTCTGGGATGCTCTTCTACAATCTATACTTTCCAAAAATTGTTTCAAAATGGTATAGACATGAAAGCAATGTCCTGCTGCGGCGTCTTCCGAGTTTTCCAAAATGGGCATCCGTCGACCCGATGTGCTGTTCCTCCTCTTCTTTCCAAAAACCAGAATAGGCTCCGAACATGTCTTCTGCGTTCAAGACCAGTCCATTAGGAGAAGGCTCTACAAACTACAGCTCGTTTCCACTATGCTCCGCTCATCAAATCACTACTGTGTCATATCACGAAAACCGTAAACGACATCAGCAATGACTCCCTCTGCCCCTTGCTTCAAACTCCAATTTGGTTTCCACATGTGTTCTTCTGCTTGAAATTAAGAAAAATAATTAGTCCACCTCGAGTGCTGCATACACCCTAGATACCTTCTTCTAGAACTCAAAAGGCGTAATGCACGTCGACATGGAAAAGTGAAAAGCTTTGGCGTGTACTGTCTAAATCTTGCTTGGAGCGCTACATGATAGAGACGCCTATGAGATCAATTGAACAGAGCGATGTGTTCTGTGTGAGTATTGAAAGAGTTCTATTATTCCTTCGACTCAAGCTCTACAAAATCTCTGAGTTATTTGAGAGCTATCAAAAACAGTTCGCCGCATTGCTATGTCCTGGCCTTCCTCTCCAACAAAACAACCTCAAATTCTAGGTCATGAGGTGGCTTCTTTTCACATACCAGTCTGACCTACTTCCTGAGTTTGTAGCTGCGTCCAAACCCTTCATAATCATGTACGATGCAACATGCTCAGATCATTAAGACGCTTCTTCCAAATCAACATTGACATCAACCCCATGTTTTTCCAGCAGTAGTAGCATAGACTCCAGCCCATCCTTTCTCGCTCGCCGCGCGCACTCCTCTGCTGTTCCAGGAGAATGCAGATCTGCTCCTCGTTCGAGAAGAAACTCAAACAATGCTGTATGTTCTGCGGCGATTGCTCCTGCGAGAGGGCTGTCCTTGCCAATGCTTTCGTTGACGTCTACGCCGGCGTCGAGCAGTAGCCGCACTACGTCCAGATAAGGCCCTCTTTCTACATTAGCTAAGAGTTTAGTTGGTACCACTGTGCGACTTTCATTTATTCCCACTTCGACAACCGCATCGCTGATGTTGACCCCACGGTCTAAGAGCATTTCCAAGGCTTTTTTCTGGCCATAGCGAGCAGCGCTCGCAAGAGCTTGATTCGGGTCGGCTCCATCGTCTAGTAGAAGCTCGACGATAGGTACGTAGCCTCGATCGATGGCGTGCTTGACTGCCTCATTACGCCAATTACATGAGACCTCGTAGTCCGATATGAACGACATGTGGACTGAGTGCCGATTCCGATCTTCGTTGGTATGTGCGGCGACACGGATTAGATGTGAAACCATGTCTATTAGGCCAAGTGCTGCGCAATGACGAATCCTGCCGTATAATTGTTTCCTGCCAGTCGGATGCATGCCACGAGTGATGCGCAAGGCCTCAATGAAATTCCATACTTGAGGGTCCCGAACGCTTGCGCGGATGTAGTACAGGGGGCCCTTGCCCCAAGTTGTCGAGCTTTCGAAATGCCACGGCCAGTCCTCGCTTCGGAAGTTGTATAGGAATCGAACAATATCTATTCGAGATCCTTTCGCTGCAGACTCAAAAAGTGCGAATCTTAACCCTGGGCCGAGATCGGATGCCTCGCTTGTCATGAGATACTCTAGAAGTTCCTCGTTGCCAAACTTTGCGGCGAGCCAAACATAATCTCCAAATACACAGCTGTTATCAGGGCTTTTAGGATTTGATAACATGGCATCTCGTAGTTTTGTGGACTGCCGAATGTACGATAGCGTATTGGTGCAAAGCGCGGCACCAAAAAGCTGTTTTTCGGTTTCCACGGAGTCCCACTTGAGTAGGCGACGGAAGTCATCCCTCAAACGCTCCTTACTCGATCTGCTTGCCCATGCCTCCACTGGGAAAAGAGTGTGAACCACGTTTGCGATGATACTATTATCGACCTTATGGCCGTGACTGGAAGCCGCTGTTTGAACGGCTGTGTTTCGGACGTCATTTAGGAACCGATTGCCATTCGGAGGCTCATGCATGACTCGATACTCCAGATAGGACTGATAGAAGTATATCACCTCCCACGAATAGCAACGGCGGAACATGATCCCATCGAGTAGCCGGAAGGTACGAAGTGCGCGCATGATCTCTTGCGCGAAGTAATCTAGTGGTCATTAGCTTTGAAGCTTAACACATGATAGTGCTCCATACGGTTTATGAGTCTCAGACGCAGACCTCTTTTCGTTCCCCGAGCAAGGATGGCATAGTGTAAGATCGCCTCGAAGAGCTCCCTAGGCAGATCAAGGAGCTTCATTGCGCTCTGATAACTGTTGCTCCTCTGGTACGATTGCGGAGGATGGCCGTGTGACGAAGATGCTGTCACTTTGGAGGCAAGTTACTGTGTCCAGTTTGGTTGGTGTCCCCCGTCATCAGAGAGAGGCGTGGCGGGGCGCTGTGCGGTATTCGCCATTGCGGCACGGTATCTTGAATGGGCTTGCGGCACAGACGGGGCCAACGGTTGTAAGCCTCGCATAACTTAGGCGCCAATAGCAGTCGTGGTACGCGAAAGTGGTCATGAACCGGCACTGTGGGTGAAACTCGCTTTGCAGAAGGGGCTATGTGGCTTGAGAGAGCGCTAGCCCCTCGATCACGTCGATCGGGCTAGCCCAGGGTCACGACATCTGAAGCTACCCTCGGGTTTAGACGAGTCTCCAGGGCTTGTGCACCTCCCATCAGACCACACCCGGCCAGCTGCGGTTTCGCGGCCTAACGTTCCGAACGATTACCCCGCATGACAGCTTGCGGCACCGTATAAATCTCGCATGCGATCCTAACTGATACCATCCCTATGCACGCCAGCCCCCGGGGCCCACTTGATGGTCTTTCTTTGTGGCTTCACGCCAGCAACACATGTGGGTGTGTCATCTCGACCACTTTCACAACATGTGTTAATATTCCGAATATACGACGATGCAATCAGTCACAACTGACGAGGCGCGGCTCAATAACATGATGGAGACGTACGCGCTGTAAGGAAGGCTTCGGACGTTTCGATATGCCAATACATTTCTAGCCCACATTTCGGAAAAGATAAACGAGTGAATTAACAGGAAAACAGGAGGAGTGAGCGATCGTGACGAACCCAACATATGAAATATCCATCGCTCTTCAATCTACCCCGTCCTCCGCCCAGCATCCTCTCTACGTTGCCCAACGCAACCCTCCGTCAATCAGCGTCAATGCTTCCTATGGAGAACTCGGAATGTACACATCCTGAACAGTCTCCCATAGCTCGTCAGGCCTTTGTAATTGATGCAACTCACTTGCTGGGAAGCCAATGGGCTCGTCACCCCTCCTCCAGATTACATTTTCCTCGCCAAGATGGTAAGCTTCGGCCGGCTCCATGTAGACATTCGAAGTGTCTTCCTTTACAGGCACGACTGTGATACTATCCACACGGGCGTTACGGGTAAGATCCGGAACCTCGAACGTCCACCAATTCGAGCCCTTGTCGGGATACGGCTGATTCACACCGTGGCCACTGGGAAGTACAACGTAGACCCTTCCTTCTACTGCTTGAGCATAAGCTTTGGAATTCGCAGCCCAGTAGTAGTCAAGACTGGAGAGAGTTTGGAACGCATTGTACTCGATCGCGTACTCCCCACCCCCGGCGTTCGGTAGTACATTATTCATAGAAGGCATCGTACCATGTCCGAGTTGGAGTCTGTCCTCAAGATTTCGCTTATAGATGCTGTCTTTCTTTTTTCGATCGAGTCCAGAGTAGAAGAACCATGGTTGACCGGTGAGTCCGTCCTGAGTGATAGTTTGTCGAAATTGGTTAGCACGGGTTGCAACATTGATGACTGGAACAGATGCATCCTCGGGATCGAAAGGGTCGTTCGCCGATGCTGCTGGCTGGTTACGATTGTTCCTCGCTGATGGCGGGTACTGAACAGCGTTGGGCTGTCCAGGGTTGTTAGCCGCAGGTGCGTTCGGGGCTGGATTGGGGTTCGCTGGCGGAGCGTTCGAGTCGGGGGCCGCTGGTTGCGAACTAGAACCTGGACCGCCCGTATCATCACCGTTGTTGTTGAACCCTCCCTCGGTTTCCTGCGAATCGGAAAAGCCACCAGATGTTTCTTGCTGCTCACTGAACCCCCCAGACTCACCCTGCTGATCGCCGGCGTCAGAAGGAGTGTTTTGCTGATCTGGGTTTACATGAGGTGCGTTGGGACTGTTGTCGTTGGGTTTAGTTGGGCGTCCTCCGCCACTGGCTCTGCGGTCGAGTGCGGGCGGGAGACCATCAGTACGGGCAAGACGAGGCCAATTCGTGTTGTTGAATGGGTGGCTACAATCGACTTCGTTCTGGCATGGAGCGATCGGTATGATTGGTTTGCCGCTACTTTGGAGGATGTATGCGGACAACAATCCAAGAGCAATTGACTTTGGCACCGAGTGACGCATGTTGATGGTGTTGTCGAGTGGCGATGGTGTATTGATACGAAGATGTAATGTGCAGAATGATCTTAATAGTAGAGTTTGGGTAAAGAAGGGAGTAGATCACTGTTGTGCTGGACGTCGGGTCAGGAGTCGTGGCTCTTATGTCTTCCTCCGTCGTTTCTCTGCGTGTCTCGTCCCGCCGAACTTTCCTGGGGTCACATTCGAATCAGACAACAGATTTGTACATCTAGCCTCATGCCAGATTTCGCATCTCAATGCTACGTCATAAGCTCTCGTTATCGAAGGCCGTTTTTGGGTTCTTTGTCCATCTGCTGCGGACGGCCCGTGGCGAAGTTCGGCAGTGTCACTATGTGGAACACGATCGGCGTGCTGGATGTCACGTATGCTCTTCGAAGAGGTGGGAATATCTCTAGATGAAACTTAACAGTAGCTTAAGTCGCCTCCGGGTCTTGCGGGGGCGGCTTGTGAGTGACGATGGTCGCCACGCCGCAAGTCCAGACGCCGCACGTTGAGGCGGCGCAGAGCCATTACCACACCAATGTGATGACATACGGCGCCATGTTCAATTAATCTATGTCACAGAAGGGGGCCATGATCGTTTTCATCGCATCGTAATGGAGTTGGGGCTGCGGCATAGAAAGGAGATCGAGTGCTCAGTGTCGCGACTCGGGGCCGACACAATTGCCGACACCACAGATGCAGTGAGATGACGCAGAAACAAGGACACATAAGGAGCAATTGAGAGTACAGTGATGGCATCCTGCATCTCAAGCTCACGAAAGTCGAACGAGCATGACGCGTGCAGTGTAGGTGACACCATCATCATGGGAATGGGGTCCAGAGGGTCTTGCATTAGGACACGAGAGGCCAAAGGGACACGTCGCGATCTCTTGTGTGGAGAATGCATGTTATATGTCCTGTTACAATCAGATATAAGAAGCGAGCAAAGCGACAGTCGATGAGAGCATCAACATCAGTTATCGCTACAATCTTCAACTACTATCAAATATCCCACACGCTCTTCAACATTCTTATCCTAGTAACCACATCTTGTACTATCGAATTCCCTCCGATTCAAAGTTCCATACTTGTACACCTTATCACCTCTCGCCATGTCAGGTTTCTTCGCCGAGCTCGGTCTTAGTGTAGCTTTCACCATGATCAGTCTTGCTCCCATGGTCCCCGAATGGCTCAACGGCAACCCCAAGCCACAAACGAAGGTCAACGTACTGGTCGGTCTGCCGCCGTTGGATGCCGATGAGCAGAACAAGAAGGACGAGATCTACGAGAAGTTGAGTTACGGCGGATGCGCTCCGGAAGTGTCACTCTTCAATGCCAACGGAGACCGGGTTGGCTACAGCAAAAACAAGAAATGCAAGCAGCTCATTAGCCAGAACAGTCCAACCGACATCTGGGCGGATTACATCAAGCCAGGCGAAACGGAGAAAGCCGAGTACATCACCGTATCCGCATCTGGAACCGACGCTATCTGCATCTCAGCTATAGCAGTCACATACCCCACTAGCAGCGACACGTACGCTTTCCTCCCCGGCGAGGTAGCTGCCATATGCAACACGCACAACCCAGATTACAAGTACTCCTGGTCCCCATCCGCGACACAAATCCAGTTCAAGTCCGAATCCGGGCAGACCCAAGACGGGCGACCGAAATGCCTGTGGATCGACAAGCCCGACGACGACGGAGACTCAGCGACCCACTACGAAGGATTCCAAGTTCATCTTCCCGACTTCAAGCTCGACAACACTACCTTCCATGGATGGCAAGAAGACCCCTCACAGATGTGCGACTCGCTGGCTCGTTTCGGCTCATACGACAGGCTTGACCCAATGCTCTGCCCAGAGATCTTCAGTCCAGCGCCATCTAAAGGTGCAAGTCTTCCTTTGGATACCGTCTCGGCATGTATACCGGCTGCAAAAGACAGCACGACAGACCCTCACATCTGCAAGGACGATAGTTTCTCGTACCAGCAACGATACGATCTCATTGTTATGTACGACCAGATGTGTCTTAACGACGATTGGTGGTATTATAAGTGTGAAGAAAGGCCTTCATGCCCGCCTGGGCCGGAAAAACGTCGGTCGCTTCTGAGATCGCGATCTTCTTCATCCTACTGGCCATTTCCCCATACTCCCAAATCGAAGTATCGGCGCACTTCACTCGACCATCCGCTCCAGAGGCAGTTCGATGGAGTACTAGTCAAGAGTCAAGACGTCACGCAAAGTGCAGTCGAGATCTGCCAAAGCACCGGCAGTGTTGGACCTGACTTCTATTCCGAGCCCGAGCAGATGTTCTGTGATATGAAGACGCGTGAACTGTATCCAGCATGTAACGGTACTGTTCAGATGACTTGTTTCGATCCAACTCAAAACGAGACGAGAACTGAGACTGGTGACGGAGGAGTGGATAAGCGTCGCGAGCGGACAACGTATGTGGAGGTGAAGGATTGGTCGTGAGCGGGACGAGAAGATGGATGACCGCACAGGGCTGGTCCCAATGTTGATATGTCATTTACAATTGTACTTCCTCGTATCTAATACCTCATACTCCTCACCCCCTTCTTGTGACTAGGACTATCCATCCAACTTTCCTTGAACCTATCCTCTCCGTCATCGTCCTGATCCACATCTCCCAGATCTATACCAGTAACACCATCCACATCTTCACCGTCACTTCCAAACTCTTCCTGACCACCAACGCCGCCTTCAGGACTCCAAACCGGACTCGTGGCAATCTTCGGTCTTGACTTGAACACCCTATCGTAGTCCACTTCGTCGCTGAATAACTGCTCTGTAGGTGTCCGCTCGATACTTTCGAGCTTTGCTTGTTCTAGGAGTTCAAACGATTTGCGGTTCCGCGGTGTATCGAATTGGTTGACGGGGAAGAGTGATGATCGGCTAGATTTACGCTGTTCCTTCTTTGCTGTGGCGGAGGGGCGTGGGTTGGATTGCATGGCTTCCATGGTGAGCCGAGTTCGTTCAGCCAGTGTTGCGCGTCGGTCGCCGTCTTCATCTCCAGTGATAGAAGGAATAGGCGGTGGTCCCATAGATGGCAGCGGGAGATCAGGTGACTCTGGAACAGGTTCGAAAGAGTTTGTCCGTGCCATTGTCATGCGTGTGCGTTCAATGAGTGAGAGGGACATGCGTGGTTGAGGCTTCTTCACTGGAGATGGTGTCGCATTACCGATGGAGTTGATAATTTGGTCGGCAAGTGCTTCTTCAGCATCGAGTTCTGGGGGATCGAAAGTTGGGATTGGCGGTTCAGAGGGGTATTCTGGTGATGGCTCAAGCAGCTTTTCAGGAGAGAGATCCGTTTTTTGCTCTGAGTAATTAGTAAGTGTTTTGGCAGCTTCGGACGGTGAGTTGTCGACGACTGGCTCGGAAACAGCAGGCCTAGTCTCCGGTACTGGTGTGCGCTCGTTATCAGTCTCCGTCGGCGATGCGTCATGCTGGGTTGTAGCCCTACTCAACGCAGATGATTGACCAATTAGTGTGGCATCTGAGTCGATTGGTGTGGCAGTTGTCGGAACGTGCCGAGATGGTCTGGGTAGGACCGGGACATGTTCTAACGAGTTTGGTCTTGATGGTGACTGTAATTTGACAGGCTTAGCTGGAATCACTGGCGCTTTCCGTATCGCCTCCGTCTGAGTAGATTTCCTTGTGAGAAGTGGTGGGCGAGCAGTCTTTGCCGTCGAGGTACTTCTATGATGTATAATTGTAGATGCAGTACTAGCCCTGACTTTGGCGGCTCGCGCCAGCTCACTGTCCATATCAGACAGGATGTCTTGAAATTCTGTTCGCATAGTCGGCCGCTTTACACTCGCAGATTCTGCTGTGTGTTTCGCCGACGGCAATTGATATTGCGAGTGGTCATCGAAGTGGAACTCCTTTACTGGCGCCGCAGTCTGTCCGCTTAATGATGTTTCCTTCCCTGACTCGTCGTTTTGTAGCTCAGCGTGGAAAGCCTTCCACTTTTGTAACCTCTCCTGCTGCTCTTGCACTCTTGCTTGCAGGTTCTCCAGTAATCCAGTTTCAGGCGCGACGTCTTCTAGTTTTCTGCCTTTTTCCACCATGTGCAAAACTTTGTCGAAACGGCTGTTTAGGAACGCATCGTCCGCCTGTACGTTCTCGCCGCGTAGCATTACGTCGAGCCACTGTTGGTTGCCAACCCAGTTGTCCTTGAGCTGTTTCTTGATGGCATTGGCTTCTTTCTGTGGTATCGCTGGCTTTTGCGCCCGAGGGGTATCTTTGCATTTGCGTATGCGACCCCGGATATCTGCTGCCTTTTTGTCCAGAAGACCATGGAATTCCATGTACTTCAGCCTCTTCTCTTCTTTCTGTCTCAGCACGTTGACGAGCGCTGCCTTGTGCGCGATAGCTAAGGGCAGTAATGACCGTTGCTGTTCGACTGAGAGTGTTGACGCTGTCGCCAGTTTTCTTGCGACAACGGCATCTCTGTCACCTCCGTTTTGCGCTGCAAGGACCTTTTTGAGTACGACATTCGAAAATATAGCCAATATCTCGTAGAACTTCTCGCCCTTGCACTCGTCAAGCATTGTTTTCCTAAGAACTGACTCTCTTCCCAAAACGCCATTCTTCTTCAACTCGTTCAGACATCGGTATAGCGCAGCGCGGAGGTTTAACGATTGGAGTGGTTCGAGTGGCGGGAAGAAGGGCTGGAGTTTCTGTAGCTGAGTCAGACATAGATCAGCGTGAGGTTTCATCCCAGCATACCTGTGCCGTCTCATTGGGATCCCATATTTCGAAGAGTCGAAATAGTGCCCATTCAGCCCCGCCAATTCTCTGTCGCTGGTCTGCATTCTTTGCCGAGAAAGTTTGTATCGTGATTTCAGGCCAATCCGGTCGCAAATCCAAATCCAACAATCGCAGATTGGTTACGAACAGGCGAATATCGGGTGCTGCTATTGGGTTCACTGCTTGAGGTTTGGGAATTGTCTTGACCGACGCGGTGCGCGCATGGCCGCTCATGGTAGTCGCGGTGGCCGCAGAGACGGTTGAGGGCGGTCGAGACATGTTCGCGACCGCAGAGCATACATTCGCGCGGCGACCCTGGTCAGAGTCCCTGAGACTTGAGGTGCATGAGTGGTGTTGCGGTGTGACGGGACCCTTGCGTTGTTTGCCAAGGCGGGTGTTATCGATAGGTCCGTTCGCGCCTTCTGTTCCCTGTCTGACTTTCGTCACTTGTCCCGCCATTCTTCACTCACCAAACAGTCACCGTTTATAAGACAATCACGCACCCGCTAGACTTCTATAAACCTCCGACTCCGAACCGCATTCGAGACACAAAGCAATCATGACAGTCGACGAAGCAACCCAGGTCAACGGCGTGCCCGACTCTAACGCCGGTGTACTTGACGCAAAGAAAGCAGAACAGAGGAAGTGGACAGTCGAGAGTGGTATGTCATGAACAAGCGATAGCTCGTCCGTATGCGACACCTCTCTTACCCCTCATGCCATGTATCCGCACGTTACTAATATACCTCGAAGTCCTTTCAGAGAACGCACTTAAGTACGCCGAAAACACCGACTCACCGCTCCCCTTCTTCCATCTCCTCGAGCGCCTAAAGACGACGAAACGTGCAGGATGGCAGCGTTTCAAAATCGGCGATGGCGAGTCTATATCCGACCACATGTACCGCATGAGCATCCTTACCATGATGGCTCCTGCCTCAATAAGCTCCAAGCTCGACATTGCGCGATGCTGTCGCATGGCTGTTGTCCACGACATGGCTGAGGCGCTTGTCGGCGACATTACACCTGTAGACGGAATCGCTAAGGAGGAGAAGAGCAGGAGAGAGACCGAGACCATGGACTACATCTGCACAAACCTGCTGGGCAAGTTTAACGGTGGACTCAACGGTCAAGACATTAGGGCGCTATGGCAGGAATACGAGGACAGCGAGACGGCTGAGTCGCACTTTGTGCACGACATCGACAAGATTGAGCTACTCGTCCAGATGGTCGAATACGAGCGCGAGTCCAAGTGCGAGCGAGATCTTGGGGAATTCCAGTGGGTCGCAGATGTTATCAAGAGCGAGGAAGTTAAGGCATGGGCGCAGCAGATCATCCGTGAGAGGGAGCAGTTGTGGAACGATCACGGCAAGATAGCGAAGCCTGCTAGTGCGTACAAGAAGTCTTGAGGGACAACGGCGCATGGTGCCGAGCGCACTCGCATAACAATAGACGGGCTCCTTCACTGGCGCATTTCATGAGGTACGACGGTTTAGTAGACGGTAATTGCATGTCTAGAATTCATCTTCTCGTATGTAAACATCATTTCTCTCTCAGTCGTGATGTTTAATCCTCTTCACCTCTCTCAAGAGGCCTTTCAACTTGACATCAACAACCACTCTAGCACTTAAGAATTAGACAAGCTGATCAATCTCCTCTTCTTCACCTCCCTACTCGGCGTCCCCGCGAGCCTAGGCATACCCCCAGCCACTCCGTTATCCCCAAAACCATAATCATGCTGGCTGTATCCACTACTTCCACTCGCGCTATTCCAAACCCCCTTCACCCCCAAACCCCCATACTCCCCCTTCCTAATCTCATTACCAGACCTGCGTCCATGCCAGTAACACAAGTCCGCGCTGGGCCCCCTATACTTAGGATGCAGAGGGCACAGCGGACTATTAGGAAGGTGTTCAGGGACGAGCCATTCAAACTTGCGTCGCTCTTCTTCTTCTTGACGGGCGAGCGCTGCGAGAGTGCGTTCGTCGGGGGTGTCGGGGTAGTGCGATTGGTGGATGCGGGACCAGACGTCGTGGCCCAGCATGGGGGATGTGGCTGCTAGGGAGGGACTGGCTGGCGGTTTTACGCCGAGGTAGCCTGCTGCATTGCCGATTTCGTTGCTTGTGCTTGCTGTGAGGGTACTGCTCGGGCCAAAGTCAACGGGTGGGTTGATGAAGTCGCTGCGGGGGCCGGAAGGGCCTTCGTCTTCTGCTTCGTCCGAGGGGTTGTCGATGTCGTTTGCTAGGCTCATGAGTAGGGCGTCGGAATCCCAGTAGCCGCCCGGACTAGACTTGGGCTTGTTGCGTGTGTTGATTGCGCTGCCACCGCCGTGGACGTCGAAGAAGAAGTCTGCTAGCTTGCCTTTGACTTCGCCATTTGAGTCGAACATGGGTGGGGTTGGTACACGTTGAAGCCCTGGGGGGATGAAGGCCGGCGGAGCATGCATTTGCGCGAGAGACTTAACTGGGGGTACTTGTTTGCCCCGAGCAGGGAAGAAGGAAAATGGAGTTTGTTGTTTGGTAGCTTCTGTGCCGTTTTGGTCGGAGATACGGTTTGAGCGTCGGAAGGGATTGAAGGAGAAGCGGCGATTGAGAGATTGCGCTGGTCCAGGAGAGGGAGGTGCATCGTCACTCGATTTGTTCAGCCATAACCAGCGCCGCGAACGTGTCGCCTTGGACTCGCTCGCTATCTGCTGCAACTCTGCCTTTGTTCGGGCTTGCTGTTCTCTGTATATGTTCTCTTCTGCTGGGGTCCAACTACCATCTGGTGTCTTGGCCACCGTCGAATCGCTGGCACTCGTACCACTCTTCTCACTCCTGCCACTTCTCGTTCTCTTCGATCGCGGACGATCAATGTAACACCGATCTCGTACTTTCGGTGGCGGTCGTTCGAACTTCGGGGATTGCGATGAGAAGATCGCATCGGTATCGGGCAGGAGACCTATGCCACCTTTGTTGTCATTCCTCAGCGCTGAGGTGCTGTCACGAATGTAGTCTTCTTCGAGGATTGGCGTAGCTTTGGCCATTGGCATTGGCTCCCACTTCGGCTGCTCTTTGCGGATCCACGGTGTTTTCGGACTTCGCGCGCGTGGAGCACCGAGGTTAGCCATGATATCGACGGGTGAGCGGCCGCGAGCAGGTAAGTCCGGAATGACAGTTGGCATGGAAAGATCGAGATTGACCTTTCTGCGGTCCCGTAGTCCGCCTTTTCCCGCTGGAGACTGTGGGCACGATGGGGTTTTTTCGCTTTTTGTCGGTGTAGTTGGCTCTTCAATAACAACGGATGGCTTTGATGCTTGCTCGTAGGACTCCTTTGCTTTGACAATAGGAAGTGGTGCAAATGATAGCATGCGGTCCTTCTTGTGTAATTTGAGCGGACTTCCTTCCTGGGGATCTCGCCGGTCTTGGTCATCTTTGCTTTCGGGCAGGTGAAGCATTCTGAATTCGGGTACGTGCCGTACGATGCCCTTGGCAAAGGCTGCTATAGATGACCTTCTGTGATCGCGGACGTAAGAATCATTAGTTTCTGTGGAAAAGGAACCCGTTCGAGCTGTAGTTTCAGAATTGCGCGACTCCATGCTGTCGATATGCTGCAGCTTGCTGTTTTGGATGTGGTCCGCATCGTCGATGGTCGTCCTTCGAATTATCTCTTCCAGCGGTGGAGGTGTTTTCGGGCGTTCCTGCTCCATCGACATTGGGTTGCGACTGTGCCTGCTCTCATTTCCAAGGCTTGCTCGATGGTCCCAGCTAAACCCCTCACGTCTGTCGACGTGCCGTCTTGGGGTAATTCCTTCGTCATTCTCTGACGACTCGGTGCTAACAATCTGGTCGGCATGTTCCTGAAGTGAGGTGTAGTGTCTGGTGAGAGAGGTTGGTGAGCTCGGGCCCAGGAAGCTACCGAGATCGTGTGCAGAGGGTGCGATCAGCCCTGGTATGCCCGAAGGTGTGATAGAGGCATACGCGGCGGTATCGGTTGCGTGGGCCCTGGTCAGTGGTGCCGACAGCATGAGCGGACCGGCGATGAAAGCCGCTGTTGTGTATTTGAAGCGTATGCGCCCAGTCGATCACGCATCTAGCGGACGGTATGTTAACTAGCAAACCGTTCGTGAAGTCAATAGGTATATCGTAGGTGGGTGCGCAGAAAGAATAGGTAGTGCGCAACTGTAGGAAGCATGGTGTTGCTCTGAACTGGGATGTAGAGGCAGCGTGTATCTTTGGTTTCCGCATCAGGAAGGAGACATGGACGACAAGACATCTTAACGAGGAAGTGGCCGTTTGGGCCGCGGATGTGCATACCAACTTCCCAACCGGGACATTAGTGTCATAACAAGACTCCACCAACGCCATTCTATGCAAAACTACGCGGATATCTTTCCACTCCGCAAACCAAGTCATGCAAACCGGGTATCCCAACCATGCCTCATAACACATTACGCAAACATCAATACTTATCCAGATGATCCCGACGAGGCTTGCACCACACTAGTGCCGTCGACAAACCGTGTGCGGAAGATGCGGTTTGCGTTTTGGAACATGCCGTCCTTCAAACTGACGACGATAAATTGCGATCCCTTGAAGCGGGTTTTGAACAAACGACCGATGTTTTGTGTATGCGATAGGTCCAGCGCGGCATCGACTTCGTCCAGAATGTACATGGGTGCAGGTTTGAACTGGAGGAGGGCCATGATGAGGGATAAGGCGATAAGTGATCTAGAAAATGTTAGCGCATGTGATCCGGGCGAGTACGGGTGAGTGCATACCTTTGACCACCACTCAGCTCTGTCAGTGACTGCTTCCACACCTTGCCCAGCATGACTTTGACTTCCAGACCATCAGAAATTGTCTTGCCCTCAGGAGGATCCAATTTCGCGAAACTGCCTGGCAGCAGCTCGTTGAAAATTTGACCAAAATCGCGATTGACAATTGTCCAGGTCTTGTGCAGCGCCTCTTTCTTGTATTCATCGAGCTTGACGATGGTCTCTTCGATCTTCGATTTGTCTCGGATGACTGTCGACATGTTCCGCTTGAGGCTGGCCTCTTTCTTCTCAACGTTGTCGATCATAGCCATGACCTTGGGGTTGATCTTGTTCTTCTTCTGCTGGAAATGCTCTTCCAAGGACTTCCGCCTGGTTTTCGCGTCGGCCATGTTCACGCCTTTGAAGTCATAGACTGTGCCGGCACGTCCAAAGAGCTCAGAATCGCTCGCGATGAACTCGTACTCCTTTTCGAGGGCCTTGACATGGCTAGCTGCGCCCTCCTGTTCTTTGTGGAATCTTTCGATCTCATGGCCGAGCTTCTGTTGTTCCAGACCGCCTTCAGTGATGGATGAGTTTTTCGACCTTATGGCATCTTCGAGTGAGCGGAGTTCTTCGTCGAAGCCTGTGAGTTTCGCTTGCTCGTCTCTCAAGTGGGCTGCAGCCAGGTCATGGGCGTCCTAACGAAGTTAGCATTGACATGTGACATTGGTCCAAAGAACTAACCTGTACACGAGATTGCTCAGCTAGCAACTCGTCGACTTCTGCTTGCTGCGACTGCAGATTAGTCTGAACCTCTTCAAGTTGCTCTTGTGCTGCCGCCAGGTCACTCCCGCATTGCTCGGACTCGACCATAGCTTCGCGCATCTCGGTCTGCAGGGGCTTGATGGAAGCGCTGTTCTTGTTCAAAGCCTTCTTGAGCTTGTCCAGCGATGACTGTAGTTCAGCAAGCTTGCTGTCCTTGTTGTTGCTGAACTCGCTCATGTCGCGTTCGATACGTTTGACGTCCTTGTTGGCTTCGTCTTGGCGAGTCTTTGCTGCTTTTATGTCTTCCTTGAGCTGAGCAATGGTCTGCTTCATCTCTTCCACGGCTTGGATGATCTAAGTCATAATTAGCAAAGCCCCAGGTTCGCATTCTAGGGGTCATCACTTACCGATGAGGAAGAGTTGCTGCCAATCTGCTCCTCAGTGAGCTTGATCTCGTGTCTCTTGAGGTCGAGCTCCTGTTTTGATTTACGAGCAGCGTCCAACTTCTTCTTCTCTTTGGCCATGGTGGCCTGCAGCGTCTGAAGCTGGGCTTCTTGTGAACTCAGCTCTGTCGTAATCTCATTGAGCTTTTGGAGAGTAATGAGAACTCCGCTTGACTGAGGTGCGCTACCACCAGACAGAACACCAGCTGGGTCGTACGTGTCGCCTTGTAGAGTGACACTCTTCATGCGCACTGCTGGATCGAAGGTCACGCGCTTAGCGGTCTCGGCATCCTCACAGACGAGTGTAGACCCAAAGACGTACTCCATAGCGGCGTTGACCTCGTGCTCGTATCCGATCAACGACAAGGCCAGGTCGGCTTTCCCAGGCGCGATCCTCTGAGCAGCCCCAATCTTCTCTGCCGACGCCTTGAAAGCTGCAATTTTGTTGAGTGGAATGATTGTCACTCGCTTCTTCAGCTTGCCGTTCTCGAGAAGTTGCTTGCCGGTGGCAGCTGAGTCGACGACAACATTATAAAGCCGACCGCCAGCGCAAATCTCCAGAGCGGTACCTGCTCGGGTATGCTCCTTTCCTAGGGTGAAGAGCTGAGCGACCAGACCTTTGACTTTAGACCGATCGAAGTTCGGGGAGGGGTCGTTGTAACTGAAGTCGATGTTCGCAACCTGCCGCCTCATGCCGTCTGCTTGTTGGCGGAGTTCGCGTATGCGTGCCTGAAGATGCGACTCTTGCTGATACATATCGGCTTCCTGACCTTCGTTGTAGCCAAGCTTCGCAAGGTCCGCTTCTAGCTTCTGAGCTTGGGATTTCAACGCCTCGAGGTCTTTGAGGAGCCCGGAATTCTGTTCTTTGGCTTTTTTCGCCTTCGGCTCGTCTTCCTTGATCTGCTTCTCAAGATGTGATATCCGAAGTTTGCTCTGCTCTTGCTCGGTCGCGGCTGCGCTTGCGCGATTCCGGGCGTCTTGCAGTTGGCCTTGGTAACCGCCTTCCTGGCCTTCTTTAGAAGCCACACCTGTCTGTAGGGTTTGGAGAAGCTCTTCCTTCTTCTCCACCTCCTCCGTCTGCTTCGCCAGCTCGGCGTGGGCTGTCTGGTACTTCTCTTGCAACTTCTCGTACGTCTGCTTCTTCTCCTGTAGTAGCTTCTCCAATTCTTTGACACTCTTCTCGACACCCTCCTTCCGTTCTACCTCTTCGGCCATGCTAGTCGTTTTCAGGTCTAGCACTGTCGTCAGGCGGACAATCTCGTGCGAATGCGTCTTGACTTCCTCTTCCAGAGCCTGGAACTTCCCGCCCTTGCGCAGCTCCTTCTCTCGTGTTGCCTTTGTCTGTTTGATGTCCTCCTGGAGGTTCTCAATCTCCTTCTTCATGCGCACAGCAGACGCGTCGAGGTCTTTCGCCCTTTGCTTCTTGGCTTCGAGGTCTTCGGCAGACTGTTGTAATCGCTCGTTGTATCGTATGTAGTCGTATGCGACGACTAGCTTCGTAAGGCGCTCGAGCTCGCTCTGTGTCTGTTGGAAGTCCAGAAAGGCACGCTTTTCCATCCGCAGTTTCTCGAGCTTCGGGTCGATTTCGTCTCGCAGTAGCTCCGTAATCTCCTGCACCTTCATTTCCTTCTTAGCCATGGTCTTGTATGCCTTGTCCCGCCTGTCCTCAAACATGCGTGTTCCAGCAGCCTCTTCCAGCATAGCCAAAATCTCCTTGGCCTTCATGTTCAGCACCTGCATGACCTTTCCTTGTGCGATCATGAAATTCGGGTTGTTGATGTTCAGTTGTACAGACTGGAATAGGTTCTGTATGCTTTGTTGTTGCGCGCGGTGTCCGTTGATGAGATACTTGCTCGCTCCTCCGAGCACGATCTGCCTTGTCACCGAAATCTGTGCATGTTCCTCAAAGCCGACGGGGCTCTTCGATTTGTCGCGGTTATCGAACACGATGGTAACGCTCGCTTTGGTGACACCCGCTTGGCCGCGCTTGTAGATGAGATCCTGCAATACCGTCAGCGCTCCCGTATCGCGTACTTCTTGCTGTCCACACTCACCTGCAAGTTCTGCGCCCGCACCACGCTCAAGTTGTTGATTCCGAGTACGAAACATATTGAATCGAGAATGTTCGACTTTCCGGATCCGTTTAGTCCCGTGATTGAGTTGAAGCTCTCGTCCCTGGTCGGCTGTCAGTCGTGTCTCTGAATGAGGGGAACGTAAACAAGCCCTACCAGCCAGAAATGACAGTTCGCACAGCGTATGACTTGTAGCCCTATGCGCGTGTTAGGTAGCGACGAATAAATAGCTAGCCATACCTACATCGATTACGAGTTCTATAATCCTCATGGTGGCTGCATGTGCTGTCGTGCTGGAATGCGTCGCTGCTAATGTTTGTTGTTCCGTCTCACATGGGCAAGGGTCTCGGTACCGCCCACCAAATCGCGCTAGGCCTTCACGTGGCAGCGCGCCCACGCGTGCCCCGCCACCTTCCACTCCCAACCACGACAATGCGAGGGCACAAATATACGCACAGATCCCAGTTGGCCGTAGACGTCATCGATTACTACTATGTGCTAAAGGAGTGTGAATATCTTCACCTGGTATCTCAAACGCTATCATCGCTCATCAACGCAGACTCAAAGTACAATCACCGAGCTTGCCCCAGGCAATGCTCTGGCTCGGCCTCTACGGGCTCACTAGCTTCTGTGCATGCGGTTTTTGAGCAGCTCTTTTTCCTCCCTAATCCTCTTGCAACAAACTCCTTAGATTCGAAGCTTCCCATTGCCTTCAAGCCATATTCACATTCGTCCTTCACGGGTGGAAGCGGGGCGGTCCTAGGGGCGCCTCCCAGTTCCTGGATAGTGATCTCGTCATCTGGGTTGTTGGATAGCCCGAAGTTGAAGTTCCCAAAAACCTTGGTGCTCGGTCGCATTGTACCCGCGGTACGGTCTTCGTAGTAAGAGGTGTTCCGGCCGGTGCCATATTGTGGGAACAGGGTTCGGAAGAGGCACTTGGTCGCTGGTGCACATGCCGTCATGATATGTACAGCTGGTTCAGCGATGCTGATTCCGATGCCAATATCCCAGGTACGATCCTTGTTGGTAGGAGCAAATCGGTAGTAGTATACGATGAATCTGCCGATCGAGACACCTGTCGCGATCCAACCCAGGCTCATGACGATAACGACTAGGAGCTTCGTACGTCGGTGCATTTGGAGGCCCCATACCATGATAGAAGGAATTGGGATGATGATAAGATCCATGAAGATGGACAAACCACACGACACAAGTACAAAGGTACGCGCATCGATACAAGTACCGCCTGGTACAACATTTCCATCGGCATCGATGCTATCCATGGCAGGTCTGGACCAAGCGTAGGCACGAGGCGTGCACTGCACGACATTGACTATCGTCGACCCGACGGAGTATATGATGTTCAGCCAGAAAGTAAGGTGTAACGGGTATCGTACGCGCCGCCGACTATCCTTCATACGGAAGAGGAACATGATAATGGAAGCTCGAATCAATCCCATGACTAGAAACAGACGCCATATGTCAGCAAGATTCCGGAGCATCCTGCGGATCCGATATACGTACGTGGGTGGTACATCATCTGTACTGCGAAGTTCCATCGTATCGCAACGAGCTGTTCCGCCACGGACTTCTTGGGCAGATCATAGACATGATAGCCAGTGCCGCTCAGTACAATGTACATCCATGTTGCCAGAGTATCTAGTATGAGGAGGACAAAGGCTATCAAGATAAGGTGGTCGTCCCAGCAAAAGTTGCGTCCGAGGTACCGCGACCATACCCTGAGGAAGACTGTGAGAGAGGCGACGACTGTGAAAGTACCGATGATGGCCAGGACCTCGGGTTGTCGGCTTTCCACCATAGTCCTGCTGATGTTTGTCGCCAGCGTCGTGCGACTATGGAGCGCTCAGTCCGTTGGTGCGCAGTAGCCGTTGAAGCCCACAGCGTGGTGTTCAATGTTGGCCTGTCCAGTGGATCGTGAACCGGATGAACCAGAGGGCTTATGAAGATCGTGGGTCCACGACGGATGATCGCACCGAGAAGCGAACGTGGAGTAACGACGCAAACAGTGAGGATCTGAAGTGTGACGGATATTGTAGGTGTTATTGGCCCACCCAAGGAAAAGTCGAATGTACCCGCACTGGACGCCTTCGAGTTTTCCTCGCTATGTGACTAGTATATGTCGCGCGTCCACGCGGGAAGTCGCACGTACACTCCCTTGGTGTCAGGATGGGATGTTTGGTGGCCAAGACGGATGCTGTCACTGCACGGCGAGGTGAAAGGTTGCCTCGGACCAGCCGCTGCTCTAGACTTGTGTCGTCTCAAGGATAAAAACCTGCCAGGAACCAGAGGCGTCGTCCAAAGCGAGGCGGTCCATTATGCACACCACAGCCGCGGCAACAGTAGTCGACTCCCGCTCGTGTCTTCCCCTCTCGCTTGACCAGAAAGAGGACTAGAGCGTCTCACGAAGTCCAAATCGGTTTCTCACGGTCCGAATTTGGGCTGACATGTCAAGGGCAGCCCTGGACACGGTCGCAATCTTCCGGCTGGAGGCCTGTCCGCCCTGATGTTGGCTGGTCGATGGTCTGGACGCAACCATGGACAATTGAGCCACTGCCACTAGGGATTTCGATTGCGATTGCAAAGTGAGCGAATCGATGTTTTGAGCCACTTGTGATTAGGGGAAGTAAGTATGCCGATCTTCAGGATTATGGCGTTGTTGGCGTTGAAGGCTTGGAGACCGGCGGCCATGTGGCTAACGGAGGCGATCCCCCGGGACTAGTTTATTGTCCGACCCGTCTGACGCGGCTCCTGCCAGACGCGCAGTCATCCTCACTGCACTCGATTGCAATTGATGGCCGAGAAATAACTGACACCATTCCAAGCCGTTATCATGAACGCGTGTTTTAGAACTACTTGTGAGCTCCACTGCTGCAGGTCCGTTGTCAGGCAATCGCGGCAGCTTCGCGCTTGCGTGCGTACATGACTCTCAGACTTTGCACTACCGGCAGCTACGCCGGCACCAACAGGCAGAACCTGGGCGGCAAGCCTCACGACTCGAGTAACGATGTGCCTGAGACTAGTCCCAACGACATATTCGAGCGCACGTGGGCACAGTCGATATTCCAGGGACTGCCTCACGAGTGCAGAATTCGCATTATCATTGCTGATCGCTTCTTGCGATAGGTCCAATATATAGAATATGCATGTGAGATAAGCCGTACCACGCAACATCTGCATACATGGACACTCAGGAATTGCCTGGATAGGTTGCGATGCCGTGATTACTTGAATACCATGTCGTCGCCCCCGGTTATCTCAGCTGTCAACAATCTTTCCAGCCAAGATCAGCGGTCACACTCTGGGCAAAGAACATTAGCCTACATCCTGCCAAGCTCAGGTTATTGGACGACGCCTCCTATATCGAGTCAGTCCGTAAGATGACCATTATGACTATCGCCTTGTTTCTCGTCTCAGTGCGCAACGGTCCGTCATCCGCAGACCAGCCGCAAGCCCCAGGGGAAAGGTACAGTGAGTAACGGCCGTCAATGGCAAAAAGAAACTTTCTGACAGACATGTAGATCTGCAGCCGTTCGACGGGAGACGATCAATTGCCAAAGATTGGTACCCTCGGTGAAACACTGAGTCGTCGTTTTACACCGACGAACGATTCAAAATGGCTTCCATCGCTATGTGGCTCGCAGTTTTGGCTGCAACGTCAACCACGGCATCACCCGTCCTTTCGGCTAAGGCTGGAACCAACACCCTCAACGTAGATGTAGACCTCCAAGGCGTCACTTCAGCAGTCAGGTCCCTCTTTCTCCCCGGCTCGCTCGACGCTACAACACCAACGAACTCTTCGAGATGCAAAGTCTACCCCGATGACCCTCAATGGCCTTCCGATGAGGCCTGGTCCCAGCTCAGCAAACTCACTGGCGACCGCGTCATCAGTGCACCTACTCCGTTGGCAGCAGTGTGCTACCCTGGCGAAGATTACAACGCTGCAAAATGCTCCGAATACACTGTGGCAGCATGGCAGAAGTCGTATATCCATATGATCGACCCTATTGAGATGATGTCTCCAGTCGCTCAAGGCCTGACCTGTGCCCCACCGGTTCTCTACGACTCGCATGGCTGCACTCGTGGAGGCTTCCCCATGTATGTTGTCAACGCGACTGAACCCAAGCACGTCCAGCTCGCCGTCAACTTTGCTCGTAATTCGGGTGTCAGACTCGTCGTCAAGAACACCGGCCACGACTTCCTCGGCAAGAGTGGTGGCAAGGATGCTCTCAGCATCTGGACGCACAACATGAAGGACATCGAGTACATCGAAGAGTATGTCGATGAGAAGCTCAACTACACTGGCCCTGCATTCAAGAGCGGTGTTGGCGTGCAAGCTTTCGAGATCTACAAGGCTGCCGCTGAGAAGGGCAGAATCGTCGTTGGTGGCGAAGGCGAGACGGTCGGAGTCATGGGTGGATACATTCAAGGAGGTGGTCACTCTCCATTGACCGGATTGTACGGCACTGGAGCTGACAGCGTGCTCTCCATGGAGGTCGTTAGGGCTGATGGCGAGTATGTTGTCGCAAACTCTACCTCCAACACCGATCTCTTCTGGGCCCTGCGTGGTGGTGGTGGCAGCACCTTTGGCGTCGTCACCTCCGTGACCGTCAAGGCCCACCCCGACCTCGAGGTCACAGCCTCCCGCTTTGGTTTCAACTCCAAGGACACAGGCAACGAGACGTTCTGGGCTGCAATCCGCTCATACGTCGACCTGTGGATTGACAACGCCGATGCCGGTACATACACATACTGGACTTTGATCCCCTCCAACGGCACCTTTGCGTTCGCCTTCTCGCCCTTCTTTGCGCCCGGCAAGAATGTCGAGGAAGCCACCGCCCTCCTACAGCCCTGGTTCAACAAGCTCGATGACTTGGGTGTCAAGTATGACCCCAACATCACCCACTTCGACAACTACTACGATGCGTGGCGTTCATCCTTCCCTCTCGAGGCCGTTCAGAAGCCCAATGTAGCAACCGCATCGCGCCTCTTCCCTCGCGCCAACTTTGAGACAGCTGAGAAGCGTCAAGAAGTATACGAGAACATCCGCCGATCGAGCGAGAAGAACCGCGTGCAAGTTCACTTCAACATGCAGGCCAAGGACCCATACAACACCGACAATGCTGTCAACACTCATTGGCGCCCGCTAGTCTCCTTCAGCATGCAATCTGTGCGCTGGCCCATCAACAGCACCGCCGAGGAGATCCTGAGGATCCGCAAGGAGTTCCAGGCAGGCGATATGCAGGCCTGGAGAGACATTAGCCCTGGTGCTGGATCCTACCTTGCTGAGGCTGATCGTCTCGAGCCTGACTTCGGTAATGCGTTCTTCGGTGACAACTACCCTAAGTTGTTGGAATTGAAGAAGAAGCTTGACCCTCAGGATGTGTTCTTTGCGACTACCGGAGTCGGTAGTGAGAGGTGGAAGGTAGAGAGCGTAGACGGCCTGCCGAACGAGAACGGCAAGCTGTGCCGTGTGTAAACGCTGGACTTTCTTTTCTCTGTATATTCTTTACTTCTCAAATTGGCCGATCTCGTTTGTAGCTTTGATAGATAGACGTCACTACACGAGTAAATCACTAAGTCTATCAAGTATTGCTCCCTCGTTTGTTGACCATGAACCCTTTTGCGCACATCTCGACGAAATTTGATAGCGACAATGTCGCCTCTAAACTCTCGCATCGCTAACGGCGGGCCGGCCTTCAATCGTATCAAACACGGGCCCAACGAACTGCCTCTTCCCTCTGACAAACCACCACACAGCACTCAACACCAGAACACCTCCCAGAACGACCGGCGCGTAGTTCATGTTCTGAGCCGTGACAGGTTGATATGGCGGAAAAAGAAGGAAGATAGACACATAGACAGTGTAAATAATGGAGACAAGGTTGACTCCCACACCGAGCTTCCCGAGCCTAAAGGGGCCGTATGGTAGTGACGTTGGGCGAGCTACCCGCCGGTAAAGTATAAGTAATATCGGCATCAAGTATGAGATGTACAGACCGACTGTACCGAGTGATACGATAGCGTTGAAAGCAGTAGTGGAACCGATGTTTAGGAGGCCGATCAAAATTAGAAAGACGCTGGTGACCGCTATCGCTGGTAGAGGTACATGATGTTTGCTGTCGACACGGGATAGCGTCTTCGAGCAAGGTAGTCCAGCGTCCTGGGCGAAAGACCACAGCATTCGAGATGCCGTCAGAAGAAGAGGTACTGTAGCCAGTGCCGCTATGACTATGAGGGCGCAAGTCATGGCTGATGCTGCTGCCTTGTTACGGCTGATCTGATAGAAGATCTCGATGATGGGGTATCCGGTTGTCGTTTCCATCGCTTCGGTGATGTCGCCCATACAGAACAGAACAACGAGCAAGAACCCGAACCCTAGTGCGCCGTTGATGATGATTGATGCTAACATGGCTCGCGGAACGTTGCGTTCGGGGTCTTTGATCTCTTCGGTGAGATGGGTCGCGCTGTCGTATCCTAGTCGTATTGTCAGTTTTGTAAAATTGTTGAAATTGGGCGTGACGAACCTGCAAGCACATATGTGCTACTCAGCAAACCAATGCTGAAAGCTACGCCGTCACTACTCCACCCCGACTCGTTGATAAAAGTGGTGAAGACGAATTCCGCGGAATTTTTGCTGGGTGATATAACGCAGATGACAATGATCAGCACGGCCCAGAATCCGACGTGTAGCGCGAATGTCGCATGCAAAATCAGAGGCATGATTCTGATAGCGAAGACATTGACAAGTGCTGCAAGCCCAAGGAAGGCACAATATATCAACGTTCCGTGCCACCTCTCATACGAGTAGCTCGGGTAATTGAGTACAACGAGACCTTGAATCATTGTTGCACCAAGGAATGGGGCTGCCGCAGTAAAGGTCTGCCAGGCGAATATGCAGATCCATCCTGAAGCATATCCCCATGCTGCTCTGAATTTCTTGGGGGCAAGTTGGACGACGAAGTAGTACTGGCCTCCAGCCGATGGGTACCTGGCGAAAAGTGGTGGTCAGATGAGTTCGCAATCCACAGAGGAGCTCTCGACTCACATGGAGGCCAATTCTGAAAGAGACAACGCTGTTGCCAATGTCCCTATGATCGCGACTGTGGTATCTGTATCAGAGGCCGATTCAAGCCAGCAGATTGGAAGACGAACGTAGGTATCCATACACCAGAGACACTGGGCCTCCAGATATGAGTCCGGTGGCCATTGTAGACCCAAGTGCTTCCCATGTTGCGATCAGAGATGTTGCCGTAGAAATAAGGGAGAAGACGTTGAAGTTTTGCTACTGCTGGTAAGTAAGACGGTATCAACGGTCTCGACGTAACTTACTTCAAGCTTCTGGTCGGAGACCTGCGTCTGATCATGCTTCCCAGACATGGTCCGTTGCAAGTCCAGAGCCATCGCTTCGTTCTCTTTGCCGTCAACATCTTTTTGAGAACTCATGTTGGTTTTCTCGTTCACTCGCTCTGTACAGCGCAGTAGACGGTTAGTCCGATAGGAAGAAGAGAAAACGCTCACGCCGCATGTTCAATAGAATCATGGTCGTTGATGCGCGGAACCAATCCGAACAACCTGGACTGGTGAAGCGACTGTAACCTAATCAGGAAGCAGTGGCATGCCTGTCAAGATATGCTTATCTCTGCGCCGCATCTTTCCATTAGCAGAGGGGCTCCATATTGAACGTGTGTCAGTGATCCCAGGGCCTTTCTCTTACGTTCTGCGTATAGTGTCCTATCTCGTCCAATCATCGAGGCGGGTTATACGAATTAGAGGAACCGGTTCTGCGGGGAACGGCAAAGGAAGAGGGTTCTGCAGCCATCCCGACGCCGGTCGTAGAGGTAGGCGGAATCATGCCGTGATAGTGTACCTGACTCCAAACCAGACATGTGTATCTGGTGCTTTGCGAGTCACGGTAGCCATGGTGCATGCCCGGGTGGTGCGAGACGAGTAGTCGATGAGCCGAAGTGCTGTGCCCAGATCTCTCGAAGCTTACTACGCTCGGTTTAGACGCGTCAACATGAGTCGTCAGGTCGAACGTATGCCGTTGAGTTCATGATTCTCGTGTTGAAAGCGGCGCCTCTGTTCGGTGTAACGTCGGGGAGGTTGGCGAGACGTGCTTGACGCGTCTTATCGGTGTTGCGGGCAATGCGGACAAAATTCCGCGATAACGCTAGTGCCGCCGCCCATCAGCACCAGCCCGCAGTTCCATGGACGCGTCAAATGAAAACCACGTAGTCTCTTTCAGTGATATCTTGTGACCTTCATAGTGGAATTACTCTCTAGATTTCCCGTAGTCACGAGCATATACTGTTATTTTGCTTTAATGAACTCGCGTGCGAGCATACTCTAACAAACTACCACCACTGCACCCCCCTCCCAGCAAAAGGCCCATCGCCCAGCATCTGCTCAACAAGCCAATCATCAATAATGACCGCCGCAACCTTCCTTAGCTCTTTCATATGCCTCTTGCACAGATAGCCACCGCGATTTTCCGTGTCTGGTCTCCATGTAATTGTATTACGGCAGTCGCGGACAGCGCATGGTTTCTGGAGATAGCAGCAGGAAGTGAAGGAGGAGGAAATGGACGATAGAGAGGGGCGTGGGATTTTAGGCATTTTCTTTTGTGGTATGTTGGGGAGGACGATACGATGGGATCTTGTTGTGTAGGTGAGATGCGATGATAGAGGCTGGTATGGTTCAGGTATGCTCAAAAGTTCATATGGATGGACAATAGTTCAGCGAGATGACCACTATACCTCTGCTAACAATGCGTTGGCTCATGATGCGATGTTGTCTTTGACAAACCCTCATCTGGGTCCAATCCAAGGACGTCCCGTATCCACGTATCCCCCAGCAGCAAACACGCGCCTCCTGAACCATCTCGCCTTCGTTGCATTCCATTCAGCAATAGGAGTCGCATCTTTCCAATGGGCCCCCCACGCGTCGATATCTAGATCCTCGTTTGACCAGCCTTCACGTCCAATGCGGTCTTCATTGCCAATGATTCCTGACCTCTGTCGTCCACTCCTGTTAACGTAATCTTCTGAAACTCGCACATTCTCGCGCCTCTACTGCGAGATGCCCAACTCCTTGTAGAAAGCTTCGGTTTGGGGCTTGCGACCAAGGAACTCCTCAAGAATGTCCATCTCCTCCTTGGAACCACCACGCTCGAGAACCGTGTGCCGGTAGCGACGGCCTTCGGTGGGGTTCATGGGATCCTTCTTGAAGACAGTGTAGAACATGTCTGTGGAGTAGACCTGAGATGAGAGGTAGCCGTAGTAGCTGTGATGATTAGCATGTGATGTTTGGTAAAGTGATCGAACGTGACTTACCCAGCGTCATAACCACCGATCAAGTGGCCAAACGTAGCCTGTCCGTTACCCCAGTGCCAGTCACCCTTCTTGTCACCCTCCAACGACTCAGGTCCCTTCAGCTGACTGATCTCGTGCCTCAAAGAGTTGTACTTCTCAGTAATGTCCATCTTCTCAAGCTCCTCATGGCTGGCTGGCTCGTGAACAGCCATGTCAAAGGTGCCGAAATGCAACTGTCTCAAGTTGAATAGGGCGTCGTTGACATGCTTGGTTGAGATCAACTTTGCAACGAGTGACTGGGGGATCTGCTCTGCTGGCTTCTTGTCGGCGCCTGAAGACTCTAGATATGCCTTCTCGTAGTCGGCAGAGATGTGAGAGTAGTGGTGTGATAGAGAGCGTAGTTGCGACGGTGTCCAGCACCAGTTCTCCAGCATCTGAGATGGTGCCTCAACAAAGTCACGAACAGTGTTGGTGCCGTGGAAGCGAGAGTAGGTTGTCCGCGATACCAAGTCATGAATACCGTGTCCAAGCTCGTGGAAGAGGGTAACAACTTCATCGTGCTTCAGTAGCGAGGGCTTCTTCTTTGTTGGCTTCGAGAAGTTGCAGACTAGTGCCGTTGCGGGGTAACGTCGCTTGCCGTTCTCGTCTATGTAACCAGGCTGGAGGTTGAAGTTGGCGGCATGTCTACCAATAAGTCAGTATTCATCTCATATGCAGGTTATACCGCGGCTTTACTTACCCGTACTTGCCGTCCCGAGGGAACAGATCGAGGTAGAGATAGCCGACAAAGCCCTCGCCCTCGCCCTTGTCATCCCAAACGCTGAAGATCTGCACCTCCTCATGCCAGACAATATCGGAACCCTTACCGCCATCAGCAAGGGCAGCCCTGTCTTCCTCACCAACGATCTCAACGAAGACCAGACCAAAAAGCTCTTCAAAGATCTTCAACATGCCTTGGATAGTCGTCTGCAGAGGGAAGTACTCGGCAATGACTTGGTGGTCCAACTGATAGTCCTTCTCCAGTAACAGACGATCGTAGTACCGGTTGTCCCAGAGGTAGTAGTCTTTGGTCAGCGGGCCGGTAAGTCCATTTTCCTTCACATCTTGCTCTTTCAATGCCATCAGCTTCTCAATCTCTTTCTTGCCGCCTGGTGCAAGCCGAGTGCGAAGGTCACCGAGGAAGTCGTCGACTGTCTTGGTAGTCTTTGCCATCTTATCTTCTATCCGGAATTGCGCGTGGTTGTCGTAGCCGAGAAGGCGGGCGGCTTCGTCACGAAGGAGGATGGCCTCCCTGAACAGAGGTACATTATCGTTACACTTGTTCTCATTCTCGACAAAGACCTTCATGCGCGTCTCCGGGTTCGTCGCGTACTTGAGTGTCGGGAAGAGGTCGGGGTACTTGAAGGTCAGGAACAGCTTGCCGTCGAATTCACCCTCTCCCTTCTTGAGTCCTGAGAGGACATCCTCTGGCACGCCGTGTAGCTCCTCGGGTGTAAACCACAATCCTCCGCTTTCCTCGTTAAGGTTCTTCTGGAAAGCAATGCTGATCTGACTCAGACGCTGCTTGATCTCCTTGAAACGATCCCTCTTGGGACCCGCGGGAAGATTCAGACCATTCCTAATGAACGACTTGTGGTCCTTCTCGAGCAGCCGTCGGGACTCCGGGTCTAGGTCCTCGCCCTTCTTCAGTACCGCATCGATGAGGTTGAAGACGTCCTCGCGCATAGACGACTCAATACCAAAGTCGTCGAGCATCTGCTCCACCTCGCTGGACGCATCGCGCAGCTCCTTGCTTGTCGACACGGCGTTGTAGAAGCCGAGGATATGCGATTCGATGGCCATCTTGTTGTCATCGCGGGCGATGGGAAGGAGTACGTTTGCGAAGTTGGCGCTCTCGGGCTTCACGTCGCGGACAATGGCATCTTGGACACCTCGTGACCTGTCGATCTGGGGCAAGCGTCAGCATTTGGTCGATGTACCCCTCCGGCGG
Organism: Alternaria sp. BMP 2799; assembly: GCA_023758145.1. Taxonomy (NCBI): domain Eukaryota; kingdom Fungi; phylum Ascomycota; class Dothideomycetes; order Pleosporales; family Pleosporaceae; genus Alternaria; species Alternaria sp. BMP 2799. Next base: position 1,072,946 of record JAFVLP010000006.1, read on the forward strand.
GGTTGGCAGGAGCGATTGCGAGCGGAAGCTTTGGAATCACGGAGCTGCACATACCAGTCGCTTTGCGTCATTCACCAAGCTCTCCTTGGTAGCCGTGAACTTGGGCGGCAACTGCGGCGGTGTCTTGTATTGCGAGGGAGCCATGGTGGAGTTGGTGAGTGGCCTAAACGGTTGTGTGTAGAGGGGATGCCGTAGAGGCGATGGCTTGACGTATTGCAGTATAGATGGTACGCGGCCGCCGAGTCGGATTGAAGCCAGGATGGCGGATGTTGCGATGAAGAGAGCGACAGCGGCGAGGAATAGCTTGGTAAGGCGTGAGGAAGCCACGATGCAGGTGGGTAAACAAGCGCCTGCTACTTAAGCCGAGATGTGGGGGAGATCCACAGGTGCGATTGGTGTGCTGCGATAAACAACGGGCTTGTAGCTGCGAGCACGACGGTGAAAGCGGTCGAGTATAACGCGGGCGTCTACGTGACCTCTCCATCGCTCTCTGGACAGCCGCATGAGATCGCCGCTGACGCCCAGGTGGATAGCTCCGCCCGGTGTTAGCCTCAAATGGCAAGGCGGCATCGTTAAACCCATGTCATCCTGCACCCCTCATGCAACACCCGATGTTAGACATGGCCGCAGTCGGCCGTGACGAATGTCTTTCTGCAGCTGCCAATGTGCATACAGAACGCGACATCTGTGTTCATGAGACCAGCGCAGTCTGTGCAGTTCACAAGTGACACAGCTATTACGAGTTGCTTACATTCTTGAGGGAAAAAAATATAAACTTTATTAAAGGCAGATTATCATTATCGTTACAAATACAAGAAGGCACCCCTGAGCTCCTCAGACCGTCATGTGCGGATGCTGTTGTGGCTCTAGTAATGTCTCGCCCCTGCTAGCTGAGCTCAGACTTTCCGGTATGGTGATGAAGGGCCCCCAAGCAGAACCTCTAGTACGCATTGTCTCTTCGTGTATTGTGATGAAGCAATTGTCCTGCTCACTGGCTCTCTTGACGTCCTGGAGCGGCCATTCGCCCATATCGAGTGCTTTGTGCTGGCTAAAGGCATCGATCTGAACAGGCCGCGATGGCACTCTGTTGACCTTCACTGGCGTTGCGCTTCGTTCTTCCTTTTGAGTACTGCGAAACAAGAGACGCAGGAATGGTATAGATGCAGAGATTATGCCGCTGTTGGTCTCAACCTGACCCCACAAGAGCAGGTCGTTTCCAAAGCGGGCAGAGTTGGAGGGCGACTCAGCCCATAGCATCATGACCCACATGCGTACGGACGATGCGGTTATAGCCATGATGCCAACTGAGAAGATGCCGATGAGTGCTAGACGTTTGGTCATAGCTATGCGAAGACTGAGAAGTGTCGGAAGGGGAAGCATGAGGATGATGATGTCGGTTATCAGGTTGGATGCCGAGGAGAACACCCATAGCTTGATGGGGTCGAAGCATTTGACTGGCTTTCGGTGGGCGTTTGGGTTGCGATCGAACTGAGCGAAGTAGTTGGTTGTCGACCAAGCGTCTGATGGGTTCTCGCATTGGAAGGTGGATGCCATGCTTGCAGCAAACGTGTACATGCAGACGAAAGCGATCGTAGCATAAACGAGCTTGCGGAACGTGCGGTTTGCGGCGATGGCGCGGTAGAAGAAGAGGATACTGAGCTTGACGAAGCCCAGCCCGATGGTGTAGGTCAAGCGGTAGACCCACCATGATATGAGATTGCCACGGACTTGCGGCTCGATCAGGGGCCGCTTCTCCTGGATGGATGTTAGACGTTGTTGTTGGCTGAACTTTGGTCTCTCTCACTGGATTGAATAGATAGCTTGGACGAGTATGGGCGCTGGTCTCATCTTGATAGAAGTTCACCACGAAGTTGCCCCATGTAACTACCTGAATCTCATTAGCTTTATCGTCGAGGAGACGAGGCTCAGACTTACAAGAGCCACAAACATGAGGTGATCGCTAGCACTGACAGTTCCCATCAAAAACCATCTGCAATAGTATCTGTTCGAGGACGTCAGCCTGTTGCCATATCACATCAACGCCAATTAGTCCTACCGCAACGCTACGATGACGGTCGACATCGTCGTGAGTATCGCCCCAACAATCACCACCACATATCCCGGCCGGAAGTACATGTTGAATGGCTGCGCGTGAAGCACAACAAGGAGAGTATCTAGGCTCGATTGAACGATTCGACGTGTGCAACAATGCGCCCGGACAGCAAGAGAAGAAAACAGATGTATGAACAAACATGAACATGAACAAAGTGAGTCGGGCCTGAGCGTTCGGTTATGAGGACGGATACAAAATGCAAACCTGAGGATTCCCCAGATTCTGCACAAGCGGGAGGGAGTGTCCCATAGGCCGTGTGGCGCTCCTTACGCGTGTGAACAAGCATTACTATCCCAGCTGTGGCGATCATGCAAGAGAAGCGACCGGATGGCTCGACGCGAAGTGAACCATAGTACATGTCTGGAGAATGCGATTGGTCTATGGCATCGAGAAAGTTCGCAGCTAGCGAATGATGCAAGGCTTAGAAACCGTTGTATAACATCGGGCAGCCATATGATCGGCCCGTAGCCTTGAAGAATCCACAGGAATCCACAATGGCATGCTATGAAGGAACAATATGGGGCTGCGTCGTGATCTTGGCGCATGTGGTACGATCAAGATAGAGACGCTATCTCTATGCTGGGCTACGGAAGTCATGCGCGCTAAGTCCAAAACAGGTACTAACCGTGAAAGGAGAAGAGACAGCGGCCATGTGGCTAGATTCGGGTAGCTAAAGGCTTGCATGATGTGATGGGCTCGGCAGCAGAGCTTCCATCAGACCCACTTTTAGCCGGGTGGGCGTTGTGACGTGAGTGTCAGAGACCCTGAGGCTGAAACGCTTGTTGCACGCGTTACTCAACAACGAGGGCCTGAGGCGATAGACGAACGACGATGTCGCATTCGGACGCTGTTACGTAGTCTACGAATCGAAATGCTCGGGCATCGTGCTGGTTAGGAGAGCTCGAAGGGATCGTGCATATTGAGCCTAGACCGCCCTCAAAAGATTGCCGATCAAATACTGTAACGACGCACCCTGGATTGTGGGTACTTGAAGGGAAGATAGGAAACATGAAGTTGCAATGAAGTCGGCAGTCTCCTGGTAAGCCGGGATGAGGATGGAAAACGACGTCGCAAGGCAAGATAGAATGCTGTACCTGATTGAGGCGGTACAGAAGGCCGGCCTCGAAACAAGGGATCGTAGGAAACGTCAAACCCCGTTAGAAGAGGTGTAGAGCCCACCGCTGCAACACAGTTAGTAGCACTTTCCTGTGATCACAGTCTGATGTTCGTGGGAGTTGCAGCGGGGGGTGCTCTCAAACATCTGCGGGGTGACGACTGCCGAGCGCTACACGAAGGTCGGCATCTGAAGGCCGCTTACACCCATGCGCAAGTTGAGTCTGGAGGTGGCTGGCGGCGCCAATGAGTCGTTGTTGAGGGAGAAAGCAGCCGTAAGACAAGCCAAGGATTCGGACACACCCTGAGTGAGAATGACTCACCGCTGCGCGCTATGATTGGACCATTGGGTGGCTTTAAGTGGAGCTGTGAACATCATCCAGGGACCACACTTTGGACTAAGGCACCGCAGCTGCAAGCCTCAGGCTTCCGTTCAGCGAAAAGGGCGTACGGGGTTTTGGCGGCGGAACGTCCGGTTAGGTTCCCAAAGCGAGTACAATTTGGCAGATAATGGTGTTGTTGATGTAGGACATCGTCGAGGGTGTTGCTCACTTCGACTCATTGTGAGGTTGATGGACGTCTTCAAGGGCTCAATTTGTGTAGATATAGGCTCTTGCTCATTATGAGCTAGAGTGATTGTCGCGGAAGATGAATGCAAACATCAGTATAAACTGAGGACAGTGCAACATAGAGTCATATGTAGAACAGATATTGAATTCATCATTTGACGATATTGACAGTGAGTGTACACCACCAGAACCCTACAACCTCTGAGATTAAACCCTATTTTGCCGATCTGAATACCGCCCTGAACAGGCGTACCATGATCCGACCCATTGTCCGACATCGTCTGAAAGGAGGCCTCTCTAGATGATGAAACAGGAAAGATTAGGCCACCACATGCTGACAGACCGATACAGGGTTACTTCTGAGAACGGAGCAGGGCACGAAGCGTCTCGACCTCTCCCTCCAACCTGGCGTTGCGGACTTTAAGGTCGTCTCGCTCGGCTTTGACTTCCTTGAGTTCGGTCTCGAGGGTACTCATTTGATCGACGCGCTTTTGGCGGTAGCGACGGGCAGCAAGGGTGTTTGCCTTTCGCTTCTCAACTCGGCAGGAGGGTTCCGAGTCCTTGGGGCTGTTCTTTGTAGATGACAATTTGGACGACGAGATTTGCTCAGGGGGTGATGAGCTCTGATCCTTGTGACTTGTCGAGGAAGAACCAGACTGAGAGTAATCTACGTAGATTAGTTACTGGAGAATTGAGAAGCGTGGCGTGGTCTTTACCTCTGGCCATCAGCGCAGATGTGTTCATAGTGTTGATATTGCCCATGCCAGGCGGCATGGTAAGCATGTTCATGTTGTCTTCCGCGATCGAAAGTGAAGTAGGCCCGCCAGGAAGCAGTTGCGTGCCATCGCCAAGATATTGTGAGTCAGAATGGGGGAAGAGGTCCCAGTCCGGAGTGGTATGGAAAGAAGGGTCCGGTGCAAGTAGGCCACCTGTCAAGGCGGCGGACGAGGAAGTAGAAGATAGAAGTGAAGGGGTATCGAACAGAGCACTGTTATTATCGGCGGTCGAGTAGGAGAGTGCAAACTCCCAATTAATTGACTGACTTCCAGGGTGGTTTCGCGACGAGACGGAGTTGCTGTGGCTGCCAGTACAGGCGGGCGAGTTCGCTTGGAACGAATCGCATGGAGAAGATTGAATACTGCATTTCGGGATGTTAAAGGGCGGGTCCTGGTACCCGCTGGTGAAATCGAAGAAATCGTCAAGTGAAATTGGAAACTATCTGAAGGCGCCCAGCACTGGGTGATGAGCGCGAAGTTTGGTGACGAGAGGAAGAGGAGCGCGGGGTGGCTTCTCTTTATACGGGAGGGCGGTGCCTAGGTGGGTTTGATTAGGGCTGATGGCTGATGGCATGCGCTAGCGGCCTACCCCGGTCGCAGTTTCCTGCAACTTTGAATGTAACCCGGCTGCGCCCACCAGCATCGGCAAGCACAGCCCACACCGACGACATGGCTACGATACACTCCTCACGATTACTACGGCCCAATCTCGCACTCGTGCAGCAGGACACGGTCCTGTCTTTCCTGGTGCCGTCGGTCCAATGCGCGCGCTTCTCCACATCACCCGCCCGATGGAAAAGAGACAACAACAGGGACAGAGGCAATTCCGCCGTCAGAGCTACCGGTCTGCGTCCTAGACAAACATTGTCGGTCAAGGAGAAAGATTTCGCAAAGCAGCGGTTGCCCAAGCCCGTCAAGATCGAGCAGGAAGTGACTGGCACACCCGACCACGGTCTGTGGGATTTCTTCAAGGACCAGCAGCTCCTGCAGACACCAGTAGAAGAGCAGAAACATGGTAGGCTGCCATTGGTTCCGTGACGGGAGGCGGGTAACTGACAGAGGCACAGGAAGGTCGTGGACTGTTGGCGAGCTGCGCAGTCGAGACTGGGACACCCTGCACCAGCTGTGGTGGGTATGCGTGAAGGAGCGGAATCGTCTTGCGACCGAAAAGCTTGAGCGAAAGCGTCTGGATGCGGGCTACGGCGACTTCGAAAATGAGGAGCGAGACAAAACGGTGCAGGAGACGATGAAGGCGATTCTCGACACATTGGCCGAGCGACACCAGGCATACCAGGAAGCCTATGTACTCGCGCAGCGCGACCCAGACATCGACTTGTCGAGGACAGACGGACCACAGTACACTCAGACACCATACGTACGTACAGCTTCTCAGGATGGCTATCCCCAAGCTGACCCATTTGTAGGAACCCGTAGAAGCAGACGAGACGCCCTACGAGACTCCGGCCGAGCAAACCATCGAAGAGCCCTCGAAAGACAAAGTACTTGTAGAACCCGAAGTGCAACCGAAGGAGAAGGTGAATCACGCATAATGAGGATCATGAGTGCAGGTGGCATATGCGCCTGGGTAGCTACCCGGCGAGGAATGTACCTGTTGAAACTTTGGCAACGGTACGGACATCGTACAAATGTGACTACGATCATAAACGCATCGCATATGGGATGGCGAACGGGGAGCACTGCTAGTGCAGTGAGGATGCTGTATAGATTATGGTGGTCAGGGCGGCCTCTGTAGCATATCGCGTGTATCACAATCAGTCATGAAATCAATGAAGTGCACTAGTCAAGCGTATGCTAACCGCGACGAGTTATGAAAGTAATGCGAGCATAAACAGCCCTGGAGGTCGACCAGATTGGCGAGGCGCTTCCCAGAGAGAGCTACAACCCCACATCCATCACACCGCCTAGGGCTAACACCGCCTGTCCACGCGCCTTCTTAGCGGACACCCTCTACCGCAATCCTCAACTTTCTTATTCTGCACCCGACATCTGACAGCCATGGACGAGATTGCCCCCGAATACGACGTAGTGGTCCTGGGAACAGGTGGGTTGCCCTTACCCCACCTACGTAACGCTGCCGTCGCGGAAGCTAACTATCTCCAGGTCTCACGGAATGTGTACTTTCAGGGTAACACACGGACGCGACCCAGCTTCCGAGTCCATACTGACATGCTTGCAGAGTCCTTAGTGTCAAGGGCAAGAAGGTGCTCCACATCGACCGCAACGACCACTATGGCGGGTATGTTATCTGAACAGGTACTCTGAGGGGCGAGAGCTAACAGGAAGCAGTGAGGCAGCATCGCTGAACATTGAAGCAGTAAGTCCACACCACGCCTGACGGTCAAACACATACTAACACGGTGCCCAGCTTTTCAAGCGATACGGCCAGACCGAGGGCGAGCCATGGAAGAAGTACGGCCGCGTCAACGACTGGAACATCGACCTCGTCCCCAAGCTGCTCATGTCCAACGGTGAACTCACCAACATTCTCGTTTCCACCGACGTCACCAAATACCTCGAGTTCAAGCAGATCGCCGGCAGCTACGTACAACAGGGCAACGGCGCCAAGGCAACCGTCGCAAAGGTCCCCTCAGATGCCGGCGAGGCGCTGCGATCGCCTCTCATGGGTCTCTTCGAGAAGCGTCGGGCGAGGAACTTCCTCGAGTGGGTTGGCGCTTACAACGCGGATGACCCAGCGTCACACAAGGGTACGGATGCTCAAGTAAAAGGGAATAGAGAATGGTGACTGACATCTGACGCAGGCATCGATATCCAGAACTGCACCATGAAGGACGTATACGACAAGTTCGGCCTTGAGGCGACCACTCGCGATTTCATCGGCCACTCCATGGCCTTGTACCCCACCGACGACTACATCACACAGAAGGGGCAAGCAAACGAGGCCGTCCAGCGCATCAGGCTCTACGTCAACTCCATGGCACGCTACGGAAAATCGCCTTACATCTACCCGCTCTACGGTTTGGGAGAGCTTCCTCAGGGTTTCGCTCGTCTTTCCGCTATCTACGGTGGTACCTACATGCTGAACACCGACGTCGACGAGTTCCTCTACGAAGGCGACAAGGTTGTGGGTATCAAGGCCACCATGAAGGAGAAGGACGACGCTGGCGAGGGCATGAAGTTTGAGACCAAGGCAGGAAAGATCCTCGCCGACCCCTCATACTTCCCCGGCAAGGCGCGTGTTACTGGACATTTGCTCAAGGCCATTTGCATTCTGAACCACCCCATCCCCAACACAGCCGATGCCGACTCACTGCAACTGATCATTCCTCAGTCTCAGGTCGGACGCAAGCACGGTACGTATACACCCGTGTGCCCACAGAACCCTTGCTGACAGTTTCCACTAGACATCTACATCGCTGTCGTCTCGTCTGCACACAACGTCTGCCCCAAGGGCTACTACATCGCCATTGTCTCCACCATCGCTGAGGGCGACAGCAACCACCACCTTGAGCTTCAGCCCGGTCTTGACCGTCTCGGAAAGATCGAGGAGAAGTTCATGGGCCCAGCTATCCCACTCTACGAGCCAATTGAGAGCGGTGCCAAGGACAACATCTTCATGTCGAAGAGCTACGACGCCACCAGCCACTTTGAGACAACGACTGGTATGTTTCCGATGTCTGAAATGGTGTACGAAATACTGACATATGACAGATGACATCAAGGACATTTACCAGCGGGCCGAGGGCCACGAGCTGGTTGTCGAGGGTCTGAGAGAGGGCGCGAACTTCAATGTTGAGGAATAGACAGGCTCCACGAGGGGACGGATGATACAAGCATCAACGGTCTTTTAGGTATATCGTTTGGTAATCGGTAAAGACTTGGCTTCTACAATGACTTTCATTCTCAACATGTGTGAATGCGTGATGCTGCGGAGCTCGAGCTCGGTATTTCCTATTTGGGCGATGAGATCGGTCCCTTCCAATTCGACCACCACGCGCGTCTCGACGAACGTGTCAGTCCAGCCCAGATCCAGGTGGATAACAAGTCAAAGCTGCATCCGTTTGTAGCGTATTGAGTTGTGATGTTGTACCTGTGCCTATGACGATGGTAGATCTTGGCAGGGATACCTCCATGGCTCCGCAACCATCTGAGTACTGCAACGCGTCCACAAAACGTGTCCTCGAAGCGCATTGCTGTTCCCACACTCCTTTACCATGGCGCAATTCGGTCGCTACAGGTTCCTGCTGGTAGCAGTGGTGTTCCATCTGGTGTACATTTATACAATCTTCAGCATACATTTCACAAGTCCAATTGTCCATGGCATGCGCGAGCACCGCGTGGAGACGCAGGAAGCTCCCGCGAAACGTTTAGTGCTTTTTGTTGGTGAGTCGCGTCAAATGGGCGTCCATTCAGCACTGACAGTATTACAGGCGACGGACTCCGTGCAGACAAGGCATTTCAATCGTTTCCCAACCCTGATCCCAATCCTCCGACCCCTCTCGCAGACAACACCAGCGACCCGCGACCTCTCGCCCCGTACCTTCGCTCTCGCGTCCTAGAACATGGCACCTTTGGCGTCTCCCATACACGCGTTCCCACCGAATCGCGCCCCGGACATGTTGCGCTCATCGCAGGTTTATACGAGGATGTCTCCGCGGTCACGACCGGGTGGAAGCTGAACCCAGTCAACTTTGACAGCGTCTTCAATCGAAGCCGGCATACATGGAGCTGGGGCAGTCCCGACATTCTTCCCATGTTTGAGGCGGGCGCTGTACCTGGGAGAGTCGACGCATACTGCTATGGTGCTGAAGAAGAGGATTCCTCCAAAGACGCCTGGGTGTTGGACGAATGGGTATTTGAGCGCGTCAAGAAGCTCTTTGCGGACGCCAAAACGAACGCGACACTAGACGCAGAATTGAGGCAGGAGAAGAACGTCTTCTTCCTCCACTTGCTTGGAATCGACACCACAGGCCATGCGCATCGACCATACTCGTGGCAATACTTGCACAACATTCAGATCGTGGACCGTGGAGTTCAGGAGATTACGGAGCTAATTGAAGAGTTCTACAACGATGACAAGACGTCCTTTGTGTTCACAGCGGACCACGGCATGAGCGACTGGGGAAGCCATGGAGACGGACATCCAGACAATACGCGCACACCCTTGATTGCATGGGGTGCTGGTGTTGCAGCCCCATTGAAGAACGTATCAGGCGTTGCTAAAGGCCACACGGAGTTTTCTTCTGACTGGAACTTGGACGAAGTCGAACGACACGACGTTGACCAAGCCGACGTCGCGGCATTGATGGCGTACCTGGTCGGTCTGGACTTTCCCACCAACTCTGTCGGAGTCTTGCCGCTCTCTTATCTTGACAAAGACCCCAAAGCCAAGGCGGAAGCTCTCCTTGCCAACGCTAAGGAGATACTGGAAATGTATCACGTCAAAGAGGATATCAAGAAGTCGACACAACTCCACTACAAGCCGTTTTCTGGCCTTGGTGACGAGGCACATTCTGTTGAACATCGCATTGCGGAAATACAAGCTTTCATCGACAAGGGCAACGATGTAGAAGCTATCCGTGAGACTTACGAGCTCATCGACCTTGGTCTCGAAGGATTGCGGTACTTGCAGACGTACGATTGGCTCTTCTTACGGACACTGGTGACTGCCGGCTACGTCGGATGGATCGTGTTCGCCATCACGACAGTCATTGACCTGCATGTGCTCACCGAACATGTGCCAGCACAAAGAACGGCGGCCAGTATGGTGGTGTTCTCTTCTGTGTTTGTTGCGCTCTGTGGAGTATTCTTCAAACAGGAATCACCAATCGTCTACTACGCATACGCTGTATTCCCGGTCTTGTTTTGGGAGGAAGTCTTTGCGCAGAGGCTGTCGCTTGTCAAGGGCAGTAAGGTTCTGTTTGGTCATTTGAACTCAGGCGCCGATGTTGCGAAGCTTGTATTTGCGACTCTAGGCTTTTTTGGTCTCCTCGAGGCTTTGGTACGTAGGCCATGCACAGAAAGACACGATGGTACTAACTCAGAGATAGGTCCAAAGCTACTTCGTCAGGGAAATCTACACCGTATGCTACCTGGTCGCAACATTATGGCCAGCAGTCTACGGACAGGAGTTTGTGAAGAAGAACATAGCGACAGTCGCCACTTGGGTCTTGTCTTGCGTGGGCATGAGCGCTTTCACGCTACTTCCAGCCAACAAGGCAGAGGACACTCGCCTGATGTGAGTGCGCCGCTGTTCATGATCGAGTTTGAACTAATGATATGCAGTCTTCTTGGAGGTGCATTGATGTTTGTCATCGGCGCGCTTTACCTGCTCTTTGAGAAAAGCATTCTCGAAGACGGTAAATCCGAAGCCGAACTTGCCAAGCATGAACTCAACACCAACTCTCGCATTATATTGGGCGCCCAGCTCGGTCTCGTAGTGCTGTCCATGATTGTCACCAAAAGCAGCAGCGGATACCTCCAAGCGCGCGTAGGCATACCATTTGGTGTTCTGACAGTGACACGAGCAACGCTGCTGGCCTCACTCGTCGTCCCTCAACTGCATGGTCTCTACCCGAACACACACTACGTCCACCGTCTCGTAGTCATCTTCCTGCAATTTGCGCCGACATTCATCATCCTCTCGATCTCGTACGAAGGGCTATTTTACTTCGCCTTCTGCATGTGTCTGTTCAGCTGGATGCGCCTCGAGCACCAGGTGTACCTGCATAACTCGGCCAACCCATCGACTGCAGCCATTACATCGGATCCGGCCAAGCCTACCATGGACGCTGCATCTGATCGCCTCGACTCGCTCCAAAAGGGGGAGTACAGAACATTGACTCTAGCCGACGCCCGCATCGCCCTCTTCTTCATCTTCTTCATCCAGTCGGCCTTTTTCAGCGCATCCAACATCGCGTCGGTGTCGTCCTTCTCGCTCGATGCCGTCTACCGCCTGGTGCCCATTTTCGATCCCTTCTCTCAAGGCGCACTTCTCATGCTCAAGCTCATGGTGCCATTTGCGGCTCTCTCGGCCAATTTCGGTCTGCTCAACCGCCGTCTGGGTGTGGCGCCGTCGGCCCTCTTCATGGTGGTGATGGCGGTCAGTGATGTTATGACACTGAGCTTCTTCTACATGGTCAAGGACGAGGGGAGCTGGCTGGAGATTGGAACGACGATTAGTCACTTTGTTATTGCGAGTTTGTTGGGTGTGTTTGTTAGTGGACTCGAGATTTACAGCGAGTGGACTATACGGGGTGTGGAGTTTGGCGGTAGCAAGAAAACGCAGGGGAATGGGACCGTCAACGGAAAGGCTAGTGGGAAGGTAGAGTAGTTGATGTATGGAGTAGTTTGTAGTGTGTTTAAAATTAGTTTTGTATGCGAGCGTATGGTCACCTCATACAAGGGAAAAGCTGAACAAGTGCGCTGAAGTCGACACTACAATAAAAACATCAGTTTGAGAATTGTCAAGGCAATGTACAGTTCTGCAGGAGTGGCTGTCCAGTTTTCTTTTCGACAGGGTATGATGTTCCAACCCTGTTGAGATAGGGGAATCAATGATGGAAAAGTATGGTTCACTACGGCAACGGTAGGATCGCTAGAGGCGCTGTACCAAACACGCAGGAAACGCACGCTGACTGGAGCTAGGAAGATGCATGCTTCCGAGATGAGCTTGGGTTGCCGGGCAACATTGCGCTGTGCAAGTGCCTGAATCGGTCGTGATGCTCTGGAAGCGACGGCAGCCGCGTGGGGAAGGCGAGGTCGCTTGAAGGAGCATCACCGTGCTGTCTCGTTATCAGGCGAGATGGGCGGACGGCAGGCTCGAAGCGGTCGCGAGAGGTGTGATGTGGCTGGGGACGGGCGGCTGGGAAGGCTCGGCTCCACAAACTAGCGGGGCCTGCGGATGCTGCGCTGGGCGGCATGCGAGAATGGTCCTACCCAACGCACGACTATACAAAGCATACGCTCGTCAACAACATCCGTTCGGCGCATTATTACCTCCGCTACCGTCTGCGGCGCATTGTTTACCTCCATCGCTCCGCAAAAGACATATAGTCCGTCTTGTGCGACGCGCCGTGTGTGTGTGCAACGCAGCGCATCATCGATAGTCGTGTTATCGTGTCTTGGAACCAGGGGCCCGCCCCAACCACCGCCGCCAACAGCAGCCCGTCGTTCAACCTCGCACTTTTCCTGCGAATCGAAAGCCTAAATCCCACACGCCCAACCATTCTTTATTCGTATCGTCAGGCGCAATCTCGCTTCCTCTGGACTGCCAGCTTATAACACCGCCGGCCTTCACCCTTCGCTGCAGACTCTTCTTTTCGCATAATGTTCTTCAAACGGTAAGTCGGACCTGCTACGCGCTGCATCTGGTGACGCGCACTAACTTTGCATAGTCGGTCCCGAGCCAATTCTTACGTCGACAACAGTGAGAACCCGCGCTCGCAGTCATTCGACGATTACACAGATAAGCGCCCCGAGTCGAGCCGTAAGGAGTCCCACCACAGCCAGCCCTTTTCCCCTACCGAGGAGCCGGACATGTATCCCCGCCAGCAGCAACCCCAAGAGCCGACGTACGCGCAGAGTGCTCCCCCAACCCACAACAACATGCCCATCCGCTCCCAGCAGGTGCCCCCGACCGGCAGCAGCGCCCCGATGGGGCTCGGCATGCCCGACCTCATCACCGCTGCCTTCAACCAGGCCGTCCAGCCCTACACGGAGAAGATCGAGCAGCTCGAGAGCCAGCTCGCCGACATGCAGAACTGGGTCGACCAGCTCGAGCAGCAGCGCGCCGAGGTGCACAACTGGATCGACAAGCGCGGACTGCGACCAGGTAAGCCGCCTGCACTGCCCGCTGCACCACTTTGTACTGACCTGCCCAGATGTTCCTGCCTCAATTGCTAAGATCATGGACACAACCACCGCCGATGCTGCGCCCACACTCAACGCCCAGCTCGACCGCAAGATCACCATCGTCAACTTCGACCTGCACCGCCTGCAAGACGACCTCAACGATTCCATCTCCTCGTCACACTTTGCCTCGGCCATGCTGAAGTTCCTGCCCGACATCCAGCGCCTGACACTCCTCCCGTCCGGCCCGCGCTACGCCTTTGACCTCATCCTGAAGCTCGGCGGCAACCTCAACTCACACGGCGGCATCGACAGTGCTGACGCCGGCGACATAGCAGCCCGCCGCGACTTCTACAACAGGCTCGACGAAACCATGGTCGATGTCGTCCAGCGCCGCTTCGGCGAGGGCGAGGGCTGGGACGTCAAGCGCGAGATCAAGCGTATCGAGAAGACAGCCAGCTACCTCAAGACCTACGGCGTCGAGCCATACTTCCCCTCAACGCTTGAGATGATGAAGCGCGAGATGGAGTTCCAACCGCACCCCAATGGCGGTGTTCCCAATGGCGGAACAGGAACCCCACCGCGGTACCATTAGATCTCTTGAGGAGTGTGAGCTGGAGGTGTGCTGACAGTCTGTAGCTCGAGAGAGTCAACCGAACAGAGGATAGAAGCGAGGCTGGCGAAACTGGCACAACTCACGCAAGCTATCAAGAAGTGTCGAAGTGCGCAGGACAGCTTGGGCCAATTGCATCAGTTCGTCGACGGCACACCCGGGCGCTCTTCGGGGCCTCCACCGCCGCTCCCTGCACGTCCTCCACCTCAGCCGCCCACGAGACCTGCGCCACATCCACCCGGATCTATCTCGGATCTCTGTCTTGGTGGTAATGGCGCCGCTCCTGCTGCTTGATGAAAACTTGTACTTAATACTCTTGATTGAACGAATTTCCTTGATGTGTTGCATGAAGCGGGGAAGGGAAGGGATTAGGGGTAAATTGGGGTGTGGTTCTTCTTCTGCATCATACCCGAGCATTTTTGGTAAACGGCGGCGTTTGGGAATTGGGTAGCCTCCTGCATGTAGCTCGCGGCGTACATTTAGTATAGTTGTCGCTTCTTTTGAAGTAGTAATTGAGAACATGACTGAAAATATTGGGTTTGCTGCCTACATGCGATGAGAACGTGCAAATTGCTGACCTGACGTCAACGTAGGATCCAGGGCGTTTAGTTTTTCCCTTAAAAGAGGTGGCAGAGGTGAGAGTTTCCAAAGTTGTGCCTGACTGGATTGCATGCGCTCAAAAACACCATTCGCTAGAAACATGGTGATGCGCTGAGAGTGCTCATCGTCTGACCTGCATTTTTAAAGGAACAAACCCGAGGTGGACATGCACTCACTCAGCTTCTTTGCGGGAATCAGGTGTAGAGGCTTGGCGACGGTGCGTCTGAGTATAAAAGACGTACTGCTGCTGCTCTTTCTCGTCTCCTTCGTTATCTCAGTCTGGGTGTTACACTCCAAAAGTCCCGACCAAGAGGAATGATGTTCTGTCTGCTCCTCCTTTTCCAAAAACTTTTCGGTGAGTTCGTCATGGGATTCTGCTCCTTCCTGTCTCCTTCTTTACTTGAAGAACACCTCAAAATGTACACAACAACTACGGATGGTTTCCAAAAAGACAGAAGTGTGTACTTCATGTTGCAATCTTCGAGATTGGCGAAAAACAAAAGCAATGTTTGTATGTTTTATGATTTTCGAGTATCCAGATTCAACTCAGCACAGCGAAATATCATCAGATCGGCAGCGGAACTCTGGGGCTTAGAATGGTCCAAAAGAGTTTGATCTACTTTGGATGACTTCCCTGGTAGCATGTACGCTCTACTGTTCTTTCGGCGCGACGCTGCCATGAGAGATGGGTATAAAATCTACTCTTCTGCGCCTTCGAACCTTACTTCCAACACCACGTTTTCTTCCTAAAAAGTCCAAAACGCCTAGGACATGGCATAATGTCTGTGCTGTCTTTGTTCGAAAAAAAAGAAGAAGTAATAGCATCATGTCTGCTCTGCGCTGCCTTCCTCACTTGTCATGACGACGTTCAGCCAGAGTTGATCTTCTGAAACAATCCCCGGGTCTCTTGATGGCTGCGTTCCTCTCGCCGACAGTCGAAGTCAGATTTGAGAGAGCTGATCAAAATACCATGATATGGACGCATGGAGACCGCTGCTGTTGCGCTGGCTGAACTTGGAAGCGTGCGACACAAAAAACGTACGGTACACAACGGTATGTTGAGAGGAAGAGCAGAGAAGTTGATATACCAAACTTCCGGCGCGATCTCGGTATCGATCTTGCGTTCTAGACGCGGTATAAAAGCTCTTCCGACCTTGGCTCTTCTTGTCTCCTTACATCTCCTACGGTCTCTTCCGATTTACCAAAACTTGCTCGGACACCTGCATGTTCTGCCTCTCTTTCTCTCCAAAAAAGCACTACCATTGCAGCGAATGCTCGGCACGGAGAAAAAGAATGCAACGCGTTCTTATGTCTTTCTGTCGCTTTCTCTGTCCTACTATTACACTTGACTATATAAGAAAAACTCATTACTGCACCTTCATGGAAATGCTCAAAATACATACCGGATGATGTCATGTCCTGCGGAGACTCAACGTTGGCCGATGACTTCTCTACACCATCGCCTGAGAACACACTCCAAAACCTCATATTCCTGACCGATGGCTGCTCGAAAACTAGTAGCGTGATATCCATGGCGAGTCCAAAATCGGCCTTATCGACACCTACAGATGCGGCTGTCGCGGAATGTTATAAAAGCTCCAGCGGTTTCTCTCTTTCTACTCTTTCTACACATCAGTACTGAGAATGTTTTCTTCCAAAACACCACAAACACCGTATATGGGTTCTCCCTCTAGAAAAGAAGACAACAATCACTTATGACTTCCGGTCTTGCTCTCTTATCCTCTTTTCACCAAAAGAAACCACGCACTAACATATGATTCCTCTGCTCTTCTTTCGACTGGAACGCGATGTTTAATCTTCGTCAAAAGGCACACATGAGTGTTGCATGCCCAAGAAGGCGTACAAAACAGACATCCAAAAGTTCCATGGCTTTCCTGGGCCCTGCGGTCTTCCAATCACAAATTTCTATCATGAATTCCGCATGTACGTGCGGTTGAGTGCTGAGGCCGACACTGATTGCATCCTCCATGGTGAAGCACAAGCTACCATGGTGACCTATGAACATCTGGGCAGTCTTACAGGCGGCGGGGGAAATGATTTCGATATCTGGTTTCCACTGCTGTTATTATCTCTTATACCACCATAACCTCACCTCTGAATAAACAACAAAAAGTTGGATAGAATACAACAATGATCCAGTCTGCTCCTCTCTCCAAAAACGAATAGCAGAAAGCGCGATGGCTGTCCTGCTCTCGGTGTCTTACTTATCTACGTTTGGTCGCGACGGTAGGCGAGCTTCTCAAAAAGACACCTCTCGAGCTGATTCCAGAACCCATAATGCACATGCCAGAAGCTGGTATTGGAAAAGACGCGATGAGAAAGACATGGCCATCGTCACACAACAGTGGCAGTGATGTGCTTCTGTGCCATAAGTCGTCGTCGGAGTGATGCGGTGTTTTGCCTCGGCGCGAGTGCTCCTGGGGGTTCGTTTAGGCGGGCTGTGGTAACTCTCTTGACACCCGCAATCGACGGTTTTCGATGACTTGCCCGGTAGAGTAACCTTGGAATGCGCTAAAACAGCACACTAGCCTAATGGGGCTTGGCGTACGCTTGTGGTCGAATTCAATGCTCCGGCCTCCAGCCACCAGACTTTATCACTCAAATCATCAGATCAACACGATGACATCGACAGCACAGTACGCTTGTGGAATCTGCCGGGAGCGTAAAGTCCGGTGCGATCGCGCGCTTCCAAAATGCAGACGGTGCGATCGTCTCAATCAACCGTGTGGTTATCAAGTGCACTCGCGTCGCACACGCGACGATCAGCTCAAACAACTTCAGGAACGGCTGGCCAAGACGGAGGCTCAGCTTGCTCTTACCACGCAAAATTCGTCTACGACGACTACGCCCCATGCGCAACCAGCTTCTATATTAGGGCCCACGACTGCTAGTACTCCGGTGGACCTGGATAGTGCCAGAGAGACGAATGCAATCGTTGCAAATGGTTCATTTGTTCCGGACGTTGATATATTCTCTTCTTTTGCAGAAGACATGGACTCACATATGACATTCGACTGGATGAATCAGCCGCTGGCGGCGCTCGAACCAATGGATGATTTACTTCTCAATCACCCTCAGGAAGCGTCACAAAGCACCTCAAAAGAAGACATGTCTCCAACCGATCTGAGTTCGCTGCACGATCGCTACTTCCAGTCCGTCCACTATTTCTTTCCGTTCATAAACAGAGATAAGTTCATGATAGAGCCAACGGTGAGCGGTGGCCCTGCAGCGAGTGCTTTGGTCTATGCTGTTGCGCTTGCGGGCTGCTCTTACACTACCCTTGAAGACTCCGAACGACAGTCGACATGCTACAACCTAGCGCGTGATTACGCCGAGAGATGCGAGCGAGAAGACTGCATGAGTGATCTGAACTTCATCCAAGCCTTGCTGTTGATAGGCCGCTTTGAGGCTACAAGCCAGAAGCTGGAGAGGAGTTGGCTGACACTGGGACGCGCCGCCATGCTTTGTAGGCTTTTGAGGCTACATCGAATGGACGAAGTCAGCAATGATCAGAATACTGAGAGCGGAGAAAGCCAGAGTAGCCCTCTTTTCAGTTTGCCGCATACTGAAGATCCAGTTCTACTGGAAGAGCGACGGCGCACATTCTGGGGCTTATACATATTGGAAAGCTACGTGAAGACACGTAGCGGATTACAGTGTCAGCTGGGAGGCGTCAAGGTGCGGAATGTGAACCTCTATGCCTTTAAGAGTCTGACACAGTATCCAGGACTTTCGAATCAACTTACCATCGCCAGGGCTTTTGGATTCGAGTTTAGTACCGCTGAAGATGCATTCTGTTCTAGACGTGGGTACCGAACCCGGTCTCGAGCTATCATCTTACGCTGGCTGCGTTCTGATGGTCGAGTTGGCCTTACGCTGCTTCGACCATGGGCAACAACGTGACAGACCAGGTTTCTGGGACGACTACTACGCCCTAGTCAAGAAGACTGATGACCTCTTCGTTCTCCTCAAGCGTCATCTCAACGCGACTTCCGTTCGTGAAGATCCCGTAGCGTTCAGTCTCTACATGAACTTACGCGCCACCGAAATCTTTTCTCATGAATCAGCCATCACAAAGAGCGAGGAACAAGGACTACCGAAATTGATGATAGCAGAAAGCCAACGTCGCTCTACCGCCGCCGCTTTTCAAATATGCAGCGCGGTAGGCCTTAATTTGCCGTCGCCGCGGAAGGAAAGCAGCGATATCATCATGCTGCAAGCTATCTTCATCGCCTGGCCTTTGACTATGGCATTGAAGGCACTGCATCTCGAACTCGTCAATGAAGGGGGAAGGGAGACTACCAGTGGTGTGGTCGCTTCAACGCGCTTGCTTTTCGCGGCTCTAGATCACATTGAAGAGTCGGAAGGATACTGGCACCAACGCGTGACGCATGTTGGGGCTAAGCTGCAAGAATGGGAAGAAAAGAACGGTTTGGAATCGGTCGCTCTGTGAAAATCGTTTGTTTTCTCTTCTCTGCATATAGCAGGAAAGCGGCGCTATTTGCACCATAACACTTCATGGCTACTAGAAAGACTCTGGTGATTCACACTTCATTGGAAGTAAGCTGGACCTCCTCCGTATGATGTTCTCGGATAGGTGTTCTGCTTCTTCCTTCGATCGTCATCGTTTCAACACATCAGTGTCCTCAGGAGGAAGTGGGTCGCTCGGACTCCGTGTCCGTATCCGTGTCCGCCCCATCTCGACCATCTCGACCACCTCGACCATCTCTCAGACTGTTATAGTCCTTCTACCTCTTATCGAGCTCGTTACTCTTGTAATCATCCATTTTAATTCTTACGATACTATCCCAATTTCGATCGAGATTGTATCCATATCTGCGAAAGCCCCGTGCCACTGAGGACTAATTGCATCGTTCACACATGGACCTTATAGATATACAGCCGAGCCCGCACGACTCAGATCGCGAGAAGACTACAGAATCAGGAGAGTTGAGTTCTCAGAGTTCACCCAGGGACGGCATCACTACCACAAACAAATCTAGTCCTCGCAATATTCATGGTTGGAAGGTAAGAAAGCCACCCTCATTCACACCCATACATGTCATCCATTCAGAATCATCTAACACGATACGTTCTCTTCCGTCTAGTGGGCAACCGCATACTCCGCAATGCTATCAACAACCCTCCTCTTCGCCCTCGACAACACTATCGTCGCCAACATCCAACCCGCCATCATCGCCGACTTCGGGCACCTCGAGCTCCTAACATGGATCGGAACGGGCTTCGCCCTCGGCACCATGTTCATCCTGCTCTGGGGAAAGATCTACGGCGTTTTCAATATCAAATGGGTGTACATCTTCAACATCTTCTTGTTTGAGGCTGGTAGTGCACTTTGCGGCGCGGCTCCGAACATTGAGGCGCTTATTGTTGGGAGGGTCGTTGCGGGTGTTGGGGGCTCGGGTATGTACTCGGGTACGCTGACCTATGTGTCGGTTCTTTCGGATGAGAAGGAGAAGCCGGCGTATCTTGCGGGGAGTACTGTTGTTTGGGGGATTGGTAGCGTGCTGGGCCCAGTGGTGAGAATAACCCTATAACTCTGTCCTTACTGGATGTATGCTAACTTTCCATCATTAGGTCGGCGGCGCCTTTGCGGCAAGTAGTGCCACTTGGAGATGGGTATGTCATTTCGTCTTTCCATCTTCGCATTCTCGCCATTGAGGCTGATCGTTTGCTAGGGGTTTTACGTCAATCTTCCCATTGGCGCGCTCTTCGCACCTGTATACTTCCTCTTATTCCCCAGTATCGACCCCTATCCTTCCAAGACGCTCACCGAGAAGCTGCGCCTTGTCGACTGGATCAACGCCGTTATCTTCCTCGCTGGTTCCGCCTGCCTAACCGTCGTGCTCACCTTCGGCGGGGTCATCTACCCTTTCAGTTTTGGAACTGTCATTGCGCTGTGGACCATCACGGGCGTTCTGTTTGTCGCCTTCATCATCACGCTGAAGTTTCATCCGCTCGTTACCAAAGAGGAACGGCTATACCCACTGCATTTCTTCAAGCAACCGACATTGATCAACATGCAGCTTCAGGTGTTTCTATCCTCTGGTATTATCTTAGTAAGCTGCTTCCAAACAATGATGAAGTCAAGATGCTAACCTATCCCCAAGGCCATGACTTACTACATACCCCTCTATTTCCAATTCGTCAAGGGTGATGGCGCACTCGAGGCCGGCGTTCGTCTCCTACCATTGATCATGTTCATGGTCTTCGCGTCAATGGTGAACGGCTTCTTGATGCCGAGGTATGGCTTGATACCTGTCTGGTATATCGGGGGGAGCACACTGGCCCTTATTGGCACGGCTCTGATGTGTAAGACTTTGCATCGCATCCGGGTTTTGAGTAACTTCACTAACGTCTTTCGCAGACACCGTCGATGAGGCTACACCCAATGCCCACATCTATGGCTACAGCATCCTCGTAGGGGCTGGCACAGGGTGTTACATCGTCGCAGGTTTTGCCATCGTGCAGTCTTTGGTTCCTGTTCATGAGATAGCCAACGCGGTTGGTGCCATGACCATCAGTCAAGACCTCGGTATGGTTCTCTTCCTCGCCATTAGCGGCAGCCTCTTCCACAACGTAGCCGTCGATAAAGTTGGGAAGGCACTCCCGGAAGTCTCTCCCGCAGAGATTGGGAACTTGATCGCGGGATCAAGCAGCAAGGCCTTCCAAGCACTTTCCGACGAAGAAAAAGCTTTAGTCATTCCCGAGATAGCCAGTGCCATGACCAGCATCTGGGTTTTCTTTCTTGCTGCTGCTGCACTGAGCGTGGTATGCTCCATTCCATTGCTAGTGAGTCGCCTCCACGATTTGGCTTTCTTCCGCTGTATGATGATTGCTGACGTTCGTGACAGAAAGTCAACCTCGGCGGCAAGAAGAAAAGTGCAGTGGTCACTGCAACGTGAGATAGACTGTGACTGGAAGTGAACATGTCAAGCGAGGGCAATCGTCTCGATTGGAGGTGGCTTCCATTACAAGATGTACTTTCCTCTCCACCGTCAGAACAAAAAATCGTGATCTGTCGTACTCTCGGGTCCCCGATGAAGATATCAACTCGTTGCGTAGTTTATCTTTTTCCCTTGATCAGTGAATCATTGAACTACACAGCAACCACTTCACGTATCGGCAGCGATACATGAGGCGTAGGATTTGTGATACTGAATTCGGATGCATCCGCCTGCGATCCGCCCTGGCCGACTGGCGAAAGGGGTGGATCCAACAGGCAACCAATAAAGAAAGAGCGGCCGTTTGTGTCCGTTCCTGCCTGCCTTCTCATGGCTCCGGGGGTACCGACGACTCTTGACACACTTTTTCAGATTAGGACAGGCCTTGGGAACGATCGCAAAATGTCAATAAGAAGAAAGACTACGGATGTTTGATCGGAAAATGATGTAGACGACGAATGCCAAGTTGAAGAAGCTATTGATGGTTCCAGCGAAGTGGAGCTCGAACTCCGCGCGGGAGCCCCACATTTCCCGGTCGGCAGAACCTTCCGCCGCCCAAAATTTCGAGCCGTCGCAGGTACTTTCCAGCGCAACTTCCAGATCTGACTCTCCCACAATTTACTCGCCTCCAAACACCCGTCACGATGTTTGCCGTGCCCGGATGGAACGTTGCCGCGCAGGTGAAGACTCAGGTCGAAGTACCAAAGCCGAAAGACTCTACAAAACCTGGAAAGAAGGCGCAGAAGAGGAAGGAGAAGCGCGAGGAGCAGCAGGTCAATGCAGACAATCTTGCAGAGCAATGGGAAAGCATAGCCAATGGAAAAGGTGCGGAAGTGGAGAAGACCGAGAAGACCAAGAAGCCGGAGGCAGCAACTGTAGAGGCGACAGATGAGGCAGCGCAAGACAAGCGTGGAAAGAAGAGGAAGAGGGGAAAGGCTGGAGGCAACAAAGACAAGGAGGCAGATGCAGAGGGCGCAAAAGACGTGGAAACGGAGGCAGCGGCGGTAGCTGAGCCTGCAAAGGCTAAAGCAGATGCCACGAAGTCTGCTGAAGAGAAACCCGCAACAGCCGACAGCGAGGCAAAGCGCGAGAAGAAGAAGCGCAGGAAGGAATCCAAAGCCGATAAGCTCCTCGCCGCAAACGCAAACGGCACGAACCCCGCCTCCGCGACTCCAGTCCTGGAGAACCTCCTTCCCGAGCCCAAGGGCCTCACACCTCTCCAGCGATCGATGCGCAGCAAGCTCGCCAGTGCGCGATTCCGTCACTTGAACGAAGCGCTTTACACAAAACCCTCTGCGGACAGCGCGTCTCTGTTCAAGGAAGACCCATCGATGTTCGAGGACTACCATCGCGGTTTCGCACAACAAGTCGAAGTATGGCCATCGAACCCCGTAGACGGCTACGTCAACAGCATAGTAGTACGAGGCAAGCTACGGAACAAGGATATACGAAAAGACCGAAGAGGCCCACCAAAGAATGCAGTTCGCAGAGGCCCCGGTTTCGAGGAAGAAGAGACCACAGCCATCGCACCACCCCGCGGAGACGCGAAGCCGCTTCCCCGGGACTTCAAAGGCCACTGTACCGTCGCCGATCTAGGCTGCGGAACAGCCTCCCTATCCTACCGCCTCCAACCGCACCTCAAATCGCTCAACCTGACATTCCACTCCTTCGACCTCTCCAAACCCACCGGTCCCTCCGCCGACCTCGTAACAATCGCCGACATCTCCGCGCTGCCCATCTCCGAAAACAGCGTCGACGTAGCCATCTTCTGTCTCGCCCTCATGGGCACAAACTGGCTCGACTTCATCGACGAAGCATACCGTATTCTGCGCTGGAAAGGCGAACTCTGGGTATCGGAAATTAAGTCGCGCTTCGGGCGTGTGGACAAGAAGAAGGGCGGTGTGCCTATCAACTCCATTGGCTCCCTCAAGAAGACTATGGATAAGAAACCTCCCAAGGCGAAGAAAGCCAAGGCTGATAAACCACCTGAGGAGGGACCTGTAGACTCGGAAGACGAGGAGGAACTCGCGGTCAATGTAGATGGCCAGGAGGGTAAAGAGGGAACGGACGTTTCTGCGTTTATTGAAGTGCTGCGGAAGCGCGGATTCGTTCTTGATGCCTTACCTGAGAGGCCGGGCGATGCGATCGATTTGAGCAATAAGATGTTTGTCAAGATGCAGTTTGTCAAGACAGCGCATCCAAGCAAGGGCAAGAACGCAAGGGAGGACCAAAAGGCGGGGGCTGTGGCGCAGAGGGGTGGAGGTATGAAGTTTGGACTCAAGGGAAAGAGGTTTGGTGCTGGTGATGGCGATGACGAGGGCGATGCTAAGGATGGTGCGGTCCTGAAGCCGTGCTTGTATAAGATTAGGTAGACGTGGGAGTGCATTGTCATGATACGAAGCGCGTTGAGGGGCGTTGAAAGCCTTTCTTCATTTGATCTATCTTATCTTCGTAAAACTACGTTAATGCATATGAAGCTTCTTCGCTTCTAATCCTGTTCCCTGGTAATACATGCATGCTATCGATGCCATGTCGTGAGTTCGTCAACTCATGTCCTCGCCATCGAGACTACTTTGAACTGTTCAGATCTTTCCAAAGGGTTAAATCTTACTGGGTGAGACTACAGCGGGTGTAGACGAGCGCCATGTGATCCTGATCTCATGGTGCTGTGGTTGTCTCGTTGACTAACCACCGAGAAGGAAACTCGCGGCATGCTCAACATTGCCTCCGAACATCTCCAGTGCTTGTATGGCTTCCTGTTCTGAACAGCCAAACATGCCAGTGAGTTGCTGGATATTTTCCTGAGGGAAGTTGCTTGTGGGTGCAGATGCTACGGGCGCCTTGGACGCTGTGGGTTGGGCTTGCGGCTGCGCTGGTTGAGAAGATGATGACGATGCTCCGGCATTCGAAGGACCAGCTGCAGCGCTACCTTTCGGCCGAACAGCACCGGTCTTTGCACCAATCTCCTCTCCGTTAGGACCTTGGACAGTTGGCTCGTTCATTTCCGCCTCCTCAAAGCTCCTGGGGATTTCCGACTCGTGCAAGAAGGGGACTTCTTGACCCTCGAAGCATAGGGCGTTCTTCTCGAGATCGATCTTAGCGCGGTAACGCTTGAGCATGTCCAGACCAAACAGCAGGTCGACGTCCTTGCCCTCCATGACTGTGAAGGCGCAGGGCATGACTGCACCTCCTATCTTGATCTCGGCGTGATGTACACGACCCAGAATACGGGCTGTGCCGACACCGCGTGCCATACCGGCATATCGGACGTCCATCAGGCGCATGATACCACATCGCTCGGCGCAGTCGGGGGACATGATGGTGGCCTGGGCGCCAGAGTCGACGAAGGCTTTGACGGGCACGCCATTGACCTCGGTGTTGACGTAAAGCATGTGTACGCGCGTGAATACTGTGGCATGTTAGCTTCCATTAAAATGACCCCTCACTTAAATCATCCCATCGGTCTATCCGTAAGCCAAGGTTGTCATACCTTCAGGGTTCTCGTCGTATGCCTTTTGGAGGTTCTCGACTACGCGGTCCTGGCGGATGATGTCTTCTATCTTTCGTTGCGCCTCCACGTTGAAAGGGTCTTCGTTGAGGAGGGCAATCTGGTTCTGACGCTCGCGCTCCGACTCTTCGGCCTGTCGTTGCCTCATGGCATATGTATCTCTCCAGCGGGTGGGGTCGTTGACGGCGGCGGCGAGCTCCGGGTCGCCCTGGCGCAGCTTGTTCATCTGCTGGGGGTCGTTGAGGACAAGCTGTCGCACGCCTTCTGGATCAGGTTGCGCGGGCCTGCCCGGCTGCTGGAGGTTCCTGTTTGGTCGAGGTGCGGCGCGCATCACGACGGCCAGCATCTCGCCATCCCGTATTCCGGCGTCCTCTAGTGTCTGTGTGTCTACGGCTACCGGCTGGCCGTTCAGGTAGAGGCTCTGTGACGCGGCGGGCAGGCTGGTGTCGGCCTCGATAAAGCCCTTGAGGTCCTTGACGGTGCTGCCGGGGGGCAGTTCGAGCGTCAGCAGGTCCGTGTCGGCCTGGGTGCCGGGCGCGGTGATGGATATGGTGACGCGAGGCCTGGCGGCGTGTGTTAGCAGCGTGCTGGGGGTGGTGGCACAACCACGGCTCCGGAATCGACTCACATGGTGGTTCGGAGCGGGCTGGGGCGTATGCGGGCACGTCTGGATGAGGCCAAAGAATGTGACACGGTGGGAGGTGAGGTTGGGTTGGGCGGGTCGGGGCAACGGTGTCTCGGTGCGCAGGAGCTTATAGGAAGGAGGCACTGGGCCGTGATGGTCTGGTCGCAACCTGGGACTGGAACGGGCCGGAGGGTCCTCGCAGTGAGAGAGGGAGAGGGCACGTCAGTCGCCGCCTGCTGGGCTGGAAGGGAATGGAACGTAGTGGAGCCGCGAACCCAGCGTCGGATGAATCAGCGATCAGAGGGCACAGGCTGCATGTTGTGAGAGTTTCGCCTAGGCCACCAAGGCTGTCACTCGTAATATACCAGCAACGTCGGGCTGGGGCGTAGGCGGAAGGCGCGCAGTCGAAGGAGTAGTACTACTGCATCCAAACCACGACGTTGGCGGTGTAGGCCCAAGCATGGCCACAGCAAGCGGGGCAGCCGATGCGCGGGAGAGGCTAGACGGTGCAGACAGTCGCGTCGATATGAATGAATACCGTCTCTGCTTGGAGCCACGGCGTGTCTGCCATGCACTTGTCCTGGGCGGACTATGCGGCGAGCCTGGTCACCATCTCCGCGGGGGTGCTGTTCATCCGGGAGCATACCCAGACCTTACTCCAGCTACCTGGATAGCATAATGTCTGGGATGCTTCAACTCCTGCCCAACGCATGCACGAGAATCATCTGGCCGCTGCGCCCTACGGCTAGCCCCTGCAAAGGATTCCGTGAGCTGTAGCTCCATGCCACCAGGTGCTGCCATACCCCACCGACATCATCCTACTGCACGTCATGGTGAATCCCATCGCCACACCATCGCTAGTCAGGGCATGGTCGATAATCCACGAATCCCGCCATCACAAGTTATTGCTTTTTGAGACGCAAGCAGGAGTCTAGAAGAGTGAATCCCATACCAGCCATAACACACGCATGTCCCCGCCTGCTCCTTTCGGCCATCTGCCACCCAGCTAACCCGGAACGATCTGCAACGGCAGGCGCGAAGCGAACCGCTAGTAAAGGCGGGGCTGAGGCCGCAGAGAGTCTCGTGAGTCCTCCAGGAACCACGAACCCAGACTCACCACTGCACTCCGGCTTCCTATAGTTGCGTCAACCGACCCTCCTGCCGTACCATCATCATAACAACGCTCCATCTGACCTGTCGCAACTCACCGCCAAGATGCCACGAGACTTGCTAGCAGACAAAAAGACGCTCGATGGCATGCCCGAACTATCAAGAGAGCCTGAGACCGTCGCTAGCCCAGAGTCCGTGGAGCAGCAATCGAGTTTGGTGCCCCATCGCAGTTCCAACATCGCCCAGGAGGGGAGACTCAAGCAGATGGGCGTCCGGCCCTACGCTTCATTGCTGAACATCGACGACCTGGATGATTGCGATTGGCTCGAGCATGCGGCCTTTGATCCGGTTGAAGCTGCATCGCGCGAGAAGGTGAGAACGATTGCTTTCATCGACGTTATCTCGAACATCATGGTCAATGCCTGTATTTTCTGCTCAGTGCCACCATTGGGCTCCGTCAGGCACGAGCCATGCGCTCTTCTCCATAACGATGTTACTCAAACCATCAAGTGCGCACACTGTCTTCTGCCCTGTTTCCCATCCATTGTTTCACGAAACACCAATATACCTCTTACGTCGTTCATCGGGTCCAATTGAGTTTGTTATGCGCTGGTCGTTCGCTCCTTCCCTTCCCTCACTCATGTGCTGCGCTCTTTCCTTCCGGTCTCTTCAGATTCCGCGCTAACTTACCAAAGCTCGAGTACCGTCTGCGAACCTGTGGTGAGCTCTGCAGTGGGCTCTTCTCTTCCGCCTATCCCACCACGTCAGGACCATTAGGCGAGACCATCAAGTTGCACTCCTTCCCATCAATAGACTCAGCAGACGCAGACCGGAAGCGGGTGATAATTGGTCACATCATCTCAACCAAAGCAAACTCACCCCTTGTCACCGATGACGCGATGGACTATCCCAAGGACTGGAAAACCAACTACCAACTCACACCAAATGTTGGCCACAACGAAGACGGTCAGACAGTTTGTTTGCACTCATTATGTGTACACCCAAACTTTGCGCGCAAAGGGCTCGGCTCGATATTACTGCAGAGCTATGTACAGAGGATCAAGGATTCGGGTGTGGGTTCTAGGATAGCGCTCATCTGCAGAGACCGGTATATACCTTTCTATGAGAAAGCGGGATTCAAGAAGATCGGACCCAGCAAGTGCCAATATGGTGGAGGGAACTGGGTAGATATGGTGCTGGACTTTGAAGACAGTGGAGATGATGGTTGGGAGTACTAAGAAGTATGCTCAGATAAAAGCGGGCCTTCTACAGGCTGGCATACAATCACGTCCGTAGATGTTTGAGCGATTCAAGAGCGTGTAGAATGGAGCAAAAAGCATGTGCAAGATTTAGATGTTCACGCGCACTGTATTCGCTACACATCTGTCGTTGACTAATCGCCCATTCAGCCTCGCTTATTAAACCAGCCTGCTTAGCTCCTGCCCTCAGGCTTCGTTCAGCCGTAGGCAGCTGCACCTCAGCCTCGTCTCACTCATCAAACCCGACAGCGTTTCCCTCGCTTCTTTATTCTTTTCCTCCTTCCTCCCTCTTTCTGACTGCATTGATGCGCACCGTGTTGTACTTATTGGCGACCAACCCCACACGTCATTCCCCATCATGTCCACTCTGTACGAAGACACTGCGCTCCACGTCGATGCCAGCACGAACATTCGACTGCTTGAGATTATCCAAGCAGATGACGAAACGGCCCCAATAGCCTGCACTCTTCGCGTAATCGCTCTCCAGGAATCGCCCAAATACACCGCGCTTTCGTACGTCTGGGGCCCACCGACACCCGCAAGAGATATTTTAGTCAACGGGAAGCCTTTAACCGTACGCGAAAACCTTTGGAACTTCCTTCATCAAGCCAGGAAAGATCGGCGAACTTGCGCTTTCTGGATAGATGCTATCTGCATTAACCAAGATAGCGATCCAGAGCGTACTCATCAAGTCTCTATGATGGGGAAAATCTACTCGGAAGCTGAGCTCGTCATAGCTTGGCTTGGAACTGCTACAAGATACTCGGCTCAATGGGAACGCGCCATGAGGACGATACCCGCTTGCAATGACGATGATCATGCGAACTTTAAACGCTGGTACAAAGTCTATGGACCTTCGATAATGGAACTTTATGATTCGCTGTACTGGAGTCGGATGTGGATTTTACAAGAATACACTTTGGCACGTCAGATCATTCTGCAGTGTGGCCGTCACAAGACCACTGGTGAATTAGTCTCTTCGCTTTATGAGACCTGGTACGCATTTTTCATAAGCTATAGAATCAAGAAGCGGCCAGGTTTCCAAAGGTCACTGGCCATGGGTGTGATAAGTGGTTACGTCAATCTGTTGAGAAGCAGGAATTTTGCGTTCTTCATCACTCAGACACACAGGTTCTCGAGACGGCGTGTTTGCGCAGACCGACGCGACCGTGTATACGCACTATTGGCACTGTGTGATTCGCAGGAGCTTGCAGAGAACTGTATAACGCCTGACTATTCCATATCCTTACTCGAACTATATGCTCGGCTTGTTCGCATGGTTGCCAACGATGAAGGAATAGCAAGTTTGAGATCGGTTCTCATACCAATCACACTGCCTGGGGCACTGATGCTTGAAGAAAATGAGCTAGAGGATCTAGATCATAATACGATGGGTATCCTGAAATATCATCGAAAGCAGTATGATGATGAATATGGCAATTGGAGAATCACTTGGAACAATATGAAACGGGACAAGATGAGATGATGAATATGCGGCGATTACATTGCTTGCAACAAAAAGGCACAACTCGATATGTACATTCCACACACCAATAACGCTGCTACAAAGCGACGGGCCAACGACCGTTCACGCGTACTCACCCCTTTCCACCCATCCAGGCTGCAGCGCCTTTCCATCAATCTCGCTAAACGGAAATCCACTCTCATACCTCGCATACTCAATCAACTTCAGCGTATCCAACTTCGCACCAGCCTCAGTCTGCGCCCACATCGCCACACTCAATACATTCTCCCCCCTCATGTTCAGAATACCCGGAGGAATGGGATAGCGAGTCTGGGGTCCAATGTGGGGAACGTATTTGCCGTACTGGTAGCCGTTGACGAAGAGGAGCATGCGTGCGATAGTACCTTTCGGCGCACCCAGTTCAACGCCAATTGGAACGTCGAGGTCGGAGTCGACGGAGAGGGAAAATGTGGTTGTAAACCAGCGGATACCGGCGCCTTGGACGCCGTCGGCAGTGGGACTGGCGTCTTCCCAAGAAGAGGTGTCGAAACCAGGGAGGTGCCAACCGAGACGTTCACCGTACAGACCGCCTTCGTTCATTGGACCGCGCACGGGATCGATGTTGCGCTCTCCACCTGCGTTACCTTGGATCTTCCATTGGTCGAACGAGATTTTCGTGTTGTTGCCGCTGAGAAGTTGGGCACCTAGTATACCACGGGGGTTTTCGGCGCCAGCGGGGCCTGTGGAGGTTTGGTCGTGACCTGTGTAGTCGGTTATCACTGTCAGGACGTTTCCATTGTCTTCCAATGTAACATTTCTGAACGAGAGCAAGGCTGTTGTTGAAGTAAGCGATGCATTACCGGGATGGTAACCGATTGATTGCCCGTTGAGCCAAGCACCCCAGCCAGCCGCGACACCACCTTGGACTGTGATGTTGAGAGATGATGCAGTTTTGCCGGAGAAATATCCTCGGTAGATCTTAGCGCCAGTGTAGTACTTGTAGTCACTGCTGAAGAGTACGGGTAGGGTAAGTGGCTTCACGGGGCTCAGGGTGGTGTTCTTGTTAGCGACGACCCAGTTGCTATCGTCGTAGGAAGGTTGGATCTCAGGCGAAGATCCAGCAGCTTTGAAGTTGGAAAGCTCTGGGAGAGTGATCTCGCGGTCTGCAGTTCCAGCGATCTTCGCAGTGAGAGACCCATAGGGAGTCTTCGTCGTAGCGAGCTTCTTTCCATTCCAGGATATCGCTTCCGCATCAGAACCGGCGTATACCTCGATAGTCGTCGCATTTGCATTGTCGCCAACAACGGAAACTGTGCCGCCTAATGCACTGGCTGAGCGGACGAGATATGGCCCGAGCACGAAGATCTGGTGGTCGGGTGTGACGTTGGGGTCATCTGTCGTTGATGGCGCAAAGAAGGTCCATGCAGTCGGTATATCAAGCATGTAAGCAAGAACGCCATTGGAGAACTCAACGACTGTCGCACCCTTGCTTTGCGTGTACGAGAAGCTTGAGTAGGTGCCATTGGCCGGCTTACTTGCAAGGTCTGACTCCGCACCGTATGCCTTGAACGTTACGTTACCCTGCGATTTGAATGCGAACTCTCCTGTCTGGCCTTCGCGGGTGTAAAATACGAGGACGGGTCGATCAAACAGGCCATAGGTAGCAATCTCGGCTGACGAGTAGAGCAGCGTTTCGTCACCCACAGCGTAGTCGGTAATCACCCATCGACTCTGACGGCCCGCAAGCTGCATGCTCGGGATCTTGACATCGCCCTCCGATGTCTTGACCGTTATAGAGAAATCGGTAACAGCGCGGGTACGAGTGTTGTTGTTCTCGGCAAGGTAGAACCTACCCTCCGTATCGCGGCTCTTGAGCTGCCAAGTCCAGATTGCGGAGTTGTCGACCGCGTTTGCGGTGCCGTTGTTCTCCATAAACGTGTTGTGAAGACCCTTACTGACACGGGTGAAGAGTGCGAGAAGTTTGTACTGCTTGAACTTGTCGCGGACTTCTCGTGTCTCGCGTAGCGGTGCGTCATAGTCGTAGCTAGTGTATACAACGGGAGCTGCAGAATGGCCCCAGTTCGTGCCTCCGTATGCCATGTACAAGTTCAAAAGGCTAGCTCGCTGTCCGATCAAGCCCTTGTAGAACACATCCGCAAACTCCGGGCTCTGTTCAGCCAGACACTGGTCGAAGAAGTAGCCGCCCCATGGCTGAAACCAGCCACCTTCGAATTCGGGCAGATACTCTGGTTGAGTGGGAGAGACCTCTTGGAACCACTGGTAGTACGTCCTAGGTAGATTGAATCCAGTGTCGAGGTTTGTGCAGCTCATGCCGCCGGGGTAGCTGTCGAGACCGTAAACATTGATCGCACCTCCAACATTGTTGTAATCAGTAGACCAACTTTTCGACCTGAAGCCCTTCTCGTTGTGCGACAAAGGTACGACGATGCCTGCGTCTTTGAAAGCGGTCTTCAGCTGCTCCATATAGATGACAAGAGTATTGTTGGCTTCGTAACGGGTTTGTTGCAGTTCGTTTTCGACTTGCGCTAGGATGACAGGTCCGCCGTTGGTGATCTGGTTCTTTGCGATGATCTCGCCAACTTCCGCTATCCATTCCGACCAGGCTTGTCTGTATGTCTCATCCGAAGTTCTGTACTTGCCACCACTTCCGTCGCTGGTCCATAGAGCGAAGCCACCTCCATTTGTCTCCGCGTTACAGTATGGACCTGGTCGTGCGATGACGTAAAGTCCGGCTTCCTTGGCCATATCAAACAGGCGCTGGATATCTTTCCCCGGTGTTGTGAAGTCGTATGCCCCTTTCGATGCCGAATGGTACGACCAGAAGAAGTAAATTGAAACGGCGTTCATGCCGTTCGCCTTGAACTTCTGGAAGACGTCGAGCCATAGCTCAGGTACTGGGAGGCGAGCATAGTCTGGTAGATGCGAAAGTTGAGTTAGCACTCATCTCATTTACCCTTTATTCATCTCAAGTCATCAACGTACGGAATTCCCCACTCATGATCATGACGCGCTCGCCATTAACCATGAGCGATCCATTATCCCACTCCACATCCGTTTGCAGGCCATTATCGGTCGCCAATACATCAAAGAACAGCGAGATCGCGACAGCAAACAAATGAAAGAACCGCATCTTGACTTCCTCGGTGATGAAGAAAAGTTCATGAGACGCGACGCGACTTTTGCTCTACGACATAGCTCTCGATCTCGCGTGCAACTAGCCCGTGGACTTCAGCCGCGGCCAAAGATCGCCATCCGGACCTGCGCGTCGCGGAACGATCTCATTGACGGTATAATGTTTGCCATGGAAGAAATGCTCAGCGGGGTAATATGCAAGGTACTAGCGACCCCAGATGTGTGGCGTTTGCGGAGGCGGGTGGAACGTCATTTGCCCGAGATGCCGAGGGCGCGTGAAGGAAGCTTGCGCCAGCGGGAAGGTTACCACAACGGGAAGGGAGGAAGTATGTGTACGTCATGGAAGAACAAGCCATGTAATTTGCACCCTATGCTGGTGTTCAGTAAACACGTATAGTGTTGTCAGGAGACGTCTTGAGGTGGCTGGGAATAACGCAGATTCCCAATCTATGGCTGGTGGACGTACTAGCCATTTCCGGTACGCTACTTCACACGATGGAAGAGAGCTTTCCCACACCACTGCGCTGAAGTGGGCTGGAGCAGAGTCAAGCCTTTTAGTTTCCGTTCTTTCCGAGGCTTGTCACGCAACTCTGGCTATGCATTGACATGTTCACGAGGGTGCCTTCGAACGACAGGCTTGGAAAAGTGGAAATCGGGCGGGTCCCACTCATTGGAGGATTTTCCGAAACAAATCTCCCCTGACCACACCCACGCACTGAACAAGCGTTGCTTCGAGCGACCAAGTCCCTCTCATCTCTTCTCTCTTCTCTCCACTTAGTGGAGGATCTCGAAACAATCCCTCATCTGTCAGTATGGAGAATCTTGAATCGGGAAATTATGCCTCCGTCAAGTGTAGATTCAATGTATGAGTAATTGGCTGGTGGCTAAGTCATGCATTCGTATGTATCATTACCAGGAATTCGTATATATGTGTGGCGTACCAAGCATGTAGGCCAAGCAACCAAGCACTTCACTCGCTCTTTTAAGCCTTTCTTCAAATCAATCATCTTTCACAATGGTCGCCTTGACTCTTGGTATCTTCTTCACGTCGCTGGCGGCGTCCGCTGTGGCAGCCCCGGCTCCGGCCATCACTCCTGCACCCAAGCCTGAAGTCGTGAAACGTGCCTCCAGCTGCACCTTTTCGGGCTCGAACGGAGCTGCTGAGGCTTCTAAGTCGCAGTCATCATGCGCTACCATGGTCCTCTCGGACGTTGCTGTTCCTTCAGGCACTACTCTGGACCTCTCCAGCTTGGCTGACGATACCACCGTTATCTTCGAGGGTACCACAACTTGGGGCTACAAAGAGTGGAAAGGGTAAGCAATATCCAAGTACAAATGTATGAGACATGCACTGACTTCATGAACCAACTCTCAGACCTCTTCTTGACATTCGTGGAACCAAAATTACTGTCAAGGGTGCCGAAGGATCCGTCCTCGATGGTGACGGTGCTCGCTGGTGGGACGGTGAGGGCGGAAACGGTGGAAAGACCAAGCCCAAGTTCTTCTCCGCTCACAAGCTCACCGACTCCTCCATCACTGGCATTACCATCAAGAACCCTCCCGTTCAAGTAGTCAGTATCAACGGATGTGACGGTCTCACCATTACCGACATGACCATCGATGCCTCGGAAGGCGACAAGGACGAGCAAGGTCACAACACGGATGGATTCGACATTGGCTCGAGCAGCAACGTTATCATCGACGGTGCAAAGGTCTACAACCAGGATGATTGTGTTGCCGTGAACTCTGGTACCGTATGTACCCCCTAGGGATTGAGATGATGACACCCGCTAATAATACGGATAGGACATCACCTTCAAGAACGGCCTCTGCTCTGGTGGACACGGTCTCTCCATCGGCTCTGTCGGTGGTCGTGACGATAACACGGTCGATACGGTTACCTTCTCGAACTCCGAGATTACCAAGTCCGTCAACGGCGTGCGCGTCAAGGCTCGCGCTGGCACGACCGGCAAGATTAACAAGGTCACCTACGAAGACATTACCCTGTCTGAGATCTCCAAGTATGGCGTCCTCATCGAACAGAACTACGACGGTGGTGACCTCCACGGTGACGCTGATACTGGCGTTCCCATTACCGGTTTGACGCTCGACAACGTCACTGGTGATGTCTCCAGCAGTGGCTACGACGTCGTCGTTACCTGTGGAAAGGGCTCCTGCACTGGCTGGACCTGGACAGATGTATCCGTAACTGGCGGCAAGACCTACGACAAGTGCTCCAACGTACCCAGCGTTACCAAGTGCTCGTAAATGGTAGTTGTAGCCTTTTGTGGTGATGGCTTGAGCCTTTCTCATCTGGGGTGACGCACATTTCATTCTCGGTTCTGGCATGTCGTCAGAGCTTCGCAGTCATTCCTTATGCTGCGCTGTAAATATCCTTTTCTCTTTTGCATCTTCAGAAGACCGCAATATACTCTTATTTTGAAACTAGATGTGCGGCGAGTGCCTTCCACAAATGAATGTGTTTGATTTGATGTAGCGACGATGCGGTGTCAGATTCGTGGGTGTTTGGCCATACGAGACCGTGCTCATGGTTTCTACTGTCAGCGGCGGAGCCGGGCCTCGTAGAACCGGGCGGATAAGCGACATGTCGCGAGATGGAATCCAGTATGACTGAGATCTCTTTCGCACGTTAACCAGCGCAACTAAAATTAGAAAGAGCCTTAAGAACATTTCCTGTATCAAATCAAGTTGTCTTGGTTGCATTGGCACACTGTTTTAGATGTTGATGCGCTACGTCATGCCCCCAAGCTTCCGGTCGTGGAGCCGACGCTAGAGCGGCTCGCGGCGGCAGCCACACTAACGCGCGCGTTTCCATCCCTTATCACCAACTTAACGCGTTAACGAGACGCGTCAAAATGTACCTCAATTCCATTATCAGCCTGTACGAAACGCTACTTGGTCTCCATCATCTTTACCACACTCCTGAACCTCACCTGGCTAATGCGAATTCGTGTACCTTGCTTCTTCCAAACCTCTCCTCCCGGAGATCTTCTCATTGATCCCATAGCGATGTAGTGCTTCTTCTGAGCCGAAGTACTTCACGGTTTCCGTTACGAGCTTCGCGACTGCCACGACCTCATCTTTTGCATCTGGTGTGGCCTCTTGTAATGTTCGACTCAATCTCTTCAAATTCTGGATTTGCAGCTCAATGCCGTCTAGGCTGGAATGAATGATGAAGCTCAAAGTTCCTGTAGGATCTGGTTCACCGCTGATGTTCAAGTCAGAGAAGTTTCGGTCGACGTCTCGAAAGTACATACCTGTCGTCATCTCCGTCCTCGAATAACGTCTCGTCGTCGACCTCAGGAAGCTTGTTGAACTTCAGATCCCTTGGCTTGGCCTGGGAACATGCGTCGTTCAGTGACGCTACCAGATACAACAGGCGGTCTAGGCTTCGCGATGCGGCGTCCACGACTTCCCTCTTACGCGAATCTACCTTAGCCATACCGTCGAGATTCGCAAGATGAGCCCACACTTGCAGATCGAAAGCAAAAGCTTTAGTGTGTTCTACTATCTTGTCGAACGTGAGATCTTGAGGTTCCGCAGCCTCGACATCCATGTATGGAGAACACGTGCTACTGATCTGGTCCAGTTTGTTTTGTAGCGTCGCATACTGGTACTGAAGCTCGGGTCGTGCAGTGGGTGATCTTGGGCTAGCGCTCGGACTTCGCTTCGCCCTAAAAGGCTGACCGCTTGTGGGCAACGGCGGATTGTCCTGGTGGATTTCCACTTTGATGCTTGGTTTCTTCTGGTGCTGCGGCTTGCCTTCGTACCTTACAGGTAGTTGACTTGGCAAGACGGGCTCGTTGGTTAAATCGTAGCCGGAAACTGGTATCGCGCTAGGCCGGACCTCCTGAGTGTTGTACCGTCGTTCTGACCTTCTGTCCCTTTGACCAGCTTCTGAACTCGATCGCATCCTCCCAGTAGTTTCGAAGATGGGGACGCCGAGCCGGTCAGGCGTTGTAGGAGAGTTAGAAATTCGTGGAGATGAGGCTGTACCATGCCGACTGTCATGATAGCGTTTCATTTCTTGTTCGCGACTCCTTCGATCCCATCTCGCCTTTTCTTCTATGGTATCGACGTAGCCTCCTGAGCGCGACCGAGTATGACTGGGATTCCGATGACGTTCGTCGACTTCTAAGAAGTCGGTTGAGATGGTCGCCATCGTACGGAGTCGCAACGAATGGAGGAATGGAGATGATCAAAAGCTTTTTACGTGGTACAAACAAAGGCAGGTATGTGTCTAGCGAAGAAACCTGCTGCTGTGGTATGCATGGAACGTTCTGTCCGGTACTGCACCCAGTGTCAAGAGAAATTTGTCAGTGGGGTCGAGAACTCAACAGAACTGAAAAGATGTAGGAATGCCACGCTCATATGAACAGTGCGACCCAATTGCCTGATCAGGCAGCTGACTTCAGACGCCTTTGGGGGCCGTTGGGGGCTGAGCACCACCAAACGGTAACGTCATCCCTGTGCCGCTATGCATGGAGCCAATTCCGACCAATGTCACCTCAATACCCCACACCAATGCCGGCGAGCTGATGTTCGCATCTGTTCAGCCGCAATAGTTCGTGGGTCATGAGGCCGCCCATTTAATGTCGAAAATACATCAGGCCGCCGCCTCTAAAAGATGGCCCAGCCCCCGTCCGACCGCGCTGATATCCTGGACTCGCACTACATCTTACACGAAATTGCACCATACAGTTCCTGCGCTCGGCAGCTGTTGCTGTTACACGACTCAAAGTTTTCCCGACTGTGCCGCACGCGAGTCTACTGCTCCTTAGCGTCATAGAAGATACATCTCAACCGCATCTTCAACGCGACCCAACACTCCAGCTGGACGAGCCATGGCTGAAGTTCTTGGCGTTATCTCTGGTCTCTATACCGCAGGACAGGCTCTACACACTTTTGCCCTTGAAATCAGACAATGGAGACGACTATCCGAACGACTCTTCGACATCAAAGAAGGGCTTGACTTTGCGAAACTATCTCTAGACAGCTGGCAACAGAAATATGACATCCAAGTGCATCGACCCGATGTTCACACCAGGATCTTGTTTGGGAAAGAAGGGCACGAAAGGATCACGGCCACAATCGGTACTGTGAACGTGATCACCGGAAGTATCAAGAGCGACATCAAACGCGTCAGAGGCCTTGCCCTTAATTTCGAGTCTAGGAGAGGATATTATGGAGAAACTCAGCACTTGAGTAACGAGGATCGGGTCAAGGAATGTCTTTGCAGAATTCGGCACAACACCACATGGTCGCGCAGATTCGAGTTGAGCGTCCTTGGAAAGGCGAACGATCTAGAAGAGCGTCTCAGGCGATTATATCAAAAGCTTACCATGCTCGAACGTTTTACCGACTTTTACCTCGAGCGAGAGCACGCAGAGATCTTCTCGGAAGTCAAGCGACTCCCTGGACGGCGAGTGATAATCAAGGTCGGAGACGGAAGGACGGATACGATACAGAGCAGGGTTCTGGACGCCGTTCGCGCCCAAAAAGATGCTGAGCGATTACATCGATGCAGCGACTCCAGCCGGGACAATCGACTACATCTCGGTTTATCCATCCCTCGCATTCATAAGCGCGACTTCGCGTTCTTGCTCAACATGAATGGGGCAAGCCATGAGATCATCGTCCATCCTGTGACCCTTAAAACTATCTACGAACCAGCTTTGGTGCCGAAGAATTTCGCTACTGCTGTGTCAAGTCTTATGAACAGGACACAGGATGACTGCTATATGATACCTCCTTTGTCAACATCAGCAGGCTTCACGGTCAAGAATCCACCAACAAACCTTCTCTCTGACTTGCAGTACAAGGAAGCCCTATCGAGTGTGATTCGCGATCAGAATGTCTACCTCGGCTCACAAACGCTATACTCTCAAGACCAGAATGCGATAGCGACTGGCATCGCCCAAGGCTGTTTCCGATTGATAGGAAGCCAATGGTTGTCATTCCTCGACTGCTCGAATGTACGTTGGCGGAGAACGAAGGATGGGAAGTGGGCTAGCATGCTGACCGCAGCGCCTGGCTCCTCGATGACAACACGTACCCTGAACCAATGCTACCAAATGAATCGCCAAAGGAGAGATGATCGCGATCTCTCCAAGCACATCCAAATCTTCCGCATCGGACTCGTCCTCGCCGAGATAGCACTCAAATCACCATTTTCGTACATCGATTTCGACACCGCGACCCACAAGACACGCTTGTACATCAACGATGGCGAGGAGGTCAGTGCTCACGATGTCGCATCGCAGGTCGAGTTGAGGAGCAACATGTTATTGGGAAACATGGTGTTTTTCTGCCTTAATGTACTGCAAGACAATGATGTTATGGCGGAGAAGAGCATCGAAAGTAGCTATTATCAGGATGTACTCGGGCCGGCGGAAGAGCTGGAAAGGTTCTTTGGAGCTGATAGGCGAAGAGGTGGCTTGAGTCCAGGCTCGAGCCCAATGGGAAGTGGAGCGAACACGCCAAGATCAGCTGGGAGTTCATATGTGTATTGATGTTGCGCTCGCTTTTGCATCGTGTTTTTCTTTTGAGACCTCCGCTCCATAGTGTTATCCGATGTACTTTCCGCGTCATCACATACCATTTTAATGTAACAATATCCTTGAATGACGTTAAAGTATGGAACGAGGAGTACATTCCGATGAACGCAAGCAGCTGAGTAGTGAGCACCAACACTAGTGGTATTCAGCTGCCGAGTAGCGCGGACTTCAAGAATCAACACTGGTCAGCCGTGGCGCCGTAGCTAACACTGGAGAACACAAGATACTAGTGATGACTGAGTAGTGTTTCGAGCGAGGCGCCGTGAATGGGAGATGTAGCTTCCTGTTGAGCAATTGGTGAGACGATCAGAGACAGGTGTGCCAGGCTAAAGCACCGCGTTGAATTTGTACCAAGACGCCTTCGCTATGCATTAGATACCAGGTAAGACATGAGAAACTTCTTCCGCAGACTGTTCGTCTTAGACAGCGAAGCTCTGCTCATCCTTTCTTGGCCCTAGTCCTCTCTTCACACCGTCCTTCAAACTCTCCCAGTTTACACCATCTATCCTGCGTCCGCGTGTGCCCATATCAGACGCAACATCAGCCAGCTTGCCGGTAGCAATCCTGCGCATCATGACCAGATCTTGTGCGCTCTGGAAGGTCCTGCCCCTGCCCTCGGTCAGGAACTTCTCGATGAACTCCTCTTCGTCTTCACTGAACGGCAAGCCCGCCAGCTCAAACGCCTTAGCGTCTCGCGTGTACATCTCGTGTTCGGGGTCCTGAGACCAAGGTTGGTGATCCAGCGTCTGCTCAACGAGGATCTCTAGCAGTGGTCGCTGCTCGTACTCCGGTCTGCTGTGAATCCACTGGTACATCTCCGTGACATTGCGACCTGCAAGGTATTTGGCGAACTCGTCCCTGGTCTTCTGATCCTCCAGCGGCGGCCGTACGCAGTTGTAGTATGCTAGTGCCAGTATATCATCTTTTGGATCCCTTGCCATGCCCATGCTGCTCACTTTATCCTGCCCCGTCAAGAGGGTGTACATGATCTCGTCGGGGAAGGTAGGTATTATGCCCGGGTATGTAAGGTGTCCGACGGCGGTCGCGAATTGGAGGTGGTCGAGGAACCAGAGTCCTTCAACGAATGTCCAGAATCGCTTCTCGAGGTGTACGTCTTTCGCGAACGATTCAGCTAGCTCTGTCGCTTCGTGGTGTTGCGCCGATAAATCTTTGAGTAGGTAGAACACAAGACAGTGCTTGTTGTGTAGTGTTGTGTTGGAGGAGATAATGCGCTGATGGAGCTCTTGGAGTTGTTGTGAGCTTTTAGGCGGGTACATCTTGCTTCCTGTTTCCAATTAGCATTTGGCGAGACCCAAAAGTGTGCGCGACTTACCCTTGATGTTTAAGAGTGTCAGTAACCGTTCGAAGAAGGTGCGCCCACCAAGCGCAGTCCGGTATGATTGGATCTCTTGAACAAGGCCATCGTTGTAGTGAAGATTGCGATATACCGCGTCAAAGTCCTCAATATCAAGCATGTTTAGTGTGGAGCGTATTTTGCTGGGGTGAAGGTAGTCGGGGTCTGTTGCGCGCGAGGTTCTCGATGGGTCGCGCACGTCGATGTTTCCAGCCGCCGCGCGGTCACGTGGACTCTTTGAATACTTGGCGCCAAGCCCATCACGATGGCAGGAGCGAAGCCACACAGCAGCCAGACGTTCTTGAAGCTCGCACTTTTGATACTCAATATTTCTGTGACTTCTAAGAGCCATTAAGCTTGGCAAGAGTCGTAGGGTATTATTGACTGGTTTACGCGCCCAACAGTTTCTTATGCTGGTTGGCACTACGTCTAGCAGACTGCATGATAATAGCTCTCCAGTATGCGTGCCTAGTCATGCTATACGGAACGAAATTTCGTTGCACAGGGCGTGAGCTTGGGTCTTATGTCAGCATCTAGGTGTCGTCCCCAAGCATGTCAGAATGCATGCATGACCTGATCAAACAGACGTAAATCGCAGGAGGATATCGAGGTAGGTATTGGAAGGACTTCATATAAGCCATCGGCGATGATACTGATGAAAGGTATAAGTCTCAAGTGACCGACACGCGTCAGTACAAGCTATACACATCATGCCATGGCTGTTGTCCTCTCCCGGTCGATGGATCGTATGACCCGAATTGCAGCATGCATGGTAATGATTCCTCCTCGGCAATAACAAACAGCGATGTCGGTTCTACACTTTCCGAAAGTCCGGATGTACTGTATGTAAAGATATGTCAGACACTTGGCGTTCAGTATCAGATGATGAAGAATCGCTGTCGAAGAAGGTATAGTTGCGAGGTCCAAGCGAATGGATGCCCGCTGGCCCCACATCTTTCGCATGTTCGCGATTTACACCTCGTAGGATCGGTGACAGATTTGCATCAAGTGCGCTTATTGAGTATTTCGAGCGCTAGGCAGAAACTTGGAGGTCTGAGTCAAAGCCGGGGTCGCAGAGCCCAGTGCTGCCCTCAACGTCGACCCTTCTTGATTGTAATGTTGCGTCAGAATGGAAGTGAAGCGATCTTGAATAGGCGGATAAATACTCCGAAACGAGTTTTGCGGCTCTAGAACCTTATTTAGTCGCGAAACAATCTTGAACCTTCGAGTTGAGGCACCATGGCATGATGTCTTCTCGTCAAGTTTCTGTCACATTGAGCCACAGGTGTGTCAGCCCGGGACTGGCCGGATGCCAGCAAAACACATGGAAATCGGAGCTTGATCATCTTGCGGTCTGCGCGTAGGATTATATCCGCCTCTAGCGTGCATTGCCAAGAGAAAACAAAGCTTGAGTGGATTAGAGACATGGCGCAGGTGACTATGGTTGATGTAAGCACCAATGATGTCTTTCGTGAGTGTGTAGCTCGGACAAAGCCTGGAGATAGCGGTGATTGAATTTTTGCAGCATCGCGAAGGAAAACTGGGATCTGACAGGCGCGCGGTCTTAGCTTCCGACGTACCCTAGGACAGGGTGGTGAAGATCGCATGTGAATCTTCGATTCGAGCGCAAGTCGAGTGTGGGAGGCCGAGACGGATGGTCGTTGTCACCGGAATCCGATGCCGGCGCTTGTATATCCGCCTTGTCGCAGGCATGGCATGACACACTCACTGAGTCTGCGACGAAGTCAAAGGCGATGAGGCCGTTTCATTTGTCAGGCCAAAGTCGCCGTAGGTTTCAATGTCATGATGAGATAGATGCAGCCACAACCTTGAGACTAACATGGCGAACTTTGCCGGGTGGATTGCTCGCAAAATCCCATTAGCGGTGGCTGACGGAATGGCCCTCTGTCCGTGCTTGCCCGGACCCACGCCGCGCCTGACAATCACATCCGACGTCACAGCCAACGAAGAATGCCATGCGATCGGATGGGTTTCGCAGCTGACAAACTCTTGTCGCAATGACTTGCTCAAACTTCTTGTTCCGAAACTTCCGGAAACAATATAGATGTGAGCTAGGCCCATGGCGCTGGCGGCCATATGCATTGAAACATTTCTTCCTGTTACATCTGCCGTCTCCCTTGAATCCCTCATCTTCTTGTTGCTTTGACAGCGCATCCTGAAGTACTGCAGCCATTCATACGACTGATCTGCGTCTTGCTATTTCAGTCGTTTGAGCTCTGCGCAATACATCCCACCTCAACAAATATAATCCTTCCCTGAACATAACATACATGCCGGATCGCAGGAGTTTGACGATAGCCACCGCGGCGCTGCTAATTGAGCTCTTACCGCTGGCAGCTGCGCATGGCGATAGCAAGGAAATGGACATGAGCGCGCATGATATGCCGAAGGCGCAACCGCAGGACAATGGCTTTGAAGGTTATTGGAGTTTATCGGAGCATGCTTCGCTTATGTACTGGCACATAGGGCTTGAGATTCTGGCCTGGATTGTCATCTTGCCAATCGCAGTCATGTTTAGCATCGCTCGCTCAAGATATACTCTCCCCTCGCAAATGATCTTCCTCGCCACCAATGCGTTCGCGCTCGTACTCGGCCTCGTATACGACCACAAGACACCGGAGATGTACGCAGGAAATGCACACAGCAAGATGGGATGGGCCATCACCTGGATCGCTTCGGCATGGGTGTTCATGGCTCTGATCCAGGCCTACGCTGGTAGGTCAGAGTCTCACTCGAAAGCGGTCGAATTTGCGGAGCCAATGACGACCGCCAATATGCTCAGATACGAGCGCGTACACGACGAAGAGGCTGTCGCGCCGTCGCGATGGTCAGGGGATTCGGGGCAGGGCACAGAGCGGAACTCGGCTTCTCTGTATGATCCCTCTCAGT
Organism: Alternaria sp. BMP 2799; assembly: GCA_023758145.1. Taxonomy (NCBI): domain Eukaryota; kingdom Fungi; phylum Ascomycota; class Dothideomycetes; order Pleosporales; family Pleosporaceae; genus Alternaria; species Alternaria sp. BMP 2799. The sequence goes on from JAFVLP010000006.1 coordinate 1,116,504, forward strand.
CCCCCAGCGTGGAGTCTGAGAACCAGCAATTCGCTCCCCCTCTTCGAAAATCCACACATGACGACGACTCTTTCGGTGACGACGACGACAGCGACGACGAGAAGCGCGGCTTCCTTCGCAACACCTCGGTGGACAATTTCTTCTCTCGCAGCGTGGCGCGCTTCGCAGTTGGTCGGACACTCAAGGCAATTCGCTTCCTCTACGTTGCCATCGAGCGCACAATCTTGGTACAGGGTCTCGCGGCGATTGTAAGTGGCGCCATCGTCTACGGCGGCATCGGAAGGGGAGGTGCAATTTTCAACGTCCTGGCGCACACAGTAAAAGGAGGGATCTTCTTTCTATACGGCTTCCTTACCTTGGGTCGATGGATGGGTGCATTTGCAGATTTCGGATGGGCCTGGAACGTGAAGCCACCGAAGGAAGTCGTCGGTTGTCGGAGAGCGGCACTACCGTCGGCAGAGTTTACCGAGTCCTTCGTCATCTGGCTATACGGCTGCACAAACGTCTTCCTCGAACACCTGGCTGCGTGGGGCGATGCATGGACTGCACAAGATCTGGAACATGTTTCGATTTCGGTGATGTTCTTTGGTGGTGGTTTGGTGAGTAAAGGTCGCTCCTTCCATTTCTGTGTAATATCGCTGACATTCTTCCTAGTTGGGAATGTGCATCGAATCGACCAAGGTACGCGACCTTCTTAACAGCGGAGTCGTTGCCTCTCAAGCAAGCTCCCTACAAAACGAGTCCTGGAAGCAGCCTAGCCAATATCGCTTTTCGATGAACCCACTCCCGGCCCTAATCATCATGTTACTCGGCAAGATGATGAGCTCTCATCATCAGAGCTCAATGGTCTCGACTATGATCCATACCCAATGGGGCAGCATGTTCATGGCCTTTGCTCTTGCCCGCGGTCTTACCTATATCACCCTATACATCTCACCGCCGACTTCGTTCCTGCCATCCCGGCCGCCTACGGAAATCATCACCGCATTTTGTCTGATATCGGGTGGTATCACCTTCATGGTCAGCAACAAGGACACAGTCGCAGCTCTGGAATCGTACGACCTCGACGCTATGTTCATCTTTACGGTTGTCATGGGCCTTACCGCGCTGCTCATGGCTTGGACGACTGTAGTAATCGCTATCAAGGGATGGGCTCTACGCAAGGAGAGCAGCAGCCAGTACGCAAAGGGTCGTGCTGGAGTATTGGCGTAGACGACGTCTTTACGAGATACCCTCGATCGATCGACTGGAGACGATTTTCTTATTCAGGAAGTGGAACTTCCACTTGATACCCTACATTTCCTTTTTACGACTTTGACGCAATTTGTTTTGGTTTAATGGGTTTGGTCGCAGTATACCCCTTTCTTAAGGAAGATGACAGCCTGGATAGCTGCACCTAATGCCTGTTTTGTTCTAGACCGGTGGTAATGAAGTTCGTCTTGGATTAATGAGCTTCATAGGACGAAGGGATCATAGTAGTAATAGACGGATGGCGACTCTGAAAGTTAATACTAGGTTGCACCACAGTTAGCAATGTAGCCATGCAACCCCTACACGATGTGGGATAATAGAACATTCATAGAACAAGCTTCCTCATTGCCATGAAAATTGTACTCATCGAGACATCACCATAGATTTGTCCGACGTTCTCAACGTGCTCCGCGACCCCGTCCAGCGACACCTCTTGCTATGCCTGTACCACCCCTGGTTCCTCTAGGTGCACCGCCGCGCGTAGGTATACCACCCCGTCCGCCTGCTCGTGGTATTCCCCCTCTTCCTCTAGGTACACCACTTGTCCTCGTAGCAGGTGCTGGTGTTTGCGGGTTCTGGAATTTGGAGTGGATTTTGCTACTCGGCGGGTTGTCGACGAACGAAGTGTCGGTCGTTAGGAACGTCGCTTCCATATCTTCTGGGCCCTGAGAGCGATTCAGGTTTGCGGCACCTTGATCAGGTTGGTTCTGTGGGCGCTTGAAGGATTCTGGAACAGGAGCCTAGTGACGAGTCAGTACCATCCCGCGTTCTCTCTCCTCTGTATCTTCGCTTGAGTCTCCCATCACTCACCTCCGGGAAGTCTACGCAAAAAGCATTCATGTTCATTCCATACAGAAACCCCGCAAAACTCTCTGAGAAACGTGCCAGGCTCTCGTGCATAAGTTGCAATTGCAAGAAGTTTTGCTCAAGGTCTGCCATGGCGTCGCTCAACTCCGCGAATCCATCCTGTAAGCCTTCAAGCGCGTTGCCAGATGCCGAAGCAGCGCGACCGCGTTGGGATGAGTCGCGTAATGAGGAGCGGGAAGATGGGCGGAGGGGCGTGGTCGGACGTGAGCGTGGTGATTTGCTGCGTGTACGCCGGTACGAGGGCGTTGTTGTGGGTGTTGTGGACGCCATGTTTGCACGGTGGTAGATGTATCTCCTTGTAAATCTGGTAGCACAGTCGCGCAATTGCAGTCTGGTACTGTGACGCCTCTGAGATCTTGAAACGCGGTCCTAGTTCGGGAGCTTGATACGAAGTAAACAGTACCCCACACGCAGGGCAATCGCGCTAAGACCAATTGGTCGATGATGCCATTGTTCTTGCTTCCAAAAGTACGCCTCTCTGTATGTCTCCGGATACTTTGAATTCAGCAAACTATCACAAGACGCACTTGCCCGCAGCTTGCTCTAAGGCGTCCCGCTGCTGCATTCTGTACGTAGATCGCGGCTACATATTCGTCCGACGTATCCGGAAAGCTCTGCCGACGTCACACTAAGCAGACGCGAGCAGTTGCCATAACGAGGCTCAGCTCAGCGACCTGACACTTTTCCATGTTGCCTCGCGCACAGCCCCTACGACGACTTCTGCACTCCTCTACACCCAAGCGTCAACTATCCGTGTATAACCCAAAGTATCGCGGCGCCCCACCTGCCCCCTATAGCTCTACGAATCCGGTCACACGCGCAAACCTACTACATCACAGTCGGCGAAGCACGGCACCGGCACCTCACAAGACAAGCGGACTCAACCTGTGGACTGTAGGAATAGTCGCTGGCATTGCAATTGGCGGCGTGCTACTCGTCCCCTTCGTAAAGAGCTCTTCAGAGCCCAAGACAGCCAGGAAATCCACCCCGACTCATTTCAACACCGCAGACCTCACAGACTCTTACCTCGCCATGGCACCAAACACCCCCGCCGGGCGACCGGGAACCCTCACACCTGAAGAAGACAAGAAGCTGCGTGAGCTATGGGGGATCGTTATGAAGGTTTTCGGCGTGGAAGCGGGGTCGGAAGCTGCGAGCACGGTCGATGAGGTCGCATCACCGACCACAAGTGAGGCGGCAGCGGACGGCAAGAAGGACAAGAAGAAGAGCCGATTGAACGTGTTCAAGAGGAATAAGGGCGACAAGGGCGCAGACGACAAGGCGTCGACTGCTTCGACAGGCTCGACCCCGTCAGACATTAGCAGGCTGTCAATATCCGCCGATGACGACAAGTTCGGCCAGACCGCAGAGTTCAAGGCAGCGATCGCCAATATTCCCCCAGAAGAGCTGCGAAGGACCTTCTGGATGATGGTCAAGCACGACCACCCCGATGCTCTCCTTCTCCGATTCCTCCGCGCACGGAAATGGGACGTGGAGAAGGCGCTAGTCATGATGATCTCTACCATGCAATGGAGGTTGAACGAGATGCATGTGGACGACGACATCATGAAGAACGGAGAGCTCGCCGCTGCGCAAACTACCAGCGACGATGCTAAGACAAAGAAGAACGCGGAAGACTTCCTGACACAGCTCCGCATGGGCAAGAGCTATCTGCATGGACTCGACATTGAGGGGAGGCCGATGTGTTTTGTTCGCGCAAGGTTACACAAAGCCGGCGAGCAGACGGAGGAAAGTCTGGAAAGATTCACTGTCTACACCATTGAGACCGCGCGCATGCTATTGAGACCTCCGATTGACACAGCCGTAAGTCTATTCTCTTCCCCGGATTGTGTGCAATGATTAACCGAGTACAGACCATCGTCTTCGACATGACCGACTTCTCCATGGCCAACATGGACTACACGCCGGTGAAGTTCATGATCAAGTGCTTCGAGGCCAACTACCCCGAATCGCTTGGCACCGTTCTCGTCTACCGAGCGCCCTGGGTCTTCAACGCCGTGTGGAGTATCGTCAAAGGCTGGCTGGACCCCGTCGTCGCCGGCAAGGTGCACTTTGCAAAGACGATCGACGATCTCAGCAACTACATCCCAAAGTCGCAGATTCCAACTGAACTAGGTGGAGAGGAGAAGTGGGAGTACAAGTTCCCTGAGCCCGTGCCTGGTGAGAACGACAAGATGGCCGAAGAGAAGCCAAAGCAGGAGCTGCAAAGCGAGAGGCAACAGATCGTCGACAACTACGAGACTTCCGTGCTCGAGTGGGTACACGCCGGTGAGGGTGCGCCAGCGGACGAGAAGAGGAAAGAAAGGGATAGCATTGCCGAACAGCTGAGGCAGAACTACTGGAAGCTGGACCCGTATGTTCGAGCTCGCTCACTGTACGACCGTATGGGCGTCCTCCAGAGCGAAGGCAAACTAGACTTCTACGGCCAAACCCCAGCGCCCGCCGCAGCCGCAGCGCCAAAAGCAACAGAAACCAGCGCCGACGATCTCGACTAGGACTCGAAAGCCCAGCTACTCCGGCGGCACAGCACCTTCAACACTTTGGCCGACGCTTCGAAACAACCATAATCCCTTTCCCCTTCGTGGCATTCACTATGTTGGTTTGGTAAACGGCCGGTTTAGCACACCATCGCTCTAATGTGTAGTCCTGAAAACAAACTCTCCGTATAGAACTCCACATCCCATCCCCTTTGATAGCCTTCGTCTCGTAAAGTTGCAGTTAACCCCTACCTAATAATATCTCTCATTCGCCTTGCGCCAACCAACTGCTAAAACCCCCACACCGCCTGCTTTTGCCTTCCCCCTTCTTCCTTTGCCGGCTCACTACGTTTCAATCCTCTCCGGTGAAATGCGCGCCCCATACTACGGGGCTTCCCTGCGTGAGCACTGTTCATTCGATGCGGCCCAGATTCCCGATCGCGCCTCGATGCACTAGCACAATTGACGTCATGTTCCTGCATCGGAACAAATGCGAGTTTGCCCTCGGGACTCTCAGTATGTGCTTTTCCTCCTTTTTCCGGCTCGGCTCCTGGGCCTGAGCTAGAGGTTAGTCGGGCGGTTGCAGGTTCCGTGGTGCTGCTAGCACGGTTGCGAATGTGAATGGTCAGGCTTTATCGCAACGTCGGGGTGTTTTTTGGCTGGGTGCGCTGCGCTGCTGTGGGTGGCTCCGGGGGAAAGAGCTCAGGCTCGTTCCGGATAGGTGCCGTGGAGATCTTCGTAGATCTACGTCTTAGAACTGGGAATGTTATGGTGTTGATGTTTCGCTTGGGATGGAAACGTTACTGTTGGTGTTTAAGATTGGACGCGCGCTTGTGAAGTTGGTGTCGTGACATACGGCGCTCAAATTCGATAGTTTGAAGTTTGGTGTGGTGCTGAGGCGTGACAACTGAACACAAATAACGGCATGAGTAAGCGTGCGCGTGAAGGTGAGACCTGATCCTATGCATAATATTCGTACTGTAGATTTACATGCTATACAAACGCTCTATGAGGTGACTTTAAGATCTCTGCCTTCTCTCGTCCGATGGCTCTCGTGGTTGGCCACTTCGTCCAGTTTGGTGGCCATTTCATTGGCATCCTCTAAGCCCGTGTCTATCGGTCCCGCTGCTTCGTCGACTTGCTCCAGGGGGACATTCGTACCCATCCGTCCTACAGATCTGCGTTCGGGTCTCACGCTTTCTGCACTCTTGGCATCCACATCTGTGCTGGTTAATGTCAAGCCTTGTGCTGGGCGGTAGGTGATGCGGCCTTCAGCGGCGGCCGCAAGCCGTTGCTTTTGGCCGGTTTCTCCGGCACGACCTAGGACGCCAGCGATGACTTGTATGCAGCGTAGACTGTGATGTGTTAGCCTGAAACAGTAGCCGCTGGTGGGAGATGTTTTACCTGTCGTCGTTGGCAGGGATGGGGTACGTGACCCAGGTGGGGTCCGCGTTGGTGTCAATGACGCCGATGGTGGGAATGTTGTTCAGCGCACACTCGTGCAGCAGGACGTAGTTCTCGAGGGGATTCATGCAGACGACCAGGTCGGGCCGGAGGACAGATCGGTCGAAGAGCTGCTCTTCGAAGCCGGAGACCTCCTCGTCGAACTCATTCACGACCTTGGTCTTGCACCTGCCGAGAATTTGCTGGCCGTTGGTGATGCTTCCTGGGATCCAGCGCTCGAACAGGTGGTATCCTTTGGCTAGCTCCGCAGCGCGTGCTACTGCCCTATCCTGCCCGTCGCGCGTGCCCACGAACAAGATCATGCCTCCCCGCCGCGCAACTTCCTGCACGACCTTGGCGGACCGCCGCAAGTGGGCTGCAGTGACTTCGAGCGAGATGATGTGGACGCCTTGCCGTATGCCGTGGATGTAGCGTGCGTTTGCGGGGTTCCATAGGGAAGTGACATGGCCTTGGTGGGCCTCGGAGGCGAGGAGCAGTTCGAGGGTCACGTCGGCGGGCGATGGGGGGTGGTTCAGGAGGGAGTGCGGTTGGTAGTGCGGCTCGATCTGGGTTCCCAGATGTCCCATCTGCTTGGCTACGGATCGTCAGCAGGGTGGAGTCAGGATGGGGCGGCGGTCGTACACTGCTGCTTGTACATGTAGTACTGCTCAGCGACATCGTCGGAGGCGGACTCGGAGGTGCCATGGGTCTCGGGGTCGACGGAGGGGATGGGCTGCTGGAGGTGGGTGTTGAGCTGGGCCTCTATCGACTGGATCTGCTTGAGACTGTTGTCGGTAGCGGCCTCGATCGACTCGGTCTCGGTGGAGAGAAATCGCTGCAGCGGGCGGAGCGGCTGGCGGGAGTGTCGTGCGAGCGCCCGGGGGGCTATCGATGGTGTTAGTATGTGCAGTCATGTCCAATTGACGTCTCCTACCACTGCGCGCTGCGATGCTCCTCAGTATCATTTTGCCGTCGCGTGCAGTCGGCGCTGTCGCTCCAAAAACTCTCGAGCCGGGGCATGCCAAGCACCCGCCAAGCTAGCCCAATTGGGCCACCCTGCAGGCCAGCCCATCCTCCAGTGTCAGACCGATAACGAGCCTCAGGCGATTGCCGTCATTGTCAGATCATGTGTGCCAGTCAGGACCGCAGCGAGGGGGGCTGCGTGCATCGGTCCCACCGGTAGGGCAGAGCATGGCAAAGTGCAAAATACCATAGCTGGTCCCTGCTTGCAGAGTCGCTCGCCTCTTGCTTATCCCATGCCGCTCCGCCTGTGCTCAGAAAGTGCTTGTGCCCGGGCTGCCCCCGATAATTGCTCGCGTGAAGCCACTGACATGCTTCCGTCATCTTCTGCAGCTATCCCGCACGCGGCCTTTTGGCTTGGCACCTAGCGCATTCCACTGACGCTACACATGCTCGCTCTTCGCATCCCAACTTCACCCGCCCAATCTGCCCCAGACGACTCCCCGTCCTGCTGCACTGCACCCAGGCCGAGGAGCCCCCCCCCATCTGTCGCCGCCCCCGGATGTCGCTTGTCAGACGCTGCACGCCCCGCCGCCGCGACTCCAACATCACCAGCGAGACAAGCGATAGCGCACCACCGCCGTGCCCTCGGGCGCCGCCCACACCCGTGGATGCCTACAACCCCGTGCCGGACGACACTGCCTGCTCCTGCCGCTCTTGAGCCCGTAGCGCCCTAGCCGCCACCATGAATGGCTACCCATATCCCACCCGGCCCTTCAACCCGGCCGCCAATGGGAACATGATGATGAATATGAATGGGGACGGCATGAACGGCTTCAACATGGTCGAGGGCCAGTCGCTGGACTCCATCGTCGCGCAGAACGACAAGGACAACCGCCGCCGGAGTATGCCCGTATACGCTAGAGGGCCCCAACAACAGCAGCAGCAACAACAACAAATGAACCTGGGCAGCCCCGACACGCGCAGGCTGAGCATGATGAATTTCGGTGATCCCAATGGCGGAGACATGGACGATTTCCAATTCGACATGTCAACCGCTGCCATGGACAACATGATGCGCAACAACACCGCTTTTCCGCGCACCACGGCCGACATCCAGAGTGACCAAATGCCGGCTGCCGACCTCAACATCAACACACAGTTCCAAGGCCAGGCTTCTCCCTTTCCGACCATGGGCGGTCCTGGCTCTGCCTACGCCTCGCCCATGCACCAGAAGAACTCCCTCGACCTGGACATGGGATCGTATCAGAACGGCATGAACATGCCCTTGGACATGGACGATTCGATGGCCATGACACCCATGGACATGAACATGTTCCCAGGCAGCCAATTTAACACACCCATGCTGGACTCGCCCATCCAGCAGGACTTTGTAGGACCAGTGCCCGCTGCTCCCCAAGGAGACAATACTCCGTCAGGGCAGACCCAAGACCAGTTCAAACGTCCGTCCCTAAACAATACACCAGAAGTCAAGTCCGGCAGATCCAGCTTCCTCAGTCGGTCGACCAGCCAGGACCAGTCCAGCATGCGGTCCCACTCCCGGCCCCAAAGTGAACACCATTCTTCCAACAGTGTTCCAACGCGCATGACCCTGGCCTCACTGCAGAACCAACAACCCGTCGCACAGGACCCTGCTCAAGATCTGTCTAAAGAGGTCATGAAGAAGCAACTCGCAGACTTCAAGATTCCGTGGCAGGCGCCCACCGGCGGGTTCCCGTCAACCAAAGCGAACAACCCACACATGAAGACGCAGTTCAAAAATGCGTACTCGTCGACCGGATTTGACATGCTCGGAGTGCTGGTACGTATCGACACAGTGTACTGAGATTGACATACTGATATGCCAATAGATGCGCGTAGCTACTCGACCTGAACCCCAGATCGACATCGGCTCCGTTGATCTTTCGTGCGCTTTCGTCGTTTGTGATGCCGAGCTGGACGACATTCCCATTGTTTACTGCTCTGAGAACTTCGAACGACTGACCGGCTACACGAGACATATGATCCTCGGGCGGAATTGCCGTTTCTTACAAGCACCTGACGGCAAGGTAGAATCGGGTATCAAACGCAACTACGTTGACGATGATTCGGTATACTATCTCAAGAACATGATCGAGAGTCGTGCCGAGGCGCAGATCAGCTTGATCAATTACCGAAGAGGCGGCCAGCCGTTCATGAACCTGCTCACTATGATCCCTATCGCTTGGGAGCCTGGCGGCAAGATGAAATTCTTCGTTGGTTTCCAGGTCGATCTAGTCGAGCAGCCTGGAGCCATGACGAACAAGAACTCAGGTGGGCTTCCGCATCTAACACAACACCTCGTGTGTGAGCTGATCATGTTATAGACGGTTCGTACCGAGTCAACTACCAACGCGGAATGTCGATGCCCAGTTACGTTTTCAGCGACCACCACAAGCCACAAGCAGCCGAGCAAGGTCAGACCATTTCCAAGGATGAGGTGTCCAACGTGCTCGCTGCATACAGCGGTAGCGGTGACTCGGAGATGACCAGACGTATCTGGGACAAGGTCCTGCTTGAGAACAGCGACGACGTCGTCCATGTCTTGTCGCTGAAGGGACTCTTCTTATACCTGTCACCGGCCAGCAACAGGATACTAGAGTACGACCCAAGTGAGCTTGTTGGGACTGCCCTGTCTTCTGTCTGCCATCCTAGCGACATCGTCCCGGTTACACGAGAGTTAAAGGAAACCACAAACGGCGCATCGGTCAATGTCGTGTTTAGGATACGGCGAAAGAAGAGCGGCTACATGTGGTTCGAAGGTCACGGTTCCCTTCACACGGAGCAAGGCAAGGGCCGGAAATGCATCATCCTTGTGGGTCGCGAGCGCCCAGTCTATACTCTCAGCAAGGCTATCGTACGCGAATCCGGAGGCGTTGGTGACAACGAACTTTGGACCAAAATGTCTACGTCAGGCATGTTCTTGTACGTCTCGTCCAACGTACGTCAGTTACTCGACAAGCAACCCGAGGAGCTTGTGGGCACAAGCATACAATCTCTTATGCGCCAAGAGTCTAAGATCCAGTTCGGCCGTATCCTTGAGCTTGCCAGAGGTGGCAGGAAAGGTGAAGTCAAGCACGAAATGATCAACAAGCGTGGCCAGGTCCTCCAGGCTTTCACAACCATCTACCCCGGAGATGCAATCGAGGGCCAGAAACCCACCTTTGTCGTTGGTCAAACGCGACTTCTCAAGTATTCGCGAAATAGCAATGCTGGCCGCCCATCGATGTACACGAACACCAAGCATGAACGCGACTCTCATAACTCTGTACACACGCAGATGTCAGGAGCAGCATCGCCCGCCGCAGGATCTCTGACCGGCCACACCGGGTCAAATACGCCAAACACATCAAACACAAATCCTCTTTTCATCACTACCGAGGAATCGCCTGCGACGTTTGCTGGCCACAACGGTCTACAGCTTGGACACCAGGATCAAAGTCTTGCTTCAGACGATAACGTGTTCGACGAACTGAAGACGACACGAAGCACAAGCTGGCAATACGAGCTCCGACAAATGGAAAAGCGAAACCGATACCTGGCCGAAGAGGTTCAGAGCTTATTGGCAGCCAAAAAGAAGAGGAAGCGCAGAAAGGGCGCAGGTCAGATGCAGAAGGACTGTGCGAATTGCCATACAAGAACAACACCCGAGTGGCGGCGAGGTCCATCGGGCAACCGCGACTTGTGCAACTCGTGCGGACTACGGTGGGCTAAACAGGTAAGTTAATCTTCTCACATCTAGTCCACATAATCAAACTAACAGGGACACTCACAGCAAGGACGAGTGTCACCTAGAACGTCGTCTGCGGCCAGTGACAAGAGCAAAAAGAGTGCTTCGCCACGCCACTTTCCTACAAGCCACTCAAGTCATCAGACTATTCTTCCTCATGCGAAGACGGAGAGCGGACAACAGTCTACTATCCCTTCGCCAATGGCCACTTCCACCAAACGTTCGCCGCAACAAGGTAGCATCAGCGAGTCGCATGCTGCAAAGGCGCCACGTATAGAAGTTGCTGCTTCACAGGGCTTCATTCCCCCACCGTCGATCGATGAAGTGACGGAGCCGGAATCATAAGCACGACGGATCTGAACGTCGTCTTCTTACTTCTTCTTCGCGGTTTCTCTCTCCTGTTTCGTGTCATTCTCCGCTTTGGTCAAACGATACCCCATTACTTATATTCACTTTAACGAACTTCACATTCGCTTGCTCGAAGCGAGCTTCTCATGGGGGAGTTTTTAGACTCACATCCTTTTTCTTTCTATATCCGTTTGATGTTTTACGACTTGGGTCAACAACGTGGGGAAGGTTTGGCGTGTGGTCGAGCTATTCGACTGCGGGTTTCACAAATTGGAGGCTGAGAGATGAGGCGCAATATGCATGTACATGTCTTGGGCACACTTTATCAGGTGTCTTCTTATTCTGTTGTATATATCAACGACGTTTGGCAACGGTACGGGATGGCTTATCAGGATCGCGTGGGGCGCACGCGTACGGACGGTATCACTCATCAATCAATCAATCATATATGTCGCATCAGATCAGATCATGTCAAAATGAATAGTGGAACGCGATTGCATGACCTGGCTGAAGCGTCATGGCGAACCCCAACGTTGCCCTTGACCCATTAATTCTTTCGCATCTCTCCCCCACCCGCACATCTCGTCGATTCGCTTGTTTGCTCGCTCGCCTACGATTCGAGTCGAAGCGAAGTGACGCGACGCGACCATCCATCCCCGCCGCAATTGTGGCGTCGAGTGGCCTCACTTGTCATACGTCAAGTCAGATCATAACATCAACCGCTAACTAGGATAACAAGGCCCTTTTGCCCATATCTAGTGCGTAATCCTAGCATGTTTGCACGGCTGTTTGTTTGTACGAGGCGCACCGCAACTGCGCGGCTTCCAAGGTTGGCAGCGAACACGAAGTACGATAAGACAACGGGCATCCCAAGTCCAACCTACGACGCTGATGTCGGCCTTGTCCTCGCTTGGAGTCTGACAACCTGCGACAGGCGCGTGGGACATTGACAAGGTCGGGGAGGGTGTGTTGGATGTAGCCCTAGAATGCGCGTGATGTGGCGCTAGAACGCTGCATGTGTTCCACGGAAGCAGGAAGAGGAACACAACCGAACAGGGGGTTTGGCAGGAAGGAAGCTGGGCAGCATGCAGGTTCCCGGACAGTTAGCCCCGGCATCACTGGGTTTAGTTCCAAGTCTCTTGGACACATGGCAGATTACGTTCCATGGATAGCATCTAGATTTGGGGGGCCTAGGGAAAACGCCATGCCGAGTAACTCGTTGGGTATTCTCTGAGCCTAACCTAGATCTTGTGAGGAGTCGTTGGGTTGGGTATTGCGAGAACGGTAGTTGGAGGTGGGAAAAACTTCGTGTGCCTCGGCATCGAGACCCGTGGCCATGAGCTCCAATGACGAAAACTCCAAGTTCAACATGGCAAATAAACTTTGGTCCATCGCACGTTGTTACCCACATGGCTTGGGCTCTGGCAGACTGCCTCCCTCGTTCCCCCCTCCCCAAGCCCGCTCCAGCCTCCCAATCAAACAAGTGGGGCCGTCTTCCGGGCTTGATCCTTTGGATCCTTCGATCCCCTGCGGCCTGAGCGTTCTGGCAGCGCCTTATCTGGGCTCTGATGTCTGTGGGTTTTCCTTGGTGCGTGCCATGACATGTCGAAGCGGCGCGCGCGATGCAAGGGTACAAGGGTCTGTGGCCCTCTTTCGCACCGAAACTTTGCGCGCGCAGCAGAGCCGATGGGGGACATGGTCCCCGGATACTTGCACGCAAAAGAGGTAACGGGCTGGGCTTTTGGAAGCGATCTTCGTCCTTCATTTCTTTTTTTCACTTAGTCCTAGGCTGGGTTGAGCTTCATGCCTGATTCATTTCTAACGCTGTGCGGCTTTGGATAGTACTAGGGACCGTTCCGTTCTGCTGGGGGCACTGTTCGCTTCATTAATTTGTTGGTTGGCTTTCCGGTATTACACATACGAGAGGAACGCCTGCGTTGCGCTGCCTCTGCCTTTTTGTACTTTTGCATTTCCTGGTCCTTCGTTTGTCTGGACCGCTGCGACGATAACGCGAACTTGCGAAGCCTACGCGCGATATCTTTTCTTGTTTCTATTGTCGTGGGTTTACTTTTGGTCGGACCTCAGCCAAAGTCGTGACCTATTCCGACGACACATTCCGAACGCGAATTGCAGGACCATACATATCTGCGCGGGAACTTGGAAGGATTGCGTTTGCGTGGAACCACGGGACACGAGAAAAGGGAGTGCTTGGTTCGGAAGGACGGTTTGCGACAAGCGCACCCACGAGAGTTGACGACTCGAAACGGATCCGGTTACGACACGAATACCGCCTGAACGGGAGCGCATACACGTCACAAGAATTACAATCGCAGACACAGAATCAAGCGCAAGAGAAGGACACAATGGACGAGAACAACAGAATCACGATTACAGTGTGCGGTGATGGTGGATGCGGAAAGAGTTCGATTACGCTGCGGCTTGTGAGAAGCCAATGGACATCTGAGTACGACCCAACAATAGGTACATCCCCCTGCGCGCGAATTCGTCGCAACTTGTAGCCTCACACGACTAACACCCCTCCAGAAGACTCATACTCCGTAACCCGAACCGTCGATGGCGTCCCCTACTACCTCATGCTCACGGACACGGCCGGCCAAGAAGAATACCGCGGTCTTTGGGCCGCCTCGAACCTGCAATCCGACGCTTTCCTCCTCGTCTACGATATAACATCTGCCAACTCGCTCGACGCGCTCGACTACTTCATGGAGATGATAGAAATGGAGACCGAGAACCGGTTAGACAATGGCAAGATACCGCCCATCAAGTGCGTGGTAGGCAACAAGTGCGATTTACAGGGCCAAAGACAGGTAGAAGCGAAGACGGGTCTCGAGTGGGCGAGGCGGAGAAAGTGCGGATTTATGGAGACGAGTGCGAGGGAGATGGTCAACATTGAGGAGACTTTTGCGCGTAAGTCCTGCAGCGCAGATGACGGCAGAGACATGGCTAACAAGACGGACAGTGCTCGTACGTCGTGTAGTAGAAGCGCGGAGACTCACTGCCGGAGACGGCCCTGCGAACCGAACTGCCGCTCTTCCCCTTCAATCGCATCCGAACCGCGACCCGAACTCTTCGGCGGCGTATCTGGATAATGAGAAGGATGATGAGGACGAGCCCAAAAAGAGTTGGTGGAGGAGGCTGAAGTGCTGGTAGTTGCATTCCTATGTTGCTACGCATTGCACATAAGTCTCAGGCGTTTACCAATAGCCTGGGGACTTGTCGTTCGTTCACGGGCTCGCTGAGATGTGGTATGGGACATGAAGCACGACCTGCTTGTTTTATACACACTTTGCTTTCCCGTTTATTTCCTTGACTTGTATATATGCGTCGATGTTACGGGCGCAAAGCATTTGTATACGCATGGCATGGATATGTCGATTAGCGGGAATGGGGAAACCACGGGATATACCGGGCGGCTGTCTGATTCTTGTTCATTTTCTACAGCGTCTCACATCTTGCGTATGTATATTTCCTTGCATCACTGTCGATTTCATACTGTAAAGAATTCACATCAAGTTTTGAATGAGAACACATACTAGCTGGCGCACGTTGCACATGGACTGGACGCTTTCCGTGGTACGCTTCGCGGATTATATCAGAAGGCTCAATAATATGTATCAGTCAGCAGTAATCGCGATCTGTACCTATAGGATGTAGTGCGAACGATGACCGCTTCGAGGCTAACCACCCCGTCGGCTATCCAAGGCATCGCTAGCGCGTCTGTGCACGAGCACGCCATTGGCCTGTAAAGCCCTTGGACAACTTTGAAAACCCTCGCAATAGCATCAAACTGTTAATACCAACAAAAAGCTACAGGGACATCCTGCACCTGTCGACACTTAGGCAAGGAGCGCAAACAGTGCGTTCAAGGCCGGTGACGTCGTAACTACCCCTCTAAAGGGTCCGTGTTGACGGAGATAAGAGAGCAGCGAGCAAGAAGAGATATCGGCAACACAGAAAGAGCAGGAGCAACATGTCGAAACCTCATATTGAGGAAGAGCTTCCAGTTCAGGATGGTCTTTCTCGAACACTCAAAGACCTCTTCGCAGGTGCAGTGGGAGGAGTTGCGCAAGTCTTAATAGGACAGCCTTTTGGTAAAATCTCTACGAACTGCGTGAGACATATGCTGACTTCGCACTTCGACAGACATTGTCAAGGTGAGATTACAAACAACATCACAATACTCTGGTGCCCTGGACGCAGCGACCAAGATCTACCAAAACGAAGGAGCCCTCGCCTTCTACAAGGGCACACTGACACCACTCATCGGAATCGGAGCTTGTGTATCAATCCAATTCGGCGGCTTCCACTATGCGCGACGTGCCTTCGAAGCCAGTAACGAAGCCAAGACTGGAAAAGGTCAATTGTCATACTCGCAATACTATGCCGCCGGTGCATTCGCCGGTATCGCCAATACCGTTCTATCCAGCCCCATCGAGCACATCCGTATAAGACTGCAAACACAACCCCACGGTGCAAATCGTCTCTATGCCGGCCCGATCGACTGCGTGCGCAAACTCTCGGCACACCAAGGCGTACTTGGCGGTGTCTACCGTGGCACAGCTGTCACATTCATGCGCGAAGCACAAGCTTACGGCTGTTGGTTCACCGCCTTCGAGTACATGATGAACGCAGACGCTGCACGCAACGGAATTGACCGGAAGGAGATCTCTACTCTAAAGGTCGCGGCGTATGGTGGACTTGCGGGTGAAGTGCTGTGGATCAGTTCATATCCCTTCGATGTACGTTCAAAATTTCCCATGTACGAAGTGCACGTGAGACATATACTGACTTCGTACACCCACTTCTTAGGTCATCAAGAGCAAGATGCAAAGTGACGCGTTTGGCAAGGATCAGAAGTACAAGAGCATGAGGGATTGCTTCGCGAAGACGTACAAGGGCGAGGGCTTGGGTGGCTTTTGGAGGGGTATTGGACCGACTTTGCTCAGAGCTATGCCAGTCTCGGCAGGCACATTTGCTACGGTCGAGGTCACGATGCGATTGATCAGCTAAGAAGCGCTCTTGGTTTCACGAACATCCCCAGATATTGCGGTGGTGGAGCCTGTACGATAAGCCCAGGTCCATAATTGATGGAAGACGCCGTTCAGATCTTTAGCCAATGTTTCAGGTGTGCATACGGAGAGTTTGCGATACGCACCATTGGGAGATCGGCCTATCTGTATGCGTGTGCGAAACTATCGACTTCGTAGTGTTCCCATAGTAGCTAGTACGCGTCGATAACAACACCGCCATTGCGTCTGAGCTTGGCTCGGCCTTAGTTCACAGATTATTGCGGTGCGGCCCTTGGGGAACAACAACGTCGTCGTATCGCTCAGCCAGCCTCTAAACGCCCTTCACATAGAGCTTACTCAGCCTCTGTCTGTAACGCGTTCCATCGTCATGCTGACTACATACAAGATAAATTACCCTGTAGTCTAGGCACGCAGCATCCTCTCGGATGCAATTTCGCTCCTTCTTGTGCATTACGTCGGGTACCGACGCACCCCTGTTCGAACGCAGCCGTGCCGCATCCCCCCAAGATTCATGCCACAGACTGCAAGCCACATGCTTTGAGCACAAATTCGAAGGAACCACTCATGAAATTGCACAACCAACTTGAGAAGGTACGGTCGGGGCCGACGGGCGTTGTTCCGCTATTGTGCCGCAGTCCCGCTGCGAACATGTGGATTGGTCCGTAGAACTAACGGGCAGCACCAAACTCTACCTCTTCTCACCCCAAGTCCTGTAACATGCGATGGGAAGTTCCTTGTACAAGAGATAGAGTTTACAGCGAGTTCCAGGAACCTGGCTATGGCCTCGTGGAATTTGCCGAAGAGCTTCCGGGTATGCAAGAACGACTCTTATGCGGCGCGGTTTGCATCCATCGCTCGTCACACGTCACGTCACGTAAGGAGATTACCGTTTTTAGCTTGGGAACCAACGCATTCGTAGTCACGGCGAAAATCACCGTTATATCGGTGCATATGTTATGATATGATGTCGCTCAATGTCCTTTTCGATCGTTTCGCTCGAATCGCTGCTTCCTACTCTGCACCGCACCTTCGCTAGACCTTCCAACAACGTGGGCGCGAGAGACGCGCCCGAATCCTACGATACGCGACGACGAACGCGTCAAACGAACGCACAAAATGCTCTTCAGCACAACACTGAAGAAATGGACGTCCAGCCTCAAACCCACGAAGCCCTCTACACAACCAAACCGAGCCTCACAACAAACTCAATCGGACGAGAACCTCATTTCGATGCAACTACCAATACCGCGATATAATCCCTCGACCCATTCGAATTCCGAAGCTGCGCTTCATCGACCGACGAGTCAGATCGTGTGTCATTCGCCGTTAGATAAGAGAAATAGGGCGGGGAAGAAGAAGGGGAGGAGGAGTAAGGATGACCAGGCTGAGAGAGGGGGTGACGGGAGCGGGCTGAGACATAAGACTTCTACAAGGGTGTTGTTTTCGTCGACGCAGTTTGATAAGGTGGACGTGAAGAAGCCTGCTTGATGAGAGATAGCAGTTATGATACATGGGCTTGGACAGCAGGACGGGATGGAACAGCGGGATCCAACGGGAGAGGCAACATGGGATGTGATGCGCAAAGGACAAGCTTAAGCGCATGAGGAACGACAATTTTCTACTACGAGATTATACTAATTTTTGGCCTCGTTGGATGGACGATACTCTTCACCATTACTGCCTCCCCGAAATGTGCAAAGATCTGTTCAGTGCTTCGGCAATTTGATCTTCATCAAACCCTCCTGTACTAGTCCTCCTTGGTCCCGAAAATGCTTCTTGCTGACTGAGCTCTATCGCTTTTGCAAGGTCGTCATCGTCATCGCTCCGCGCAACCTGCTCACCATAATCCTCTCTCCATTCGCCCGGTGAAACTGTTCGGGGTATAGCATTGTCGTTGGCGCCTGGTGTGAGAAGTAGTTCAGCATCGAGCTCGTATAGATTTACGTCCTCGACAAAAGTTGGCGGAAGGTTTCGATGCTGATCTTGATGCAGGAAGTCTTGCATGGGTCTAGGTGGGCCGCGGTTTGCTTCGCTGCGACGCTGAATCCAATTGGGTACGTCACCTGGCATCTCAGGATATTCAGCGTGTTCATTGCGGCTTGCATAAGAGATGTTGCTGTCGCTCGCTGGTCGATCCATCATAACACTGACACGCGCGCCATGCCGTTTTTCCCGAAGAGACTGTCTCTTGTTGAATATTTTCGGACGTTCAGGCTTTGGCGAAGCTCCATGGGAGGCTGTAATCATTATTTATTTGTGCGATGACACGAAGGATGTTAAGCCAGATGGTTACTCACTGGTTCTCTTGAGGGGTTCGCCATCTGCGAGAAGTCGGGGAAACCCGCTGATCGGAAAACCAGACTGCCCGTATCGCGTGGTGCGGTGGTCAGTCAGATGCAGATCAATCGACACGGCTGCACTCTCCGAAGCAACTGGTATGACGATCGAGTCGAGTCTAAACAAACCTCTCTCTGTCATGTCACGAATAGTATGCCTTGTGACTGGTATAGATTGAGCCCCTTCGACACGCATGGCTTCTTGTATACGAAAGAACGGCTGGAAGTGAGGCAATTGGTGCTTGCGTATGTAGTCACCCAAGTCCCGAAGATTATGGGAACCTGCAGCGAATCTGCATTGGATGTTGCCTTGTAATCATTAGTCAGTCATTTTGATTGATGGAGCAGACTCACCCTGCACAATGATATGGTCGTCGGTGGGCCTGGAAGGGCAAGATCTCTCGAAGTAGAATGAACTAGCTACGAGTCGTTGCGCAATGTTTTTGATCTTTTTCTGCGCGGCAGGTTTGCGAAGACCGGTCTTGATCTCCTCCAGTAGATTATCAATCTGCGACTTGTCGTCCATCTTGGGTATCCGACTCATGGTCTTTGGATTGAAACGAATGTATCGCTCGGCTGCAGCGTACGGGGCCATCCCTACCACGTCTTTACGGAACTCTTTCCATGTGGCTTCCGCATCCAAAGCACTTTCAACCCGTTGTTTGAAGATAGTAAGCCACGATTCGACTTCGGGAAATGCTCTCAGTACAGGCATAGATCGTCTCAAGCGTGGCGTATCCTTGACCTGGCTGAATATCTTCCGAATCTGGAATCGCCTGCTATCGTAACGTGAGGCATTCAGAGAATTGTCGGTATCTGCGCCGTGTTGACCAGTTCCTATCGACAGAAGAAGATCAGGAGGTCGCTGATCGGCATCAGGCCAAAGAAGCTTGCTTTCATAATTGGCGATGCGAACTGGGTTGTTATGAAAGACAGCACCGTCCACATAACCCTCCATTGTACGTGCGTTTCTGAACGGCTTGAAGTATGTCGGAGCCGCAGAGGTTGCTCGTGCAGCTTCTCTGATCAAGACATCATTCTTTGGATCGTCGGCTCGGACCAACTGGTAGCCAATTTGCTCGTCCTCTGCGCGATTGTAGTTTGTAAATATGACTGCTTGTTCCGCAGTCTCCGTTGCAGAGGTAACAGCGACTTTGCACGCGCTGGCAACTGGAGTGTCACGTGACCCACCAAACATGGCCTCATCCTTGAAACACTCCTTGAAAGCTTCTTCTAGAGGTTTTGTATGGTATTTGTTAGTTCCCAGGCTTACCCCTCCAAAGAACTTGGGTGTAAACGCCTTCTCCACCATTCTGAGAAAGAGTTGACTGCATTGTTCTACAGACCAATTTTTGACACCAAGACCGAGCGCCAAGATACCCCCGGTACTGGTGCCAACGATGAGGTCAAAGAACTCTTGGACTTTGATATGACCACCTAGCTCCTGTTGTATTTGGCGAAGGACTTCCAGGATGACTATCCCTCGTATACCACCTCCGTCAAGAGACAGAATCCTTAGGCCTGCCAGTGGAGGCTTGAAGTAGATCTCTACTGGTGTAGGAAAGACAGCTTGGTGATCGTGCAGCGGACATGTGGCGATAGTGAAAGATCCTGAGAGTTCCCGATGTGGGCTGCCGTAACCTTTGACACACGCTGTGCAAAGCACGTGTCCGCAAGGCAAGGGGTGCTCGGCCAGTTCCCTTAAACAACAGAAACAGGTAGTGTGGCTGACGAAGTTCTTTGCGCCCCCCATGTGGTGATAGAAGCCGGTAACGTTGGCCAAGTGGAGTTTGTTGACCGCATCTTCCTCCTCAGTTGATGGAGACTTCGTCATTTGCAAATCAAGCTTTGACTTGTTTTCGATCAGGTAATGCTTTAGGTATTCGAACCAGTCTTCATAGAACTTGTCAAATGTGAAGTCTGACTCATAGGGGCCAGATCCAATGACGCTACCTCTTTGGTTTTGGTGTCCTTTCACATGTCGCTCCTTTACATTGACACATCGTTCGCCTCTTCTGTTGATGAAAGAACACGGCCAGAAGATAGCGCAAAAGTCGTCAAGAGCACCATCACAGTGCGTCATGTATTGTGTTTCCAAGATCTGCTCTGCGGATCCTTTGAGATCCTGTCGAACGCAGTCCAACAGTATACAAGAGGCCACCATGTGGCTCAGTTCCTTGAAGATCTTCCTGGGATCGTCAAATTGAGCCTTCATTGCAACGGCCAATTTCAGGACATGACCTCCAAAGTCTTGAGGTATCGGGTTGATCTTGAAGGAAATGTCCATGAAGTCGAATGGTGAATGAAGGTCCTGCGAGAAATGGTCAAATGCACATTGTAGATAGATATTGAGGTTGTCGGAATTGGAAAGCATGCGCGACCTTCGTTTGGCGTTGAATGACTCCAGACATCGGTGTGTGACGACTTGGTGAAGCTTCGTTACCTGTTGATCAATCATCATATAGCGACCTTCGCCAGGAATTCGTACAACTGTGATCGAAGAGTAGTAACACTCAAGGAGATCCTTCATAGTGCGAATACGTCTGCCTCTTCCAACCCAATAATCTCGCCGCTCACGATATGCTGGATCGCGACTGATAGCTCCGGCGACGTTGGACATAAGAAGCTCTGTCGCGTACTCGGGATCCCACTCCTCCGGATCCACTTTTGTGTCGGTTGCGTTGAGTGCAATGACAGCGTGCGGGAGTGTAGGTTGGTTCACTGACTTCTCAAAGGAAGAGTCCGCCCATTTGATAAGCAATCCCAACACTGTAGATTCGAAGGTTTTTGCATTGCGCAGAACGAACACAATGACATCGGAGAATGTGTACAGAAGGCGAGGGTAGAGTTCCGTAACAGCATATTGTCGTTTTGATTTATCAGGAGAGTTCGCCCATTTGATGTCTCTCTGGGTGCTATGCAAGCTTTTGGTGACTTTGCGGCGTTTTCGGTGCTCGCCCAATGCGGCATCCTCCCTCCCTTTCTCTTTCTGCGGTGCTGTCGCGCTACTTCGATATTGCGCAGCCATCGGGGTATTTTCGCCACCCTCCAGACCTTCGCAATCGGCGTAGAGCAACGGGTACTCGGTATTGTATGTGCTTGGATCACTGTACAAGTGTACGTCGCCGGAAGTCGGTACGTTGCTGTTTGCTGATGTTCCTGCGACAGGTGACGGGAGACTCCAGTTCCTTGGCTGGCTCACACGTTCTTGTTGATCGATGAGCATCTTGATAAGTGTACTCTTGCCTGCTCCGGTCTGACCAATGAAAGATACAAGTTGCGGGAAACGGTACTTGTATTCGCCAGAGTTACTATCCGCCATGATGGCAGAGTAACGACCATAGTCCTGGAAAGCAGGCGAGTTTTGACTATTGCGCACCATTCCAAACCACGTTGTATCCTCGTCTTCGATGTGTAGTATCTGCTGTTCTCTGTGCTCTCGAGGAGGAGTCAAGATGTCTCGCAGCCTCTTGACAACAGTTGGGTTCGCCTTCTCATGCGGAAGACCATCAGGCCCAGTGCGTCCCGCTTTGTGGGGACCCTGTTTCCCCCAGCATACGGATATTGGACGGCTTAGCGTAAGCAGGTCTGAGCCGCAAACCCCAGGAATAGTGACCAATGTTGGGAGGACTAAAGCCATCTCCCATAAGCCATGAGAAGCCATCGCTGGTCTTAGACTCTTTGAGCAAAGAGTCACCCATCAGTGACTGCAGCTGATCAATATAAGCGCTCAGCTCATGCAGCCACCAAACAACTCTAGAACCCGGATACACGCGAGGCTGAAGTCTCTTTGCCGCCTGTAGGCGCATAGCTGGATATCAGAGGATCTGTTGACAGTACAAAGTGGCATCATTTTAGAGGTTCCATGCCTGCTAGTCAATAGCAGCTGGAAGTGACCGGAACGAAGGTTGGGTGATCCGAAATACCTCGCGGGAACGAACGGGACGGGAGGTCGGGGACGGAAGACGGGCATGGCTAGTGCCCGAGCCGGCAGCTGAAGCGGCAGAGAAATACCCAGTGACGAACCGACATTGATCAGGCTGTCCATGTCCGGCGAATTGGGTATGCGGCAGATGGACGATGTGGGAGGGGGCGGACCCCGACCCAAAAGCAGGCTGAAAAAGGTGGGATTATGCGAAGCCAGGGTATTGGGTGCCTCAGCTGATGCGAAAGAGAACCTAGGCAGGACTGACGCTTTGGTAGTGGAATATTGAAGGTGGGTTTCTACGTGATTGAACGTGTACTATGGGTCGTCATTGCACGCGCTTTGGAAGTGACATCACGCGCGCCAGTGCGCCATTTCGCGTCGCGGTGGCCCAAGCTCCATCACAGCCATCCCACCCTCCTTCCGATGATGCTCACACCCCCAAGCGCAGCGCTAACCCCCGTCCACACCACCAAACTGCCATATTGCGTCCCATACAATCCATGCTCACCAAGAGTTCCCGTCTTGATCAATGCCTCACTGATAGGCCCACTAACAATATTCCCAATACCCCTGCCCATGCACAAGAACGAGAAGACCATGGAGCTCTCCATCTGTCCTGTACTCGTTTGCACTGCTCTCATGATACCAGGCCAAGTATTCGCGAAGCTGCCTGCGAAGAGTCCGTATGTGAAGCAGAAGATCAGCAACGGTGGTAGAGACGTGCTGAAGCCCCAGATCAGAAAAGTAGAGATCATGGCACCGATGGTGGAAATGAGGATGGCGGTGGTGACGTGTGTGCGATCGATGATGCTTCCCATACTAACAGATCCAATGACTGCGGCGACATTGAGGAGGATGAGAGGAACGGCGGAGACTGTGCTGCTGAATCCCAGTGCCTTGGTGTATGTAGGAAGGTCTACATGTTGGAGCACAAAGTCAGCGTACTTCGCGAGTGAAGTTCGTATAGAAACTTACAGATAGACGGTACAAAGAACCCCAAGCCTTGCAAGATGTTGCCAGACTGGAGAACCCAAAAGGTCTTGTTCGTGAGGAAAGTGAAAGTAATTCCACACCTAGTAGTTGCCGAGACCGGCAGCCGTGGTTTGATGAAGATTGTGACGGGTAGAAGAACTGCGAAGAGTAGGCCTGCCCATATGCGCAGCGTGTTGCGGAAGCCATAGCGACTGAGAAGGAACTGCAGCAACAGCGGAATGACGACGCCACCAAGTGCTGTACCTGCCCACATAATACCAAATGCAAGACCTTTGCGTCTTACAAACCATTCGTCCAAGAGTATGATACAAGGACAGTACACTATTGCGCCGCCAACACCATAAAAGATCCCTTGAGTGACAATGAGTTGCGGTACGGTTGTGCATAGCGAGCTCAGACCAAGCGAAAGGCACATGGTAAATACGCCAGCGACCATTGCCTTCCTCCTGTACTGAGGCCAGCGCGTGAACAAACCAAACGTCAATGGCGCGATCATGTATAGAATGCCCATCGCTGAAGTGCCGATGGCTGGGATACCAGATGAACCTGCGAATTCTGGAGATGAACTGTAGTACTCTTGAAAGATGCCATATGACCATGGGAAGCCTAGTAGGTATATTAGCAAACTTTCGAATTAGACAACACTACTACGGCAAGATTGAGTTGAGAGATATGTAGTCATGATGATACTACGAGGGCAAAGGCGTAGTCAATGAAACACTTCACACTCACCCCATACCATCATCTCCACCATAAACCCAGCCGCAACGAACAACCACGCATCTTTCCCGCCATCAGTCGGCGGTAGTAAAGACTCGTTCTCGTTTACGGGCTGCTCGTTCCATCGTTGGCTTGATTCAAGCTCGAATTCCGATTGGTTGTCGGGCGTGGTGCCGGTGCTTGTAAGGACCGATTGAGTTCTAGTCTCCATGATGAGTGTTGAACGTAGATATCGTCAGAATGCTGCTCTAGAAAACATCCACAGAGGGCTTCAATTATATAGCAATCCATTCTGCGCTGATGCTGTATGATATCAACGATAAATGCATAGCAATTTGTTGACCGCAGGGTCCTCCGACCCAGATCGTGCCCAACATGCCAACAAAGATGTGCTGTTCAGCTCTAACACAGGAAGAGAAAAGCGATCCCTTCTCGAAAGCGGGGCATGGCAGACTGGTAGAGATGTCATAATTTGGAAAGAGTGCATGGCGCTGATTTCAAAGCGCTTTCGGAGTGGGCGACGCAGCGCACATGGAACTCCGAGGGGCGCCGGAGTTCGGCATAGAGTGCTCCAGTAGCTCATCGGTATCGCAACGGAGTCGGAGGCGACATCGCACAGCTGAACACACGCATTTGATGGGAAAAAAATTGATGAGAAATCTGTTCACGGTTTTCGCGCCTGATGTCTGATGATGCAGATCGCATCGGTTGAGCGCTAACTGTCCTTTGGTCGTAGCTCCCGCCGCATCCATGTAGGCGAGAACGGCACCTTCCCATGTCCGGACGTAATGTCCTACGCTTTCTCGGGCTCATCCAACAAGTAGCCATCCCTCCTACCTAGCACATCCTCGACGGTCTCGTCTGTGAATTTCAAGTCCTCCTCAAGCGGCACCGTGTCTTTGATCTTCAACAGCATCACTGGCAGCGCGACGATCAAGCTTCCAGCCAACAACACCCAACTGGATAGGAATATGTCCATGTAAGGCCTCTTGTAGCCGTCTAGGCGGAACACGATAGCTGCGCCAGCTGATTGAATGCCCTTGTAAAAGCCAGCAAAGTTGGCGAGCTTTCGACTGTTGTTCGAGATTGCGCCCATGAACCTGAAGATGGTTAGCAGAGAGCAGTGCCGATTCGAAGATCGACGTACCAGTACACGCATGTCTGCCATGCTGCATCATAAAAGCCATAGCTTATGTACAACACCATTGGGCCGCCTGTAGAGGTAGAGATAAAAAGTCAGTATATGTCTCACATGCATTTCGCACATGGCTTTCACGTACCATACCCGCCGTCTGTCCAATCAAAGTGGTGGCTATCATCGTCGCGACGATACCGCCGTTGGAATACGTACCCTCCTCCCCAAACGGCGAAGGTCAACAATAGCATGACTACCCAGGCAATCTTCGCCCTGGTAGTCCTTCTGACGTTCGGGAAATCCAGTGCAAATCCAAACACACCAGCTCCGAGTATCTGCGCCAGCCAATAAAGCGCATTGTTGAGTGCGCGCGTCCGCACATTGAAACGTGCGTAGTTGACGTCGTTGAACTGGTACGTGTAGAACCAATTAGAGGCGAAGAACATAGGGAAGAGGAGTATGATATAGGGATCCGTACGGAGAGTCTCCCAAAGACCCAAGATCTCGGACTGCCAAGTTGGGTGTTTCATCATGATAATTCGGCTGCCGTCGCGCCGTATGACGTGTTTGGCATCGATGAGTGTCCAGGAGAGGCAGGCGCCGAGGAATGTGAGGACCATGAAGCCGATGTATGTCTGGTCAGTGACAGCTGCTGGTCCGTCTGCGTTTTGTGTATCAAAGTTCAGCCCAAGCTGGACCAGGCTGCCAATAACAGCACCCATGTTGAAGATGCTATCATGAGAAATTAGCTTATCTCGGTACGGTCCGTACAGCGACACCTACATCCAGAACAAAGAGATGTACCGCCCCTTCTGCTTCTCTGGTGGATAACTCATCCTGCAGAGGTACGAAGTCAGTATATGTCTCACATACTCTTCATAAGTCAGCTTACATTATGGCACCTTGCGCCGACCACAGTATGCCAGCGCAACATCCTAACAAGAACCCAGAGAAGACGACGTAGCCCAAGTTTTGAGTTTTGTTGAAGCAAAGCAATGCACTGACGTAAACGCAATACCCCAGACCGCCGAAGGAAAGCGCAACTCGAATACCGAGGACATTGGTGATAGTGCCAGCAAAGAAACCGACGATTGCGAAGGTAGCATAAAGTGTAGTATTCGCAGCGTTGCTGGCATGTGCATCGTCGTCGAGACCTGCGGCTCCGATACCATTGACGGCGTTGAACATGCCTGCGTAGAGTTAGTAAAATTTGCGTTGCTACAATCGTGGGCTGCTTACCGGGACACAAGAAGCACACAAATGAGACTAAGATCAGCTGCGATTCTGGCGATGCATAGCATGGAAGCTTGATGGGTCCGATTCTCAAGCTGCGGTATTTCCATCCTTTCGGTCTTTCGAAATCTCCATGGTCGCCGTTACTGACAGGCGCTCTTGCGCTTGCCCATCCAGAGTCGTCGTTTTTCGCCATTGGTGCTCGTATAATTGACGGGGCGTCTCGTGGGACTTGAGCCTTGTATTCAAGCAACTAATCGGCGAGCTGCAAGTGCGGATGTTGTAGATAAAAAAACGAGATAGTGTTGATTCTACCGTGCAAACCTGAAACGACGAGACAAAGGAAGGATTCAGAATGCTGGTCAGGCTGGTCTGTTCGTCTTAGTAGCTGTTGCTGGATCGCTCACGTACGATGGGGCCAGTTCAGTCCGATCTGCGGACGTGCATGCATTCGTGTTTTTCGATAGATGGACTGATTGGCGCAGTGCATGATTGTGGCAGCGCAGTCTCGCTATCTTTGTCCCACCAGCTGTGTTACCACACCCTCCTTTATGCACAGTGCCCAACCCTGGGGGCGGAAGCTATCCATGCTTGGTATCGTCAGAACGCTAAAGTCCTACTCAATTTCAGGATGCTATTCTCTAATCAGTATATTTCTATTTGGCGCACCAAGATCGATTACACGAGCAAGGCTCGATCGGAAGCTGACTTTGCGCAGCTCAGCTCGTCGCGTAAGACTGCTGTGTGCGGCGCGCCTATGTAAGCCCGTGGCGTACCCCAACGCCAAATTGTGAACACACCCTGCATCCACAGAGATAGCTCCGCCCACTGCGGAGATAGAGCCAAGACATGCGAAGTACCACTGGGAGTCGCAACACGTATCAGCCCAGTGAGCTGGAAGGTCTATGTGCTCGGAGTGAGGTGCGGAGGTCAAAATGGACGCATTGGGATATGTTTCGGCCCCATCATCTTGCTCGTACGTCTACGCCTCTTTCCATCACATTCGCAAAGCCCTTCGTGAGAGATATGTGACAGGCTTATCATGGCGCGCATCGACCAATGGGGATAGTTGTGTTCGGCCCTTGGTCGAAGTGCACAAGCAAGGATATTGCGAAATCAATAACCCCGCCGGCCCCAATGGTATAGACTTTTAATATTTCTTCCATGTGTCTATTGGACGGCAAAGTTCCAGATCGGCGTCGCTTTGTACTCAAGCGTTGAGTAGTTCTCCCGGTCAGGCTCACCGCATGATCCACTGCTTCATGGCGTAAGCCACGACCTGTGTAGCTATCGGTGCTTTTCACGTCACACTGCCTAGCATAGCGTCTGCGCAGCCAGCAATTCGATCTCTCCTGGGCCTCACACCCATCGCAATGCAAATATCGACCATCTGCGATGGAGAGAGTTGCAATCACACCGGCGGATGCATCTTCCGCAGTTTCGGTTCTGAACAAAACGGCTTGGGCGTTGTTCGTATCTCTTTCCGAACTCAACCTGGACGCGAAACATTGCGATGCATCCCTTGACAATCTTGTGGGGGAGGTGAAGTCGCTTGGGAACGAGTGTTACCAGATTCACCTCAAACTGGCAGAAGTCGCAAGCAAGACCAAGACAGGGTCACCTCCACCTTATGACGGGGATGGGAGAATGTGGAATTGTCTGGCAACTCAGGTCGAGGATGCAAGTCAGACTATAGATAGCCTGAACTCATTCGTCAGCGCTGTCAGGATGGAAGAGGCCGAAGAGGCCAGCATTGTATTCCAGCCGCAACGCCTTGCCCAGCTGCACAACAGCAAGGAGCAGATTGAAGAAATGGGAGCCGCTGTACACAGACACAGCGACAATCTGAGAACTACGTTACTTCTTATTCAGGCGTAGGTCCTTCCTTGCACCAAAATTGTTTTCAACCGCTGAATCGTTTCCCAGGGTCCTCTCCTATATTGCGCCTATACAGGCCGAACGACGTCCTGCACCTGACGTCATGAAGCTTCAACAAATGGTTAAGAAGCTACAACGATCATCCCAGGTCGGTCCGCCATGGCGGTATTCTCATACGGAGGCTACGTTGATGCAATATGCGCAAGAGGTTATCGTGAAAGGAATGTATACTCCGGAAGCCAACCCGCGGGAAGACATTGTAGCTCAGACTTCACCCAAGGTCTCTAGCGATAGCGATCGTCTGCCATGGATGAAGGCTATCCAAGCAATACGAGAAGATCGAAAGGAGTCGGTGCCAACAAAGAGCCCTAGGAGAGCTCTCAGTGTCTTGCGAGGTGCGGCTCCGCTTCAAGGTGTACAAGAGCGTGAGACATCCGACTCGGACGATGATCTGGATACCGACTTCGCGAAAGCGGCCTTGAGCACAGGCTCGCAAGCCTTCGATTCCGGAAGTTGGGACGAGGCGGACTCTCTACTCCAAGAAGCACTCAGAATATTGCAAGGGCTGTCAACGCGCCAACGCGCATTCTGTGACGTGTTCAGCCTCTTCTACAGGCTTGCAGTCTGCGCCTACCACGTTCAGGAACCTGTAGATGCGGCAAAAGCTCTGATCGGATTTGTCAACCAGCCAGCAGACTCTGATCAGCAACGTGAATGCATTCACAACGCGACGCACTTGCTGTCTCAGTTATATGTCCGGATGAGGCAACTCGACCGTGCACGAGCCGAATGCGAGAAGGCCTTACAAGCAAGACGACGATTACTGGGAAAACGGCATGCTTCGTCTTTGGAGTCCTTGGCTCTTATGGCTCACATTTACGTCTTGCTCAATAACCGTGCGCTTGCGAAATCCTGCCTTGCCATGATACCGGAGGCAAACCGAGAAGCCTCTTTGAAGGCAGTCGAAGAATCGCTGCAAACGAGCGTAGAGCACCTTGAGTTTTCTTCGCTTCTCTCGCGTGCGAGACCCTCCGAGACCGATGCGATAGGAGAGCGACCTCGCAGCAGACTCTCCGAAACAAGCTTGGAAGCCTCGCCAGAACCTACTGGGAGCGACTCAGCATCTGTGTCCATGGTACTGGCTGCTCGGCCTTGGAAAGCGCCTCGAAGTGTTATTTCCGAGAACATGACTCTGGTGGATTCCAGCCCTCCAATGGGAAAATCGCAACCTTCTGCATCAAACAGAGTGGAATGGAGGCCGTCAGAGGATGGAAGTTGGACACAGGGCTACTCTCCTAGCCCGAGAAAAGCAGAACCAGTGGTTCCGAGCTCGGATGAACCCAGGCATATGGCGACATCCGAGGGAAAGCCCTTATTTCGCAAAGAGATCCTTGGTAAAGTCGGATGCCAACCAAGGGATCGCACCGAAGAGGCTGTTTGCGATGGAGATCATGGAGCGTTGACAGCTATCCTTAACAAGAAGAAGGGGTTCTGGCGCTCGAGTGTGCGTAAACGGGGCCGTCCAGAGCGAGTCACCGCGCTACACTTCGCCGCGCTGCTGGGAGAAGTGGTTATGGCGAGGACCCTGATCCAAGCGGGGTTCAGCGTCAACGAAGTTCCTTTTGGCTACTCAACAACTCTAACGCCGCTCAACTTCGCTGTAGGCGCTCGACAAGTGGCCATGGTCGACTTGCTCACTGCCAGTGGAGCGGTGCCAGCCGAGCCGGACACCTGGTCGACCTTGGCCGGACAGCTTATGAGTCGCTCATGGCTGATCAAGACCACGTCGGATGCCGACAAGCACCTCGTTCCAAGCCGCATCATCGCAGTCATGGATGTCTTGCTCAACCGCGGATGGGATATCAATGCACCGATGATGACATCCGAGGGAACCGTGCTGCACCAAGCTGTTTCTTTCTGGACAGGCGCCTACAAATGGGATCTGGATCTTCGAGCCGCAGTAACATCCTTCTTATGCGAGAGAGGAGCAAATCCGTTTCAAGCGAATGCAGAGGGCAAGAGCCCTTATGACATTGCCTCTGATTCGGAACATCAAGATCTCCTGGCGATCATCGAAGAACATTCTAGGTCGAAAAGGCTCACTGGCACGGCAGCCATGCCGGCTGAGCTGTCCAGTCATCAATAACGAGGCCATCTAAGCTTGAGATTTGGACCCGGGAGACTGATCTCCAGCGTGATCAGTAATTGGGGTCACAGGAAGTCTAGAGTGGTCAGCATCATCGAATAGTTTTGATCGTGCCATACGTTGGAGACAAAAAGGCTGCCATACAATGATCGAATGTCTCATGTATGTCTTATACGCAAGGTCACATCCTCGTAGATTCGCCTATGTACCTAGATGCGACGACTGGACAGGTGGAGAACTGAAATTGAAGGAAAGGCTAGCCGTCCTCCTAGAAGAAGACAACGGGATCTGCCTGTAGTTGGCTGAGTCCAGGAAGAGAGTCATGCATGACGGTACAGAAGACATCGTGCGACGCCGGCGGATCATCCTGCTTATCCGTCAAAGGCGTAAGCCGCACATTGCGGACTTGGTTCTTCGCTTCAGGACTGAGATGGCGTATGAAGTCGAGAACAGGTAGATAATTGAATGCATAGAAATGGAACTGGTTCTCTGAGTAGATGATTTGCAGGCATTCGTGATAGATCAGGCGGTTCGTTCGCAGAATGTCCAGAGTCAAATGTCTATCTGGATGCGGGCGGCAGTTCTTGTTCCATTTTCTGTTGATGGATCGAGAGTCGCAGTCGGTGTACAGAATGAAGCGTTTGTTTGACGATGGTAAGACGTACCGGAAGATCTCTCTCCGGATCTCAGATGGAATGCGCAGTAATGGTGGATATGTATCCAAAGGCGATATGGTCTCGGCTAGCGACATTTGCTTCTCTACACTCTCTTTAGAACGACGGTCCAGACGACGTAGGCGGATATCCTCCGTTGGCTTGGGTGTGGGCGCCATCTATACACACGTCAGTGCCACTAAAGACCACAAGTACGGGATGACCTGACCTTCTTGGCAGATGTCTTGGCCGGCATGCTCGTAGAATGGGCGCTTACGGGAGAGAGTCTGTGGATGCGATCGGGGCTAATGGGAAGTCCTGCGATAGGTTCACCCTATGAGACGAAGCGGTCACGAAGTCACATGTGCCGTGTCAAAGTCACTACGCAGCACGGGATTGATCGTATGGATGCTGCGACGACGAGGAATGCAGGCTGGAGGTTTGGGGGTTCTGCGATGGCGTACTGTGGCACAACGCATGGAAGGTTGAGAGAAGGTCGGAAGAAGGTTGTCAACAAGGGCACGGACGGCCTTGGCAACGAGACGGACGTGCCCTGGAAATGGAAAATTCACGGGAACGCGTTCCCCGCAGACAAGTTGGAAACATACGGCTGCGCATACCCCTCACATTACACCGCCAGCTTTGTTCGAGTTCCAAAGCTTCCACGACCTGAATCCAAGTTTTTGTGTTTGCACCATCAGCCAGCATGTCGTTCGGCGGTCAAACACCGACCATTGTGGTGTTGCGGGAGGGTAGGTGCCTCGACACTTTTTGATACACACGTAGCTTACAGCTTCAGGTACCGATCAGTCACAGGGTCGCGGCCAGGTAATATCAAACATCAACGCCTGCCTCGCTGTGCAGGCCACGATCAAGGGCACCCTAGGACCGTATGGCGGTGATCTGCTCATGGTCGACGAGAATGGCAGGCAGACAATCACCAACGACGGCGCCACGGTCATGAAGGTAGATTATGCCACAAAACTTTATTATATGCACTAATACTGACTGCATGCAGCTTCTCGACATCGTCCACCCCGCTGCCCGCGTCCTCACCGATATCGCACGATCGCAAGATGCCGAAGTGGGCGACGGTACCACGTCCGTTGTCGTCATCGCCGGAGAGATACTGAAGGAGATCAAGGACTTTGTCGAGCAGGGAGTCAGCAGCCAGACCATCATGAAGGGTCTGCGGAGAGCGTCGCACCTTGCTGTCAACAAGATCATGGAGATTGCTGTAGACACCGCCGAGGGCAACCAGCGGGATACCCTTCAGAAACTCGCCGCGACCGCCATGAGCAGCAAGCTCATTCACAGGAACGCCGACTTCTTCACAAAGATGGTCGTGGACGCCGTACTTTCGCTCGATCAAGACGAGTTGAACGAGAAGCTCATCGGAGTAAAGAAGATTACCGGTGGTGCTCTCCAGGACTCGCTGTTCGTTAACGGTGTCGCATTCAAGAAGACCTTCTCATACGCCGGTTTCGAGCAGCAACCGAAGACCTTCAAGCAGCCCAAGATTGTCTGCTTGAACGTCGAACTCGAGCTCAAGAGTGAGAAGGACAACGCTGAGGTACGGGTGGAGCAGGTCTCAGAATACCAGGCGATTGTCGACGCAGAGTGGCAGATCATCTACAACAAGATGGAAGCGCTATACAAGACGGGCGCCAAGGTTGTTCTGAGCAAGCTCCCCATCGGCGATTTGGCGACACAGTACTTTGCAGACCGCGACATCTTCTGTGCCGGACGAGTTGCCGCAGACGACCTCGACCGTGTCTGCCGGGCAACGGGCGCGAGCCTCCAGTCTACTTGCTCCGACATCCAGAGCAAGCATCTCGGAACCTGCGAATCCTTCGACGAGCGACAAATTGGTGGCGAGCGTTTCAACTTCTTCCAGGGCTGCCCAGAGGCCAAGACTTGCACATTGGTGCTCCGTGGTGGCGCAGAGCAGTTCATTGCCGAGGTCGAGCGAAGCTTACACGACGCAATCATGATCGTCAAGCGTGCGATCAAGAACAGGAACATTGTTGCCGGAGGTGGCGCCGTCGAGATGGAGATCTCATCATACCTACACAACTACGCCGACAGTAACATCCCGCACAAGCAGCAACCCATCATCAAGGCGTTCGCGAAGGCACTCGAGGTCATTCCTAGGCAACTGTGCGACAACGCCGGTGTCGACGCGACGGACATCCTCAACCGCCTTCGCGTAGAGCACAAGAAGGGCAACATCTGGGCCGGTGTCGACTTCACAACTGAGAGCATAGCAAACAACATGGAGAAGTTCGTGTGGGAGCCTAGTCTGGTCAAGGTCAACGCTCTGCAGGCGGCGACAGAGGCGGCCTGCCTCATCTTGAGCGTTGACGAGACAATCAGTATGTGAAACCATGTCGTGTAGTCAGCAAGTGCTAACAACAAGCAGAGAACCAGGAGTCACAGCAACCACAGGCACCCAACAGGCCGCTACCACCAGGCGCCGCCCAAAGGGCACTCGGCGGAAGGGGACGTGGCCGCGGCATGCCCAGACGGTAAAGACACAGAGACAAGAGAAGGAGTGTATACCACAACACGGACACGCTTATGCTACGCCACGTCGTAGAGACAGCTGTCTATGAATAATGCGAAAAGGAAGAATTGAACAACATCACGTTCACACGTCTGTGCAGCATTCATGGACTTCTCACAACTATTTGCCGATTCAGTGACCGTTATTGGCAGTCCTTCATTGCTAACGTTATACTCCGCATCTTCGACTCCTACTCCTTGATCCCCCTCTCGTCCCAGCTCATCCCGTAACTCTTAACCCTACTAAAGTAAAAGGCACGATCGTTCTTCAGCCCAAACTCGGCCCAATCATCCGTCAACCGATTATAGCTCCAATACCCTTGCCAAACCAGTTTGTTGTTCTTAGCCCCCCTGCCCGCATTACCAAAATTAAGCGCCATCTTATACATGTACTTTGGCGTCGCTCCCGGCTTCTCAATATGCACCGTGCCCTCTTGTTCTCCACTACCCGGTTCAGGTCCACTCATACGCCAGCGGCCCAGCACAGCGTCTTTCATCGGCGCGCTAGGTAGGTTGTGGTGGTTCTTACGGATGTGTTCGGTGTAGAGATACGGCACTACGTCTGCGGGCTCGGCCGTGGTAAGTAGCGAGATACACGTCCCATCGCGGAGGAAGCGTAGGTAACGGAAGTAGGTTACAATGTGGATGGGTGAGTTCCAGGAGGAGGTTGTGGGCTCGGCTTGGCCTGGGCGCGTGTAGTTTACTGTGCTGATGTAGCAGCCGTTGAAGCGGATGCGCGGGCGTTGACGGAAGAGCACGCGGTAGGTGGGGTAGGGGGTCGGCACGAGAAGTTGGGTCAGGAGTGCTGGAGGGAGTGGCTCAGACTCAGGTTCTGTCTCTTCGCTGTCGGAGAGGTCGAGGTTGGCGGTACCTAGCGTGATGCCGCCTGTTTGGTCGTCGTCGAGGGGTTTCCCGCCTACTTCGCAGGACCAGGTGTAGTGCATGGACGCGAAGCCGTATTCAGGTCCGATAGCTAGTCTTTTCCAGACGCGGTCTTCGGTGGTTACGAGGTAGGCGAGGCGTTTGCACACTTGGGCTAGACGGGCAAAGGATACTATGTCCTGGACTGCGAGCTGCTCCAATATCTCCACGATAATTTCTTCTGGAATGTTGGAGATTGGACATGGAGGCGCGGGACTGAATTCTGTTGGTGGTAGTTCGCCGAGGATGGAGGTGCTGGCGTATTCGCTGATGAGGTTTTGATACGAGGGCGAGAGGCCATGTAGGGAGTGGTGGGCAGTATTTGGTACTGTAGCAGAGGCATTGGATGGGTTGGGATCCTGGGGCTTCGGAGCAGCTGATGAAGCCGATGCGCTTGCCGCTTGTGCAGCTTGTGCAGCTTTGAGCTTCTTGAAGTATGAGGGCGGGAAGTACTTTGCCTTGTAGGTCTCTTGGACTCCTGAGTCAAGCTTAAAAGCCTTTCTGTATAGATCGACGCTATCACCCAAACTACCTTGACTCTCTTTCTCTACGGCTTTCTCATAGTGTTCTAATGCCGATGTTGGTTCTGCCTCCTCAGCAATAGCGGCAGCGGTTTGAGCACTGGTCTCATCAAGTCTCCGGCCATGTTGCTTCTCGCCCAGATTGTGGTACGTGTATGAGTTGACTTCGTCGCCGCCTTCTAGGCTCAAACTTCGAGCGCGAGTGTGATGTTGAGCATCCTGCGCGTTGCTTTTGCTTGGATGGGGTTTGCCGGTGGATGAGGAAGTAGCGGTGGGCTTTGCGGATGCCGACGAGGCAGGCGCCTTACCCTTGGCCCGGGCAGTGACTTCCTCTCTCCATTTCTGACGGAAAGACTCAAGCTCGGCCTCGGTGCTGGTGGGAAGGTCCTTAGGGTCCATGGTAACAAACTTGGCCAAGATGGGTAGTACTTGTCGGTTAGATGCGGTATGTCCGAAGTCGCAGGTGTCGATGGCAATAGGGCGTGCAGGGTACAATGCAGAGGCTAGCAGCAGGCTTTAGTAAGGATACATATTCAAAGAAATGTGACTCAGGACAATTTTCTGTTCACAGCGATTAGGCGTGCATGAAGGGGCCTGTGAAGTCACGGCGAGGCGATGAAGGGCGCCACTCGATGCGTGATCTAGCCCCGGCCCCATGCGCCATCTGATAAGCCAACGCCCTTTCCTCTGGCTTTCGGCCGGCGGTCCAATCACTCGGCGGGGGCGCAACGTGGGCGGCGCGGGAATGACGCGCCAAAAGTGCGTAGTTCCTTCCGATAATTAAGTCCTTGCGTCAAAGCTTCCCGTCGCCTTCGTCACCACTCGTGCCTGCCTATCACCCCAGAAAACAATGCCCAGTACGCCCTTTTCGCCCATCCAGCCCTCTGCCACCACCACCCTCACCGCTGAGAGGTAACACGCCGCTCCCCTGCCATCCCGACCACCGGCACCATGGCCACGGCCACCCAGCGAGCCGAGGAAGCGGACCCGAGCGGTGTGGGCGATGTGTCGCTCGGACAAAAGATGCTGTCGGCTGTGTCTGGCAGTGTCCTCACGTCGTTACTAGGTATGCAGTATCTGCACATTTCTCCAACAAATGTCTTTCCGACTGCGTTGTTCTTATCTCGTCTGAACTCTGCACATCTGGGTACTCGCATCATGGAAGTCGATACTAACACCCACCAGTCACACCCCTCGACGTCGTCCGCGTACGATTACAATCACAAGAAACCGTCTCGACCACAGCGTCACGGCCACACGGTTACAATGGCGCAACACTCACTCAATTCCGCGATCTGCCTCCGAACCTCGGCATATCGTCTTGCTGTAGAGAGGTCTTCTGGATGAATAACAAAGCACCTTTCTGTGTGGCGGGGCCTACCATGGCACCCATTAACCCCGCCGATCTGAGCTGTGCGGTAGAGGAGGTCGAACGGAAGACAATAAATAGCACATGGGATGGCCTACGCAAGATTGCACAGAATGAGGGACCGCGAACACTCTGGAGAGGACTGTCACCAACTCTGGTCATGGCAGTACCTGCAAACGTCATCTACTTCGCCGGATACGATTGGCTGCGGACAGCGCAAGCTTCGCCCCTACGACAAACCGTATCCGATGCGTACATACCATTAGTGGCAGGAGCGACTGCGCGGATACTCGCTGCGATAGCGGTAGGCCCGATCGAAATATTCAGAACGCGAATGCAGGCAGCGAACTCTACCGCCACTGCCGCCGGACACTTTCGAGACACAATGGACGGACTGAAAGACATGGTCGGCAACCAGGGAGTCTTCAGTCTATGGCGGGGCCTCACATTGACCCTCTGGCGCGACGTACCCTTCTCGGCCTTCTACTGGTGGGGTTATGAAGCCACAAGAAATGTTCTGACCGACCAACGAGGACGGAGAGAGGCAAGAAACGACGGCTTCGAGTTCCGCATGGGCCGTGGCGAGGAGAGGGTCCGACGAAGAAGCAGATCTCGAAGCCAGGAAAACCACAGAGATACACTAGTCGATAGCTTCATCGCTGGTGCTACGTCAGGAGCAGTCGCGGCCTTTGTCACCACACCATTCGACGTCGGAAAGACAAGACAACAAGTCGCGCGGCACATGGGCGAGACCGCTAAAGACATTGCGAATTCGACACGGCCAGAAGACCAATCCATGCCAAGATTCCTGATGCACATCTACCGCGAGCAAGGCATGCCAGGCTTGTTCAAGGGTTGGGCTGCCCGATGTCTCAAGATCGCACCGGCATGCGCCATCATGATCAGTTGCTACGAGTTTAGCAAGAAGATGGCCCTGGATATGAATGAACGACGAGAACGAGAACGACAGGACGCATGATCTGCCACACTTCACACCACCGACCCCGGTGCATTCTACACTTCGCACCGAGCACTCACGTTTTTGGCTTCACATGTTTTATGATTATTGCATAGCGGCGCATTAGGAGCATGATGGTAAAACCCACTCACACTTGCATTGACGGCGTTTGATGCAGACATTGGGCGGTCGTTCTTTTTTTGAGCCGTTAAAATGGTCCACAGCGATACCAAAAGGAGAAATCGAAGAGGCGCGCTGCAGGCTACATTAGTATCAAGATGAAAGGTTGGTTTGATCTCAACGCTTTGTAGACTTCTGGGTCCAGCGAGTACATTTTGCGTATGATATATGCAGCAATCCATAATGTAAAACACCCATTACTATTTACGTTGATTTTCTCCTTTAGTGATGTCCCTGTCCAGATTCTCCAGGAATCCTAGGAACGCCTGCTGACACTTTTTCGCTTGAGTGACGTAGATCTCATGTCCTGGGCCCTCGATAAGCACGAGCTTGCTTCCTTCGATCTTCTCCGCCAGGACTTTCATATCTTCGACTTTTACAGCAGCACTCTGCGTTGGCGATAAGATTAACGTCGGCGCTTTGATCCTCCCCAACCAAGGCCTCGCGTCCAATGTCGATAGAAACTTCGCATATTGAGCCAAACCCTCACCATCACTAACAGCAATCTGTTCCAAATACCACGGAAGATACTGCGGATCCGTCACGGGGATAGTCCCCGGAATGCGCGACAACTCCTCTGCCCAACCCCGCGACCCGAGCTCCCTGCACGCCGTCGGCCAATCCTTCCTACCGAAAGCGAATAGCCGCAAAGCCACTGGAGGTAGATAAATCGGTGTAGAGCAAACAGTCAAGCTCAGCAGCCTCTCTGGGTGTTTCGCCGCGAATATCTCGCCCAAAATACCTCCCGTCGATTCACCGAGGAAATGCACCCTCTCCACGCCCAGCTGATCAAGCGTATCGATCATCTCGCCTAATATTGTGTTTAGGGTATAGTCATACTTGTCTGAATTTTGAGGGTAGCTGGAGTATCCATGGCCTCGCAAGTCCCGTCGTATGACACGGTATTTGCGGGATAGAATGGGGATCCAATGGTACCAGAAGGCGGCGTGGCGCCCGAAACCGTGTTGTATCAAGATTGTTTCTCGCGATTTCCATGGGTCGGTGAAGTCATTCAGGATGTAGTGGGTTCGTTGACCGGAAGGGTGGTGGATGAATGTTCGGCCGGAGGCGTCGCGTTCTAACGGCATATTGAGGATGCAGTTTAGGGTGTTGCGGCTTTCGAGTCGTTCTCTCCTCAACCTCTTTCACTTTTCCGGGATATGTGCTCTTTCCCAACTTTTTGCTCACGTCCAATGCCGGCTTGGTCTCACTAGGATCGTGTTGTAGTATCCTGGGGTAGAGCGGCTTGTGGGGCCCATGTTGCGGGGAAGCTGCAGGGTCCACGAACTACCTAGGTATACCCCAACTTTTGGAACTATGCAGCCTCACCAATAGCTGCATTAAATTTTGGGAGGTCTGAAGTTAAAGGCTGTATGCATAGAATATCAACATTACAGCTCACTGTCTAGGTGCTTCAAGGAACGCTTTCAAGTGGTTGAGCATTTTCTCCGTCTTCACACAGCACATAACCACCATGACAATCCTCGACATTGTCCAGGCAACTTGGCAATCTTCTTTTGTCATTAAACTTGGGTTGATAGCTACAACACCAATACTTCTTCTATTGACTATATACTTCATTGTCGTACCCAATGCGATCAAGGCAACACACTCCATTAGATAACCAGGCTCGTCCTCCACTGACTCGGACCGCAGGACCCAAGACGTCGACATCTCCCACCAGGTCCCAAGGGTCACCCATTCGTCGGATCCCTTTTCGAACTAGCAGACACCGAAGCCGTCCGCGAGAAAGCCATCGCCTGGCGCAAGCAATACGGCCATGTCTTCCATACCAAGATTGGTGGAACAGACTACATCTGGCTCTCCTCACCCCAAGCCGTGAAAGACCTCATGGACAAGAAATCCAACATCTACTCTTCCCGTGCCCCAGCTCCCATGGCTCAAGACGTCTTATCAGCTGGTCGCCGCCAACTCTTCATGCAGTACGGGCCCAGATGGCGCAGCATCCGCAAGCACAGCCATGCGCTCCTCAATTTAACAGCAAGCACAAACTATCAACCGGTGCAAGACTTTGAAAGCAAAGTTCTGCTACAACAACTAATGCGCGACCCCGCTGACTTCATGTCCATCAACCGCCGCTACTCCGCGAGCGTCATCATGCAAGTCACCTACGGCTACCGCATACCCAGCTGGGATGACCCGTTGATCAAACGCATCTACGGCGTCATCGACCGTTTTACCGTAAACACCGCGCCCGGCGCATGGGCCATAGATTCCTTTCCCGCGCTAGCCTCGCTCCCGCAATGGCTATTCGGTAACTGGAGAAAACATGGGCAAAAGCTGTGTGAACAAGACAGCAAAGTGTACCTCGACCTGTGGAACAAATTGAAGAAAGACACAGATGCCGGTGTAGCGAAAGATTGCTTCACGAAAACGTTTTACCTCAACGGCCCTGAGAAATCGGGGATTGATGATTTGGCTGCGGCGTATACGTGTGGTGGGCTTATCGAAGCGGGGTCTGAAACTACAGGGTCGACGCTTAACAACTTCGTGCTTTGCATGGTGCTGTTTCCAGAGGCGCAGAGGAAGGCACAGAAAGAGTTGGATCGGGTCGTTGGGCGAGATAGGTTGCCGACGTGGGAGGATGAGGAGAAGTTGCCGTATGTGAGGAGTGTGATAAAGGAGGTGTTGAGGTGGAGGCCGGTAAATAAATTTGGCATGCCGCATGCGAGTAGTGAGGATGATTGGTATGAGGGGTGGTTTATCCCCAAGGGAAGTGTTGTTGTGTTGAATTGGTGGTATGTTTCCTCTTCCTTCCCCATCGTCTTACTGAGTGCTGTTTGGCTAATCCCCATTATAGGGCGATACACAACGATCCAACGCTCTGGTCCAATCCCACGGCCTTCGACCCTTCTCGCTATCTAAAGCATACCGCATCTGCGGCACACTACATGAACAGTCCCGATCCTCTGGAGCGCGATCACTTCACCTATGGCGCGGGGCGGCGTGGATGTCCTGGTGTCCATGTCGCCGAGCGCTCGCTCTTCATCAACGTATCGCGCGTACTTTGGGGGTTCAACCTCAACAAGAAGAAAGGGAAAGATGGAGAGGAGGTGGAAGTCAATACGAAGATGGAGCCAGGGTTTATGAGTGTACCAGAGCCGTTTGAATGCGATATCAGGCCGAGGAGTGAAGCGCATGCCAAGGTCATGAGGGAGGAGAGCGAGAAGGCAGAAAGGGAAGGACTCCATTATTGACGTGTTTAGTTTGCTATTTGGAGAGATGATAGCTACAAGACAAATTCCTTATTTATCAACTCGGCCATGACACATTACGATCTTGATCATCATTACGTTATCGTATTGATGGATAATCAAGATCATAATGTGTCATGGCCGAGTTGGTAAAGGAGAGATTGTGCCGGATCTAAAAGGTCGAGCCTACCAAAAGTTGAAGCTTCGATTGAAACAAGACCATTTCTAGTATCCCGCCCTCTTCGGGGGCTCCTTGTACCCCACATCCCAGATCTTATCACTCTCAAGGCCAATCCACCGCTGACTCTCATTCGGATAGTCAACCTGTTGTCTAAAGTAGATATTCTCCTGTGACAACTCCACCACCTGGCCTGTCAAGTTGTCGTCTGCGAGGAAAGCGTCCATGGCCTTGTTCACTGTCGACAAAGGCGTGATGTGCTCCTTCGGCCATCGTGCTGCTACTTCTGGTGGACAGAGATTTGTGGGGATGAAGGCTGGGCAGATTGCGTTGACGGTGATGCCTTCTTTGACGAAAACGGGACCTGAGGCGCGGCATAGACCTATTACGCCGTATTTGCTGGCGGTATACTGGGGGCATTGTGTCATGGCGCTGAGGGTCTCGTTAGTGTCTTCAGTCTCTTCAAGTACTGAGGAGTGTGGGGAAAACGACTTACTATAACCCTGCTGCACTGCTCGTAGCAACAAACTTGCCCTTCCCTCCACTTGCCTCTTTACTTCTCCTGACATAATACTTGAATAGCCACAGTCCCTGGATGACGGCCTCAAGATTGACCTCCATAGTCTTCGTATTCAGTTTCTTGACCAAGCCCGCCTCATCCAGCTCCTCCTTATCCATATCCTCAAAGATGTTCTGTCGGTCATCGATACCTGCATTGGCATGGCAGAAGTCCAGACGGTTGCCGCCCCATTCGTACGCGCGTTTGAATAGCTGTGCTTGAGACTTGTAGGATGAGACGTCGACTTGATGGAATATGGCGTCGGGTCCAAGGGCACTGGCTACGCGTTCGCCGGACGAGGGATTGAGGTCTGCGACGACAACTTTGAAGCCTTTGCTGTAGAGGTGGGTTGCGACTGCTTCACCGATGCCGGAGCCGGCGCCTGTCACGATGGCTACGGGTTTCGACATGTCGGTTTTGTGTTTCGTGCTTCACCAGAATTGGGATCTAAGGTGTTTACAAGAAGCAATCCGGAGGTGTGTAGGAAGGAAGCTACGACACGCCGTCACACAAGCGTGGTGTGCCTTACTACACCATCGCTCTCACACCTTTGCCGATCGGAAACATCGTCCCGGCTAAGCTGCGCGGCAAACATCGTCGTCGCTGTGTTTATGGGGCGTGGGGATATGCTCGAAGACCCCACATGCTGCACGTCGGGAGTTGTGGTCAGGGCCGGAGATTACCCCGCACTAAACTGCATGGGGCGTGCGGGGGTGAAAGCGCTCGGCGGACACTCGCGAGCGACGTGCATTTTCGTTTTCGGTAAACCGATGCCGAGGTGCATGAGAATTTATGAGATGAGCAACGACTACACAACCTTTGCTGCTATCGTAACTAACCAGGTAGAGGGCTCGGGTGCTCGACACGAGTGTGGCCGACCAAACCTTAGAAGCTCTCATTCGCTACTTCCCAGCAACAAACAAATCCCACGCCACACTGACCTCATCTAGATCGACGGCTCCTTCTTGTCTCAATGTCTTCAACCTGTCAACATCGCCAGAGTCGGGCCCATATATTTTAGTCTGACCCTCCGCCCAAGTACCATCAGCCCGTCCATACGCAAAAGCCACAAAGTCTTCCGCGATTTTCCACGCCGTCATCTTCGCTTGATCAGGTATGTATTCGATGAAGGTCTGAAACAAGAAGACTGCATCCATCAAATGCACGCTTTTCCCCTTGAATATGCCGTCCCAGGGGTTCGACTCAGTAAAGAGATATGAGAAAACCTTCCCCTTGAAAGCGCGCGCGTAGTACGATGCAGGAAGTCCATACGCAATGTCCGTTCCTAAGTTGATGATGGATTTCATGGCTTCTTCATCTGGAGTTGAAAGTGCGATGTTGTATGCAGATAAGACCGCTTGAGCAGCCGATGCCGAGAGGCTGCTGGAGAAGGATGTATGGATTGCCGATGCGATGCCAGGAAGATGCGAACTCAGACCCATAAAATAGAAGACGTTTCCGTCATCTCCGCAGGAGCCAACCAACAGCTCCTCGCACCGAGTGTTGTTCAAGCTCTGGAGTGTACCACTTGACAAGTGCGCAAATGAGGGTGCTTCGGGGATCATGTCGCCATCCAGGTATGGAGCGAGTGGAATCTTGATCGGTATCTTCTGGACCAGATATTCGGGACTCATGGAAAGCAAGATCTGAATGCGTTCACTCGTAGAAGCGTGCTCAAGACCCAGGGCTTGCACAACGGCGTTGTAAGATGTTTCGGCCGCAGCAGGCGAAAGTGGTTTGAGCATGAGCGGTGTCCCAGACATGCTGATCCCACGTCTGAACAACGGTTCTTTGCAACTCAGATGATGCAATACGGAGGCTGTCTCATATTAGCACACTCCCAGTTCGCGTTACGACAACGGCTTGGGGTAACGTACCAGCTCCAGCGCTCACCCCAAACACT
Source organism: Alternaria sp. BMP 2799 (assembly GCA_023758145.1). Lineage (NCBI taxonomy): Eukaryota > Fungi > Ascomycota > Dothideomycetes > Pleosporales > Pleosporaceae > Alternaria > Alternaria sp. BMP 2799. Next base: position 1,160,082 of record JAFVLP010000006.1, read on the forward strand.
GTAACATTCTCCCCATCGCCTCCAAAGCCACCAATGAACTTCTTCACCCACTTCAACGCACATCTCTGATCCCTCAGACTGTTGTTTCCCAGATACCCAGCGCTTCTCAACTCCTCGCTCGTCAGATTCCCGGGTGCACCTAGTCGGTAGTTCACACTGACGACAATCATCGGCATACCAATATCAGCGCTCATCTTGACGAGACGTGCAGGATCCCATTGCGGCCAAGAGTTTGCGCCCATGATGAGGCCACCGCCGTGAATGAATACCATGACTGGCAGGGCGCTGTTGGTTTCCGTGGGAAGAGACGGGACGGTGATGTTCAGATTGAGACACTCCGAATGAGACATGGTAGTCTCGGGTGCGGCGCCAATGGTGCATTGGATCAAGGTGGACTGCTCGAATGTGCAAAGGTCTGGTGCTGGGGCGCGTGGTCTGGTGTTGTTAGCAGGCAGCCCAGCAAGATGGAAAGCAAAGTTGTGAGTTACCCGTATCGTGTAGCATCGACAGTTTGGCTACCATACGAAGTGATAAGTTCGGGCGCCGCGAGCCAGTCTTTCACATGAGCATACTTGATTCCAAGGAACTTCCTCGCACCGTCTTCTTCTACTCCCACAAAACAACCGGAAGTTGTTTCGAGAGTCTTCTCTCTCATATCGTCACTTGCAGTCATTTTAAGAGATATGCTGCTCTTATCCATTCTACTCTCCATGGGACTGTTCACCTTACATACATCCGCTTCCTCCTCAACGCACCGTCTCTTTACCCTTCTATTATCCCTCATTCACCTAGCGTAATCCAACACAACATACACCGCGTACCAACGCGCTAACCCGCCAGGATCAAAGGAAGCGGGTACTTGAGGAGGGCGTAATCCTCCACCCCCGATTGAGCGAAGCGCGCACGTGACATCGGCCGAACTCTACGGAATCTGTATACTAAAACACAACGCTATGACCTTCGTCACGTGTTCTGTTGGTACTGTTGAGATGGCTGCCTTGTTCAAGATGGAAGAAACTTGATTAGACCTGGTAATATGCAAAAATGGTGGTTTCGATAGCAGACTAACGATACGGAATATGCTAGCTAACTTGCTATCTCGAGCGCAGGAACTCGCTCTTTAGCTAAACCCTGTTTGGCATCCAAGTCATGCATACTCTTTGGCATCAGTCTGCTGTACTAGAGTTGAATCAAGTACCAGTTGAGCGCCATGCTTTTACAAAGCCGCGCAATTGAAGCTCTTCACACGATCATTCCAACCCACTTGCGACAGGGCAGAAAACCCTGGCCAGTAAAGCTGCAACTCTGCTCCAGTACAGCCTTCGTTTCTGCAGGATCATCAGCCTACTTCAAACTAATCTCAACGGTTCTGTGGTGTAGATCAACTCACTCATACAAGGTACACCAGTTCCCCTGGTCAGGCCCAGCGGACGACACACCTCGATCACCCCCGGGAAAACGGCCGGTGATGGTGGCTGCGTATAGGATAAGTCACACGTGATCGAAGTCCTCGTCTGAATGGGAACTTACTGCACTTGCCCCAAGGCTCAGTGTACTTGTAGCAGAAGTTATCGGGTCTGTCGTTGAAACCCCAGTTCTGGCAGAGGTAGAGGCCAGGGCTTGCTGCTAGCGCTGGTACGGCCATCATCGCAGCAATTATAAGGGGGGTTGGGAAAGAGAGTTGGAAACGCATGGTGAGGTTGGGAAGTAGGATTATGGGTTGAACTCGAATGGCGAAGTTGCTGTGCTGTTGTTCTTGCGATGATGCTGTTATCTCCCAGAGGCGATGAGGTTAAATACTAGTGTTATCTAGATGATCGTTCAACATCCGACACTTCTCCCACAAGTGAGTTGATGTCTGAAGAACCTCAGCTACTCTGCGCAGTGAGCTTATTCGACGTCATACGATGTCAGGAACATCTTTCTCAGGTGTTTTCTTGCCTCTCCCCAGGTCAGCCCATACGCCTTCTACACTCCGGGACGATGTTGTGGCGTTGCTGCTTGAGGCTGTACGACACAACGGCACAGTCCGTCTGTAGCCAAGCCCCCAAGTAAGCAATGCAGGTTCGATACAATTCAGCCGCATTTTACGAGATGTAAGATGGTCTGGTCCCGTAATGTTGCGATGTAAGATCTAGCCAAGTGATTTTGATTTGTTGTTCGTGAGACCACACCGCCGAAGTATCTAATTAGGCAGGTTACACCTGACCGAGGGTTACAAATCCAGAAATCGATCAATCAATAATGTAATGCCAATACAGCTGACCCTAAGTTTCTAAAGTTTTGGTTGATTGTTTAAATTACATCACCAGATTTTATACGAGTTTGTGAGACTGTTGGTGAGAGTGAGATGTTCTCAACATCAGCTGGATGAGGTTTTCGGGGCTCACGATAAAAAGATTCCGCAGATGTCCGTGCAAGTAAACGTATACGATTTGCGGCGATGCTATGATCGAACAGAAAACTTCAGCTTGGGTATTGCTTCCTCTGGACTACTTGTTCAAACATCGCTCTACATTCCCCATGACTATCGTTCAACCCCGGGCAAACTATCCCTTAACCTCAACACTTTTAACCAACTCCCCACCCAACCGCTTAATCTCATGCACAATACCCTCTCTATTCGCTTTAATCTCAACATCATCCTTCTTGCCAGCCACGGGAACACTGTTCCACCCAGGCTTGACCTTCCAACTCCTCTGCGCTGTAACGACTGGGTTCCACAGCCCAACGATCTTGTCTAGTGTCTCCGGGTCCCAGAACCAGAGCACGGCATCGCCGTAGATTTCTAGTAGGTCTTGTGCGAAGAGCTGCGGGAGCGGTGGTGCGGCCGGTGATGAGCTGGTCGTGGACTTCTGGAGGTCGAGGTTCTTGAATTTGGGAGTGGATTTGCTAGATTTGGTTTGCTTGAGCGTGTGTTTCGTGGAGATGGTTATGGTGATGTCGAAGTCGGAGATACCGGGCGTGAAGAGTGCTTCGGGCGAGAAAGTGTTCTGTGCCTTAGCAGCATCTTTGCTGTTGTTAATATGCTTCAGCAGACGGTCTTCGTCCGCCCGAACAGCCTGCGTAGCCGCCTTTGCCAACGCCGTTAAACGGGCGGCAACAACTTTTTCAGGCTTCGCTTTATCTGTCCAGGTGGTGCCTTCTTCGTCAAGGTTTGTTGCAGCAAAGAGCACGACGCGGTTCATGGCTGGATCTATGCGACGCCATGCTTCGAAGCGCGTCCGTAACCGGTCGAGATCTTCAGACTTCATGCCCTTGGATGTGGTGTCCTCCAAATCTGCTGGGTTTGCGGAGAACGTTGTCGAGAAGTCGACTATCAATGGGACATGTCTCCAGTCCCATCGGCTTATCCAAGACAAAGTCCGTAGGAAGCCGGTAGTTGCGGTTGTGGGTACAGGCCATGGGTGCGGCTGCAGGAATGTGTGAATGACGAGAAGCTCAATAAGCTCAGGCGAGAAGTGCGGCGCCAGAAGGTGCGATGCGAACCACTTCTTCGTCAACCGTATGGCTGGCGAGAGAGCCAAGAAACGGGTACATAACGTCTGTAGTACCTGCGAATGCATAGGGGACTGAACAAACTCGCGTTTGTACAGTGCCAGAGATGCAGCAGCGGATTCTCTTGATGGTCCATCCAATGACTTGTCCTTGATCTGGCGGTCGAATAGCGTAGGTTCACGGTCGTGGTAGATGCGGATACGGAATGTGAAGCCTGCAGCGACGGTAACATCGAGGAACGCTTGATTTTGAGCTGGTTGTGACGGGTTTTCCATGCCCACGCGAGCAACGTAGCCAGATTCAAGCTTTGATAGAAGCTCGGCTAGTCTGAGTAGGAAAGCGATCTTGGTCCGTTGTATGGCGCACAGATCGTCCGGCCAGCGACCAGAACCCTCGAATTGCAATACAACAGAGGCGGGAGCATGCCCTGCAGCTGGAACATCAATAGACGCATATCGAAGCTGTGCGTCGGCAGCCCTCAAATGGCGAAGGCGAAGTGGGAGTTCTTCCAAATCTCGAATGTCCTTCTCCATAGCACTGAAAGCGTTTATGATGGGCAAGAATGGCGCGGTCCCAGATTGTCCCTGCATGCGACCAGCAGGGATGAGGTGTCCAAACGAGTCGCTCGAGAACTTGGCTGCTTCCGCCACCTTCTCACCTACGTGTTTGCCAAGGATGTAGAGTACGATTTGTTCGATCACGGAAACAGATGCGTCTTTGACAGCCCAGACAACACTCTCAAGAATGCTGCCATCTTTGAAGCGTCTGAGCTCCGCCTTCTCGCCCCAGAATTTTCGGAATGCTGCAGCTTCCTGTTTGTTCTCGGCAGAAGGACCGTGGTCGACAGTACGAGTTGCATTGGCGGGATCAGTGGCGAAGTTGACAAGTATGCTTCTGCTTTGCTTCTCCTGTGGACGTCGCGAGGATATCGACCACGACTCTTCTTCGGGCATGGTAAATGACAAAGCCGAGATGCGGTCCGTAAGCGCGCGAGTTAGACTATTATGTACTTTCTTGCAAGTCTCGCTGACGCGTTGGTCGTATTCCTCACCGGCGTTTTCGAGTCCAAGCGATGCAAGAGGTATCTCAAGTGTGGCATCGTAACGGTACTTCAACAACTCTGTCTTCAGAATGAACGCCGCGTCGAAGTGATCGAAAACAGAGTCACTGAGCATGTCCACGGTAGCTTTCGCTTCGGATCGTAGGCGCGTGTAGGACCATGGCGTCATCTTGAACAGGACATTCTGTCCACGAGGGCCGTCAAACACGACAGGGGCGGTCTCTGCCTTCGGGATGGTGATGTTGGTGGCTTGGAAGATGAACGGTTTCTTCGTGAGGTCGCCTCGGGACAAGAACTGCAACGTCGACTTGAACAGTTGGTAACTGCTGAATCCTGAAGAGACAGATTGTGCGCCGGTGCCAGCGTTTGGCTGCAGTAGCATAGCCATGATCGCAGCCCATTCGAAGTTTCCGAAACCTCCTTTGCGGATCTGACTACCGAAGCCACGCTGCTTCAGCCAAACACGTCCAAGTATACAAGCGTCCTTGAATGCATCAGCTCTCGAGGCGGTGCCGTGAAGAAGCTTAAGGTAGGCTGTGACGTTGGCATCCGATTGCAGGGTGTTGTTGTAGAATGGCGTTGGAGTGAGCGTCTTGGTAGAGGCTTCGTCGTCGCTGCCTCTTGGTCGCACGCAGTTCGAGGTGGGCAGCAGTTTGTTCGACGGAAAGGTGTTCTCCGGTACCGCGGCCAGGATGTTGATCTGGCACTTGGAGCTCGAGAAGTCGTCCGCATCGCCGTTTCCGCTCGGTTGTACAACCAGGATAGGCTGAAGCTGGTTGTCATTCAGAGTATCGAAGGATAATTGAAACTTATGTTCCTTCGAAGCTTTGATGCCAGCAGCCAGGCACGCCAGATAGTACGAGCGCTTGTAAAAGTACCGGTGATTCAGGTAATCCTTGTCTGTGAACAGACTCCTCGGCATTGTCACAACCAGATCAATCGACAGTCCCTCCTCGTGTCGAGTCGCGGTTTTGAGCGGGTAGCTGCCGGTCGCGTTGATGCTCGCGGGTCGTTCGTACTGCAGCTTGTAGAGGGCGTCTTTAGGAGGGCGAGGACTGGGGAACGGTACAGCCACACCGGCTGTCTTGAGCGCTTTCTCAGCTTCGGCAATCTACGATTAATTAGCTTGTGTTGACCCCATCCGATCCGCTCTTCACATACTGGCAATGGCTCGCGGCTGGGTATCTGCTCGATGATGGTCTTGAGGGTGCGCATCGCGTTCTCTGCGGGAGCTTCCTTCTTGCCGTACTTCAGCTTGACCTGGTCGAGCAGCTCGTCTAGCTGAAGCTTGAACATGTTCGACTTGAAGGATTCCGCGGTGTATACGCCGTCCTGCAGGCTCGGCGCAGGTCTCTTGGGCGGCTTGGACGGCTTGGACGCGCTCGTCGCTTTGCCGGCAGTCGTCTGCTTTCTGCTCTCATGGACGTCCTCTTCTTCCTCAAAGTCATTTCCTTCCTCCTCGCTCATATCCTCGTCATCGTTGTCTTGGAGCTCTTCTGCGCTGTCCATCTCGGCATCGCTGTGATCGAGCGCATCCCCGGCATCGCTTTCGTCCAGCGCGACTCCACCATTGTCGCCGTCGAAATCGGCAAAACTCCCTTCACTGCCGTCCTCCGAGTCGCTGTGCTCGAGCTTTCTCCGTTTCGTCGCGGGAGGTGCCATGGTGGTGGTTCGTGAGGTGTGAGCGCATGCGACGCGAAATTTCTCTGGGACTTTTGGGAGCGGACGCTTATCGATAAGCAGGGATTAGTTATGGCGCGTTTACATCACACCCACCCCTCACTGACAGCTCCACGAGCTCGTAACCTGGGCGCGCTTGCCACATGTACACCGGTGCACTTGCTGTGCATGCATCATGAGCTCTTGACATACATAATCGCGTTAGGCTCAACCTTGTTCTGGTCTTTGATTTGTATGAGCATACTACTGTCTGACTAAACCATTTCCATTCGTCTTGGTCCCCAGGTACTACTCTTCACAGTGCCTCTCTCCACTAAGTTCATCCGCCTACGCGGACCTCCCTTTTCTCCAAGCCCTCATCTATAACTGCACAGAGTAAAGCTTCCAGCATGGCTTGGCGAAGCTCTGGGGCGACTAACGAAGCTCTAATCACCAACCTTGTAAAGAACAAGCTGATCCGGTCTGACCGTGTCAAAGATGCCATGTTACGGGTAGGGCTGCGAGTGTTCGATTAGCCAACATCTTCATGTATGATAACAGTCGCTAGGTTGATCGCGCGCACTTTGCCCCAGCCAAACCGTACGATGACTCTCCTCAACCCCTAGGGCACAAGGCCACCATCTCCGCACCACACATGCATGCTTCAGCGTGCGAATCACTCCTCGACTATCTCGAACCCGGGGCCAAAGTCCTGGATGTCGGTTCTGGCTCGGGCTACCTCACAGCTGTCCTTGCCAACCTCGTTGCGCCGAACGGCACGGTTATTGGCATCGACCACATCCAGCCGTTGAACGACATGGCGAACGCGAATATGGGCAAGTCAGAAGAGGGGCGGAAGATGTTGGAGTCGGGACAAATCAAGTTTGTGACTGGTGATGGGCGAGAAGGATGGGCCGAGGGCGCGCCGTACGATGCTATTCATGTTGGGGCTGCAGCAGCTGTGCACCACAAGGCGTTGACCGATCAGCTGAAAGCTCCGGGCCGGCTCTTCGTTCCGGTCGCGGAAGGCGGGACGCAGCATATCTATGTCATCGATAAGAACAAGGACGGAAGTCTCGAGCGGCAAAAGTTGTATGGTGTGCAGTATGTGCCGCTGACGGATGCGCCGGTGTAGGTGGAGATGGAATTCGAAGGGCAGTGTAGTCTCTATAGCCGTCTTGTATCACTACTGTCCTACCAGCCCCTCGAATAACTCATCCCGTCTCCTCCGTAATTCGTCAAGCCTAACCTCCAGTTTACCCACCTCTTTCCTGGCCGCCTCTTTGTCCGCAGGCAGGCCACCAAATTCTGCGACCTGCTTCTCCAAGCCTTCTACTCGTTCTCGCAGCTCATCGAGGGCCTTCTGCTGCTCCAACATGTCGGTTATAGCCTCGGCAGATCCAACATTCTTGGATCCTGGCGTCATGTTGCGCGATTGCGACGACTGGAGGGACGAGAGCTTGTCTTCGTGTTCGCGGATCTTGGTGCGTAGGTGCTTAACCTGACGCGTCTGCTCGGTCGTCTGGCGCTGGAGGTTGGACGGCGTTGCGAAGGCGGGATTCGTTTGGAGCTCGTGGAGCTGGGTTCGAAGGAGCGCTTGCTGCTTGTCCAGGTAGCTTTGCAGCGTGTGGATATGCTGCAGCTGGTTCGTGAGGTTCTGCGACGCGGTCGTGTGCTGTATGAGGGCATGCGCGATGCTCTCGGGGTTGGCGGTCGGTAGGTTGAGAGCCACAGCGGTGGATGCGAGTGCATCGAGCGCTTGTTCGCCTTCGGGGGTAAGGCTCGCTTGCAGCCTGGACAGGATGCGTTCGTCGACTTCGTTCCTTGGGACCTACCGTTGTGAGCAGGGTGCTCGGTGCGCGGCAGCTGATGCGGACCTGCAGTTCTCATACCTCGTCCAGCTCCTTCAATGCCTCCCTCTCTAGGCGCTCCATGACGGTCCTCTCCTCGTCGGCGCGCTCATTTGCCATGGAGAGCTCGCGGAGGACCTTGAGCGTCTCCTCGTTGCGCTCGAACGTCGGCACCGTGCGCCCGGCATACTTGTACGACAGCCATGAGTCGATGTGCGCCCAGTCCTGGGCTTGTGCGCGCTGCTGACGCGCCTTGGAGGGCGAGAAGAGGTCGGAAGGGGTGAGGTTGTCCATGGTCGTGCTCGCGGTGCTCAGGTGTCTGGCTATCGAGAGCTAGGCTGAACCCCTACAGAAGAAAGCAACGCCAAAGTGGGGCCAGTGCGAGGTCGAGGGTGCATATGTGGATGCGCTGACGTTCCGGACTGCCACTGCGACGCGGAGGAAGTGACGCTGCATTATCGATAACCTTAAATTTCCTACCCAAGTGCCGAAGTCGGAGCTAATCGGCTTTTGGAATAAGCCATGGTGCAATTGGGGAGTCATTGCGCCATTACATCTCATTTACCTGCCCCGTTCCTGGTGTCTTCGCTATCCTCTAGTCCTGCCTTACCACATTCTTCTCCGTCGTGCTTGCAACATGTCGCCCATGGTCCTGGAAAACGATGTAGAAGTCGGAGAGAGTCTGCCGCCGGCAACTGAGCACGTGCGTCCAACTTCACTCCTGACTCCCATATCATAGGCTGATAAGAGGCAGGCGGTTAGTGTGTCACTGCCTACATGGCGGGCAAACGTTGGATATGAAGAGGGTGAAGAATGGGTCATCAGCAAAATGAAGACTGGCTATCCTAGGTACTGTGTGGCGAGGCACATGGCAAACGTATACTAACCCCGACAAGATTCTTCATACATAAGATCATACAAGCCTTTGCGGCTGCAATTGTCGACAAGCATGGCAAAGAGGGAGATAGTGCCATGCTATTCCCCACAAACACGACGGCATCGAGGTGTCAAGAATTCTTCCTACGACAAGCACCAGAACTGGATGCGTCGCAAGTTCGGATTCTGGATTTCGTACCGGCAGCTGAAAGAGCTCGCTCTGACGAATTGCAAATTATTTCACCGAGAGTATCAGCCGTCCTCTTCCCAAAAGATCGCTTCAGCATCGCAAAGACATTTTGGCAGCACTCCGGAGATGGTGTCTCAAGTCGTAGAGCAGAGTACTGCTCTCAGCTCTTCAAGGAGGGCATCTTGGTAGAAGCGTCCACTGTCAACCAGCCAGCAAGAGTGTGCAAGGGTCCCAGACGGTATCAGAAGCAGACGTCGATTGACCTCGGCGCTTCGGACACATCCACCAACGGCAACGGAGAAGTGCAAGATCCTTCGCAGTTCGTCGAGGAGAGATTCGGACGCAACTTGGATCTCTCAAAAACCAAGAACGCAAAGCTGGCCATTCGAAGGCGCATTGCAGGTTCATTGACCGCGGACGTCAGCTTGACAGAAGCAATGACCCTGGATCATGACGCGGCAAGGAAGAGGCCGGTAGCAGGCTTCTCCGAGGATGACGTCTATCTGTATCCCACCGGAATGAGCTCTATATTCAACGCTCACCGGAATCTACTCAGAGCAAAGGGCTCAAAGAGGGCCATCGTCTACGGGTAAGTTTGGTCGATCGCACCTCCACATCCCACTAATATACTCAGCTTCCCATACATCGACACATTGAAAATTACCGAAAAGTTCGGACCTGGTTCGCAGTTCTACGGCTTCGGTTCATCAGAAGAACTAGATGACCTCGAGCAACGACTAGAAGGTGGCGAGAGATTTGTCGCCCTCTTCACCGAGTTCCCCGGAAACCCGTTACTCAGATCTCCGGACCTGGAGCGCATACGCAAACTAGCCGACGAGTACGATTTTTGCGTCGTAGTAGATGAGACTATTGGCAACTTCATCAACGTCAATGTTCTACAGTATGCGGACGTTGTTGTCAGTAGTCTGACCAAGGTGTTCAGCGGAGACAGTAATGTCATGGGTGGAGGGTAAGCATCAGTCCTAATCAATGCCCGAAGACACTTACTAACACCAACCACACAGACTGGTGCTCAACCCCAAAGCAAAGAACTACGCCCTCCTCAAGCGCACATGGGAAGAAGACTACGAAGACAACCACTGGGCCGAAGACAGCATCTTCCTCGAGCGCAACAGCCGTGACTTCGTCTCAAGAATCGACCGTATCGGTACCAACGCTGAAGCCATCTGCGACGTACTCAGCGCACACCCTCGCGGTACGTACCTTTTCCACGCCTGATCTCTTTCAACCAGCACCCATCTAACACAACCTCCAGTCAAACAAGTAAACTACCCCAAAACCTCACCAACGCGCCCCTTCTATGAGAAATGCCGCAACCCGTCCGGTGGCTACGGCGGCCTCCTCTCCGCCACCTTCTACACAAAAGCCGACGCCATCGCCTTCTTTGACAACCTCGATACAGTGAAAGGACCTAGTCTGGGTACAAACTTTACACTCAGCTCGCCGTATGTCATTTTGGCGCATTATGGCGAGTTGGATTGGTGTGCGAAATGGGGCGTGGAAGCGGATTTGATTCGTTTTAGTGTTGGGTTGGAGGAGACAAGCAAGTTGGTCGAGACGTTTAAGAGGGCGTTGGATGCGATTCCTGCTGCAGAGTAGTATTTGCGTTTGGAAGCCGTTATCATTGTGCGAGTAACAATGCAAATTGATACGACATGGCATACTCTGCATTTCGAGGCATTGGCTGCATTCGTGGTCTTAATCTGCTTACCTCGGCGGTTCCTTCCAGTCTGGGCAGTAACGTGTAGTTCTCTCCTTATTTCGCTTCTTCTGGCAGCGACGAACATGAAACGCAAGGTCGTTCCTTCCGACTTCCACCTCCTTTACAGATCCGCGAGCGACGAAGCAGCAGCATTCGCTGCTCACGAGGGATGGTGGTGTACATTGAGAGCATCATTCACTTCTTGATCAGCCAGTGGATATTATGTGTCATCACCAGTGTGGGCTACGCGTTGACATGACATAGCTGGTGGTAAGATCAACGCATCTGCTACCGGGGTTGACTCTCGCATTGATGTGTTCGATCTGCGCGGACGATTCCGTGCACTTCAGATCTAGACTGATTGACGGTTTGCATGACATTATCCAAGCATCGATCGACAATTGCAGTGTGGGTATGCAGATTCTATCTTGTTGCGAGCGTCATACTGCGCTGCTCCACAGTGAAATCCGATGAGAGATATCGGCTGAGGCATTGAGTGTCGTGGGTTCCAATTTCAGTGTACGTTTTTCGCGTGAGCGATCAGTCGTCGAAGTATCGTCATGATGCCACTAGTCGAGGGAATCTGATCTTGTTCATTCAAGATGAATACAAAGTGTCCGACAAGAATGTTCGATGGTGTGTCACCAAGGCAGAAACACGTCATGATGGGCTGATGACAAAGGATTGGATGTACGATATCGCGGTCATCTCTGCCGTTGATGGAGAGCGCAGTTGCAACGAGTCAGCAGTAAATCCGTGTATTCTTGATGGAAACCAGTTTGGGTGTAGCCCCTCCCACCCCATCTGTGACGTTGCAATAGTGATCGCCACAAAGATTACCCATAACACTCACGCCTGCTTAGGCGTGTTCTGCGGCACACACTTTTTCATCCTTAGGGCCCTGGTGTAACCGAAGTATCGTCACCCTTGACTTCCTCCCGTATGGGTACCTGTGGGCCCGGCGCTCATGTCGCAAACACTGGTCGTTGTAGTCCACGTGCATTCATTGGTTCGCAAAACCTGCCTGAGCTTTTGCTCGACGGTAGGGCAAACCGTGTACCTATCCTGAGGCTCTGGGGGTCTGGGGCGGATGGACGCTTCCGACAGCCCGAAGTGAAGCGCAGTGCGGTGGGCCTAAGAGGGCAGTGATTTGACGTACTCATTTGCGAAAGCGAGATCTGATATAGACTAATTTTGGGAATTGAATGAAATTTCTGAAGGATAGCTGTTCGTTGCTAAGATCATGTTGAAGTATGATGAAAGTGACATGTCACACGTCTGTGTGGGTACCTATACAACTGTTGTGTTAACGGTTCATCAACACATCCGCCAGGTGTTGCTACTACTAGTTGTTGCAAATGCGTAGACTGTTCTATCCCAGCAACTCAAGAGTGCAGGCGGGTCCCCCCCGCTTGTAGAAGTATGGGTGAATAAGTTACTTGTCACTGGCGCTGCGAACCTGCGAGGAATCCACATCGCTTAAAGACGCCCCATGGGTCGCTATAGGCTCCATGGTAGGGAAGCTATGATCTCCAAAGTTGAACATAGTGTGACCCATTAGGTGTAGGAGGCATCGTATGAGGAATGTGACAACTGTGATTGTAGTGCGATAACGGTAGTGCGGAGACTACAGCCCCTGCGCCCGGCCAGGGCGATCCTAGATCATCCTGGTTTCGCATGAACATCCAAGATTCGCTCCGTGCCATGGCAGGTGCATCGTACCATCTGATCATTAGGCGTGCCAGCGGCTAGAAGTTATACGTTGATATAGTTGCATCCAGGGCTGAGCCTCAGGTGGCGGGGCGTTAGGACTCAGGTCGCCGTCATGTGGTCGCCGTTGTGTTAACGCCGAACAACAACGAAGATGTCGGCGAGTAGGGTGCGGCTCAGCAATGTCTTCGTTCCATAAGCGGCTATCTCGTGTATTGAGGCCAATGTTCAGTGGTACGAGCGCTCAAATGAGGTGATGGGCCTGCATGGATGCCAGAGCTAGGATGAAGCCGAACAGTTCCAAGGTCGCTGCCGGCGCCGGCAGGCATCTTTTGCGCGGTCGCGGATGGACGAAGTCGGCTTAAGTCGACCCCGACGCAGTGGATCCACGCACAATTGACCCGCTTCGAAGTCGAGAACGGACGGGATCTGATTTGTGTTTTTAATGAGAGGCTGTTCAGGAGGGAAGCGTAGAGTCGCAATTGGAGAAGCGACGCATGGCTGCGACCAATAAATGAAACCTTGGCACTCGTAGTAGCGGCTACGACTTCCTTCAGACAGTAGCTGTGCTCGCATTCATTGCTTTGGCCGCAGTTCTGAGGAGCCGAACTCCAGTCTCCACAACTACATCAAGAGTCGAGCTGTTCGTAATGTGGGCCCGCGATGTCTACCGTGAACGGCGGCACCGCGTGCCCCTCCGAAACGCGCGGACACCTCAGCATCCCACCTTGGCTTCAGTCACACTCCTTCGAACTCGCGTACAGAAAGCCACACAACTTCTTCTCGAGCTTCGAGATGGATTCCAGAAGTTCCGACAGCGTAGGCCGCCTTATTCTCGTCGTTCACATTAACGGCAGCGCTTCCGAAAGACAACGGGCCGCTTAGGCAGTGCCCAGCACGTGCTCGGGCAACACTGCAGCGAGCCAAAATTAGAACCGCTCAATGAGCTGTGCACCGGCAGAGCATGACACGCGATTTGGGTTCATGAACAGCATACTCTCGTGGCTCTCGTGGCAGTGCCAGTAATATTCGAGATGAAGCTGGGCTTACGCCACTCCTCTTTCGACTGCATGTTACCCGACAACACCCACATTCTGTCTATCGTGCGTTATTGCGACCCACCCGCGGCTAACGTAGAGGGATCTGACAGGTCATTCCTTATACCAGACTCAACGCGGCATGGCTCCTCGTCACAGGCGCGGGATCGTGAGCGCCACCAACCCTCTGCTTGGTGAATGAGGCATCCATCCACGCCAGTATTCGTGGCTTCGCCAACACTACTTGCGGCGATGGCATCACTCGCTAATTGACAGGGGCTGGCTTCCGGACAAGTAGTGGGGGTTATGGCGAAGACATCGTCGGCAGACTAACAGGCATACCTGCTTTCATCCATCCTAGACAGAGTCGCGCAATTCTCGCTGGTGCGTGGGTACCCCGGCCCAGACCTGCCAGGCACCCATCGCGGGTGCACGTCCTGTGGCTAGTCAACGGTCGGAGGGCTTGGGTTCGATACCAGGATACGGATCCTTCGAGGCTCCAACCAGTCCGCAGCCGCAAAGCCGGCTCTGTTGCTGTTGGATCATGAAGCTCAGATGCTCTGTTCCTGTGCGTCCAGTTTCCCCCATGTAGGGCGCAGACCATCAAATGTCAAGGTTTGATACGTGATTCTGCCTCGCAGTCAAGTCGCCATAAGGCTGGTATAATTCCTCCCGACGGGCCGTACTCAGGAACGCAAACGTACGTCAACCCCACTGGTACCTTCCGCATCAAATGTTGCCTTTCCATTATTGAACATGACCGATCGGTCTCCCAAACCACATCAACCCAAGACGACGACCATCTCACGAAGACTTAGGGACCGTGCCGACCAGAACCTATCTGTTCAGCCACCAGAAATTCCACAAATAAGAGGAGCTCGCTCCCACCGTGCCGCAAACTTGCAAACGCCCCGCCACAATCCCATTGATTATCAGACGCCCGGGTCGCACCCACTTTCGCTAGCCTGGAATACTTCACACGTTCTCGAAGACATTCCACCTGACAGCTCCTTCCATTTATTGACCTCTCATCGAGATACGTCTCCCGACTCGTCTCTTGCGCAAACAACATATTCTGCACACCACGAGCCACTCCAAGACTCCAACCCAGGACTTGCGCATAGTGTTAGCCCACAGTCGCTGCGCACTCCGCACAGCCAGCCCAGCCGAGCGCTGACCTTCTTCCCATCGCCATTAACGTCTGTTTCTGGTAACCACAACCTCGAGCTACAACTGCCGGTTGACGTCGGACAGTCGGACGATTCGTTCTTGGAACTGCAAGATATGAGGTATATCACTCTATCAGCCCTCAAGAATTGAGCCTGTTCTAATATCGACAGCACCTTGGGCTTCATGATGCCATCTTCGCAGTACGGAATGGGCCACTACGGCTCTCCACAGACGTCTTACTCGTCGGGCTACCCACCTCTTCAGTCTTACGCAGAACCAAGATCATCAGCGTCAAATCCATACAGCTCATCCTATGCTTCGAGTCCGCTGCCCAATGACAGCCAGCAAAGACGATCCGATCAACATAACATTCTACCGCCTTATCAGCCTCAGAATCCATCTCTTCCACGTAGCCCCTACCAACAGCACCAGCCCGTTGATTCGATGCGAGGACATGCATCTCCGATGTCTTCTACGGCCCATTCCTACTCCTATTCGGCCCCGCACAATAGTGTTCCGAGCCAGTCGATGGGAAGCAACTCTTACTCGCCGTAAGTCAAATTAAGCGCCTAGCAAAGCTTTCCACTGATTGAAGAAAGTCCACAGCCGTACCCTCCAACTACTTATGGTACTAGCGATTATCACCACCCACTGCCGACTATGTACCCTCCAAGTTCTACGACACCTGCCGCGTATCCATCGTACGAGTCTTCGCAGAGTGGCCCGCCGGCTGGTGGTCCAGTACCTGCGCTATCTTCATCTCCAAGTACGCAGGGCAGTGCAATGCAGCCACGTGTTGTGAACTCTAGACCGAAGCCCCAATGCTGGGAGCATGGGTGTAACGGACGGCAGTTCTCTACGTTCAGTAACCTTTTACGACATCAACGAGAGAAGTCAGGGACCGCCTCGAAAAGCTCATGCCCTAGGTGTGGAGCCGAATTCACGCGGACTACTGCAAGAAACGGGCACATGGCGCACGATAAGTGCAAGCCAAGAAGAGCGTCTGAAACGAGTGGGTAGATGAATCCTGTATCTCATCGCTCGATCGATCTAGAACTATCCAGTTCAAGGACAACCAAAGAAGGTGCTGGTTGAACTAAGTGTAATACCCGAGCACCAAGTGTCACGGTCTGGCTAAAGACATTAGGCTTCGCCTCGATATCGTGCAGCATCGACACGCACAGGTGGAAGCATGCCAGCTGGCGACCATACCATTGTGTGCCGCTTCCCAAATCGGAATTTGGCCCGCAGGACACCCGAAGCTTCCAAAGGGCACACTTTTACGCCGCAGGAATCGTAGCTACGACTTGTCTCGTACGCTTTAGACTTGTACACAGTCCCGGCTCCGTCACATTTCGTGACATTAGTGTTTGAGCACCAGGCTTCCAGCGAATCGCTCAACAGTCATCAGTTCCTATGTATATAATGTTTGCAAGCAAGCGCCTGTTCTTAATGAAGCCACGAATATACAGCTTCAAGGTCGCAAAGACCACCATCTCTTCGTATACTTGGCCAAATCGCTACAACATGGCCTTCTGTACACGGTCTCATCCCAATCTCAACTATTTGAAAGAGCGCGTATGTCATTTCCTCACACCCAACGTCGGACTCCTTCTCCTTCGTACCAATGAGACTGGATTACGAAAGAAGGCGTTGACCGACCCGTTCGAGGGATCGCGGGAGGATTTGGAGGAATGAGGAAAGCAGGAACATGGAGTTCCTGCTGGTTGAGGGTGCCCCTGTAGCTTTTCCCTGCGATGTATCCGACCACACGGGTCACGCAAAATCATCGGTCAGCACCTCTTCCCTATCAGGGTCCAAGAGCGAACAGAGCACCATGGCCGACGCTGTCCCGCACGGCATGCTTCGGCAATGCCGCGCGAAATCGTGCGAAAACTCGTACCTTAGACTGGGAAGGGAATTTTCCCGAGCACCTCTACGATTCAGCATTCAGCATCAGATCGTATGGTAGTTCCAGTAGGTTTGCAGCACTGTAATCTTAAACATGACTTGCGACTGATTTCACAACAGAGCCGTATGTCCATGACTGATGCTCTACCCGAATTCGATTCGATGCCTTCTCGATGCACACCAATTATCACGAGCCGGTTTCACATGCATTAGCCACAAACACGCGAGCCAGGCTGCCGACTGACCTCGCACGGCTTTTCTCAACTTTGAGTAACGATCAGTCTAGCGGGCCGTTGTCGCCACGACTTAGTGCGGGAAAAGCCTTGTAAAAAGCACCCACCGCTGTGGAGAAGGACCAACCATGTAACAACGAACCGAAGCTACCGAGAGGCGCCACTAACGCGCAGCGCACTATTCGACAATGGTTGTCAAGTGGACGACTGTGGTCCGGGCAATTGTATCTCATAGGAACCGTGCCATCGGTACAACAGCGGCTACGATACTGGTGGCCATTCGCTCCTCATCTCCATGTTGACATCACTGGGCAGCGGAACAATAATCCGCCATGCGAATGGTCCCTTGTTTCGGAAACCGACAACCGCGTAAATGGGCTTTCAGCACCGGGTTACAGACGTACATATGCATATATGCCACTCTGGGATACACCGGTGACGTGGATATTTCCGGCTTTAACGTACAATATGCAATCAAACACACGTTCGGTGGCTTACTGGTCGCTCGCACAAAGTGTGTGTGATTGAAGCTTCGACGTGCATGCTGCCAAGACAGCCACTGCAGCTCAGAAACGCGTCTAACGCTGTATTACTGATCAGGAAAATGAGTATAGAGATCATTATTCATGTTTCGCCCTGCCTCTGCGGCGCGGGACCCGCACTGACACACAACACAATGATACGCATCCGACTCTAGGACAGACTCGTGGCCCAAATCCGATTTGCAAGGTCATGTCTCTGTCGCTTGGCCTTGCAAACCCGGCAGACTTAGCGTATAGTCGGAACCGAGTCGCTGGAACCACCCCTTGCTCATTGGCCCCTTACCGCTTTGGAGAGGGATTGTACCTAACCACGCGGGATTTCGGTCCAATTCAAGCACCGGGAACAATGACGTGAAAGGGTCCTCGGCGGTCCATCATGCTTCGCCCCCACAGCCAAGCGCGTGCCCGACACGTCTTTTGCTGACGTGTGGATGGAGCTTGGAGAATCGCCAGGATGATCCGGCGGGGCGCGGCTGCGCGGGAAGGATGACAGTCACTTGATCCCTCAGTGTACTTAGCAAGGATGAGACAAGGGGAGCACGAAGTACATTCATTCGGCATCACGTGAAAACCGTTGTGTTTGGCTCAGATCTCAGCACCCTACAGGCGGCTAGCTACAAGGTAATGCAATGGACGATCCGGCATGCAGGACCCGCTAGGGCGAACGGGCTGACTTGAAGTAACGCCGCGGCTTCAATCACTTCACTCCGCCGTCTGTGTTGCCCGCGGCTGGAACGATCGAGCTATCGGACCGCTCGCCAATTTGTTAAACGGAGTCTCAACGATGCAGAACTGCCTCTAGGAGGTTGATGACCGGAGTGTTTACCAACCTAGGACATCAGTGCCGGCGGCACAGTGACGGGCGTCAGCCCTCCCTTGTCCACTTTGCCTATCTGAAAGCGTCTAATCGTATGTTTCCTCAGGCGACCATAACACCGCCCCACCCCACAGCAAAACTACCTTCTAGATCACCTGCATGAGTCGATGAACGCAGCACAGTGTGGCCAAGAAATGATAGACATCTCACCTGCGTACGTATCGTTCGATCTTGACGAAATTGTGGCCCATGTGTGCATCCAGAGATCTTCCGTGGGAATTTCACGCACTGTGAGCGTCTCCACGATGTGATCGAGACGCGCAAGTGACCCGGCAACGTACCCGAATCCGACCTGGTCTCGCGCTCGCGCCTCTAGATCACCGCGCCGCAACTGATGACCATTAGGCGGGCTACCCACAGTGCAGTCGGCGATATGTCATCGCTTGTCAGAAGTGAGGCATTCGCAACTTGTACACGAACAGAAAGCATCAGAATGCCATCCCCAGCAGCACTCAACCACCAACATCTGACGCGCATCCCCTTCGCGTGGTGAGCCGTCGCAGAGAGAACAGCCGGAGTTTCGAACCATGTGGTCCTCGCATGTGCAAGGCTGACGTGCATGGTCAAGGTTACACATGGGGCTCCAGGGCAATGGTTTGGCTCGTAGCGCTCGCGTGTCCACTACTGCGGGAAACGTGCAGTGTCACCTTCGAGAAAGCCGGCTAAAGTCAGAGCCGTCCACCAGATGGGAGGACTGTTTCAATGAGGCGGCGGCATGTGCGTGGGAATAGATTAACCGCACATGGCGGCCAACAGCCGTAACAGGGGTCTTCAGCAGTCCTTTCATGATGGTGGACGCGAGCCTGTCATACGGTCATATCATTGTCCCATATACGTTTAGGTGTCTGTTTCGTAGCATTTCAGCCTCAACCGCCGGCTGAGCTTTAGCGGAATCCTGCGCCGAGATGTTCTGATGCCGTCGTGCACTGGGGTTTGGTCGGCATGTGTCTTTTGTGCTTCGATTCGAAGTCGCTAGAGTGTCACATTGTCTGGCGACTGCAGCATCATCTTTAATCTCGTAACGCCTTCTTAGTCTGGTAGGCAATGCGCTGAGCTGGTCATTGCTACCGGCCTACTCACATGTAGGTAAGGTTATTGGGTACCCAGCCTGCGCCAACATTACGCCCTTCTCGTGTCTGAACCCGATCGTCGCCCTAAGCCCGTCGATGCCTGGCGTTCAGATACGAATACGCGTGCCGTGCCGGAATCAGTCAGCAATAAGACCAGTGTATGTTATGATGTGACATGATCCCAGACATCGTTCTTGATATGCAACTGGCAGAACAGCATACATAGAAGAAGCCCTCCAGAACCAACGCGGAATGCAGATATGGACCAAGTCTTGTAAAGTCTCCACGAGACTGGAGACGTGACCAGCACATTCGTACTTTGCTCTGCTGAATGCAGGCATGGATATTCACGCAACAGATGATCGTATGGCAAGATGGTTTTGCATTCTGCAGTCCACACGATGTTTCTAATGCTGTTGGCTAACGAATGTGTTGATACCTACCAGTGAGTACTGTGCCTTGAGCCGACAGTGATTTTGGATTAATGCAAGGTCAGTACGGATACGATATGTAAATCGCACCAGGAAAAAGGGCGTCTGCTGTTGCGGCGATCCGTGTTGAGGCTGAGAGCGATGGATGAGGGCCGCTCCGCAGACCGGTGACTCCCCGCAGAGCTAGGACCAATGACGACCAATGACTAACACGGCAGTCGCGACCTCCATACTTCCAACAGTCGACGACCATCTCATGCCACCGCAGCTTCCCCGTCACTCAGAGCATCACCATCACTATAGCTACCAACACTCATGTCTCTCTCTAATTTCTGAACGCCAGCTCGGCACCCTCACGCAACTCGTCGACGAGTTGCCTCCAGTCATTGCTTGACGAAGTTCTACTCATCGTTTGCCTTACACACCCGTCACGATGCTTCCTTTATTATCGCAATTATTTCGGACGCACTTCTTACACACCAACTCACGATCAATACCACGCTTACTCACCAGCGCAACGCGGCAATACGCAACTTGACCAGTCTTACCCCGACCGCGCCTTCCCGCGAGGAATAGAACCACGAAGACACATAACTTCTACTACGCAATATGGCCTCCATATTCACCTTCGACCCCGATCCTCCGCGCGTTTCGTCGCCGTGGGCTATCACGCCTATCGGCGGCGTTGCGCACTCCCCCGTGCCAGCCACGAACCCCCGACGAATCCCTTCGACTCTCGGCGGTCTTAATGACGAGACGAGCGCAAATGCAACATCCCTCCCCACCGATATAGATTATACGCATATCACACGGTTGGAGGCGGAGCCCCAAGATGGGCCTACGGAGTATAAGCTACATCTTCTGCTCAGGCGACGGCGGTCGTTCACCCGTTCCAGTACCGCACGCCATATATCTGGGTCCATGCGTCGACCTGAAATACCTATACCAGCGGGTCGCAGCGTATCAGAGTCCGGCGTCCTGGCTAATACCCCTCCACCACTGGCATCTACACAGTCAAAGCAGCATCGTCTGGAGCAGCTGACTACTCAGTTGCTGTGGCGCCTACAGCAGTCATGTCCAAACCACATGTCATCATCCATGGCACCTGTCATACCTCATTTTCCCGACGATGCACGTCTGTCAGGGCCCGAGATGCCTCAACGTCTGCTGCCGGGGTTGGAGGAGAGTAGTGGTGCGCTCTATGAGATTGGAGTCGCGGACGACGGAACTATTGTTGGCTTGGCAGAAGACGAGATGGAAGAGAGCCTGAACAATTTGCGCGCCATGGCTGCAAGCTTGGGCTGTGGAGTCAAGGTCATGCGCAGGGTTCCTGTAGGCGATTGCGAGTGGACAGAGGATTCCGGCACCGCAAAACAGAGGGTTGTAAAATCGCAATTGCTAGTTGCCGAAGCTCTGGTCCGCCCAGAACAGCACTTGGTCGATCACACGAAGAGGAACGGGCAGCAAGCAGCCGACGTGCCGTCTGACACCGGTGCTAGCAACGTTGTGGCACTGACTAACGAGTCTGAGGGAGTCACCGAGCAGATGCGTGTATCAGTGACCGGTGCCACCATGTCCGGTAAATCTAGCCTACTTGGCACACTCTCTACCGCAACGCTGGATAATGGCAGAGGAAAGAGTCGCCTGAGTCTTCTGAAACACAGACACGAGATCGCATCAGGGATGACCAGCTCTGTCACCCAGGAGTTGATAGGGTACCGTGATGTAGGAGGCTCATCACGAGTGACTAGCTATGGCTCTGAGAACATCGACTCATGGATCGACATTCACGCGGCTGTTGAGTCAGCAAAAACCGGCCGACTTGTGTTCCTCTCTGACTCAGCTGGTCATCCGCGATTTAGACGCACCACCGTCCGTGGAATCGTCGGCTGGTAAGTGATCACTCTATATCATAGCGCTTCCTTCTTCCACATGTACTCTTTTGGGATGCCTTATTTTCATCATGTGGTGGACTTTGCTAACCTACCCACCAGGCAACCACATTGGACACTTCTGTGCATTCCAGCTGACAACACCGATGAGTCCTCTGGCAAGCTCGGAGCTTCGCCTTCAGCTGAAGAAATACTCGGCCCAGCAGCAGCAGATCTGGATCTGTCTCATGCACACCTTCAGTTATGCCTCGCTCTGGAACTGCCGCTTGTGATTGTCATCACGAAGTTCGATTTGGCTACCAGAACCGGCTTGGGAAACACCTGTAACAAGTTGTTTTCGGTATTGAAAGAGCACAAGAGGACGCCTTGTCTCATCGGTGATGCAGCTACATCTGTGCTAGAGGCCGATCTACACACAGTTGATGGAGGAGATCTTAAGATCGACAATGCACTAAGTCTCCTTGCAGACTCACCACTTGCGGCAGTGCCGATTGTTTTGACTAGCGCCGTCAAAGGCACAGGAATCCGGAAGCTTCATGCATTCCTTCGAGAACTGCCCATGCCCAAGGAAGTCACTCAACCTGCACCTGCAGCAGTTTCGCCACTCTTTTATATCGAAGATGTCTACAGCGTCCGCACGGATACATCAAGTGATCGATCAGCGATCATCGGGGGCTACCTCCGTTACGGGTCTCTGGCCGTTGGCGACGAGCTGCTCTTAGGACCCTACCCTGTCGATGTAAGCTCTGACGACAGCGACAGCGGTAGCGCAATACCAAATCGCAAGCCATCTATTCCGCAGTCGAGGTCCTTTCCTGGCGCACTGAACACGAAATCGAAGAACGCCTCATTGCGCGATCGGCATAGTCAATGGCGACGCGTCCGCATTACCTCTATGCGCAATTTGCGTCTACCCGTGCGAAAGCTTCATGCGGGGCAGGTCGGGACCATGGGCCTCGCACCCGTCGATACACCGATTGTCAGTCCATCGATAAACAGGATACGCAAAGGCATGGTATTGGCGGCTCGCGAGCCCAAAGCGCACAAAGTCATCACAGTGCGATTTGAGGATAAGCAAGCAGAAAGCGTTAGGAACCTCAGTGTCGGCAGCGCAGTTGTCGTTTACATTGCGAGCGTGAGAGCTTCATCGAAAGTGCTTTCCGTTGCTGCCGAACGTATGGAAGACCCTACGCTCAAGACTCACGGAGACGAGGATGATGCTTTCGGGTTCGGCTTTGACGTTGAGATGGAGAAGCCGGCAGCTGAAGCTGCGCCGCCAGCGGTCATCGTGACCTTCCAATTCATCGCTTCGCGCGAATTCGTGGAGATGGGTGCCAAGGTGTTAGTCATGCCTGGCGGTGGGCCGGGGCTTTTCGGGGGTAATGAGAGGGGTGCAAAGGGTATGGCTGGGCTGGAAGGGTTTGTTGGCAGAGTAGTGGACGATGCTTCGTAGGGTCGTGGTCATGAAAGCCAGCTATCGCGCGAGAATGAGTAGGTATGCATCGTTGTATCAATTTTATTTAGCAATGGCGTTGGAGGCCACGGTCTGGGTAATGATAATATTACGTTTTATCTTGCATGAAAAAGTTTCGCGCGCGAAGAAAGCGAAAGATGAATGACATGTCCAATCAAACATCATTGCAGACATCACGATAATCACAAAGGTCAAGAGATGTTGCACGCCCTTCCCCACACGCAAGCACTACACCACACGCGTCCATGACAGACACGCACGTCATGCACCCACGCGCCTCGTCACCACAGAATCGCATACCGTCCTCACCCGACATCCATAAGGACCGGCTAGATATACAGGCAGCTCAGAGTGAAAGATTGGGAAGGATTTATGCACGCACCGCCCACAGCTATCCAGACAAAAGACACCTTTTACATTACGGGAACCGTTCGCCTGTGAGGGGTACTAGGGGTAAAAGGGGCGATTGTCGGCGACTGTGGGTTCAGTACGGTAGTTGATGTATCGCTAGGCTATACTGAGCAGCAGGAATGGGTCTGGTCGCTGAGCTCCACCTTGGGCCGCGAAAGCATGTTTTGGATCTGGGCTTTCTTTTTGAGAACACGAAGGAGAGGAAAGGGACATGTTAGGGAGCACTGGGAACCGCTTACCGCTTGTATGGCGGCTATGATGATCGAAATGATGATTTGGGGATATCGTATTCAAGTACCGGCTTCCCGTGCATTCGGAGCACTTTCTTTTATTCAAAGGTAAATCGGTCGTTGCGCTTTCGTTTGTGATCAAGCCGCTGACGAGGCGAAGAGAACCTTCCGAGGCCCACCCATGGTCAGGTTCTTGGAAACGGCTGCACTAGTTCCGCTGCCTTCCATGCTTTCGAGCATCCTGTCCATGCCACCGAGATCAAGCTCGCCACGAGTGAGGAGAGCCTGGTCTGTTCGGGTCGATGTTTCGTCTTCCACCTTTTCGCGCGCGAACATGGCGTTTAGATCACGTCCAAGAGGCTGGCTGGTGCTGGCGGTGATGATGAGGCGGTGCTCTGCTGAGATGAGAATGTCTCTTGGAACGGCCATGCGCGAGGCTTGGGCTGTGGTGTCGAACTGTGAGACCGAGGTGATGGATTCGCCGCAAAGTACAACATCTTGTTGTTGGAGACCAGGGCCAGGTAAGGAACCTCCGCTGCTGGCGGAAGCAGTGCGAGTCCAGAACTTCATCAGATCTGCTATCCTGTGGATCTCGAACCCGTACCAAATGAGGACCGAGTCCTCTGCCGATACTCCGTTGTTCGACGTGATGCTCGCGACAGAAACGCCACCTCTGGTTGCTACTGTCGAACTTGACGCGCTGCCCTGGAACAATGTTTCCTCTTTCCGCTTTCGTGTATTCGGTGTCATTGGAGCGAGTGAATTGCGGCTTCCGCGCTTTGGACTCGATGCGCCGCCAGAGGTTCCTTCTTTCTCGGCTGTACCAACATACCCCCGAAGAGAAAATGCCGATGGATCTGCTGGAGGACTTGGACCAGACCGGTCGACATCCCAGACGCCCCACTCGCCATCTGCCAGGAGAGCTATTATATGACGACCATCGGAAGCCCACGCTACGTCGATGATAGCTTTGCGCGATGGGAGAACAGCAGGAGTGAGCGCAACATTCTTGACGCTCTCGAAGGATGACCTGAAGGTCCCAATGAATGCTCCAGGCTCTGCGCGACTACCGCTTCCTCGTCGTTTACGGGTCGGTAATGTGAAAGGATCGTAGATGCGCGTAGTACCTGCTGAGTCCGCAATGAGCAGTTGCGAATGGCGAGGCTTCGGATATTGGGCGGTGTTGAAAGCGATACGAGAGGCAGGCTTGCTGAGAGCCAGCGTCTTGTAAGGCGCGACAGGATGGGACACCTGGAGTGCCGTCTCCGATAGCTCAAAACGGAACAGCTTGAGCAGACCTCCCAATTCGGCGGAGTGGGATGCCACAAGTATGTCGAAGCCCCCGTCGGCGCGCGATTGGGGTTTGCGCCTAGAGTTCGCTGTGTCTTCTTCCTCTTCGTCCATATCCACATCGTCGTCCCCATCTTCTGCAGAGCTTGGTTCTCCCCTTGCGGTCCAAGTCATAGTAACACCCATGGGAATGCTCTGGTGACCGTGGACCTTGACAACGTTCTCGCCGAATTGTGGCTTCGCGCTGTATAGCTTGTCTTTTGCGACATGCGGAGGAGGGCTCAGAGGCAGCGTAATGACACGGATGGTCGAGTCGGCGCATGCGACAGTGAAGACGATGTTTTGACTGAATATGGGAGGTATGGTATCTGCGGGTCGGAGGGTAGACGCGCTCGGTATTTGGGGTACGGCGATGTGGAGGACTTGGGTGCTGAGCGACAGAGACAGCTGCTGAACGATCGAGGCATACGGCTGGTCTGGGTCGAGCTCTTCTTCTTCATCCTCAAACTCGGCCTTAGGCAGCGGCTCCGCGGCAGCTTTGGCAGGCTCGTCATCGTCCGAGTCGATGATCATGATGGCATCCTTGCTTGTTCCATTGACTTTCGCTGGCTTCGCCGGCTGCTTGGGAGGCGGCGCAGTCTTCTTCAAGGGCCGTCCGCCTCTCCATAGAATGCCGACGCCAGTCTCGTGGCCGTAGAGTACGATGGTCGAGCCATTGGGGGCTTTGACGGGGTATACGGTAGAGTCGTGTACGCGATGCGGAAGCTCGTACCTATAAGATGCTATGTCAGCAGTCGCGTGACGCGCAGCGTGGTGAGGACATACCTCAGCTGAGTCAGCTTCCCTTGCGTCGTGACAATGGGCTCCATGCTTGCAGCTCGAGGGTGGTGAGCGAAGCTACCGCCTAGGTAACGAGGAAGGGGCGAAGGATGCGACTTCTGCCTGAAGCGCAACTATATTCAGAACGTCTGAAAGGTGTCTGATTGTTGTATTGGCAGTATGAGAGGTGCACGAGTGGCGCGACGTGATGTGTGAGGGTGAAGGAAGCTCGGAGGTGCTGCGGAGTTTGTCAACATTTCCCTGGGGAAGTCGCGCTCGACCGCAGCGCGTCACCTCAGATCGCGCGCCCCGCGCAAACAAACCGCCCTTCTCACCCCGACGCACACCCGCTACCCCAACCTCCCTCATGTTGCGGGCCAATCTTTCGCATGGCCTCCCTTCGCTCAATCGGGGTCCACAAGCCCTCCGCCCTGCAGTATTTGGTCCAAGAGTCCATCCTGACCGACGATAGCACCGACCGCGACTATGTCTGGGACACCTACACCGACGACAGCCCCGATGGCTACACCGACGAGCTCGTCACCACCGAATACCACGTGATCTGGTCGCGAGGTGGTGTTGTACGCAAGGTCTTCAACTTTGAAGTTGAAAAAGAGAAGGTCAAGCAGGCGCTCTTGACATGGTTCTTGGTAGACGAGCCCTCCTATGGCACCCACGAGCCTACCGACAACTCGTCAGAACACAGGTCTGCCGACCCTGCAAAAAGCTTCCTCACACAAGGGACACAGCCTGCTACCGATCCCACTGCGCCAGCCAGTCCCACAACGCCCACGGTGGAGAAGCTATCGCGTGCTCTCGTCGTCTTCCTGAAGTCGCAAGCACACGTCTTCTTCCTCTCGGGCACCACACACATCGTAAACCTCCCCTTCGAGGTGGACAAGGCCTTTCCTGCAGCACGCGGTGTTGTGCTACAGAGGAAGCTTGCTCCTTTGCACCCTGTGCCCACCAGTCCGCAGCTGCCGTCGGCTCCACAGAATTCCTTCCTCACGAACAACCAGTCTTTCCTCTCACAACAGTTCTCCTTTTCACAGAGCTTTCATAAACCCCACCGGCGGCATGGCTCTTCAATGGGCGCATCGCGACATGGTAAATCTCGCCTGTCGGGTGCAAACACGTTTCTTGATGATTTGATCAATCCTATTGCGCCTCTAAATCCAGAGTCGATACCCAGGTTATATTCCTTCACAGACCCGCTATCGGAGCTGGGACTGGTGGTCAGCGTTATTGCAGGTGGTGATCGCAGCAGCTTCTTGACCTCCCAAGGCTCAGGTCATCGGCGACTCGAGGCAATTGACAAAGCTGAGGAGATCATCTACGTGTCTCCGCGGAACGAGATTCTGTTCGATCGCAGTGGTAATGACAAGCCTCTTCTACTAGTAGTCACAGCAAACCACGAGACTAATGTATTTACCATCTGGTCTGCGGCCTATCTTGAGCCAAAATCAATATCAAGTTCTCGCAAACAGCACATTCCTCTGCCAGTAGCCAAGTCTCGACGCCGTAGCTCATATGGCGGCACTGCACCGGGAACAGGCGCAACTACGCCGGCAATTCGTGGAGCTGACAGATTGAGGGAAAGCTTTGGTGGTGCTCCACGCAGCAAGACTCAGCCCCCATCCTTCAAGATCACCAAGGAACGTCTCTCTGACCAAGCAGTCGACGACGCTCTTGCCTCACAGCTCAATCCCGACTCCGACATCACCCGCCAGCCAAAGGAGTCTAGGCGAGTAAGCTCGTTGTTGTCACGGGCTGAACTCTCAACGAGCTTCGACAGAAGCGCGTTTCAGGACATGGCAACGTCCCGCACCAGTATTGGTGGTAGCTTCAATGCAAGTCAGCGAAGTAGGCACTCACTAGGTCACGATCGTACAAGTTTTGGTGGCTTCTCACAATCTCGGAATCGAGCTTCCACACCTGGTAGCGTTACATCCCGAATGAGCTTAGGTGCTGTATCGATCGATGACACCCTGGACGATGTCATGGACGAGGATACGTTCGACACTATAGAAGACTACGACGAGCTTGATGATCTGTTTGCACCGCCTGATGGTAAAGGAGGGCCACAACCTGGGGATGGACTCCACAAAGAGCTCATCATCAGCGTCATCGCAGAGCTCCCAGTCACGCAATACCTCAAAAGTGGCCTCTTTGCCCTTGGGAACCCTTCAAATACTGAGGCAAGTCAGCATCGTTCCCAGAAAGATGACGTTACTAACGCTTGAGTAGGAATGGCATGAGCCAAAGGTACTGACGCTGAATGCACCCTTCAATTCAGCAACCCTTCATGAGAGAAAGCTGTACCTGTACATATCCCATCCGTCACTGCGACTTCCACTGGAATGTGAGCTCGCAGTCTCACGAAGAAGACTATCACCATCCGCATCGGCGACACAATCGGGGTCGTCCAGTGCGGCTCCTCGATATGCTTGCGTACCGAAATTTGTCAGCTCGCGACAGCTCGATAACGCACTGGATCTTGTGAAAGTCCGTGATGGCCATGTCGAGCGAATCGCGCAACTCGATTCGAGAAATCCCCAGGAATCTTGTATATCGTTGACTGCAGGTTGGGGTAGCCACCTACCGGTGAAGCTCACCTTGGACTCCATGAAGATGTTTGATCCGTATGCCATCATACAACGCGATCAAACCAGAGCAACGGTAGGGTCAAGACGAATCATAAAACCGCGTCAGCCGTTACGAGGGCTATCGTCATTAGGGAAAAGCGGCAAATTAGAGCTACATGACGGTGAGCTGCGTCGCCATCGGATGGTATTGCGTCTGTCACCCTCGAATGGCTATGTTGCTGAACTCTTCCGAGTGCTTTCAACGGTTCTACCAAACTATGCAGGCGAATTCCTACTGGAGATTTGGTGGAACATTCGCAAATCGCTATCGGATGAGGGAGCGGAGCATGTGAGTGCTGATTGGACAGCTTTCGTAGCGACTCTGCTCACTCTCGCGGTACCCTTCATCGATGAGAAGAAGGGGAAGACGGTCACTCGTGCAAAGTCAACTCAGCGAAGAAGTTCTGGGCGTCCTGCAAGCCAAGCCAAGCCAGACGAGTTTATTGATGACGAGGACTCAGCATGGCGTCTTATGTGCAATCGCCAGACGTCGACACCGCAGGCCAAGAGTTGGGGGTCCTCTCCCTGGGCCTGGGCGTTGCACTCTAGTCCGACATCGACGGCGATGAGTCCGCCGGCCAAGCGTGACTCACTGCAGCGCCAGTTGCCAACAATCGCTCAACAGATCAGCATCAAAAACGGCATGATACCAACTTGCCTCGAACTTGCTCGTCAATATGTCCAGTCACCGATCGGCAAAGCCACCAATGACCATTGGAGACGAATGTCTCCCTCGGAGAAGCAGGATCTTCGCATATCGTCTTTGTCTGAAATTGTGGTGTCGCTCCATCTCTTCCGTGAAGAGCGCAAGCTTGACACCCTGTGCCAAGATTTTTCTGATATGCAACATGGGAATCTCGCACCCGTGTTAGCACAGATTGGGTACTGGCTTCGTTGGGAAGCATGGGATTGGAGACAGGGTGGATTCTTCGATCTTGATGGGGGTTCAAGTCAGGATTGGGCATATGACGAAACCACATTGATCAGCAAAGTTCGGCTGCATGCACAGCCATGGGATGCGCCTCCCTCAATCATGGAATGGATTAGCACTGTCACAGGGTCCCAGCATTATGCCCCATTCCCCACACTAGCGATGCTTATACGGAAGTCCAAAGCCTCTCCACACTCGTCCATCAACATCGACGAGATCATAGCCGGGGTAACGCCCAGGACTGTAGCATTGCACAGGTTCTTCCGCGACATAGATCCTGCATCGAGCCCTAAGAAGGTTGTAGAGCTGATCAGGACCTGCAATATCAGCCCTGAGCTGTTAGCCACGTTGCCGGAAGCCGCCAAAGCACCACTCATGGAAGCTATTACCAGATGTCAGGCGAGTCCACCTACTACATGGTCGAGCTCACTACTCAGACTCGTCCAGCGCGAAGACTTGGATCTTAGCCACACGCCAGTTGCAGACTTTGCCCACGATAGCCACTTGGCCACAACAGGCGGGGGTCTGCATGCAGCTG
Organism: Alternaria sp. BMP 2799; assembly: GCA_023758145.1. NCBI lineage: Eukaryota > Fungi > Ascomycota > Dothideomycetes > Pleosporales > Pleosporaceae > Alternaria > Alternaria sp. BMP 2799. Next base: position 1,190,149 of record JAFVLP010000006.1, read on the forward strand.
GCACAACACGAGACGTTCACACTATATGTCAAGGCGCTGATCGAATGGAAGCAATCCAATCAACATCTGAAGTTGATCGGCACTACATCACGCGACTCATCTTCCGCGAAGATAGGCGGTTCATGGAGGCATACACGCTGCTAGAGCCTCTGCGGCAGACTGTCGCAGAGTATAAGGCTGACAACCGGCAAGACGATGCAGCAATGCTCGAGGGACAGAAAGCACTTATGCAGTGGGTCATGGTGCGCACGTTCTCTTTGCCGTTAGGCAGTTCCATGATCAAGTTCAGCAGCAAGAAACCTCTGCTGACAGAGAAATACCCGCTATACGGCTTCTCGACATCATGTCTCATGAAGCCAATGGGTAATGTTGTCACTGCAGAACGGCAAAACTACTCCGAGGAGAAGTACTTTTGGGCATTTTTTAACGCTGGTGCTGCAGCTGGTCTCAGCATATCGCGAGACGCCCAGGGCATCGACACGTCATGGATCATGTACAACAAACCTTCAGAGTTGACGAATAAGCACGCTGGACTGTTGCTTGGCCTTGGCCTAAATGGCCATCTGAGAACGATTGCGAAGTGGCTGTCTTTCAAGTACCTTACCCCCAAACATACCATGACTTCGGTCGGCTTATTGTTGGGCTTGGCCGCCTCATTCATGGGTACCATGGATACGCTGGTTACAAGACTGCTATCGGTGCATGTCACAAGAATGCTCCCACAAGGAGCAGCCGAGCTAAACCTCTCTCCCTACACCCAGACCACGGGCCTGATGGGCATTGGTTTACTCTACTACAACACACAGCACCGTCGCATGAGCGAGGTGATGCTTTCAGAGATCGAATTTGTTGAGATTCCAGATCCATCAGAACCACCAGATAGTTTGCGGGATGAAGCTTACAGGCTGGCTGCGGGTTTCGCGCTCGGCTTCATCAACCTGGGCAAGGGTAAAGATCTTAGAGGTCTCCACGATATGCGTATAGTTGAGCGTCTCATGACAGTCGCTGTAGCGCCTAAGCCCGTCAACGTTGTCCACATCCTCGATCAAGCCACAGCTGGAGCAGTCATCGCCGTCGCCCTCATCTTCATGAAGACCCACGACCAGACCGTCGCGCGTAAGATAGATATCCCCGATACGCTGCCCCAGTTCGACTACGTTCGTCCAGATATTTTCCTCCTCCGCACCCTCGCAAAACATCTCATCATGTGGGATACCATCGAAGCTTCGGACACCTGGATCATCAAGAATCTGCCGTACGATTATCGCGAAGCCTGGGACCTCAAAGGCATTACACGACTCCGTAGCGAGCAAATGCCGTTTTACAACATCATCGCAGGTCTGCTGTGGGCTGTGAGTCTCAAGCATGCTGGTACGGGAGATATTCAGGTCCGCGACTTCCTGATCAAGTATTTGGATCAACTGATACGTATCAACAAACTTCCTGCCGTACGCTATGATTCCAAGCTTTCCAAGAACACAGTCCGGAACTGCCAAGATCTCATTGCCTTAGCCGCCGCAACTGTCATGGCAGGAACTGGCGATCTCGAAGTCTTCCGTCGCTTGCGCGGTCTCCACGGCCGCATCGGTCCGGACATTCCCTACGGCTCTCATCTCGCAGCTCATATGGCCTTCGGCACTCTGTTCATCGCTGGTGGTACTCAGACCTTCAGTCGCAGCAACAAAGCCATTGCCAGTCTGATCTGCGCATTCTACCCCCTGTTTCCCTCCGACGTACAAGACTCGCGGGCCCATCTCCAGGCGTTCCGTCACTTCTGGGTACTAGCCGCCGAACCCAGATGTCTTGTTGTGCGAGACGTAGACACAGGACGCGCCATATCCATGCCCATCAACGTCGTCTTCAAGAACAATCAAGAAGGCAACGAGGTGCCACAAACAAAGACATTAGTAGCACCTTGTCTGCTACCGGAAATCCACCTCATAAGCCGCCTCGAAACAGCAGATCAAACATACTGGCCCACGACCCTAGATTTCGTACACAACCCACTCCATCTCAAATCCTTCGAGCGCAACCAAACATTGAACGTTCGCCGTCGATCTGCCCATGATACGTACGCCACGGCGTTTAGTTCTACTCTCGTCGCCCTCAACGACGCGCAGTCATCAAAGACTGCGAACCTTCTCTTCCACTGGATCTTCACCCTCCCCGCGCTATCGCAGTTCATATCTGCCAGCGACGCAGGACTCATATTGCCACTCGATCAATATAGTAAGAGCTGGTTGGATCCCGGAGCCACGGTCGTGGAATCGAGGTTGGTGCTGGGTAGACTGGCGAAGAGCTGGAAGGTGGAGGAGCTGAGGGAGCTGAAGGGCGTGTTTGAGTGGGCGGATGCGGCGTGTCGGCAGAACGGGAAGCTGAGGTGGTTGGGTAGGGAGGTTGTGGAGAGGATTAAGGCGGGAGTTATGGATAGGGGGAGGGGAATGGGCGGGTAGGAGGGGATGTGGGAGATGAGGGTATTTGCTGTATGAAGTTTTGAAGAGAGGAGTATGTAGGAGGTGTATGAAGTAGTATACCAAATTCGCATTGTTCAAGTGATACTTGATACTGCAGGTGTTCTGCTTGATCGAGGACTCCATGTCTATGATATAGATGCATGCGCGTTCAATCGTATCGTCTACCGTCTAACCATCTAACCATCATATATAGATGCGTCGCAACATTAAACGTATATAAAACATGACCTCAATCACCACTCTATTTCCCCCTCGCCTCTCTGATACCCCATTTCCCCACCTCAGCCATAGCCTCCTCGCCTCCCTTGGCCAACCTCTCATCCTTGAGCACACCTGCCAAGCACTGCCATCCATCTCTACCTCCACCCCACTTGAGCACCTCATTCTTATATAGCTCACCATTCTCCCTATCCAAACTACCCTCCTGACCATTATGCTGAAACACGTCTTTCCAAATCTTCGCTGCTAACGCACGGTCAAAGAGGTAAGAATAATACGTAGCTCCGTACCCAAATAAGTGGCCGAAGAAGCCTTGCCAAGCAGTGCCTGCCGGTTCAGGAACAGAAGCGTATTTATTATAGACGTCGTGGTACACTTTCGTAGAGTTGAAATTGGGGTCTGCGGCGATGGGCGAGTGGTAGACTTGGTCGAGCATGCAGAGCAGAATCTGGCTCTCGAGTTCAGAGTACTGGTTCCGGTTATCGATTGCGAGTCGGGCTTCGACCGCGGCCATGGGGACCGGCGCATCGGTTTCCCAGTGGCGCGCGTAGAGACCTAGGACGTGGGGGCAGAAGGCGAAGTGCTCCATTAGAACCGAGGGTAGCTCGGCGATGTCGGTTGCGCAGCGGGTGCCGCTGACGTTTTGCAGGGCGGTGCGGCCGAGGATCGAGTGGAGAGCGTGGCCCATTTCGTGGAAGAGTGTGCGCACATCGTGGATGTTGAGTAGGGTGGGGCGGGAGTGCGAGGCTTTGCTGAAGTCGCAGATTAGTGCTATCGTGGGGAGTTGGAAGTAGCTGTTTCGTTCGGCGTTGTAGGATACTGGCATGCCGTCGGTGGCAGCTTCGATAGGAGAGGAGAAGCGGTGCGGCATGTGCGCCATTTCTTCCATTTCCGAAGGCAGGATCTCGCGGCTGCAGCGGAGGGTGAAGTGCGCTGGGTTGGGGGTCTTGCCGGGTCGGGAGTATAAGTCGCAGTAAAGCACTGCGATGTGACCTTCGGTGTCTGAGATGACGTCTAATCGGCGAACACCATCGTCCCATACCTCCCCTGGTTGCGTCTCTTTAGGAACGAATCGAACGCCGTAAAGACGGTCGAAGAGTCGCGATATACCCTGCAGTACAGTGCCAACGGAAAAGTATGCAGATAAAGAGTCGGGCGTTCGCTGCCTGTAGTGGCTCTCCATGGATGCTAGCATCTTCTGTGTGTAATAGAATTTATCCCAGGCATTGATGCGATCGGGGAAGTTATCCTGGTGGGCGTCGCCTCTCTTCAACTCCATCAATTCTTCTAGATCAGCGAGAACAGCCGGCCGGCTGTCCTCATACAGTGCCTTTAAAAATGTGTTGACCGCTTCTGGTGTTCGTGCCATCTTATTCTCCAGCGTCATGTGCGCGAATGTCTCGTAGCCTGAGGTTTGGGCCAATTCCACTCGCAGTTTCAATAGCTTTTCTAGTCGCGCGATGCTTGGTTTATTGGCTGTCCGGACAGCTTGGTACGTCTCTTGCCGTACATCTGCGTCGTCTACGAATCGTAAAACCGCTTGCGATTCGGAATGCATGGTAGAGATCCTGGTCTCGCCCCATTTCGTCAGCGCCTTCGCGAGGTTTGGATCCAGCCCTCTCAGCTTCGATGACTTGAACCTCAATTCCCGTTTCTCTGGCGCCATGCCTTCCACAAACTCGTTCCCTACGTCTGCAATCTCGCCGCTCAGATCTACCAGCCGCTCCCTTGTCTTGTCGTCTAGTCCGATGCCAAATCTTGAGAAATCCTCCATCAATATCCGCGCAACGATGCGCTCCTCCTCGCTCCATGTGTCGTACACCTCGGATATCTCCGACGCCTTCTTCAGCTGGTCGTGCAGTACCGGCGTGGTGTTCAGCTGGTTCATGTACTGGAAGACCGTCTGATAGGCCTTCATCGCCATCATCTGGAACTTGCGATCCGGATGCGTGCCTCTTACAAAGTCGGCCAAGTCTATCACCCGACATAGTAGATCGCTGAGCTTGTCCAGGTCTTTGACCATGTGCTTGAAGTCCTCCGTCGACTGCGCGGCCGCCACCTTTTGCACCACGGCATTGCAGCGTTGTATTGTTACGGTAACGAAGTCGACGAAACCCTGGGGATGGGTGAGGTATTGGTTCCCTATTATTCCCGTGGGCTTTCCCTTTTGCGATGCGCGCTTGAAGTCATTCCAGAAAGATGCGTTGTCGAAGACTTTGCGCAGGGCGTCGTCATCTGTCTTGCCGCTGGCAGACAGGCCGTAGAGAGCGTTGGGCGGCGCAGTGTCGCGTGCTTTGGCGGCGGCGGCGAGGGTGGAGTTGAAGCGTCGTTGGCGTTGGGAGGAGCGCAGACATTGTTGGCAGACCCATGGCGACTGCTTTGGGCGAGCGAGGCGCTTGAGCATATTGGGTTGCACGGGTGAAGGGTGGGCTGGCAGAAGTCGGACGAGACGAACGATGTCATAGCTAAGCCGAGGACGGGCGGGAATCTTGCGGCGCTCGCACGGCCGTTTCCGCGTCTTCTGAGCTCAACATCACCAGTTGGACATTCCCAAACCCGACCCATTGCGCCTGCCCCACGCTCGACATGGCTTTCAGACCGCTGTTACGGCAGGTGAGTAGCCCGCAAGAGATGATGGACTGTGTATTGACATCGCATAGCGCGCCGCTGTCCCCGCCATGGCCGCCCTCTCCGCCGCAGCAATCTTCGCACCCCGGACCGTATACGCAGAGGAGCGACCTGCCGACCACTTTGTACGTTGGAATGCCCTCAAATGCTCGACAAAGCTTTTTGGGGCCCTCTGTTCCCCCTATTAATCGTAATACTAACGTCAAAGTAGGATCGCAAACCTATCTACGATGATATGCCCGTCGATACCACAGCGCCTACCGCTCCCGCCCTCACAGAACCGTCGAACTCTTTATCTCCAGAGTCTAGCTACCGACCGACACCGACCGACCGCCTCGCAGTCCAGATCGGCCGTGCGCGCATGGCTTTGTACGAGCAGGCTGTCCGCGGCGAGAAGGCTGTCGATAACGCGCTCACCGAGACGCTCCGTCTCGAGCACTCCTTCACAAGCACCATCCGCTCATTAGCCCCACCAAGGGAATCAGGCGAGAAGGTCCTCCCCGGCGCACTCTATGTACTCGTCTCCTCCATGGCCGGTTCCATCGTCACGCGCAACCGCAACATCCTCCTTCGAACCTCCGTCCCCGTCGCTGTCGGCATCACCGCTGCAAAGTTCGTGCTGCCCATCACCACCAAGAACGTCGGAGACCTCATCTGGACCTACGAAGAGAAATACCCCGTGCTGGCGGATACCCATCTCCGGATGAAGAACAGGATCTCGCAATTCATCGAGACTGGAAAGGCACATGCGCAGGGGACTGTTGGTATGGTCGAGGGCAAGCTGGCTGATACACGTGAGAATCTTGAAGGATGGGTCAAGAAGGGCCGGTAAATAATACCTTATCAAAAGCTTCCATGGCACGAGTACCTGTACATTATTAGTAGCGGGGCATAGGTGGGAAGACCATCTTCGCGCAATGTGATTTGCATTTTCTTTTGTTCTGCAGCTGTCTCGTGCTATTCATTTTTCAGCCTTAGAATGACCTTTTCCCACAAACTCTCCTGAGCACAACCATTGCCAAATCTTTTCAGCATCTCTGCCCGTCTTCTGTGTCCACTTTTGTCATACTTCTGTCACATTTCACTATGCTGCAGCCGCCTCTGGTCCTTCGCGCTCCTGATCTTCTTTTCCCTCCTCTTCAGGAAGCCATTCAGCTAAAGACTTTCTTAGAGAACTTTTGTGTCCGCGCCGCGACAGCAAAGCCCGCAACATGTCGTTCACGAACTGCTTCGGATAACCCTCCGTGTTCGAGAATCGTGAGCTTACCCTGAGAGCACACAGATCCGCTAAGAACTTGCGAAGCACAGAGGCTTCGCTTGCATTGGTACATGCGAATCTGATGGCTTCCTCATTAGGCAGTGCTTCGGCGGTCTGAGTGTGATTGGTTATCTCCTCGCGAACGGCTTTCAAGAATCCGGGGTCTTGCAGTTTGTCGCCAAGCATGTGGACTCTAAAGAATTCGATGAAGCGGTTTTGGACAGCATTCTCAACGTCGCCATGGGGGTAACTTGGAATAGTTCCAGTGTATAGCCATTGCATATACATGTCGAAGCTCAGAGGATCACCCTCATCCAAAGAAGATTCCAGGACATCGATCTCGTCCTCGTCGTGTTCCCAGTCCAAGCGACAAAGAGGACAGGTGTCTTCTGTGTCAAACCACCGCTGGACACACTTAGTGTGGAAGTTCTGACCACATTCCCCACAAAAAGTGACTGGTGAATGGCCTGACATTCCTTCGGCGCAGATTGAGCATTCGCCTTCGATGGCTTTGCGAGAGCTTTGCAGTTCTTCCTTGAAGTAACCCGAGCTTGCACAAATCAAGTCCTGATACACTGTAAAAGGGACTTCGTCGGGTCCGACCAGGACGTTGACCATGTGGCGACCGTAACTGCCGACGCTATCAGCCATATTGTCTTGAAATTGTCACGCTACATTACTCACTGTACTCGTTTGCGTGTACCTTTGCGTGCGGCGCCCCGAGTCTTTGATACCGTCATCGCGATGCCCTGGTTACTGAACTCGCTGATCTATTAGTTGATGTCCTTACACTTCCGAGAGTGATGTAGGTGGCAAGCTCGTTGGCTGGTTAGCATAGATAATATATACTATCTAGGTAGCGCGATACTCCTAGTGCCACTTTACTTGTAGTGAGGCCATTGCACGAAGAATGAAATGGTGATAGGCGGAGGTGACTTAGGTGAGAGACCCAATGTAGAATCGTCGTGGCTGCGATTTTGGCTAGCATGCGATATACCGTCGTGACAATCTGATTGTCTTTGGATCCGCCTGAGAGACCACGACGTTTGGAGAGATCATACTGGTGTAGTCACGTCTCAGCTCACGCGACTTCCTATTTCGAGAGTGGAAAAGCCATTCTTGTCTTCGCCTTGCAAGGTAGGGGCGACAGCCGAGAAAAGCTCTTCAGAAAGCAGTGGCATTCGCGCACCTACTACGACACAGGTCTACCTTCTCTTCACTGCGAACGAGGTAATTCTCTTACAGACGCCCTCAGAAATCCCGAGAGGGACCAGTAAGCGACTTACCAGTGATGTTGAGCGTGAAAATTCGTCACTCTTACTCGAAATACACAAACTACACTGCTCACGTCTGATTGACAGCTCTTAGCATCTCCGCCAAGCGCGCTACCCACGACCCTACATCACAGGCTACCATGCCTGGCCTACTTGTTCAAGATGCACATGCATGACAGCTCAGCGCTTTGATGCATGGTCGCCGAACGGTGTATGGCATAGCAGGGGACGCCGTTGGATGATGCTAGGCAGAACGCTTTCAAAGCCCGCAACGACTGCCACATACTACGCACCTCCACAACTGCGCATTACGGTTTGAGTGGTTCGTACGAAAGCGGTCGTCTCCTTGCTGATTCTTGTATCCACCACCACTCCTATCTGCGACTCCAACAGACTTGGTGATTGCATTGCATGCTGACCAGGCCTCTCTTGTGAAGGTGGCAGAATTTCAATACCTCGGCGATTTCTCCTTGCAGCAAGTATCCCGACATGATGCACTTCTCAACAGGCAGACCTTGCATATACATCGCTGGGATACCAGTGATGGTCGGCACGGAATCTGTCAGCTTTGCGAACGTTTCTCCCCAACGATCCAACGGTCCAGGCCGCAGTGGCAGGTAAACCGCCAGTTTGGTCAGAATGGCATGATTTGACACGGCCTTCCCCGGATCCGATACATTGGTTGATGCGCCCGACGCATTCCTTCCAATGCAGCTCACGCGGCCAAGGCGCCGGAAACGCCGAGCTACGAGTGGCTGAGCCAGACGAAGACGAAAACCATGATAGAGACAATGGCAGGGAAGCATTTGGAATTCCGATAGCCGCAGGTAGGAAGCCGTTTGGGAAAGTCCTTTGTGTACGCTAGAGAACTGTGCCTCAAACACACAGAAGAGCAAGGCAGATCAGGTCTCAGTCCCAGAACTGGGTCAGAAGCCGGGGCTTAGGTCGTGTTAGCGCCCGAGAAGCAAAGGGAGAAGACAACGATGGTGGCATTGAGACATTGACGGGCGTGTTGATGGTGTGCACCCGGGGGATGGTCGGTGAGCTGGTGGCCCAATCTCTCGGAAGGAGTGACGCATGTCCAAAGCCACGCACTCGGTACTGGCAGGATGAGGCGTAAAGCTGTCGGTGTCATTCGACACGTCGGTCGTGGCTGTGGGTCTTTGCAACAGCTGGCAGCAGACAGGGCGGTCGAGGTTGCGAGGACTGCGGGGTTGACTGGCCCCCTAGCGCTCCCGTCGGCGCTTTCGCTGTCGGCGCGCCCTCCAAGGCCAGGGCCTTGGGAACGACATTATCCATTCCGCTGGGTTTCGCCTCTTCCTCGACACGACTCGGGGCGAGTCCTGTAGCGCACCGTAGCGCATCCCCAAGACATCATGGCCACCTCTGCGACTGACCGTGTGCGCAAGACCAAGCTGCGCCCGCTGTCCAGTGCCACCAATCTCACCGACTTCACGCACTCGACTGCCGACCCAGCTGATGTATGCCGCCTGCTCTCCCCACTAGATGCGTACCGAGGACTCCAAACTAATCGCGATATGTAGTCGGATGCACCGTCAGATGGAGAACTCAACGACTTGTACCTCTCCTCCTCCCCCCTCGTATACTCCATGCGCTTACACATTGCAGCGAGGTGCAAAGCCTCACGCCAAGCATGTATGGCGTCGAGAAGAAGTACGGCCGAACTTACCATGGCTTTCATGCTGGAGGTACGCATACCTACCGAATGGCTTTTCGCCTGACCTTAGCTAATTAACTCCAGCCTACCCATTTCCCAACGACGAGGTACTCGCTGCTAGAACCCATATTCGCCCATCGCCCTTTCGCTGACTCGCATACCCACAGCTCGAGATATATCGCCTGGAATGGGAGCATCACATAATAACAGGACTTCTACAAGGAAAACACTACTTCGCACCGCTGAACACAAAGAGATCGTCGAGGATGCTGGACATTGGCTGTGGCACCGGACAATGGTGCATCGCCATGGGTATGTGCT